>JAJHSJ010000005.1:82405706-82505706 GCA_021015155.1 Magnolia officinalis | reverse complement strand
TCAATGGCTAGGATCATCCAATCAAAGTGACTTTTAAGAGGAACAAACAGTCGAAGGTAGGTCTCACAAGACGGGTGGTCCAATTTAATGAATGGACCTTCTTTAATACAATCAATATGTAGCACTATTTTCCTAGCCAATGATCATATATTTAGAATATCTAACCAAAACAATCTAGGATGGGTGTGCAACAAAAAGGTGAGGTCCAAATGATGCACATGCCAGATCAATGATCGGACCTTCTCATTATATAGAATATGGATCATCCACTTTCCTAGCAAGGTATTCAATATCGGTAACAGGGACTTCCGACCTCAATTTTAATCCAAACCCAATTGGTGTTTCTAGGGAACATTGAGAGATCTTCAACAAAGGCTGGGGACTGTCCTCTAGTTTAAATTTTTCATTCAAACATCTCTATAGAGAGGCCAATGAAACTGCGGAATTACCAGTGTAGTCTGATTTTTTTTAAAACACTTCTATGGGGTGTTCTTGGACTTGGTGGATGTATTTTCTGTTTCTGGCACCTGGCTTTTCTTCATTGTTCTCCTTTCTCTCAATAAAAATCTATTCACTAAAAAAAAGGTAATGCAAGGGCATTTTCACACTGGGCTCGAGTGGGGTTGCTTGTGGGATGCAGGGGCACATTCGAGGTGGGTGCGGCCCACGGAGGAGGTCTCGTGTTTGAGACTCCTCACCAGGGGTGATTAATGCGCATTTCACACTAGGCTCGAGTGGGGTAGTCCGTGGGATGCGGGGACACACTCGGGGTGGGCGGCCCATGTGATTTGGGGCCCACGAAAGGGGTTCAGCCGAGGTCTTAAAAACCCATGAGATGTGGGGCCTGGGCTATGAGATAAAATGATTAATTCGCCATACTCTAACAGTTCGAGCTTTTAGAGCAAGTGGTTAATTGTCCTGCATCAAAAGGAACATTAAAAAAATGGCAATACATGCTACTACGGACATTACTGATAAACTGTATATGGCATGTATACCAATTCATGTGAGTCTGAACCAGTTCAAGTTCTAGAAGCAAACCTTTCGAGGCTTCACAGGGACATCCAATACAATATCAGATTCCTTGACCAGGTATTGCATCAAAGACCCACTCCAAGCACCTACAGCAATTACAACAGCCTTTTTACCGTATAAAGCATGCTTGGCAGTTTGAACAGCTTCAACCTCTCCATTTTGACCAGATCTGGATATTATCAGAATGAAAAACACTCAGTTCTGAAAAGAAAAATAATAATAATAATAATAATTGAAAAATACAAAGTTTGGAGAATCTGATCATCCTGGGGTTTCGCTAGGGAAGGTGTGATATGAACTGCAGATCATAGTACCACACCTTATTAAAGAGATGATTGGTTCATTATAGAACTCTCCATATCTTCCATGTGAGGCAAAAAATCTGTTACCCTACACGTTAAACAAATCTGCATTGATTAGATTAAACCTTTAGAAACTAATTACCAATAATCAACAAGCCCAATCTTTCCACTACAAACAGGAAACACCAACGGCACCTTCTCAATGAACGAAACAGCCCGGTGAGCATCCAACTGACAGTCATCTGGTACAAAGGAAGCTCCAGTGTCCTTCCCAACCTCAAGTGCAGGTTCCTTTAAAAGCAATTCAGTTCCTGATATGAACTCTGCTCTCAATCCAGCTTCAGATAGCAGCTTGACCCTCTCTTCCAAAATGGTTATCTCATCCGGAGTTCTACCAATTAACAAGCTGCCTATTATTAAGATTTCAAACCAAATTTTTATCTTTCATCAGCATGAGTTACTTTAAACAACAGTTCCATAAGGAAAAAATGAACACAATAATGTAAATTTGACCAAGTGGATACTCTGCATTGTCAGTGGGTATTCCTTCAAAACCAAAACATATTGAACTTAACTAAAGATGATACTGATGCATAAAGCAATTTCGGAAAATGGCAACCCATGGGCATGGAATCTTTCCGAGCGACCAACTTGGGGTTTAGAATTTTCTTCTGAAAGACAAGCCATGCTCTTTTTAATGTTCAACGGGTTAATGGTGACATAACCCATTCTGATTTCCATGTCCACCAAAAGATGTGGCTGAAAGAGCTCACTTGTGATCAAAGCCTTTCTGGCATGTCAAGCCCAATTCTGTCGGTTGAGAGATCTTATAGGACAAATGTTAAGAAATTAGGATGACTCGAAATACCTAGAACAACAAATGGATAAGCACGCCAAGAAGCCTTTGGAAGTAGCAAAGCAGACAATTTCTTATGGACAAGGAGAACTGGAAATAAAATTAAACAGCTCTTCAAATTATTAAAAAAAAAATGAAAAATAAACACTTTCTGAAATGAATGGAGGCCAAAACATTGGCCAATATGATACATAGCAGACGATATGTATTTGTGTTAGGGGGTCCCTTATGTATATTTGAAGGTGAATCACGCGGCCCGAATTCACAAACAGAAAATGCAAGCACCAATGTGACAAGTGATAAGGTTGATACAATCACAGAAACACGAGAGCTTCTTTTTATCTTTGCACTTCTTTTTGTTCATTCTTTTCTCTTGGGAAGGGGGATTTGGGGTTTTCGGTCGTACCCTACTAGATTTGAGCATAAAAAAGAAAGAAAAAGAAAAAAAATAAATAAATACATCAAAGCATATTGTGACAAATCAAATTAGAATGAATCAGTTTGGGTAAAAAAATCTTCGTGAGATTTAGGACAGTTCTTTTTTTTTTCCTCTTGCTAAATTTTCCAGTATTTCACAAAAATAAGCCATTAACTTATGATTGTTTAGCATGATTTGCACAGGTTTAAATGATATCAATAATTGGGTTTCTATTGTCAATTTCTTTTCTTTCTTTCTTATTCTTCACTGATAGTATGCCCCTACATTATGTTAGATGTATTATCTATGCAGTTAAGCTTAGACCTATATAAATTGACATATAATTTTATATTATACTTATCAAGTATCAACTCATCACCAACATCATCATCATCATCATCATCATCATCATCAAAGGCTTTCACCAACTATTTGGAGTTGGATTTACAAATTTTATTTCGCCGGTCAATCCTACTCGGTGTTTTATCTCCTTATCAGTATATGTATCGCACCCCCAAGGAAACGGCCTGTATCAATATCATCAATAATATCGCAAATACAGGGATATGCATTGTTGTCTGAGGGAAACATTGAGGAAGCATTAGCAAAATGGTGACATAATTCACTAAAACTTCAAGAGATGTTAAAAGACACATGATTGCACACTTAGGACTCAAAAGATCATTAAAGGAAAAAACTGCTTCCATTGTTTAGGCACAAGACCATGCATTGTCGGCCATGAGTGATGCAATTAAATCTGTAGATCAACCAACACTCATCAACATATAACTTTTCCAAACTTGCATTACAATTTTAAACTGTAAAATGGAGAAAATTCGGGTTTCTCCATTTCCTTCTTTTTTCACCTCCAAATTTTTTCCCCCTTAAATCCATGCCAATGCATGAAAAACCATGCATAGACATGTATTTCTACTAGAATCCAAGCTAATATGTAGAAGAAAAATAAAAAGAAATTTAAATAATTTTTTCTCACTTTTTTTCTGGTTCGATTCTACTCTTGAATCATGATTCTCCACCAAAATCATGTTTTAATGTCAAACAACTTAAGTGGCGCAGTTAAAACAACCCTAGTTTTTTTCATTTTTTCTTATTTTTGTAGGAATTGTATTGCTAGGGTTTTGCTGGCTTCATATTATTTCAGGATCGGGGTGGAGGAAGTCTATGGAGAGAAGTTAGCATAGCCAAATATGAAGCAATGATGGGAGGGTTAGGGGGTCAAGCAGTCTTCCTTATACTAGGCTTCCAGCTAGTGGAAGGCAGTTGAAAGCATTTCGGTCCACCTCAAAGAAGGGGTCGAATTTACAGTTGGGGATGGAGAAAGGGTGTGTTTCTGGGATGATATTTGGCTAGAAGACATAAGGCTGCAGACCAAATTCCCTAGGCTGGTGTCGAGTACTCTGATTTGTAGCATCACCATCTCCAAGTGCTTCTCTCTAAGTCAGGTAGGGAGTGGGTTTGGTACCCGCTTTGTAGAAGAAATCTAATGGATGAAGAGGCTGAAGAGTTTATAAGAACCCCGGCCTTACTTCAAGGGTTTAGCCTCTCTTCGGGGGTGAAAGATGCTATGCTATGGAAAGTGGAGAAACCTGGAAAGTTTTCGGTTCAATCTTTCTACAAGCTGATTACTTGAGATGGCACTCGTTCTGATTCGACCCCACTAGCTTGTGTTTGAGATTATGTTACTCCCAAAATAGCGACCTTTTCTTGGTTAGTGGGAAAGAATAGGGTTCTCACCATTGACAATCTTCAAAAGGAGTTGATGCTTATCTCCGACATGTGCTCCACATGCCTAAGTGATGCGGAAACGGCAAACCACTTGCTTATTCATTGTCCAATAGTGAGGGTGGTACAGGAGAACATTGCGGGGTTATTCGAGATTCCTTGGGTGATACCTAGGTCGATTGAAGGGTTGTTGCAAGCTTGGCATGGAGGCGGTTGCAGCAAGGGAGGGCGATGTGGAGGCTACTGTTGTTAGTAAGTCTTTGGGCCATTTGGGGTGAGTGTAACAACCGGAATTTCAGCTACAAGTGTGGGTCAATGTCTAGGTTGATTGAGAGGATTAAGGCGGCTGTAAAAGATTGGGCTTCTAATCTAGATTTTGATGTATATCGGTTCTCTTAGCTTCCATTGGGTTGCTCCTTGTAGCTCTTTTACACTTTTGGCGTGTTCTTAATAAAATTGGTGCGTTCTTAATAAAATTGGTGCAATGGATGAAGCAAGCTCTTGAAGAGGATGGAGCAAGCGAGGTTTTGGACGAACAGAAGGTTACGCGAGCCAACCATTCCCTCGAATATATGAACCACCTTAAGGAAGAGAAGATGAAGTGGAGGTAGCAATCTCACGTGATGTGGCTGAAAAAAGAAGACAAAAAAATAATAATAATAATAAATACATGGAATTGCAAGTGCTCTGGCTAGGAATAACATGATTCACAGCAAGTTAGTGGAAGACAGAAGGATAAGAAGAAGAAGAAAATAAAAAAGAGCCAGGTTTGTGACACCATTTTGCAATTTTTTTAAAGATAACAGAATTTATGTATTGAACAAGGCCAAAGGGCCAGCAAAAACAGTAGCAATATACAGAAAAATACAAGACCCCAGGCCACCGACCATCAATTTATAAAAAATTTACAATGCATCCCAAACAGGAAAATGATAAGGAACACCCTTTCAATGCAAAACAAGTCGCTACCCACTCGATTATTGATTATTATTATTATTATTATCATTATTATTTATTTTATTTTTTGCCTTAGAAAGACTCTATAAGCATCCCGACGAATTGTTGAAGCACCAGTTCCACTCCTCCCCCCCCCCCCCCCCAAAAAAAAAAAAAAAAATCGCCCATAGCCCCAAAGCAAAGCCAACCTCCAAACATGCCTACCGACTTTATCGAACCCACCACCATGCCATGCCCACAAAAGATGGCGGATGGACTTTGACATCACCCACAAGATCCCAAACAGCAACAAGAATTTGTCCCACATCCCCCTCACAAACAGATGATGCATAAAAAGGTGGTCAACTGACTCCTTATCCTTCCAACAAAGAGAGCAGACATTATAGGGAGTTGCTTTCTAATGAGGGTCGGGTGCGGCATTAGCTGGATAATCTTCATTTCAGTTAGCTATCATTGGAGAAAGCTAAAAGTCTAGGAAAGCCTTTCCCAATCGAGGAGATTAAAGTTGTAGTGGATTCGTTGGGCAGGGACAAGGCTCTAGGTCGGGATGGTTTCCAGTTGACGTTCTTCCAATTTTTCTTGGACATTGTGAAGAGCAACTTGCTTCATTTCCTAAATGAGTTCTAGGTGAGAGGTCGGATATCATCGAAGCCGGGTGCATCGTTCATTGCTATCATCCCAAAAGTCGAAAGTGTTGAGTGTTTGCAAGATTTCAAGCTTATCAACCTAATAGGGGGGGGGGGGGGGGGGGGGGGGGGGGGGGGGGGGCGGGCTATAAGATTCAAACCAAAATTTGGCCAAAAGATCTCAAGTGGTGTTAGGAAATGTCATCTCGGAACCCCTAGGCACGTTTGTGGCCAGGAGGAAGGTCTCGGATTGCCCAAAGTGTGTGAACTCGCAGTACAGGAAAAGGAAAAAGGGTATTTTTGTAAGCTGGATATTGAGAAAGCGTAAAATCACGTGAATTGGGACTTCTAGGACCATATATTAAGGAGGCTAGGGTGTGGACAAAAATGGAAGAGATGGATCCAAGAATATTTGCACTCGACCAAGTTTCCATGCTTGTCAACGTCTCTCCTAAAGGCTTCTCTTAGGCGTCGAGAGGTCTTAAGTAGGGGGGACCTACGATCCCCTTTTCTATTTGTGGTGGTGGCTAAAGCATTGAGAAAGATGTTGGATAAAGGTCAATCTGTTGGGCTGATTAGTTGCTTCAGAATGGAGAACGTTGACTTCTAGATCTTGCATCTTCAGTTCACCAATGACACGATCCTCTTTTGTGATGTAGATACTGTGATAGTGGATAACCTACGGAAAATAGTGAGGTGCTTCAAGGTGGTGTCCGAATTAAAGGTTAATATTCTTAAAAAAAATGAGTTACTGGGCATTCACACTTTCAAAGAGGAGGTGGATAGGCTAGTGGAAGTGTTCAAGTGGCGAGTTGGGTCTCTTCCATCGTCGTATCTCGGGCTCCCCGTGTGCACTGGCAAGCTTGCAAAACACTTTTGGGACAAGGTAATCAAAAGGGCAGGGAGGGAATTATCCAGGCAAAAGAGTCTACACCTTTCTCTGGGGAGTAGGCTTAAATTGATCAAAGCGGCTATTATGAATTTGCCAATCTATTTTATGTCCCTCTTAAGGTGCCCGTTGACGATGTTGAACAGGTTGGATGGTTTGAGATGAGATTTCATGTGGCAAGGAGCTGAAGTGAAGCAAAAAAATTTCATCTTCTAAGGTGGGGTGAGGTATGCAAGCCATACTAGGAAGGACGAGTAGGGATAAGGAAATTGGAGTAAATGAACGTTGCATTACTAGGAAAATGGTTGTGGAGGTTCGAGACAGAAGAAGGGAGGTTGTGGAGGGAGGTGATTGTAAGTAAATATGATGTTCAAGAAGGACTAAGTAGGTGAAGGACACATCTTTATACAGGCTTCAAAAATGAGGAAGGTGATTGGTCAAGTGGTGAATAAATTTAAGGAGGGGTCCATTTTTCTTGTGGTGATGGGCAAAGAATCCAATTTTGGCAAGACGTGTGGTCGGAGAGAGATCTCTCTAATAGGTGTTTCCAAGGATTAGTAACCTTGCTTAAGACTAGAATGTTTCCATTGCTTGGTGCTTCTCCATTCCAACGACACAGTTGTCTGGTCTCCTCCTTGTAAGAGGAATTTGACGAACGTGGTGTTCATTTGGCCCTAGGAGAGGCTCCATCAAGTAGAGTCATCATTGGGCAAGAGGGATTTGATGTTGTGGACCAAGGTCAAATCCAGTCGGCTCTCAGTTGACTCCTTCTATAGGATGATGACCAATACCTCTTCAGGTGTGAGTTATGGTCTCATACCTCCCACATTTAGTCCTATGGGGCCCCTCCTAATGTGGTGATTGTTGCTTGGTTAGTGGAAAGGAATAGGGTGCTCACAATAAACAATCTGCAAAAAAATAAAAAATAAAAATAAAAATAAAAGAGAGAGAGAGAGAGAGAGAGAGAGAGAGAGAGAGAGAGAGAATTAATGGCAATCCCCAATTGTTGTGTCATGCGTATGAGGGGCGCGGAACCAATCACTCGTTCATCCACTGTGCATTTGCTCCAAAGGTGTTAGAGAGATTATTTTCCGCTCAATATTTCCCAGGTGATGCCAAGGTCTATTGATGATCTCTTCCTGTGTGGCATAAGGGAGGAGCCAGGAGCAAAAGAGGGACTTTGAGGAGGTTAGCTTTGTTGGGGGTAATCTGGGCTTTGTGGAGGAAAGGAACAATCAAACCTTCCGAGATAAAAGCGGGTCGGTTGCGGATGTATTTGAGAGGATCAAGTTAAATGTTTTCGTTTGGGTAAATTGTATTAATGCCTCCAACCATAGTGATTGGTTTGTGATGCCAGGCTTTAGTTGTTGTCTTTTCGCCTTTTTTTAGGCATTACTTTAAGAGAAGTTTCTTTACCTTTCAAGAAAAGAAAAAAGAAAAAAGGAATTGTGTTGTTATCATTGATACAAGTGGTAATATCGCATGTGTATTTATACTAAAGGGGACTAGCCAATATCACAAGATATCAACATGTACTAATAGATATTATCAATATTATCCACAATATTATGTAATATTATCCATGATAATTTTATCGATATTATCCACAATATTATGTCATATTCTCCACGATAATATTATCGATATTATCCACGATATTATGTTTCGTATTGGTATGGTGCGATAATAATAATATTAGTTGATATTATCAGTTGTATTGGCAATACATAGAACACCGATCCTACTATCTAAGCCCTTTTACTCGACAAGTGAACAGGCCTTGTTATCCCTTCTCACCACCTCAATCCAAATCCTTTTAGCTCTTCCTCTCATCCTCTCTTCAAGCCCTTCAACCCTAACCAATACTTCCTCCTTACCGAAGCAGTCTCTACTCTTTGTTGTAGATGACCTAACCATCTCAATCTATTCTTCTTGAGACTACTCCTAGGCTGTTTTGAATGACCTTGTTCTTAATTCCATCCTTCATAATCTTTCCACACATCCATCTCAACATCCTTATCTTTGCAACAATCATCCTTATCTTCACAACAATCAATCTCTACTCATCTTGCTTTCTAACAGCCCTACCCAATACAGCATGCCTGGTCAAATGATTGTTCTATAAAACTTTCCCTTGAGTTTCATATTGCATTGAGGCCACCCAATCATTTGGTTGAGGCCTAAATATGGCAGATTGTGTGATCAGGCCCATTTATGGATTCATATTGCAAAATACACTCACATTAAAGCTATCCAAGGATCCAAATACATATCAGGCCTATCAAACCATCCAAATTGAATATTTGGCCATCCGACCATTTAGATTGAGGAGCTGGAGTACATCAAGGATTTATACCGACCTGATTGACCATTTGGATCAGATCAAAGGTCCTGATGGTTATTTAGGGCCAGATCAATGGTCCAATAGGATTGTGGGACCAAAAATAATAGGATGACACTAACTGAAGGCTGCTTGGACAATGGGACCCACAAGTACAACCACTACGCTGCTTGACTTTATATACTAACCATATAACTGAAAAAGGTGTTTTGTATGACCACACAGGCCTCTACATTCATGCAATTGTTATAGATACTAATACAAGTTAGAATCTTTAATTTGGTTTCCTTATTTTTAGTTTCTTTCTTCTTGTATAACATTATCAAGATAATGTAAACTATACAGTTTAAGGTGAGAGCCAATATGAATTAAGCCTCATTAATTGATGAAACAAAAGAACAAGGAATTAGGGTCTCTACTCATGCCTTGGTGTTATCAAATGCGATCACATATGCGCATACTTTTGATCAAATCGCATATGCCATCATGGAATATGCGATCCTGGCAAGTATGCCATGGCATACTTTTGTATGTGATAAATATGTGATCGCATATGTGAGTATGCGATCGCATACTCACATATGCGATCGCATATTTCCCAATAGCCAAGAGCGGAAGATTTTTATTTTTTCAAATTGGAGAAACTCATATCCCCTCCATTTTCACTATTCTTACTCGAAAGCTCTAAATCTCTTACTCTTTCTCTCTTACACCTCTTCTTTCTTACTCTAATCTCTCTAAATTATTTCAATTATGTTTATTTTTTGCATTTTATAAGTTGTGCTTACTTTTTGTAAATTGAGTTGTAAGTTATAACTTCATCATCCATTTATCATTAAAATTTCTTTCTTCTTCGAAGTTTATAATAATTAGTTATCTTTTAATGTAGCTTGTTGATTGTTTTTGTTAAAATTTATCTAATCTAAGTATTAAATTATCACTTAATGAAACACACAAACTATAATGAAATATGTAAAATAACCCAATCCAATCATGTGTACTAATGTTTTTCCCTCTTCTTTTTTCTTTTTTAAGAATTTTTAGATTTTTTTTTTTTTTTTTAAATACGCCATGGCATATGCGATTGTGCAATCGCATATTCGATTTGACAACATTGTAATCAGCATCGTCATAGAATTTCCAACTCATGAAACAATAAATAATTCATATTTTCCAAATTTTCTCGAAGTCAGGTTGAGGAAAAACAGGAGCATTGTAACTTTCATTTCTGCATGCTATAATTGATTCTAAACTGTAATTTTTATGCAATTAATAATTGGTTACCTGTTTTCTTCCAACCCAATTCTTGTAGAGGGTCCATGCCCTGATTTTCTATGCTCTCTGCAAACAATTCCCACAGTTGTTTGCTTCTCATTGCAAGTTCCCATTTATCACTTCCAGGTGTTTTGTGTGTCAGCCATATGTAACCCTGTCCTGACATCACCAGAATAGCCAAACAAAGGTCAGGAAATTCTAGAGCAAGAATTTAAGAGAAGGTAATAAATCAAAAGGGAAACAGCAAAAATCCTATAGATATTTATCGAATTTCAAAAGTTCCATTTGATAGCTGATAATGAATGAAGTAGACTTATGAAAAAGTTCCATAGCTGATAATGAATGAAGCAGGCTTAAGAACTGAACTGATTCTTCAAAGAAATGACCAATCCCTTGTTGATAGACAGAAGCTGTAAAAGAGAACCACAAGGGTTGACAACTACAGTATAGGAAAAATAACTCTTATCTGACATAGATTCAGCAAAATTGTCAAGATCAAGAGCTTCACATATTTGGCTAGCCTCTCCACATCTGGAACGCTAACCAATCTGCAAATGAAGCTCGAAATCTTCCTTGACTGCATATCTTAATCAATTTTTATAGACAAAAAGGAATGATTGTGTAAACAAATTGATAAACATGACATTGTGGCGCAAACATCTCCCACTGTCTAATTGTGGTGCACAGGAATCCATATGCACATTTCCTGCCAAACGTTTTGAAAGGTTCAGGAAATGTGCATAGGAACTCCCACCATTTCATCGTGGAAGAACAATGTCATATCTATCAATTGGTTGAAGTGAGGACTGCCCAAACAGAAAACAGGAGGAAGGTGGTCATTCAAAAGACCATCTGCTCGTCATTAAGAAGGGAAAAAAAAAAAAAAAAAGAAGAAGCCAAAGTACCTTTTGCAAGTAATGTATATTCATTGCCATCCAACTGTTTATGTGTAGTCTCACTAATGCGCATTCAAAGCAGTGTCAAGAGATTGGAAATTTCAGTTAAACAAAATCTAGGCACCAAGCCACCAACCAACTTCCATGCTACTCATGGTTATTTAGTGTTCATTTGGATTGTAAGTGACTTTACATAGGCTACTTATACCTCAAGTAGCTTATCTCATGTGGGGCCCACCTCTAATGTTCACCGCCCATCTTGTGGAGACCACCTTTGATGTGGACCGTCCATCATGTGGGCCTCACCTTCAATGTGTGGATTGTCCATCATGCGAGGCCCGCCTTGGATGTGGGCCATTCATCATTAGAGGCTGACCTTTGATGTGGACCGCCCATTATGTGGGGCCCACCTTCAATGTCAACTGCCCATCTTATGGAGCCCACCTTTGATGTGGACCATCCATCGTGTGGGCCCCACCTTCAATGTTGGTCGTCCATCATGTGGGGGCTCGCCTTGAATGTAGGCTATTCATCATTAGGGGCCGACCTTTGATGTGGACCACTCATTATGTGGGGCCCACCTTGATGTGGGTCATCCATCATGTAAAGCCCATCTTCAATGTCCACTGCCCATTATGTGAAGCCCACCTTTGATGTGAACCATCCATCGTGTGGATCCCACCTTCAATGTGAGCCGTCCATCATGCAGAGCCACCTTCGATGTGAACCATCCATCATGTGGATCCCACCTTCAATGTGAGCCATCCATCATGCAAGGCCACCTTTGATATAGACCGTCCATTATGAGGAAAGATGAGAGAGAGAGAGAAGAAAAGTATAATTTTAAAAAGCAGAAGAAAAAAAAAATCGTTGACGGTTGTAAGCAACTTTAAGGTGTTAAGTTACTTCTAAATAGGTGCTTACCGAACTAACTTAGAAAAGAAACTTTTTTGCTGCCATGAGTAAAGAAAGTTGCTTATGGGGTGCTATCCAAACAAGCCCTTAAGTTGCCACTGTTCCAGCTAACACAGATTTATACATCGTCCATTTTCCAAATAATGAAACCAAAAAGAAGAAAGCAGCACAGCAATATCTGAATGACCATCACATTGTACATTTCATTGCATTTTAATCAAATTCCATTTGGCAGACAACGGAGGCTCTCACACCCTGTGGGAGAGGACATAAACCCCAACTATTAAATTTTATAAAATGACAGTCAACAACTGCGAATAATTAAATGTTATGATGGCATCTTTTTTGGGGCCCTCACTGGACAATCTAAACCTATGACATTGGCCTGTTTGTCCTATTTGGATAGGAAGAATCCAAAGTAGCATTGAAAAAAATTATAATCATAATTTCCAAACCACAATAAATGCAGTTGAAATGATATTGAAGATTCCGACCATTTCTTGTCCAAAAAGTAGAAAACAGTGATTGTGGAAAAGTTAATCATGATTTCACTTCCAAGATGATCCCTAATCAATGCAAGAGACAATTTCTTAGCATTTCTTGCAACCCAAACAGTTGAAAACAGTGATTTTGTGGGAAAACGTAAACACAATTTCCAGACCCCAATAAATGCAATGGAATTGGGAAAATGTAAACACAATTTCCAGACCCCAAACAGTGATTTTCGGCGAAACAAATTCTTTTCCTGCAGATTTCTCCTATCCACGAGAATACAAAATGCAGACATGGAAAACAACAATGGAATCCTCAGGAAATGAAGAACTGTGGAATCCAACAAACATTCTATTTGTTTAGTGTGGAGTATTGTTTTCCATGGAGATGTTGACATGTCAATGGTCAAAGGGTGATAGCTGTCTCTCATAGCAGTTTTTTTTTTTTTTTTTTTTTAAGAAATGGTTTTACTTCTTTTCCCCCTCTTATTTGGTTTCTCAAGCAAAGGAAACTGCACATCAGGGGAGTTCCTATTTTTAACGGTTCTCTCTCTAATCAAACAGACCTAGTGACATTGTCTATTTTACTTTTAATGGTCAATGTAATACCCAACAAATGGGTGGTTTGGGGGGTTCAGTCAAATTTTATTTTCAGAATATGCTCCATCCACAATAGATCTCACGATATGTGTATGCACACATATATGGTGCAGATACTCCCACCTCTTTGCTCTACCGTCAACGCAAGAAAAGCATTCATCCAGTTACAGGTGCAAGAGGGCTTGGCCAAGTGTCATTCAACGGCAGCCCAAGAACTCAACATCTGAGGGCCCGACCTTAGACCCGGCATGTGAGATAAAGGCCTATTTTCGATCCCATTGATTTTTGGGCCCATTGGGATAGTAAGTCGTTTTGCTTAAGCTACTTTGGTTTCTACTTACTCAACAGAAAAATATGTTTGCTAAGGGGGCGTTTGGATCGTAAGTTACTTTGGATAAGCTACTTATGTCATAAGTAGCTTATCATGGTTTCTACTTATTCAGCCGATAAGTATGTCTGGTAACCAACATACTTATCAAACAAAAAGTAGAAAAGCATGTTTGGTTTCCAACATCATAACCAATTGCCCTTCAAGTCTGGTCCCCATCACATCCACCATCTATCATGTGGGGCCAACCTTTGATGTGGACCATTCATTGTGTGGGCCCCACCTTTGATGTGGGTCGTCCATCATACAAGGCCCATCATGGATGTGGGTCATTCATCACTATGGCCCGACTTTTAATGTGCACCATTCATTATGTAGGGCCCAACTTTAATGTTAGTCTTCCATCAAGTGTGGCCCACCATCAATGTTATTGTCCACCATGTAGGGCCCACCTTCATTATCCATTGCCCATCATGTGGAACCCACCTTTGATGTGGACCGTCCATCATGTGGGCCCTACCTTTGATGTGGGTCAACCATCATGCAGGGCTCGCCTTAGATATGGACCACTCATAATTAGGGCTGACCTTTGATGTGGACTGTCCATCATGTGGGGCCTACCTTGATGTGGACCGTCCATCATGTAGGGCCCACCATTATTAATTGCCCATCATGTGGGGCCCACCTTGGGTGGTGGACCAGAGATTCTACTGCCTACAGAGCCTCTGCTCTGTCCTATGGAAAGGTGTGCTAGAGATGAAACAGGAAGTCCTTAAAGGCATCAGATTCTCGGTTGGCAAAGGAAACAAGGTTCTTTTCTGGGATGACACCTGGGTGGGAGAAACAGCTCTAAAAGAAGCATTTCCAAGGCTATACCGTCTGGCCCCTAACCGGCAAATCTCGATCGTTGACAGCTATACCTTGCATGGCACCGAAACAGTGTGGAATATTCCTTGTAGAAGAAACCTCCTAGACATCGAAATCGATGAGCTAATGGCTCCTCTTTCCCTCCTCAACAACAGCCATCCAGATCAGTGGGGCAGTGACAAACCTTTATGGAGATTCGATAAAAAGGGCATATTCTCTATTAAATCTCTATACAACCTAATCTCCAAAAATCTCTATGCTTCTAAAGGGATAATGTTTGATAAAATCTGGAAATACAAATTACCTCCAAAGATCACGGCCTTCGGTTGGCTAGTTGGTAACAGGAAGGTGTTGACGATAGATAACTTGAGGAAAAGAGGTATGTGCATTCCTAACATATGCTTATGTCGTATGGCGGACGCTGAAACAGTGGACCACTTATTTATCCACTGCTCTTTTATCAAACAGATATGGTCAATAATTCTTTCTTGGTTCAAAATCTCTTGGGTTTTACCCAATTCTACGGGTCACTTACTCAAAGCCTGGGATGGTGTTGATCTCGGTAAACAGAAAAATTTGGCCTGGAGAACATCCATTGTTGTTGTCTGGTGGTCCGTGCGGGAAGAGAGAAATAGGAGATGCTTCAAAGAGGAATCCAATACGGCCGGGCATGTTTTGAGAAGAATTCACTTTCATCCTGTTGAATGGGTTCCAAATGTGTCTCATATTTTCGATTGTAATTTGTTTTCGCTGCTTTAGGCATTGGCCCGCTACCTCAGCGGGTCATCGCCCTCTTTTATAATCCTTTTCTATATTTTATAAAGCTTTCGTTACTCTTCAAAAAAAAATATGGGGCCCACCTTTGATGGGGACAATCCATCATTGGGGCCCACCTTCAATGTGGGTTGCCCATCATGCAAGGCTCACCCTGGATGTGGGTCATTCATCATTAGGGGCAACCTTTGATGTGGATCGTCCATCATGTGGGGCCACCTCAATATGGGTCATCCATCATATGGGGCCTAAGATTTAATGTCCACTGCCCATCATGTAGAACCCATGTTTAGAGTTGTACACGAGTCGAGTTCGAGTCGAGCTAGGCCAAGCTTGGCTCAGCTCGACCTCACCATGACCCAAGTTCGAGCTCAGCTCGACTTGGTCTTCTAGCTCAACTCGACTCACAGGTTCGAGCCGAGTCAAGCTAGAATCGAGTCGGGTCGAGGGAGCTATTTGAACCGAGTCGAGTCGAGTCGAGTCAAAGTTATATGATTTTTTTAATATTATTTTATAAATGATTATAAAATAATTAAAATGATAAAAATCAAGATTGTTAGAACTGAGACGGGTGCAATGGCAGTGCATAACAAGTTATTACAAGCTACCAAATAACAATATGAGATTGTTTGTTACTAGAAAACCTTAAATTCACTCAAAATTCATCAACATCTTGTTAATATGGTCCATATGAGGAACGCCTTCCCGGCTGGCGGATAAGAGAGTTATCTATCACCTTCATCTGAACCCGATCCATCAGCATCGCTTTCGTCATCCCATCCACTTGATGTGTTTTTAATTTCATTGATGGCAGGAAATATGTTCGCAGATCCGGAGGTGTTACCTTCTCCTAGGTAATTGTTTACTTCTTCTGAATCAGAAGGTGGTGAAACTTCACCAATCATGTTCATGTATAGATTTAGCTAACTTTTTCAATCCTTCCTTATGAGCCGATTTATAAGGAGTCCCCAACATCTTATATAATGAGGAGAGCCTAGAGAGAAACTTTGATGTTTTGTGGCTCTTCTTTGTTTCCTTGCTCGGCCCTGCCTCGGTGTCATGTTTTCTTGGAGGACATTGATATCTAGATGCCTCTGCCTCTTCCCTACTTATCTTCAAGGCAAGTTTCAATTATTCTTCTTCCAGAGCTTTTAATCTGACATTTTCCTCTTCTTTCTTACTAATTCATTGCACTCTCTTTATTTTTGAATCTTCATTTATTAAAATAGGATTGTTATTATATTTTTTTTGTGGCTAGTTGAATTTGGTGTGGAGGGAGTGGGCTTTTTCTTATTTGAGTCAAATAGAGCCTGGAATAGAATTCGTACTTCTTGCGAGGCATTAGAACATGGTTTTGCGTCTCCTCCCCGACCAGATAAGTGTATTTTTAGCCGATTTGTTTTGTTCACGAATTTGTCTCCATACAAGCAGCATTTAACCTTCATTCTTCTAGATGTTGGGGAGTAGACTTGGGTACCATAATCCCAAATGTCATCACACGGGTCATCAGACGGCATTTCTACACAAGGACTTTTGTTAATAGAGAATTACATTTTTAGGCGAAGTCATGAAGCCAACATAATTTACAAGAAATAAATTACAATACGTTCAAAATTTCAATGTCAATGTCCAGTACTTCACTCCAAAAATAACAAAAATTAAAGTCTTACAAAACAATTAATAAGATCAAGATGTGCAAAAAATTAAAAACGACGTTTGAACTTTAAACATATGAAGGTGCAGTGCCTATCTCGTCTAGACTCTCGGTCTCGTCCAATTCATCATTCTTTTCATCAAATGAACTGCCACCCCAAACTAGACACAACCAATCTTGTGTACAAACGAGCGCTTTAATTGTTTTATGTACAAGACAGCTTCTATACTTGTTCACCACTCTACTGCCGGTGCTAAATGCAGACTTTGATGCCACCGTTATTATCAGAATTGATAAAATATCTCAAGCCATCAACGATAGTGTAGGGTATTTTCCTTCATGAGCTCTAGTCTTCCACCAATCTAAAACATTAAAGTCTTGGCTTGAGACCTTCACGACTCGCTCCTTGAGATATACATCTAATTTTGACTCATTTGTTTGCTGACTCACTTCATTGTGTTCTAAGGCTGAAAAGTACTCATCGAGAAAATTGTCATCACCTATAAACAAACTAGAGTCACGTTCATGCATAAGTTGTGTGTCCTGACTTGTGGTAGAATTACCCACATAAGAAGAGTACAATTCTTCAGTAGTCACACGAACATTAGATGTTTCAACTGCTCCCTTGTCAAACAAATAAATCTTCTTATAAACGTAACTAACCAGTCCCATTTTACCGCGAGGATCAAGTACAACAACTAAAGCCATCAATAGATGACATTCACTCCAGTACTTTTCAAATTTCACTTGCATGCTTAGCGTCATATTCTGAATATAATCTAGACCTCTTGTGATACTTCTCTGAAGAGTATCCTTAATCTTCCAAAGCTTTGGAAGAAACAGATTTGTCGTTGGATATTTATTTCCAAAAAATAACTTCGTACAGTCATAGTAAACTCGAAAAAAACTACGAACATCATCAGCTCTTCTCCAATCATCTTCATTAGGTAACCAAGCATATGCTTTATCACGAACCACTAATTCTGAGAATGCAATTTTCGACTCAACTGCCGCATCCAACATTTCATATGTTGAATTCCAACGGGTGCACACATCTAACTTCAATGTTTTTTATGTTTCGACATTTAAACGTTGGAGTATGTCATTCCAGATACTAAGTCTTGATGGTGACCCCCTTATATACTTCACGCTCTCTCTTATGTTCTCAATCATTTCGTCAATTATTTTTAGTCCCTCTTGCACAATTAGATTCAGAATGTGAACACAACATCTGACTTGGAAAACTTTTCCCCCAAAATAAAGATTCCCTGTTGTCTTGAATTGGCTCCATAAAAACGAAATCACAACATCATTTGTAGATGCATTATATAGCGTGATTGAAGATATCCTACTTTCGATGCGCCGCTCCTTAAGATAATTGTATATGCAATCTGAAATAACCAAACCGGTATGAGGGAGATGAAGGTGACGAAAGTTTAAAATAGTCTTACATACATTCCAATCTGCATCCACATAGTGTGTAGTTAGTGACATGTACCTGTTTCTTTGGTTAGACGTCGCCCACAAGTCCGAAGTAAGACTTTTTTTTTTTTTTTGAAGACACAGGGTGTCCCCACCTCTTTTTGAAGTCAGACTAATCCCTGCGGATACACGCAATCACCCACAACCACGTGTATCGGGTAAAGCCAAGGAGGGGAATGAACCCTCACCTGTAGGGAGCAAACCTACAGTGAAGACTACTGATGACAAAATGGCTTTCATCTTTGTCTTCTCATTCATATACATCTTCATGCATTCTCTTTTCATCGTGACCCGCAAACACTTCTCAAATTTGGGATTCAAGTATCTGCTATATTCGTTAAAAACTCTGCTCTCAATAAATCTAAATGGTTTCTCCTCAACAATAACTATTCTTGCAAACCACTCTTTCATTTTGTCTTTTTCAAATTTATGAGTGATGAGAGCAGCTTGCATGTCGGAGTCGCTTCCTCCAGGTGAGACAAATGAGAGCAATTGTTGGCCTGAATACAGGATTTTTGAGCTCTTAGCACAATTAATAGTGCATACAATAATGTGAAGTTGATCCCCTATAATGGTTTGCAAATGTTAATTTGCAATGCTTACATCTAACCTTGATGACACGGTTCAAACCTTCTTTTACCTCAACCTCTTCAAAATTGTCTCAAACTGCCAATCTTTTTTTTTTTCTTTATTAGACGTATCTGAATTTAAGTTTTTCTCATCTCGTTCGACATCAACAACTAGAAGGGTTGTGGCAGATACACCAACACTAGAGGTAGTAGGGACTTCCTCACTAGCCATCTTTAAATATGAAAATAAGAAAACACGCGTAAGATATGTGAAGTTGGAAGGTGTGATTATAATATGTGATTTGTAAGTATGCATTTTCTAACGTCTCCTAAAATTTAATTTCACTTTTTATCACATTCAATAATATATCATATACTCTACTCACACAATTTACATGCAAGTCGGAAATTCGGCAACATCTCCCCATAATTCTCCAAATATATGTAAAAATTATCTACTGTTTGAGTGTCGTCACCATTGTTTTAAATATCAACAATATCGGCCGATATTTCCCACGATATTTCTTGTATCCCACCTATGCGATACGAAACACACAAGTAGTGGGATCTATCCGCATGTTTTATCCGGTGAGCATTTTTTTATCATTTTTTATGTAAATCATGTTAAATCAGTGTCAAATTGTTACAAATCCATGATTTTTCATGTTTTGCATGGAAAAGCATGGATTGAGAGCTTCAATTTTGTGATTTGAACGAGAAGGACCGAGTTGTGGAAAATTGAAAAAAAAAAAAAAAAAATTCCCAATTTCTCGCAAATCGGTTGCAATCTTTGTGTCCAAACATAAAATCAAACATGTATGTAACCTGATTTAGTGATTCTTATTTTGCTTTTAAATGTATTGCTTGTGTTTCCACACGTCTTCTTACATTTATAAATTATATGAATAAGCTTTGAATATACTTGCATCAATTCAGTTAGACAACGCATAGATTAGGACCCCATACAAAGAAAACCTATTATGTGCACCTTTTTTTTTGTAATGTTTTGATTTGGAAGTGTGTATTGATGTCTTTTTTAACAATCACTGAAATTTCATTGAAAAATTCGACTAATTTCCAATGTTTCCCCATGTTTCCAACATCAATGATACATTATGCGATACAACCGATATATTCCATGCGATAACCGATACGTATCTGTATCCCAAGGGTGCGATATGTAACGCGATACCGATATTTCGAACACTAGTCATCACCATTATCTATTATTCACAGAGGAGAGACAGTCAATCAATTGAGATCTATATATTCGGAGAATAAATTGGGTTGATGCACCGAATATCGAACTCTATGTAAATTGTATAAGCAACATTAAGGTACATGATATATTACCAAACTATCCAACTTGGACAATTTAAGAATTCATATATATAAAGAATATCAAACCAATAATTGATTTGAATACAATTTATTGTATATGAATTCTTAAATGGGTAGGTAGATTATTAAATTCTTCTGTCAAGTGTCAAGTGGAGTCGCTCTAAAACTAATTGATTTGTGTTTAAGTGAAGTATACAACTATAAATCATATATTTAATATATGATTTATAGTTGAATACTTGAATTAAGCATAAATCAAATTCAAGTAATCAAATACAAGTCTACACAAGTTTAAAATTTCTCAAGTAATCAAGAATACAAATTCAAGTAATCGAGAATCATATAAGTAAATTACTTTAATAAAATACAAATCAATTACTTGAAGAAATCAAGAATCAACTACGATGCAACCCGACATTGACCCAACCCAACGCAACCCAACCCTAACCCAACCCTGACCCAACCCGATATTGACCCAACCCGACATAACCCAACCTGACGCAACTCAAACCCTGACCCAATCCGATGCTGACTAAACCCGACGTAACCCTGACCCAACTTGATTGCATCATGCAAGGGAGAAAAAAAATCAGAAATGTTAGCTGGCTTGAATAAGGAGAAACAAATCAAAGAAGGAGAGAGTAGAGAGAGAGAGAGAGAGGTGGGGTCACTCTCGTCAGTCGTCGCCGCTCGGCTCATCGAGTGGTGGGGTCGGGTGGGGTCTGTCGGCCTGCCACTCACTCACGCTCGAGTAGGGTAAAATGAAAGAGAAAAGAGGGAAAGTGGGGGGTAGGGTCGAGTGGGGTAAATTAGGGTTTTCACTTTTTATAACTTATATATATATATATATATATATATATAATATATATATATATATATATATATATATATATATATATATTGTAACGCCCTGGATTTCGGGGGCCGAGTAAATACTCGACTCCCAATATCTCGGGTGCCACTTATGCTTTGCGGAAGCAGGATTTTATAGTTCGTTTCACCTAGCATTTGAGCAGTTCATATAATTAAAATAGACTATGCAATGTACCCTGGAATAAACGTAAATTTTAATGCAAGTAAATCAGCTATCAGTAAAACATGTCCATCCAATCTACGGGACTACCGTGAGTAAAATATACAGTCCAAAATTTACAAATGTGTCAACTCTAAGATCTCATCGACGACCCACAGGCATCCAGCCACTGAGCAACTGGATATATGAGGACTCCTCAAAGACCATGGATGTCTCGTCTAACGCATCGGACTCTAGGGTGCCTGCATCTATGATAGGGTCTGGTTGGTGTTTTAAAACACCGTTTCAGAGTGGGAGTGAGCGATCAACTTAATGGTTTCATTAACATCAAGTTACACAAGTTATCAAATCCACATGCACAATTAATGAAAAGCAACTTAAACATACAGTCCCTAGATACTTTTATTAATGCGCGTGCATGTTATAATGATATGATGCATGCCCTCGCATCCAACACTCCCTTATAGCGACTCCAACTTCGCATTCGCAAATGACCAACACTCCCTCATCATGCGACCTCAACTGCCGAGTCGCCACACCTAGCTAATGCAATGTGATGAATGCCCGTGCTAGCCAAGTGAAATTAATTAAGTCCGTTCATCCAGCAAAATTGGGGAAGCTGGAACATCTACATATAATCAATAGCCTTATCCAGATTGCTAGGCCCAGGATGGCCGTAGTGGCTCTGTGCCTGTGATCCTTGATCCATATTAGGGTTTACCACCCAGACAACAACTCCCTAATCAATGTGAGGCTAACATTAGCTCGACCAATCACTCGGGACCCGAATGACAGAGCCCGACGCACAGGGTTAGGCCGCCCATCGACGGGTGGAGGGCGTTCACAAATGATGTAAGGGTCGTTACCCAAACGCAATTGCGGAACGGTCGCGACATCATTACAGTTTAATGTACTAGGCTCATAGCCTTATTGGTTGCTCATTGGTTACTATGAGGAGGCTCGTCACCCTAGCGTAGGCTGACGGCATGGACACAATGTCCCATATCACCATGCCTGGCTCCTGAGACTTGGGGATCGTCTCACTAAAGGTTATCAATAGGCCTCTCCAGGTATGGGGGTTCTCCGGATTCAAGCGGACGTGAACATACGTGGTGGACAAACAGGGTTGATCAGCTAGTAGACTAGTTCGGTGGACTCGGCGAACCTTGGCCCAAATGGCACTGAGTGCAAGCATCCCTTATAGTCCAACTACTGTCGGTTGTCTGCATTCAACCCGGGTCAATCGGACTAGTCGGGGGCGGCCGACTCAATTATGGCTACCCTCTTAAATTTATGGTTTGCCGACCAACCCAACTAACCAAATAGCCGCAATTAATCAATATACTAATAAATTAATTATCGCGGCTACAAGAAAGTGTACAAATAGCAAATCAAGAAAATTCTACCTTGTTTGGGCATTTTATCGAACATGCAGGCCATATTACGACTAACATAGCAATTCATGGGCGGTAAGGCAAATTGAGTGGATAGGCAAGTGAGTAGTAAGAAGCATGAGTAACAAATTAGCAAATTCAACCTATTCTAGCAACCAATCGAACATAAAGGCTTCATTACACACGGATAACAAATCATTAATCATTAATCGTGACACGGGGTTCGATAAGTGGCAACATAAGGATAATGGTCCGCACCTCAGGTCGGTATATCGAGTTCGGGCTTGCTCCTAGTGCTAGGGTCCTACGGGTTGGCTCACTGGCGCCTTATACCAAGACGGTTGGCTTGTAAGAGCTCATGCATTTGATTCTCAAAGGAAAATCTTCATGAAAGGGGTTATTATTTACCTCAAATCGTTACCGGGGAGATTCCAGCAATGCGGCGTGATGCAGATGCATTGCCGGCTAGTGGCGGCGGGGTGGATCTTCCACACTAGCTCCTCTCCCTCACTTTTCCCTCTCTTCTCCACTCTCTCTCCCCCTCTTTTTGCAAGTGAAAATTCGTATGGGAGTGAGATAGTGAGAAATGGGGGCTATTTATAGTGTCAGAATGTGCGCAAATAGCCCCGGTGCCCCCTTTTCCATTAGACTTGTCCTGGGGAAGGGTGTTTCTAACTTACAGGGCCTCAACGGAGGCCCACAGGCTCATCCTCACCGGAAGGTAGGTGTCCCACCATGGGATCTATGTTACATCACAATTTGGTGGCAATCGGATGCTTCGATAAATCGTGGGGGCCCTACTTGCGATAGACGATCGCCTGTGATCGATCGGGGTCGCGGCTATACGGATATGAGCAGGGAAATATCCTTAACTTATGCCTTGAGTTTGGTTGTGATCTATTGGTCGAAAAGCCACAACTTCGCGAAAGGAGCGGAAGGTCTATTTCGCTTTAAGTTTTAGATTTCAACCTAGGGGATTCGTGCGTTGCAAGCACTTGGCTTCTGGCCCAAGTTGAGCCATTCTAAGCACTTTCTTCATTCGCCACCGGCGATGGGCGTCAAGCCCAGTGAGACGGATATTATTCTATAATTTCGGAACCAGTGGCCCACTAACGAGTGGTCTAGAGCTCGTTTGGATAATCAAGGCATTTCTAGAATGAATTAGGTATCAAGATTTCTTGTGCGCAATGATTAGGGTTTGGATTAACTATGTTCATAGTGTGGCTTATTCACAATTAGCAAAAATGGCGATTCGGTCATAATCACTCTAAACCATTGGTTCGTAGGTTAAATGGATAATTGGGTTAATGTGGTTTGTTAATTAAAATCTGACCTCTAGTTGTCTCGGCTTTGGGTAGATCTTTAATTTAGTTATGGTCGTCTCAATTAATCAGCGATAAGTCGGCTATATTTGCGCCCTATGTGAACAAATCACGAGGCTAAACTCGATGCTTAAGTGATCGGGCGGATTCGTTGACTTTCTACGGTTGATTAATCGAATTTGTGCGGTTCTTTACTGGTATCAACCACGTATAGGCTAACATCGAGTATTAATGGTTAGTAAGTGACAACATAAGTTAATCATATTGAAAATTTTCAAGGGTTATTTTTTTAAAAAAATATAAAATAGCGAAAATCCAGGGCATTATATATATATATATATATATATATATATATATATATAGGTTCGAGCTCTGTTTCGAGTTGAGTCGATTCAAGCCTAAACAATCTCGAACTTGACTCGATTTTTTTCGAGCGACAGTTTTTGGCGCTCGGCCTGACCTGAACCATATTGCGATTTGAGTCGGATCGAGCTCAACCAAGTCAATTCGAGCGAGTTTCTCGAGCTAGCTCGACTCATGTTAAGCTCCCACCTTTGATGTGGACCGTCCATCACCGTCCATCATATAGACCCCACCTTTGAAGTGGGTCATCCATCATACCATCCCGCTTTGGATGTGGGTTTTTTATCATTATGGGCCAACCTTTGATGTGGATCATCCATCATGTGAGGCCCACCTTTTATGTGGACCATCCACCATGTGAGCCCCACCTTCAATTTGGACAGTCCACCACGTGGGGCCTCCTTTGATATGAACTGAGAGAGAGCCTCCTTTGACATGGACAATGAGAGAGAAGTAGAAAAGTCATAAGTTAAAAGGCTAAAAAAAAATTACTTACTAAGATGAGTAACTTTTAGCACATGAGTTACTTTTACAATGATGCTTGTCAAACTAACTTAAGTGAAAAAAGTAACTTAATTACTTAGCATAAGGTAAAAAGTAATTTATTTGGTGGTATCAAACGGCCCCGAACAACATAGTTATTAGCCAAAATGTAAAAAGCTTGTTTGGTAAACATAGTTATCAGCCAAAATATAGAAAAGTTTGGTTGCTGACATCACATAGGCAAATTTTTAAATCTCTTCCACTAATCTCTCTCCTCTTCAAAAAAATAAATTAATTAATTATTTAAATTTAAATCTCTTCCAAATTTTACTTATTAACGTAGGGTCCACCTCTAGTATCCACCATCCATCATGTGGAGTAAACCTTTGATGTGGACCGTTCATTATATTGGGCCCACCTTGGCTTCAATGTGAATCATCCATTTTGTGGGGTCCACCTTTAATGCGGACCATCCACCCATCCATCATGTCAAACATTGGATGTGGATCATCCATCATGAGGGGCCCACCTTTAATGTGGTCCTTCCATCGTGCAAGCCCAACTTCAAAGTGGCCCGCCTTGCATGTGGACCATCCTTTATGTGGGGCCCACCTTGAGTGGGACCCACCATCAATGTTAATCATCCATCATGTGGGACCCACTTTTGATGTCCACCATAGTGTGTTGTTACGGCCATTACGGGGCCATAAAGACCATTACATAAAGCAACAATGGCCATCATTGCATGTCATGGGGTTGTAACGGCTGTTATGGAAAAAATGATTTGTAACTGCCGTCACGCCCCCCGTAAAGGGCATAATGGTCCGTTATGGGGCGTGAGAGGCAAATATAAGTTTTTCAAGTTTTTTTTCAATTAAAATTTTTTTTTTTTTTTTTTTTTAAAAAGACCGTAAAGAGTATTATGGGGGTTGTAACGTTACGGCCCATATCATAAAGGTAATGGTGATGGCAGTTACGAACACTATTACAATTATGGAATACACTAATGTCCATGCCCATCACCTGGAGCCCACCTTTTGTGTGGACCATCCACGTGAGGGGCCCACCTCTAAAGTGGACCTTCCATCAGGTGGGGCCCAACTGGACCAGTCATCAAGTGTGTCCGTCTTGGATGTGGGTCATTCATCATTAGGGGTGGACCTTTGGTGTGGACCATCCATTATGTGGGGCCACCATCAATGTTAATTGTCCATCATGTGGTGCCCACCTTTGATGTGCATTACCCATTACATGGGCCCACCTTTGATGTGGACCGTCCATCGTGTGGGTCCCACCCTCAACCTTTGATGTGGACCATGCATCATGTGAGGCCCACCTTTTATGTGGACCATCCACCATGTGAGCCCTGATGGGATTTTTGTCCCGTGCTCGACTGGTCGTGAGCCTCACTCGACCGGTCGAGGGTTGGTGCACGACCAGTCGTGGAGTCGAATTATGGCACGACTCAAAGTCCAGTGACTGTGGACTATTTTTCTCCGGGGTGCTCGACCAGTCGAAGGAGTATCTCGACCGGTCGTGGGTGGCACTCGACCGGTCGTGGACTCGGTACGACCAGTCGAGGTTACGCAGATTCATTCCGCGATTTTGCACAAATTTCGTGTCGCAAGTCCTTTCGCAACTGGGATGCGGAAAAGAGTTTCCTAAAACTTTAAATAGGAGGTACCTAGGGCTTTCTAGGTATGACAAGAGGGTTTCCTAAAGCTTTACAAGGGATTTGCTAAAGGGTTTAGGGCTATCAAAGGTGAGAGAGAGAGAGGAAGCTTATAGAAGGAAGATTATGCTCATGGAGGTTATCTACTGCGCAATCTATATCTCAGCGCTTCTATGTCCTCGTAATCGGTGAGATCTCTCCGTTTTCTTTGTTTCTCTTATTGTTTATCCACTCCTGAATGAGTGAAGAAAGTTGTAACGTTCTACTTCATAGTAGATTGTTGATCTAGACGAGGTCCTATGGTTTTTACCTCTTTCAGGGTTTTCCACGTAAAAATCTCTTGTGTGGTGTGTGGTTTATGCTTTGATTTATTTCATTGCTTTATTATCCATAATTCTGGTTTGTTTCGGGAGGCTAGATCCTAAGGTTTTGTGCAAGGCCCCCAACAAGCCCCACCTTCAATTCGGACAGTCCACCATGTGGGGCCTCCTTCGATATGAACTGAGAGAGAGCCTCCTTTGACATGGACAATGAGAAAGAAGTAGAAAAGTCATAAGTTAAAGGCTTAAAAAAATTACTTATTACGATGAGTAACTTTTAGCACATGAGTTACTTTTAAATGATGCTTGCCAAACTAACCTAAGTGAAAAAAGTAACTTAATTACTTAGCATAAGTTAAAAAGTAATTTATTTGGTGGTATCAAACGCCCCGAACAACATAGTTATTAGCCAAAATGTAAAAAGCTTGTTTGGTAAACATAGTTATTAGCCAAAATATAGAAAAGTTTGGTTTCTGACATCACATAAGCAAATTTTTAAATCTCTTCCACTAATCTCTCTCCTCTTCAAAAAAAAATAAAAATAATTTAAATCTCTTCCAAATTTTACTTATTAGCGTGTGGTCCACCTCTAAGTATCCACCATCCATCATGTGGAGCAAACCTTTGATGTGGACCGTTCATTATATTGGGCCCACCTTGGCTTCAATGTGAACCATCCATTTTGTGGGGTCCGCCTTTAATGCGGACCATTCACCCATCCATCATGTCAAACATTGGATGTGGATCATCCATCATGAGGGGCCCACCTTTAATGTGGTCCTTCCATCGTGCAAGCCCAACTTCAAAGTGGCCCGTCTTGCCTGTGGACCATCCTTTATGTGGGGCCCACCTTGAGTGGGACCCACCATCAATGTTAATCATCCATCATGTGGGGCCCACTTTTGATGTCCACCATGGTGTGTTGTAATGGCCATTACGAGGCCATAAAGACCGTTACATGAAAGTAACAATGGCCATCATTACATGTCATGGGGTTGTAACGGCTATTATGGTAAAAATGACTTGTAACCGCCATCACACCCCCTGTAAAGGGCATAATGGTCCGTTATGAGGCATGAGAGGCAAATATAAGTTTTTTGATTTTTTTTCAAATAAATAAATAAATAAATAAAGACCATAAAGACTATTACGGGGCTTGTAACGTTACCGCCCATATCATAAAGGTAATGGTGATGGCGGTTACGAACACTATTGCAGTTATGGAATACCCTAATGTCCATTGCCCATCACCCGGAGCCCACCTTTTGTGTGGACCATCCACGTGAGGGGCCCACCTCTAAAGTGGACCTTCCATCAGGTGGGGCCAACTGGACCATTCATCAAGTGTGCCCGTCTTGGATGTGGGCCATTCATCAAGTGTGCCCGTCTTGGATGTGGGCCATTCATCATTAGGGGTGGACCTTTGGTGTGGACCATCCATTATGTGGGGCCACCATCAATGTTAGTCGTCCATCATGTGGTGCCCACCTTTGATGTGGACTGTCCATCGTGTGGGTCCCACCCTCAATATGGACCTTCCATCATGTAGGCCTACCTTTGATATGGACCGTTGATCACATGGAGAGAGAGAGAGTAAAATGTAAATAATAATAATAACAATAAATAAAAGCTACTTGGCGAAGGGTGTATACGAACAGGCCCTAATTTCATACTAGGCCAACTTGTTGGGCCCTGTGTCAAAATTAGATATCCAACCCTTCGTGCCCAGCCCAAAAGCAGTCCCACCCGTCGAAAATTAGTAAAAGAATGGGTGGCATTTTCGTCATTTCATCACAAAATCTCATGAAACTCGAACAATCAATCTCAACCGTCTATGTCAAGAACCCAAGAGAAAACCCAGATCATACCAGCACCCGTAGCGCCCGAGCACGGCACGCGGGCATCAACGACGGCAACGGAGAGGTCGGATCCGAGGAGGAACTGCCTAGCGATCGTTAGTCCGATGATGCCGGCGCCGACGACGACGACATCGAACTCCGATTTATCTTTCGAGATTGAAGAGAGATTGCAGGAGCAAGGAGCGGATCTTTTGGACCTTCTGATGTGGTTCGAAGATGGCGGAACCAGAGCAACCCCGCTGCAGGATCGAGAGCCGATCCGAGCCGTTGGATCGAACAAAGAGCACGAGAGAAACGATCTTGAACGAACAGTAGCAGGAGGAGGAGGAGGGTGGAATTTCAGATTTCTGTTAGGGTTTGAAGAAGAGAGCAACATTCCCTCTTTTTCTTTTCTTTTTTTGCTTTTTTTTCTTTTTTCTTCTGATATTAGACTAATGTAATTTGTCGAATTCAGAGAGGATTTTAAAAATCGTCCATCCCAGTCGTTTCTGTTTCGGTCCGAAACGAAACGAGTCACCTCACTCAAAACGGGACCGAGTCGGATAAGTTGGGACGGCGCTTTAGTTTATTTTCGTGCACTTGCAGACCTGTAACTATTTTCATCTTAACCGTCCATTGAATGTTCGCCGCTCTTTCAACTAGGAACGGCCCTTCGTCCTCTATGAAGAACAGGAATTTCCTGCCACACTTTCATGGGGAGTCTGTGCAACCGAGAGCAACGGGCCTACCTCAACATATATCAGACATTAAACCGTCAATGATTTGAGTCAGCTTGTGTCCGTAGTGAGCCACATGTATGATCTTGATATTGCAGTGCGTGCTGGAATCAGCCGTACTCATTTTTTATGTGCTCACCGAGATAAATTAAGACTTGATATGTGAAGATTGTATGTCTATTTAGCCACAGATTGTATAAGAACAAATGATTTATAAAAAAAAAAAAAAAAAAAGAGTTCATCATGCAAATAGATTTTTCTTTTTATCTCTCAATTAAATAGAACTTCAATATTTGCATAACTATAACTATGGTTAAAAACAGAATAATAAAAATAGAAGATCTAATCATATGAAAATTAAAAGTATTTTATTAATAATTTTACAATATGAATACTCATAATCAGTCTAAGGAACAATGGAACAACGGTTCATTCATCGCCCAACATGAACCTGACTTTGTAGTATGATGGGCGTGAAGTGTTGGATGGTCGTTTGTTGCTTTTTTTTTTTACACACACCCTACATACACAAACCCGCACTTGCTGTAGTGGGATTTCACCACCTATGGTTACTTGAACCAAAAACCTCGTGTTAAAACTCCTGAGAGTACCACCGAGGCAAAGACTCGAACTGAAAGCCAGGCTTTGTAGCGAGATGGTCGATGGAGAACAGATCTTCGATGATATATCCGTTCGTAGCGAGATGGCCAGTGGGGTGGCAGTATGTTCAAGGACTTAGGGCATGTTTGTTAACTGTGAAAAATATTAATTAACATGTAATTGAGAAAATGCTATGTGTTAGGTGTTGTTTGTTAACACCGAATTTGGAAAGCGCTATGTGATTTTTGATTGATTTTTTTCGGCGACAGGGGTTTGGCTTAATAGTGAATACGAAATGCGCTTCATGGATTCTTCTTAAAAAATACTTCCAAATTTACCCCTACTCAAGTTGCTCAGATAGATAGATATATATATATATATATATATATATATATATATATATATATATATATATATATATATATATATATATATATATATATGCATAATACAGAACCCAACTTTTAACATGTGAAACTTCTTTAGGCCCCACCATGATTTATGTGTTAGATCCACACCATCCATCAACTTTTTCATATCATTCTAGAGAATGAGCCCTGAAAGTGCCCTGGTTTGTCAATTAGCGTGAGTGTTAAGTCAGTTAAACTATAGAGCCTGATAGGAAGATCAATGCAAGCGTCTGCCTCAACTGGATGTGTGCAATCTCGCCACAGGTAAATCTAAGTCTCACATCCCTTGTCCCAAATCACCAGGTATGTTAAAACCCTTAAAACAAACTAGAACATCTTAGGATTTTTAAGGTAAGAAAACGTTTTCAAAATAGAAAAATTCTTTAAGTTTTCTTGCCTTGTCGATTTCATCGATACACATCTCGATATGATCGACCTGCGCTGTCGAGTCCTCGATGCTCCATCGATACCATCGAAAAGAGGACAAAATATGTCCAATAACCGCATACATATCTGGACGGAATTATCGATGTATCGATACACCTATCGATATCATCGATATTCAAATCTCGAGTCATCGATAATATCGACAGGCAGAATTCCGGTGCCCCTGTTTTATCTTAAGAATATCATATAAGCATCGATATATCGAAGCCTCCTCGATACCATCGAAATTCAAACCTCGATGATATCGGAAGGCCTTCGATGATATCGGTCTTGGGTGCCAAGTTCTCCAGCAAAATATTTTAGGGTGGTGTATCTATGATTAGGGGTCACTCGATAGAATCGATATTCAAATATCGATGATATCGATTGCATCGAACATGGACATAAACTGTCCAGCAAACTTTATGAAAAATCCTTTTGATTTATCGATGCATCGACATAGCTATCGATATCATCGACATTCAAATTCTGATGATCTCGAAGGTCCCTCGATCATTCATAAAAACTTGAAATATTTCAAGTCAAGTCTCTCTCATTTTTCAAATGTCGATGGATTGAACCTCTCATTGATGAAATCGGAGTTCGAAATCCGATGACATGACAATCGTTTCGATTCATTGACCAGCTGGCAAAAGGTTTCAAAAGCATATGACATTGAGTTCGAGTCATCGAGCGGACCATCGATGCAATCGAGAGTATACGCTCGATGATATCGAACCTGCTCGATGATATCGAACTCTGTCATAAATGTGACCGTTTTATATCTGTTGGAACCTTTTGCCTATATAAAGAGGACTTATCTATTGTTGTTGTGAGAGAAAGAAGAGAGTCTTTTGTGTATTTAATCTTAGATCATATACCTAAAGCCCTTTCTCTCAGGGAACTTCATCCTCCAATCCACCCTCACCATTGACATTCAATAGAGTGGATTGGGGAATGAACTTCCGCATTCAAGGATCCTCCAGCTACTACCTTAATGGCAAATCATTAAGTTGGGATGCCTTGAATGCATAATCGGAATCACTCTATCTTCCTTATAGGAAAACATTTTATAGAGTAGGATTTCGTCTTAACTCAACCCGAAGCCTCGCATTGGTACATCATTTGTGTTGCAAATCAAGGAAGCTGAAGACTCTTCATCAACAAAGGAGGAGATCTTCATCAGCGTGCTTAATGGGACTCATCCACTTATCTGTAAGTATCTAGAGTCCAGAGGACACTTGTGATCATTCCTTTTTAGGATTGGGTCTTAGGTGTTTCTCACCCATTCAAGCCCTCGTAGGAGGCCTCCGACGGGAGTGTACGTGGTTGGTGCGTTGTGTGGACCCTTACTCTGTGGAGAGCATAAACATCTGGTTGAAGGTGAACCAATCAAAACCTTAGGTTCAAGGTGAACCGTGTGAAACCTCAGCTTTGGGGTAAACCACGTAAAACCTTAGATAGAGTCTTATGGAAGATCCTTGGCCAGTGTGCCTAAAACCGGGTGCTATGTGTTGACCCTTGCTCATGGAGCATAAACAGTCGGCCTCAGCGTAGGTTGTAAAGGTTGAAGGTGAACCTGATTTAAAACCTTAAGTTTGAGGTGAACCGCTGTGAAACCTCCTTAGTGAAATTCGGCACACTCAAGGTTGAGTGCGACTGCCGGGAGTGGAGTAGACTGATCGTTGTGGGCCCCACCCATAATCCTCACCCTGGAACTTCCTAAAGGCTTTTACAAGAAATCCGTGTCCCACGGCCCACTGACGTTGCCAGCGGTGAGGAGGGATTGGACAATGCTCTTTGTGCCCCCACCGTAATATGTGTTTTATCCCTACTGTTCATCTATTTTTTCAATCATTTTAATGCATTGGCCTGAAAATGAGACAGATCCAAATCTCATGTGGACCACGCCATTAAAAACTTCCTAAGCCTTTAATGAAGGGAAAATAGTGGTGATTGAACGCACGCCATTAAAAATCTCATGTGGACCACGCCATTAAAATGAGACAGATCCAAATCTCATGTGGACCACACGACAAGAAAACAGTGGTGATTGAACGCACGCCATTAAAAACTTCCTAAGCCTACTGTAATGTTTATTTAATGAAGGGAAAATACAAATATTAGATTCATCGGGAACTTTTTTTTTGGTCCCCTAGAAGCTTTTAATAGTGGGCATTCAATCACCACTATTTTCATATGGTCTGGTCCACATGAAATTTGGATCTTCCTCATTTTTTAGATCATTCCTTAAAATGATCTGAAAAAATGGATGGACGGTGTGGATAAAAAAAATGTACATTATGGTGGGGCCACACAACACTGTTCAATAGCCACCTGACTGTGGCAACGTCAGTAAGCAATTCCTATCCATATCCACCACGCTACTGCCAGCCGCGCAGTGGCAGGAGGCAATCCACGTTTGGATCCACCCTCCTAAAGACAGATGGTCATTTCAGGAGCTCTGTAGGGGCCAGTGTGATCTATATATTTTATCCAAACTGTTTATATATTTTGAATTATGATACTAAAAATGAAACTGATCCAAGGCTCAAGTGAATCACACCACATGAAGCAGTAGGGATTTTGACGCAGGGGAGGACGTGAGGTCGAGCACCGTCTTCCTCAAGAGGATAACTATTCCGAATCCACGGAACTTCTCTAGACTCCTCACAGAGACTTCTCGAATCCACGAGAAAAGAGAGCAGAAAATAGAAATAAATTCGAAATAGCTTAATGAATCCATAAAAATGAGTTCACAACCCTTTAAATAAGGGTACTAAGCAATGGGAAAGAAATCAGAATCAAACTACAACTAGGACTCCTAGAATTCGCGACTTACTATAAATAGTAAACTTACTATTTATAGCCGGTCGTGATGTCTACTAGTGCGCAAGGTTTTCGGCCAAAAATAGTAAGTGTCCTATTTCGCTTCACCAACCCGTTCTCCTAATTATTCTAAGTTCTTTTCACGTTGGGCGCAACTCCTAAAGCCCGACGGATGAAGAGTTATAAGCAAACTAAAACTTACTATTTATAGTAAAAACGAAATTGAAACAGGGAAACGACCATCAAATCAGGGGTTTCTCGCAATTCTGAGCGTCGCAACCCCGCATAGCTGGGTTGGTTGGCTAAAGTAGCTCGTTCTACCCCAAAATCATATATTTTTCGTCCGCTAACTCATCAGGAATTGCGAGATACGCCTGATTTAAGGTCTGATGGTCCAGATCACTTCTGTCGCCTACCGGGCCTTTTCTGATCCATCTTTGCCATGTAATTGTCCGCGACCCGCTCTACATCAGATTTAAAGCCTACTGGTGAAAAATTTTGGGGGCCACATAAGTTTTGGATCAAGCTGATATTTATTTATTTTTCCTTCATACAGCTCCATGTGATCTTATAAATAGTTTGGATGGAAAATAAACATCATGATGGGTCGTAGGAAGTTTTCAATGGTAAGAGTTTGATCCCCAGTGCTTCATGTGGCTTGGTCCACTTGAGACTTTCATCTATCTCCTTTTTAGGCTAGTTGTCTAAAATGATCTTTCAAAATAGTTGGACTAGATTAAAGATATAGATCATGGTGGGCCCTACAAGACCCTGACATGACCATCCATCTCTAGCTAGGTCTTGGTGGGAGGATGTGGCCTTTTGTGGTAAGTCACGGTGTTAGGATGCAAGGTGGGGCCCATTGTGATGTTTGTGAGAAATCCATCCCATCCATCTATTTTGCAAATTCATTTTAGGACATTCCACCAAAAATGAGGTGGATCCAAAACTCAAGTGGGACACACAAGAGGAAAATTTGGGGAAAGAAATTCTTGCTATTGAAACCTTTTATATGCTCGACCTTGATGTAGGTAATTCCCCATTGGGATGAGGTGAAAACACAAAAAACTTAACCTGATACAAAACTTTTGTGGCCAAATGAATATTTCAATGGCGGTAACTGAATTCCGAATATTTCCTCTCTTGTGGCCCACTTGAGTTTTCAATCCATCTAATTTTTTTGTGGAAAGTCCTAAAATGATCTCACAAAACAGATGGACGGGGATTTCCCATAAACATCACAGTGGGCCCCACCTTACATCCCAGCGCATGAACCTTTTGCTGGAAATCTACGTCCTGGTGGGGGTGGTACCCATTCCGTGCGTGTCCGGATCCACCTGAGGTGGGCACCATTGTCTCACCATTTCTTATGGTGTGGTCCACAACAACCCTTGGTTTATTGACATGTTGAAGATTATTTTATAGACCATATCGGTATTTGTCGATATGGACTATTTAATAGATTTGTTCATGCTAACTATTCAATTGTTTACAACGTTTAATTGAAGTCTTTACTTTTAATGTTTATATAATTATGATATTAACAAATGAACAGAGAAAATTATTGAAGATTATTATATTAAACCTCTTATTTAAATATTTAGAGAGATCTACCAACATAAAATAAGCAAATTCTCCTGCATTGCCATATTTTGTGAAAGAATTGGTAGATAGTGTCACGCCCCAAACTCGGTAAACGGACTCACAAGGAACCCGATAGCCGGTTTTGGCCGCAACAGCCTCCGTAGTACCCTAGTCTCGGCTCCTGAGACAGATTCCGATCCTGAGATCCTACAAGAAGGATTTTTCATAATCATATATCCATTCCAATATGAGCATACCCAAGATCATAACAATTAAATTTCAGAAATAACAAAATGACACATTACAAAATCCACTATAAATTTGAGCTTTATACATGATACAATACTAAAGGAAATGCATATGATAATAGAAGAAAGAAGGAAGAGGATCTGCAACACTAGGTCCTCAGCTCGCACACCTATCCAAGCTCTACTGCTAAGATGCCAACTTAGGATCTCCTGCACGCATCAATCGTGCATAAGCTTATAAAAAGCTTAGAGGGTGGTGAAAATGTGTGACAATGGTGCGTAGAAGAATAATAGAGGATATAAAAAGGAAACATGATCAAAGCCAACACCACCAGCTTTACCAAGGCTGCATGAATGCAAGAAGCTATACCAAGGCAGTACAATAAATGTAGGAAGCCATTCCAAGGCTAAATAATTTAATGAGTACTGGGCACCATGCCAAGGCGATGCAATGTAAGCCTATACAGCCGATGCAAAGCAATGCGAAGTGATGTCAGTCCTCATATCAAATCCACATATCAATACAATTCCTTCATAAGGAATCTACCGGGGTCTAGTATACTGCAGGATAACTGCCGCTCTACAGATCCACACAGTCAAACAAGCATAGAAGACCTCACTACCCGCCCGTGGACAGCCAATCACCAGCAAAGCCCGACGGTAGCGGACCCATTCACGAGTTGGTCAGACTCAGCCTAGTTATTGCCCTCTTTCCCTCAAATAGGTAAGGCCACACCCCATTCCAACCGACTACACGACAGTGGGAGTCGCGGCCTAAAGGTGTAAGGCCCTCGTGCGCTCATGTTTCCGCCGCTGGAGCAGATCCTTGGTACCCTGGAAGTTTTGGGATTTTCACCCAAGGGCATCCTATGCACCCCATATGCTCAAGTAACATTTTCAGTGTCCAATCATGGTCATCCACGATGTATCTGTGGATGTTATAGCCCTGATGAAGCAAGGGCGATAATGTTCATATGCTATGCAATGCCAGATGCATGAATCACATAATCAACCATGCATCAATTCTAAGCATCCAACGTGCTCAAGAGGGGATACTACGTCACTTGGGGAAGGTATCATGCAATGCCCAATAGCACAATCATAACCACACACACAGAGTATCATTCAAGCATACAATGATGCACATGGGTCATGAAGATGGATCTAGACGCACTATGCAGCGATATACAAAGTAGTACACTCCTCCTATTTAAGAAGGAACCAAGACTAGGTACTTAGACAATATCCATAAGGAAATCCAACCTCTAGTGGGGGCCCATTTACCTGGGGTAGCCCACGAGACTGAGCATACAAGCTACAGGTCTAAGTAATGCAAAAATGAGCCTAGCAAGAGTCTTAGATGAGCATCCAATCACACTTAGATACAATCGGGCCTAGAGGGGTCTATAATGGGGACATTTAACCACCATTCCCCAAAAGGCATAAGAACCATGAACTATATGGATAGAAGGCCCAAGGCCTACATTCAAGATAAAAATAGGTGGTCACATATGTGCATACTCCTCATAATGGGCCATAAGAAAAAAAAAAAAGGGGGGGGGGGGGGGGGGGGGGGTAATAATACTATCTTCAACAACATGGGCCCCAAGAGGGGAATTAAGGCCCAAGGCTCAATTCCCAATGGCCATAGAATCCATGCATTACGTTGGACTTGGTGGGTAGCCCGCGTACACAATATACAGCCCGAAAACAAGTTTAAGTTTGGATGAAATGGGCCCCACTACATCAGCCCAACGCTAGCAATTTAAGTGGGCAACCAAGGGCCCAATATCATCCCTATCTCAGCCCACAAGTCCATCAAAATGGTGGAAGTCGGCCCAATATATGGCTGGGCCAAGCTGGGGCGTCCCTATCCACTCTAGGCCCACGGGATGCCCCAAAATTTTGATCTAAGATGGGGTCCTCATGTGATCACTAGAGGTGACCCAAAAGAATTCACTAACTAAGCCCAAAGATTTAGGAAAATATAAGCATGCAACACGTACACAAGTTCTCAATATGATGGGCCCCACAGCCAAATAAGTTTCAACCATAACAATGTGCATTTAAGGCCCTTTGATAAACTTTTAGCCCGTTTGACTTCCTGGACCTACTAAAGTCCAAAAATTAATCAACTATGTGAAAACAATCTCAACAATATTCACAGGGGGGCCCACCAGATGGAGGGTGTGTATACATCATAAAAGATCAAGTGAGCCTGCTACTGGATTGTGAGTCTAGCAGCAACCCAAGGCAGAGAGTGCTTCCATGATCGGGCCATCCAAGCCTTGAACGGCGTGGACCATCATACGTTGAGGTAGGCTCCACATACATTCATATTGAGCCTCAAATAAACGGCCTAGGGCCTATGAGGGACCTTTAACCATCCATAGAAAAACCCGTGGGCCTACCTTAGGATCACCCCGGAGGACATTCAACCTCAAGTGGTTCCCAAGAGGTAGCCCGCTACTACATGATCGTGAAATAAGGCCCAAGGCCTAAAACAATCCATGGCCTAATGGGCTATACTCAAAGCCCAACACATTGGCAATATGGTGGGCCCTCAAGCAAGGTTTGGGCCCAACCATGAAGGTCACAAAACACATATATTGTGGTGGGCCTAATGGGCAGCCTGGTAATCCAACCATAAGGGCAATATCCTAACTTTATCCAAGTGAGTTGGGCCTCACAAATTGGCCCATATACAAGATCATTTTAGCGGGCAACTAAGGGCCCAACCACTTTGCATTTTATGGCCCACGACCCAACACAATAGGTGGTGAAATTCAGGCCCAAATGGTCAAGGGGCCTAACTTAGTAGATCCAAGATGAATGGGCCTACCAAGGCCAATCAAAACTATGAGCATAAATCCAAAATAAAATTCAATGGAGGTGGGCCTTCAAGCATACATACATGAAGCCCAAAGACACCTCAGAAAATGGCAATCTTATGTGTATAATTCACCCTTAATCTGGTGGGCCATGCTGCCCCAAAACATGCCATTAGGGGCAGCCAGTTTGGGCCCTTTGTTAAATTTTCAGCCCGCCTATATTTTGGGCCTGTTGGAGCCCAATAATAAATGATAAGGATTAAATATGAGTTCCCTGGTGGCCCACATATATCTATGTGGGTCCCACCAGATGGGAGAACTGAATTACACACATAAAATAGGTGAACCATGCTGTTGGACTAAAGGTCCAGCAGCGGTTCAACAGGCCTGGGCGTCCCTATGGTGGACGATCCCATGGGCCTAGGCAAAGGCCCAAAAATACATCGAGCGGGTCTCAAAATGGGTGCCACTGAGGGATATGGCCAAGTCTCATATGGACCACAATTAGATGGACGGTGGGAGAAACAAATACATCAATGGTGGGCCCACAAGGAGGGGTGGACGGCCAACCATGGCTGGACGTCCCAGCCTGGTGGGCTGGTCCAGCCCGCACCACGGTCGGTATAGGGGTCCGTTGACCTCGAAAATTTTCAAGTAGGTTCTACCATGGGTGGGCCACACCTATATAAAATTTCATAATTTTATGATTTACAAAAATATTTTAATTAATTTAAGGAATTCAAACTGTCCAGAAAATCTGCTAAGTGCATAATTTTGATAGACCCTGATCTTAGCCTTCAATGGGGTTGATTAATGGCCTCAAAAAAATTGAAAAAAATAGGTTTTAGGTCCCCTCATATATGTACTACAAGGTGGGGTCCACGGATGTGGCCCACCAGTAAAAAAATTATTTTATAATTAAGGATTTCCACTCTGATAAGTTGTTGGAAACAGTCCAGAAATTTCAAGCTAACCACCTCACTTGGGCCACACCTTTGGGCTCTCAATCAGGGTCGGATAAGACTGGAATTTGGGAAAAATCAAGATGAGATCCCCACATTTTAGAAAAACTAGTGGGCCCCACAATTGTCCAGAACAAACCCCCAAATTTCCACCCTTGCATGAACATTTAAGGTGGCAAAAAGGGGCATATAAATCATGGTATAAGTTGAGTATAGATGTCCCTTCCTTACTGGGCTTTTCTGGGCAATCCAGGCCCACTAAGTGGACCACACATAATATCATCAGATTACAAAAGAAGGAAAGAGAAGGAAGAGCATCCGGCTATCAGGGGAGGGTTCTGCCACTATTGAGCCGTCCCCACACAATCACAACCACAAACAACAATATAAACACATTGTATAACATAGATCTTATGATGCATGACCTAGACCTTGAGATGAATGGTTGGGATGCCATCCCAACCACATGTAAGGGTCTAGATGACCCATCATACCTAGAGAAATAGGAAAAATCCTCATGCAAGGGGTCCATCAAGGGAAGATCCTATGCATGTACAATGTGGGCCTCATGGCCACATCTAGATGGTTGTGTAGGATCTTTACCATTAATTTGTGGGTCCTATACATCCAAATGAGAGAGATGAAAGAGACTACATGAGGAAAAAGAAGCTACATGAAGAAGATGAAGGATCTACTTGATGAAGAAAGCACCCACATTGATCATTACAAAAATCTAGGTCTCCTTGCTCCTCTAGCTCTAAGGAAGGGAAATCAATGGATGAGATGAATTTGTAATGGATGGATTTAGAAAGATTAGGGAAAGAAGGGGCTAGAAATGGAGAGGGAGAGGTGGGGACGTCCCACCTTCTACTAGCAAGAAGGAAGAAAAAGAAAAGAGGGAAATGAGAGGGGGAGAGAGAGAGAGAGAGAGAGAGAGAGAGAGAGAGAGAGAGAGAGAGAGAGAGAGAGAGAGAGAGGTGCTTGTAGGAGAGAAATGATTGCAACCTTGTTTGGGGAAGAGAAATTTCAGTTTTTCTCTTAAGAAATGGAGCTTTGGTTAGAGAAATAATAATAGGCTAGTAAAAGAAAGCCTATTGGAGGCTATAGGCTAAGGTTGTGGGTGGTGTATGGGTGATGGGTAGTGTAAATTATGGGATTTTAGGTGGTGTTGGTTGCGTGCATTGAAACTTGTGCATTAGGGATGGGACCATCTAGGAAAACATGCACACCACTCCTAGGTGGGCCACGTGATCATGATCAAGGGCTATAACATGAGATGCACACAACTTATGATCTATACATCGATATTGGATGGATGCACGAGACACGGCGTCGGAACCGCAACGGCGATGCAAACAAAATGGCATAGGTTTCAACTCGATCCGAGTCGGGTTTACATGATCGGACTTAAGGATGGCCGCAAACACTATTCAAGGGTCGCGGGTCACCGGGATTCAACCGGTAGGACCGCGGGACCAAGAGAAATGAAATGCATACTCATACACACACATACACACACATGAACTCGGGTCGGGTCTTACAGATGGTCCTTCTTCGGTTTGCTACGAATTGTTTAAAATGGAAAAAGATACATTCATTAGTTTATGTAACTTGTTTCGCATTAAAGGTTGGTTATTTGATAGTAGGTATGTATCACTCGAGGAGAAAATTGACATGTTTATAATGACGATTAGTAATAGCCTTTGGAATATATTGGTAAGCAATCGATTCCAACATGCAACACAAACAATGCATAAGTACTTTCATAATGTATTATTTGCTATGTTAAAATTTGACAAGGAGATTATTGTCGCTCCATCATTTGATTAGAATGTCCAAGAAATCAAAACACACCGACATCTTCGGCAAATATTTAAGGTAAAACTCCATATAAAAAATATGAATGTATTTGCTTCTAATTGAATCATCCTACTCAAGAGTTAACATTTACCTTTAATGTTTAGGGTGTCGTTGGTGCATTCGATAGAACCCTCATTCCTGCATGTATCATGACAAATAAACAAATACCCTGTAGAGGAAGAAGAAGAGGTGAATGTGCTCAGAACGTTATGGCCACCTATGACTTTAATATGATTTTTACATATGTCATAACTGGATGGGAAGGGGTAGTACATGCTTAAAGGGTCCTTATGGATGTTGTACTTGATCTAGCAAAACAATTTATGTTGCCCCCTCCTGATAATATTTAATATGTTTTTTCATATAACTTGAAAATTTACTAAAAATATCATTTGTTTTTATGTAGATAAATATTATCTGGTTGATGTTGGTTACATTCACACAAGAGGATGTATGACATCATATCGTAATGTTCAGTATTGGTTGGGTGACTTTTGTAGTGGTGGGCGGCATACTAGTAAAGATGAGGTTTTCAATCATATGCATGCGAAGTTACGGAATGTAATCAAAAGGACTTTTGGCGTGTAGAAGGCACGTTTTACAATTTTGAAGTGGATAACACCATATTCCTTCCAGATGCAAAGAGACATAGTTATTACATGTATGACACTAAATAACTATATCAGAAAAGAATCTATTTCCGATCCACTCTTCCAACAACACAATGATGAAAATGTTCGTTTGGAAATGAATATCGAATCAGAGAATGTTATGCCTGAAATGGAAGGAGTATTTGGAGACTTTGCTATTATGTCCAATATGCGAGAAGAAATTGTCTTCGTACTTATACATGCAAATCATTGATTTTTTTATTTTATTTTTTTTTGCTCTATTTTTTATATATAATGATATTTTAATTTTATATTAAGTACTTTAGTTTATTTGAATTAAATGGAATGATTTTATTTTCATTTAATAAAAAAAAATCTTCATAATGTAAAACATTTCCAAATAGGAGATACGCTCAAATGTGTCAAATTAACAAATTTCAGATATTTCAGACATTTGTTAATAAACAAGTTATTTCAAATTCAGTACTTAATTTTCATATTTCAACAACAGTTACCAAACAAGTTTTTCGACTTCAAATTTAGACTTCATATTCAGATTTCAGATTCAGGCTTTAGAGTTCATATTTGACAAACGAGGCCTGAGTGAGAACCAATCACATAGTGAGATGGTCGTGATTGGACTATCTATTCGTTGTTTGATGTAAACTAAACTTCGTGGTGAGATGGCCGACGGAATCACCTAGTAGGTAGTAGGAAAGCCGCACGTGACAACCTTTTGTTCGAAATTGAGCGATCTTCCTTGCAATCTAGCAGGATGAAGGATGGAGAAATGAACTAAAGATAAAAACTATGACCCATGCTATGAGTAGCATTGTGCTAGCAAGCGATGGAAATTAAACTATAATAAAATAAAAAAGATAGATGTCCATGATGGATGGATAGATAAGCAACGTTGCGTTGGGTTTGATTTATTGGCATATGGCTTAGAGCTCTTTGTTCTTCGCTGCTTTTATAAACTTGGATAGGCAGTACTCTTGCATGGTCTTCGACAATGTGAGAGATTCAGATGGTTGCCTGTTGTTGAGGGTCAAATATTGCATATAAGACCCCAGTTATTACCTGATTTTACGAGTATGATACCGTTTAACAGCCTATTTTGATTATGTTTGTGATACAAGGTGTATTTAGGAGCCTGGACTGAAAAATGGTACTAAAAGCATGGATTTAATGCTCATAAATCACAAAGGCAAGGGACGGACTCCAGGGGACCGAGATCGAAGAGTTTACACGCCCAAAACTTGAGAAAATCAAGTATTGCATGCTAAAGAGATCTGAAATTCGTCCAGAATGCAAGATCACAGGGTTCCCACCATCCATTTGGCTCGAAACTTCATATATGGCATGAGGACCATAAATTAACTGTACACATCAAATTTCAGCCCTCGGATCCTTGTGGAAGTGGCCCAACAGTTAGATCAGCCCATAAATCGTCAATCTGAGGCCAACCCGAGATCTGGATATGCTTCAAAGTTGGTCTCAACCCATTATCTAAGGAGATAAGACGTCTGAATGGAGCGGCTATCCCAGAACCATCATAGTGGACCCCACTTAAGCATGAGTGTACATAGTGCACAATTACACTAGCTGTGCACGACAACAGAGAGTCGGTCAAACCGACTCTTGACCGACGTTTTCAAAAGAAGGAAATTTCCTTCTTCGTGCATTTACGCAGCCATCCGCTGGGAGGGTGCGTGGCCCACTTGCATTCATCGGACGGCTGATCCAAACCGACCAGATTGTCCAGGAGTAGATTTCGACCAAACCCTTGACATTTCTGTGCAACCATACACAAGAACAAGGGCAGTAAAGAAGAAGGAGCCGATGAACGTTGATCAGCACTGTGGCCCACTAAGAACTCGGATCCAACTCAATTTTTAAACGATGGCCTAAATCGGCCCTACGAGGCCAATGAACGGCCCTGATCCATGAAAAATTCACTACAAGTGGGTCCCGTAGAGGTCAGCGCATCCACTTGCGTAACTCATTACGCAATGCAGATTTGATCACCATCCTATTTCATGGTCGTTCTGCTATCATGGCGGTGATCGGACCGGCGATCTGAACCGTCCATAAGCTCCTAAAGGTGGGACCGTCCCCATCCATGAAGGCCAAACGGAAGATGAGGACGGCCAGTTGTCCCAAAAACCTTCCAAACGTGAGGTGTTTGCATTTTTACTGCATATCTGCGTAAAAACATCAGCACCGCCCCTTGCTGCGTAAGGCTACACACTCCACTGACCTTGCCCTCCCTGAGGTCTATAAAAGAGAGAGAAGGACATGGGAGGGGATCCAGGAGGGTAGCCGTGGAGGCATTCAAGCTTTTGACGTGGAGATCGCCGGCGTGTCGATTTTTCTTTCCCTTTTTAGTTATTTTTTTTTAGTTCACTTAAGAGAGTATAGCTATATCATTATTATGTTTGGCTAAACCTCTTAGTTAGGGCTAAGAGGTGAAGCTGGTGGAGAAGTTGGTATCAAAGCATAACTTGGGAATACCTGAAGATAACATCACATATCTGATGATAGGTTCCCTACACTCTATGATTGTTGAAAACTTAGAATGATTAGGTCTTGAGTTCGAATAACTTAGCGATCTTCTGTTATAGACCCTTGACGTGCGTGCCTTCGAGAGTTCTCAAGGTTGATAGGCGCCTTTGTTCTTCCTTATAGGACATGCCGCCTAGGAGAGCGATTCGAGCGACTTCCGCTCCACCACCAGAGACCCTTGCTCCCCAGCCTGAGGATGCCGCTCCTCTACCCGAGGCCGGTATGGATCCGACCATACCCGTGAGTGCCTCCCAGTTACAGCAGATGTTGCAAGCTGTGACGCCCGCCCTTCAGGGGCAGGGCAGGCACCCCATTGTTTCACTAGCCCAAGCAGAGCAGGAGTGTGCGAGCGCCCTTCTTCGAGAGTTCCGACAGTTCGATCCCCCGCGTTTCTAGAGCGAGCTAGACCTGACAACAGCCAAGAGATGACACTCCGAGGTGGAGAAGATTTTTAATACAATGGGATGTACGACCCAGCAGCGGGTCCGTTTAACCATATTTCTTCTCCAGGGTGCGGCCGAGCACTAGTGGACTTCGTTACCCGTGTTGGAACATGGGAGGATTTCATAGACCTATTCGACCAACAGTACTTCCCCGACCACATTTGTCGGCAGCGAGCATTAGAATCAATTTGAGGGGGGGGGGGGGGGGGAGTTAGGTTTGGAACGTTTCTTTTCATTTCCCTTTTGAAAATCGACTCTTTTCTTACTTTTGAAAATCTTATAAAACTTTTTCGCCAAAAGGGCCATATCAACTTCAGACTTTTCTGAATCTGAATTTTCTTGAATAATACTTTTAGATGACTTCAAAGCAATAGATTTACCTTTAGGAGCTTTAAAACTTAATTCATAGGTTTGTAAAGAACCAACTAATTCCTCTACCTTCATATTATCCGTATCACGAAGTTCCTGGATTGCGGTTACCTTTGAATTGAACCGTTCAGGAAGAGATCATAGTATTTTTGCACACACTTTACTTTCTGGGATCTTATCGCCAAGACCCCACATTGAGTTTACAATGTCATTCAATCTAGTGTAAAATTCCATAAACATTTCATTTTCCTCCATATGAATTTCTTCAAATTTAGTTGTGAGGAGTTGGACTTTAGATTTCTTGACAATTGATGTACCTTCGTGTGTCATTTCTAAAATATCCCAGGCTTGCTTTGCAGTATCACAGGATATGATTCTTTTGAACTCATCCGGTGATAGTGCGCAAGTGATTGCATTTAGTGCTTTAACATTAGCACTACTCTCATTTTTCTGAAGTGAGGTCCATTGATAATACGGTGTAATTTTCATAGATTTTGAACCATCAACACCAGTTACTTCCATGATAGGAGGTTTCCATTCAGTCACTGTGGCTTGCCACACACTTTTATCCATTGATTTGAGGAAGATCCTCATTCTGGCTTTCCAATAGACATAGTTGGAGCCATCAAATGGAGGAGGTCTAGTAACTGAAAGGCTATCAAAATTTGACATCTTTTTATATAGCTTAGATCGTTAGCTCAGGAAATAAATCCAAATAAAAAGCAACAAAATGAGCTATTAGGCTTTGATACCACTTGAAAAGGCCAAGCTATATGTCCTAGAGGGGGGGGGGGGGGGGGTGAATAGGACTATGCCAAATTTAAAATAAAATCAGCGGAAATAAAATAAGCCAATAGCCTTACTATATGAATCAATTCACAAAGCTAAATTTAAATCACCTTGATAAATAGGTATCGAGAGATTGATGCAAATTCAGTTCTAAGGACAACCTTACACCATAATCAACAAGGGCTTATGGTAGGACAACCTTATTTCTAGAACCTCTTTTGGATCAAGGACTCAATTTTAATATAAGTAAATGAAATAGCAAGGAATTGTAATTAAATGCAGAAGTAAGATCTAAATTATTACAACAATCCCCACACTTGCTTGAAATGTAAATAATTACAACATTCACATCCACTTGTACATTCCACAAGATCGAATGATAAAAGATATGAAAATTAAGCAAGCATTCAAACCACAAGTCAAAGAGTTATAGTGGTTCGCTTGTGTGTACACCAACTGTTTTCCAACAACCACACAAAAAGCTACTCCACTCCTAATATCCTCACACAGGGGATATTAGCGTTCACTAACAAATAGGTTTTCACAGGTTCACCAAAAACCTTTACAATTGTGTCTTTTTCACTTGGGCTTACACAATTCAAAAACCCCTCTTTTCTGAGTTTTCTGGTTTTCCTCAGACAACCAATACAATGAGATTTTTCTGGCTCAACCTCAAACAAAACCAGTACAATGAGATTTTTCTGGCTTAACCTCAAACAAAACCAAAAGTAAATGAATTTTACAGAATTGTAAAATACCTGGATTTCTCCTTTTTCGTAGCAGCCCGGTAGAACCAATCGGAGTAGATGATTTGAATGTCAAAGTTCAATTTCCAATACTCACATTCATAAGGTTCTAAATTCTAATTGATTTTAGATTTAACTCGTTGGGCGTAGCTATATTTGATTTTGATTCCAAGAAGAAGGAATAAGATAATTCCTCTTTTCAAATAAGATTGGAATGTAGAAACAAAATCAAATTAAATAAGCTAGCAAAAAGGAATATTAAATAAGCACAATCTAGCTTAAAATAAACACAGACTTATCTCAGAGTGATCACTTGAAAATTTCTTGAATTGAATAGCATTGAAGTTATGAAAACTCTGAATTTCGTGTTCAATTTATAGAAGCAGAAATCGCTCCTACGACTGGTCTTAGAAACCTACGACTGGTCGTAGCTCTAACAGATTTTTGAAAAAATAAGCGCGATCTTTGAAAGCCGTTCCACGACTGGTCGTGAGTACCCTACGACTGGTCGTGGGTCACCTACGACTGGTCGTAGATCCCTACGACTGGTCGTAGGACCAGTGATTTCGTTGCTGGACTTTAAGTCGTAGCTCCACGACTGGTCGTGGACGAGTCGAAGCCACATCTACGACCGGTCGAAGGACCACCAGGACTGGTCGTGGGCGTACCAAAAATTCTGAAAAATCTTCAACTACTTAGGACTGGTCGTGGAATTTCTTGGACTAGTCGAACCAATGCTAGGACTGGTCGAACAAGAGCTAGGACTGGTCGTAGAATAGACCAAACTTATGTAAAATAAACATTTGATTTATGTATCTAAAGTGACCTACTTAAAGGGTCAACCTAAGGTCATTCAAACCTGAACCATGTCGCATGGACATTGAACTTCAACCATTCAACGAATGTAGATAATTTGAATCATATCAGGCTTGAGATCTTGAACCATATCATGCTTGAGATCTTGAACCATTTCATGCTTGAGATCTTCATCAACATAGAACTACTTCATGCGTTGTTTCTTTAGATTTGAATTTCAACATTGTAGCTTCTTGAGGCTTCAACATGTAGCTTCTTGAGGCTTCAACATGTAGCTTCTTGAGGTGTCTTGAGTTCCAATAAATGATCATACAAGTACAGGACACAGATAGACGTTTTGGCACATAAAAATTTGACAACCAAAGGAGCATGAGACCATAACACTTACAATCTCCCCCTTTGTCAAATTTGTGACAAAACACCCAAATTATAATACTTCAAATTGAAACGAAGTACTCACAACATATTCACAACAAGTTCAACAATAGAGAAGCATACACACCACAAGTTCATCAATAGAGAAGATGCACAGATATATATGATAAGAAATAACTAGCATCATTCTCCCATAACTACCCCTGAGAAGCTTAACTCCCCCTGAGTAATAGGTACCCCTGAGAAGCTTAACTCCCCCTGAGTAATAGATAATAGGAGCACATCAGGAGCACATCTCCCAAAACTTCTCTCCCTTTTTGTCACAAAATGACAAAGGAAGAAGGGCAGCAATAATAATGAATATAGCAGTTAATATATAGATTCAAGAGAGCTTTAGTGCATAATTCAAAAAGTCAGTGAGTATGTAAAGTTAAAAAAAAATATTACAGACCCATCAAAAAATTCAGTCAGAACCCGAGGATGGAGCAGGATTAGAAGGATCAATTTTGTGTAAACCCTTAGCAATCCGCCTCATATATTTGCGTAAATAAGAGAATTGCGTATCTTGGGTAACACGAATTTGAGCCACTTGCTCTTGAAGGGAATTCAATCTCTCATCAAAATCAGAGGGCTGAAAATCAGGATCATCAGCCGAGTCTGACTCAAGTTCTTCAAATAAATCATCCATATTCACGTCATCAGTAGGATCACAGCTTGTCCTGCATCTCCTGCTTCAGCACCACCGCTACCAGCATCCACTTGGCCATCAGCCAAGTCTAAAGTCATCTTGTTAATATTGGAATTATTGAAGGGGAGATGATGGATGGGTTTTTTCTCTAGTAGGCATAGCAACGAGAGCATATGATTTGCTAACATAGTCAATAAATAACCAAAGGGTATATCACTATGTCCAGGATGTTGACGAGACAGAATAATGGAATGACAAATTAAGGAAGGTAAACATATTTTTGCACCAGAGATGACAGAATGCAAAACACGAACCATAAAAGCAGTAGTGAGTTCAGTTTATTACCAGCACCTGGATAAAGATTAGAGATGAAAATCCTATGAAGTACTCTGTGTCGTGGGTAACAAAAATCTTGAGGGAAGTGCATGACCCTTATGAGTCCAGTGAACATCCAAATTACATAAATCTCTAGTAAGCATTCTACGTTCAGATTCAGAGAGACTGTCATGTAAAATATTAATTGGAATGCTCTCATCATTGACAAGTTTTCCATAATATCAGCAATCAAATGTCGATCTACTAAAAAAATCCTTCTTGAGTATCAACTTTAAAAGTTAATTCTCAAGAGAAAAATCACAGATACATGCAAACATGGATTGGGCAATGGACTGGTATGCAGCTCCACCCCAATGCAAGATGTTATCCCATCCCACAGATTCCAACAGAGGAGGGATACCAAAAAAGAAGCAATGTGATTAACATTCACAGGACGTTCAACAATAACATTTCGCATACGTAAATCCCGAATATTAGGAGGATCATTTTCGGGAGACCGTAGATGACGTTGTACAATAGAAGCTGATCTAGAAGAAGAGGGACCTCTAGTAGTTTCTTTTTACCTCTAGCATCCATTTTTAATGGAGGATTTCAATAAAAAACAAGATGCAGATAAAAGAAATGGTTTTAGGTAGAGAAAACAGATTTTCAAGATAAAACCCCAATCTTGCAATGAACGACCAAATAGATCTACAAGAAGTGATTGAAACACTAATATCAAGAATCTACAATAAAAACGCAAAGGAACCACTAACCTGAAGAACTAAGAAGGTGGGTTCGACCGGTCGTAGTAGCTAGAGCCGTTGGTGGGAAAAAAAAATGAGGAGAAGAGTCACAATCCCCAAATTAAAGTGAATCCCGAGTTTCACGACCGGTCGTGTAAGTGTTTCGACCGGTCGTAGCACGACCGGTCGGGTACACTCACGACTGGTCGAGGACGACTTAAAATTTGTAATTTTTTTAAAAAATAATTTTCAAAATTTAAGCAATATAATCATCAAACTATTGTACATTATGATACACCAAATCATGCAAATTTAATTTAAATTGCACATACCGAGATCAAACTTAATTTATTAAACCTGCTTTTTGTCGAGCGTTTAGTGAAAAGTCCACAAGTTGAGTCTCGGTTGGAATGTAATCCAAATATATTACTTTTCTTCCACTAATCACGAATGTAATGAAATCTAATATCAATATGCTTAGTACGTGAATGCTGAACTGGATTTTTAGAGATATTTATTGCACTGGAATTATCGCAAAATAAAATCATAGAATCCTGAGTAATTCCATAATCGCTTAACATTCGTTTCATCCAAACAAGTTGAGTACATGCATTCCAGCAGCAAGTAATTCAGCCTCAGCTGTGATAGCGATATAGAACTTTGCTTCTTACTAAACCAAGAAACAAGACAATTCCAATGTAGAAAGAAACAACCACCACTGGTTGATTTCCTATCATCAATGTTTCCAGCCCAGTCAGCATCTGCGTAACCGGCTAATTGAACATTAGTCTCAGGTGGATACCAGAGACCCAGTTTAGTAGAAACTTGCGACATATCGCATAATCCGCTTAACAGCAGTTAAGTGAGATTCTTTAGGATTTGATTGATAACGAGCACAAATACCAAACACTCAAGCGATATCTGGTCTACTAGCAGTCAGATAAAGTAAACTACCAATCAAACTACGATACAATTAGGATCCACATCATTACCTGTAGAGTCCTTTGAGAGTCAAAGTTGTACTCATAGGAGTATCAAAATTTTTACCTTTCTCAAACAAATTTCTTGATTAAACACTGAGCATATTTGGTTTTGAGAGATAAAAATTCCATCAGGTTGTTGTTTTACTTGCAAACCTAGGAAATAGTTTAATTCTCCAACCATGCTCATTTGAATTTAGACTTCATCAAATCTGCAAACTAACAGTCATATTAGTAAGGTTGATCCATAAATATCGTCAACATATTTTGGACCATTAGAATATCATCGTTATACTTCTTAACAAAGAGTGTCTTATCAACACATCCCATCTGAAAATTATGACTTAGTAAAAACTTAGTCAGTTTTTCGTACCATGCTTTGGGAGCTTGTTTCAGACCATAGAGAGCCTTCTTAAGACGATACACATGATCAGTAAATTTAGGATCTTCAAACCCTGTAGGTTGTTCAACATATACCTCTTCATGTAAATCACCATTCAGAAAGGCACTCTTTACATCCATTTGATAAATTTTAATCTTTCTATAAACATGCAATGGAGATAAAAAGTATGATTGATTCAAGACGAGCTACAGGGGCAAATGTCTCATATAATCAATACCTTCAATTGCGTAATCCCTGTACAACTAGTCTTGCTTTATTTCAAATAATATTTCCAAGTTCATCAGATTTTGTTTTTGAAAATCCATTTGTTCCAATAATATGTTTATCTTTAGGTCTAGGAACAGGTACCAACATCATTTCTGACAAACTGATTAAGTCTTCTTGCAATCGCAAGAATCCAGTTTTCATCGAAAGTGCTTCTTTTACGTTAACCGGTTCAATCTGGGATGTAAGCAAACGTAGTTACATATGTCTTTCTAATTGTCTACGAGTGCGCACACTAGTGAGAGGGGTTCCAAGTATTTGAGAGGTTGATGATCTTTAACAGTCCTTAATTCAGAATTAGGTTCACTGATGAAGTTTCGTGTTTTTCAAGTATAAGAACTTCATCATTATCTGAACTAGGGACAGGTGTATTCAAAAGATCGTCAATCAAAACATTTATTGACTCTTGAATCACCACCGGTCCTGTTGTTCAGAACACGATATGAAACGAGTTTAAAGAATACCCTAAAAAGATCCCTCATCACTTTTAGTGTCAAATTTTCCCAAATTTTAGTGTCGAATTTTTCCAAATTTTCACGGTCACGCAAAAATATAGCACTTGCTGCCAAAAACTCGAAAGTATTTGACAGAAGGCTTTTTTCTCAAACCACATTTCATAAGCCGTTTTATTATTATTTTACAGATATAAACACGGTTAATAATGTAGCAGGCTGTATTCACTGCTTCAGCCCATAGATTCCTAGGAAGCTTCATGCTATTTAACATAACATTTCCCATTTCTTGAAGCACTCTATTCTTCCTCTCGACAATTCCATTTTGTTGAGGAGTTTTAGGTGCAGAGAATTCATGCGATATTCCCTGATCGCTACAGAATTTCTCAAAACCGCTATTTTCGAATTCGGATCCATGATCACTACGGATCTTGTTGACTTGAGAACTTTTTTCAGTTTGAATCCGTTTTATAATCTTTTTCACTTCATCAAGGGTTTCTGATTTGTCTCTCAAGAATGAAACCCAAGTGAATCTTGTATAATCATCTACAATAACTAAGATGTATTTTTTGCCACCTCGACTTTCCGTTCTTGTTGGTCCTATAAGATCCATGTGGAGAAGCTCGAGTGGTCTTGTGGTGGTATTGGAGTTCACCTTTTTGTGAGAGCTCCTAGTTTGTTTACCATACTGGCATTCACCACAAATCTTGTCTACTTTTTGCATCTTAGGTAGACCTCTAATTAGTTCACCTTTGCTCAATCTGTATAAATTTCGATAGTGTACATGTCCGAGGCGTTTATGCCATAATTCTGTCTCATCGGTATGGACCATGTAACACGTTTGTTTAGATGAGCTACTATCGCTTACTATATAGCAGTTTTCAGAAGTTCTGCGACCAGTTAATATTACAGAACCCTTTTCATTTATAATTTCACAACCTTGATTAGAAAATTTAACATTATGGTTGTTATCGCATATTTGAGATATGCTCAACAGGTTGTGTTTTAAACCCTCAACATATAAAACATTTTTAAATAAGGGAAGGTTATAGAGTTGGACCGTACCTTTGCCAATTATCTTGCAGTTGCTACCATCACCAAATGTGACTGACCCATCAGTCATATCTTTAAGATCGGTGAATAGTGCTTTGTCGCCTGTCATATGTCTGGAGCATCCACTGTCTAGGTACCATTTCGAATGGCTTGTAGCTTTGAAAGCAGTGTGAGCAACCAAACAGGCAACCTTAGGAACCCATTTCAGTACTGTTTTGGGTTTAGGAGAATAATTGGTCTTCTTATGTTTATAGTTGTAAGAGTGACCTACAGAGTTAGATTTTAATAGCTCCTTAAGTAAATCAATAATTTTTTCAGCTAGTGGGTTTCGAATCTGATTTTTAAAATAGCTGCTTTTGGGTTTAGGAAAGTTTTTGTATTTTTAGAAAAAACTTGACTAGTACCTTTTCCTTTTGAGTTAGAAGTCTCTCCTTTCACAAAATTGGAAGGAGTATTCTTCTGTTTAGGAGATGTGTTTTTATCATAACCCAACCCGGATCGATCGCCACATTTTCTTGATCCGGATAAACAATTTTCTAATTTTGGATCACCTTGGGCATATCTCCATGTGTCCTTCAAACTCAAAAGAGAAGATACTTCATTTTTAAGTTTCTCATTTTCAGATTTCAAATTTTCAATTAGGGAGGTTTTGAATTCTAGATCACATTTAGACTTTTCAAAACTATCTGAAATTTGAGATTTTTCTAAAATAAGAGTTTCAAAACATTCTTTAAGTTTATAAAACTTTTCTTTTTGAAGTTTAAGTTTGACAGCAATTTTACAACTTTCCTTATATAAGGCATTGTAAGCATCTTGAAGATCTTCATCATATTCATGATCACTATCCAAATTTTCTTCACTTGTTGAATCATCGTGATCGGAAAAAGTAAACTTGGCTAGAGTCATAAGGGCCTTAAGTTCACTGCCCGACTCGGTTTCTGAATTTTCTGACTCAGAAGAGGCTTCAGAATCAGACGATTCATCCCAAGTAGCCAACATACCCTTCCTTTGGATCTGTCCTTTTTAGGACATTTGTTTGCTAAATGCCCATATTCTTGACAGTTGTAGCATTGACTATCTTTCAATGATTTCCAAGTTTTAGACTTAGGTTTGGAACGTTTCTTTTCATTTCCCTTTTGAAAATCGACTCTTTTCTTACTTTTGAAAATCTTATAAAACTTTTTCGCCAAAAGGGCCATATCATTCAGACTTCAGACTTTTCTGAATCTGAATTTTCTTGAATAATACTTTTAGATGACTTCAAAGCAATAGATTTACCTTTAGGAGCTTTAAAACTTAATTCATAGGTTTGTAAAGAACCAACTAATTCCTCTACCTTCATATTATCCGTATCACGAAGTTCCTGGATTGCGGTTACCTTGAATTGAACCGTTCAGGAAGAGATCGTAGTATTTTTGCACACACTTTACTTTCTGGGATCTTATCGCCAAGACCCCACATTGAGTTTACAATGTCATTCAATCTAGTGTAAATCCATAAACATTTCATTTTCCTCCATATGAATTTCTTCAAATTTAGTTGTGAGGAGTTGGACTTTAGATTTCTTGACAATTGATGTACCTTCGTGTGTCATTTCTAAAATATCCCAGGCTTGCTTTGCAGTATCACAGGATATGATTCTTTTGAACTCATCCGGTGATAGTGCGCAAGTGATTGCATTTAGTGCTTTAGCATTAGCACTACTCTCATTTTTCTGAAGTGAGGTCCATTGATAATACGGTGTAATTTTCATAGATTTTGAACCATCAACACCAGTTACTTCCATGATAGGAGGTTTCCATTCAGTCACTGTGGCTTGCCACACACTTTCATCCATTGATTTGAGGAAGATCCTCATTCTGGCTTTCCAATAGGCATAGTTGGAGCCATCAAATGGAGGAGGTCTAGTAACTGAAAGGCTATCAAAATTTGACATCTTTTATATAGCTTAGATCGTTAGCTCAGGAAATAAATCCAAATAAAAAGCAACAAAATGAGCTATTAGGCTTTGATACCACTTGAAAAGGCCAAGCTATATGTCCTAGAGGGGGGGTGGGTGAATAGGACTATGCCAAATTTAAAATAAAATCAGCGGAAATAAAATAAACCAATAGCCTTACAATATGAATCAATTCACAAAGCTAAATTTAAATCACCTTGATAAATAGGTATCGAGAGATTGATGCAAATTCAGTTCTAAGGACAACCTTACACCATAATCAACAAGGGCTTATGGTAGGACAACCTTATTTCTAGAACCTCTTTTGGATCAAGGACTCAATTTTAATATAAGTAAATGAAATAGCAAGGAATTGAATTAAATGCAGAAGTATATCTAAATTATTACAACAATCCCCACACTTGCTTGAAATGTAAATAGTTACAACATTCACATCCACTTGTACATTCCACAAGATCGAATGATAAAAGATATGAAAATTAAGCAAGCATTCAAACCACAAGTCAAAGAGTTATAGTGGTTCGCTTGTGTGTACACCAACTGTTTTCCAACAGCCACACAAAAAGCTACTCCACTCCTAATATCCTCACACAGGGGATATTAGCGTTCACTAACAAATAGGTTTTCACAGGTTCACCAAAAACCTTTACAATTGTGTCTTTTTCACTTGGGCTTACACAATTCAAAAACCCTCTTTTCTGAGTTTTCTGGTTTTCCTCAGACAACCAATACAATGAGATTTTTCTGGCTCAACCTCAAACAAAACCAGTACAATGAGATTTTTCTGGCTTAACCTCAAACAAAACCAAAAGTAAATGAATTTTACAGAATTGTAAAATACCTGGATTTCTCCTTTTTCGTAGCAGCCCGGTAGAACCAATCGGAGTAGATGATTTGAATGTCAAAGTTCAATTTCCAATACTCACATTCATAAGGTTCTAATTCTAATTGATTTTAGATTTAACTCGTTGGGCGTAGCTATATTTGATTTTGATTCCAAGAAGAAGGAATAAGATAATTCCTCTTTTCAAATAAGATTGGAATATAGAAACAAAATCAAATTAAATAAGCTAGCAAAAAGGAATATTAAATAAGCACAATCTAGCTTAAAATAAACACAGACTTATCTCAGAGTGATCACTTGAAAATTTCTTGAATTGAATAGCATTGAAGTTATGAAAACTCTGAATTTCGTGTTCAATTTATAGAAGCAGAAATCGCTCCTACGACTGGTCTTAGAAACCTACGACTGGTCGTAGCTCTAACAGATTTTTGAAAAAATAAGCGCGATCTTTGAAAGCCGTTCCACGACTGGTCGTGAGTACCCTACGACTGGTCGTGGTCACCTACGACTGGTCGTAGCCCTACGACTGGTCGTAGGACCAGTGATTTCGTTGCTGGACTTTAAGTCGTAGCTCCACGACTGGTCGTGGACGAGTCGAAGCCACACCTACGACCGGTCGAAGGACCTCCAGGACTGGTCGTGGGCGTACCAAAAATTCTGAAAAATCTTCAACTACTTAGGACTGGTCGTGGAATTTCTTGGACTAGTCGAACCAATGCTAGGACTGGTCGAACAAGAGCTAGGACTGGTCGTAGAATAGACCAAACTTATGTAAAATAAATTTTTATTTATGTATAAAGTGACCTACTTAAAGGGTCAACCTAAGGTCATTCAAACCTGAACCATGTCGTATGGACATTGAACTTCAACCATTCAACGAATGTAGATATTTGAATCATATCAGGCTTGAGATCTTGAACCATATCATGCTTGAGATCTTGAACCATTTCATGCTTGAGATCTTCATCAACATAGAACTACTTCATGCGTTGTTTCTTTAGATTTGAATTTCAACATTGTAGCTTCTTAGCTTCTTGAGGCTTCAACATGTAGCTTCTTGAGTTCAACATGTAGCTTCTTGAGGTGTCTTGAGTTCCAATAAATGATCATACAAGTACAGGACACATAGACTTTTTGGCACATAAAATTTGACAACCAAAGGAGCATGAGACCATAACACTTACGGACCTTACAAAAAGACCTGAGTTCATGCCCTACCTAAGAGCAAAATGTCCTATACTAAGAACCTAAAACGACACTCCCATCGGAGGCCTCCTATGAGGGCTTATAAGGGTGAGATGTACATATGACCCAATCCTACACAAAGAATGATCAACAAGGTCTCTGGACTCTAATGACTTACAAATAAGTACATGAGCCCCGTTCTGCACGTTGATGAAGATGATCTCCCTTGATGACGGAGATTCTTCAGCTTCCTTGATCGCAACACCGATGATGCTCCAATATAAGGCGATGGGTTGGGTTAAGGTTTTGTTGGAATCTACTCTAATGAATATTACTCATTTGAGAGACGGAGAGATTTCAAGCTCTTATGCATTCAAGAGATCCCAACTCAATGATTTGTCATTAAGATAGTAGCTGGATGATCCTTGAATGAGGAAGTTCATTCACCAATCCACTCTATTGAATATTAATAAAGATGGTGGATTGAAGGATGAACTCCCATGAGAAAAAGGGCTTATGGTAGGTGATATGAAATTAATCTCATAAAGCTCTCTCTCTTTTTCTCAATACAACAACTAAGAACAAGCTCTCCTTATAAAGGCAAAGAGCTCCAACAAAAAAAAACTGCCATTTCTGACTTAGTTCGATGTCATCGAACCTGATTCGATGTCATCGAACGTATAACTCAACCGTAAAACATTCCAGGAACTTTTTGATAGATGATTGATGTCATCGAACCTGATTCGATGTCATCGAGATTTGAACTTCGATGTCATCGAATCACAATTCAATTCCTCGACATTATAAACATAAGAGCTTGCTAGATAAATTAAATGCTAACTATGATGTCATCGAATCCTAGTTCGATTCATCGATCTTTTCAGAAGATATTCCTTGAAAGCTCGCTGGACACTTCTTTGTCTTTTTTCGATGTCATCGAGACTTCCTCGATGTCATTGAACTTTGAATATCGATGTTATCGAGGTTATCTCGATTCCTCAAACATTACCATCATTTTTCCTTTGAAGCTCGCTGGACATACACTTGTCCGAATTTGATGTTATCGAACCTTTCTCGATGTCATCGAAATTTAAATTTCAATGACATCGAAGCCAGTTCAATTCCTTGAGCAATGTCAGAATATTTTCCAAGAAGATTTGGACTATGCTCCAAGTCCTTCGATATCATCGACACGTCCTCGATGTCATCGAGAGTATGTTCGATTCATCGAATATTCTATCCAAAATACTTTGTGGTTGTTGGAGATAAAAGGTCTCATTTCGATGTCATCGATTCCAGTTCAATGTCATTGACTCCAACTCGATGTCATCGAACAAAGCATAAAACTTAGAAAATTTCCCTGTTTAAAAACAAGTTTTCTCACTTTTTTCTCCTGTGTTGTTCTAAGGCTTTTAAGGGTTTATTCACCTGGGTGTTTTGGGACATGGGATGTGAGGCTTAATTTACCTTTGACGGGCTCAGAACACACATCCGGTTGAGGCAATGTCTTGAACGACCTTCATATGGGGCTCACCCGACTCACCGACTCAACCCTCATGCTAATTGACAAACCAAGGCACTTTTGATCTCCCTCTTTGTCAATTATGTGACAAAACACCTAGAACAACATCCTAAATTGTATGTATATGAACTTTACACAATTTTTACAAATAATCTATTGAGTTCATACCACATTCTTCATATACCTGCTCCTCCTATCTTACAACGCTGCCCCCCTATCACCTGTACCACATGCACATAAAAACATACAACAAGGCGTTCTCATGGTGGGATTTGTTCTCTCCCCCTTTTGTCAGTCATTGGCAAAGGTTAGTATATACCTATAACAGATCAATTGATTGAAGTTTGAAGATTGAAAGAAACAAGGAGACACATGATAATAGAGGGCTGAGAGAATCCAGCTCATTATCAAGCATGAAATAAGCATATCAAGACAAAAAAAAAACAAACAACATTTCCTAGCTGACATTATAATAGCAGATATGCATTAATAAAAAAGCACAGAATCAGCACAAATCCATGGACTATAATAACCATCTTTCATGGACCATATAATTCAATCAATAAGTAACATAATCACATTCTGATACTATCACACCATTTCCATGAGCTCATCATTCCCTAGATATTAATATTAATTGCCCGAAAGATCATCATCAGTTTAAATAAGCAATTAAATAGACTGCCCAAGCTTGGAAGGAATAATATCCAAAAAAAAAAAATACATCATCCAACCCATTTAGTAGTGCAGATTTAACCCAAAAACAATCCAACCATTTACGTTTTCCAGCGCATCGATGGGCCCACGGACAACCAACCCTAAAATGCACTCTCCGACGAGACCAGAACCCTAACGCAAAACCACCGACTACGGTGCTCGAGTTCTCACCATCTGTGTCAGCCTAGTCAATAACTTGCTGTATAGTTTGCTGCTATGTGGTGTATTCTCTCTCTCGACTCCCAACGTCAATCAGGCGCAGTCTCGCAGTTCCGAAGACTTCATCAATGTCAGCTCGCCATTCAGTCAGATGACGGCCAAGCTCATGCTGATGGAACGACCGACGATTACTAACTGACTCCGGACTCTTGAGTGGCGTGCGATTAGAGCCCCATGACATTGGCGGATTTGGGCGCTTGACTGTCCTTTGCACTACGGGTTAGAGCAGGGGACTGTCCGGTTGATAGGAGGTCAGGTACAAGTGGGGTAAGTGTGTCCATCATTGAACCATTCCTCTGTTTGCAGTGTATCAGATGTGGGCGGCAATTCCACAAAGCGCGCTAGCTTGCATATGAAGAGACGGGATGGGAGTGTGTTAAGTGCTCCCCTTGACTATACAAGTCATGTCCCTAGGATTAGGGTCAGTAAGCACACGGGGACTTCTTGGTAGATGTCGTATAGGACATTCAACATAAAAGGAGAGAGATCCTTTCCCATTGCGTCACAGGGATACCATTTGTACTGGAAATATCGTTGATAATCTTGAATGTGGTCTCAAGATATCTAACAGGAAGTACTTCCCTTCATTCCGAGGAATAGTGGCCCCTTTGCATAGTGCCATGTCACTTCCCCCCATACTCCCAGAGCATTTAGATTTTGCTCAGTGACCGGTATCTGTGTAACCCTCCACACTTAGGAGACGTCCAAGCAACACTAGAGTGATGAGTTTGGTTTGATGCATAAACTCCAGGCTAATACATGGTGGATCTTCACGGATGGTGTGACAACAATTGAAGAACTGGTGAATCAAATCATATTGGTATGGACCACCAAATTGAGTATATTTTTTACCATCTGATTGTCTCCACATGAGGTCCCCCATATGGTTTCAATAACACGGTTGAGGACAACACGATCAGTTATTTGTGACTTGCTCCCAATCTGGGCGTTTGGGAGAGAGCCACATGCCACCAGTGGTGGGGTCATCTCCTGCTCTGATTTCTTAGTTTTAGAAGTTTTAACACAAGGCAGTTCCTTACCTTTACCTTTCACCCATGCTTCCTTCCTAGATGAAAAGTATCCTTAAGATAGAAGGATTGAGGAAGACAAAATCTAGAGAGATGAGAGAAACAGTTTTGATTTTTCGCGCTCTCGCTGTGTTTTTATAATAGAGATCATCGATGACATCGAATCTAATTCGATGTCATCGGGAATACAGACTCATAATGACCTCGAAGTTTGGTTCGATGACCGTGTGGTAAGAACTAACGGATATTCCCAGGATATAGTGTTTCATATTCCTGAGATTCTTCGATGACATCGAGTGGTTTCGATGTCATCGAAGCGTGTGTTGAATGTTTCATTTTTCCATAGCAAACTGTTCACGTTCCAGACGACTTTGATGACATTGAGATTGACTCGATGTCATCGAATATGTCAGATTTTTCAGAAAAACTTGAATTTTGATCTTCTTTGACATATCAAGTGGCCATTGGTTAATACATGAAAATATGCCTATTTTGCATATGTACATTTGACCAAGACCAGGGCAACTTCTATGTTCCCCTTTTTCAAAAAGGAGGACCTTAGTCCTCAGATGTGCCTATTTGCCTTATTTTGACTGTGCATTTTATCAACTTTCACATAATCCGAAGGATTTTTGGAGATCACCAAATCTATTCGCATCAAGAAGTTTTGTAAGGATATCGGCAAGTTGTCTTTTGTTGAGGTTCAAATATTGCATATTAGACCCCAATTATTACCTGGATTTACGAACAACATACTGTTTAACAGCCCATTTTAATCGTGTTTGTGATGCAAGGTATATTTAGGAGCTTGGACTGAAAAATGGTACTAAAAGCATGGATTTAACGCTCAAAAATTATTAAGGCAAGGGACGGACCCCAGGGGACCGAGATCAAAGAATTTACATGCTAGAGATCCGAAAAAATCAATCCACTCACATTAAACAAGCTTGAAAATCATCCAGAATGCAAGATCACAAGGTTCACACCATCTGTCCAGCTCGAAACTTTACATCTGGCCTGAGGACCATAAATTAACCGTACACGTCGAAATTCAGCTCTTGGATCCCTGTGGAAGTGGCCCAACGGGCATATCAGCTCACAAATGGTCAACCTGGGGCCCACCTGATATCTGGATACACTTCAATTTTAGTTTTAACCTCTTAAATAAGGTGGCAAAACGAATGGACGGAGAGGATTTATTTAAACATCTCTGAGGACCCCACCTTGAGGGTGTGCGTGTGCACAACACACGCGGACCAGCCATGCCCAAAATTGGGAGAGTGGTCAGCGGACGCTGACCCACTCTCTCCTTCTGAAATAGAAATCTCTGTTTTTGTATCCAGCGTCCGCATAGGGACCTGCGGATGATCGTTGTGGGCCACCGTTGTGGTCCAAATGATTAATCTGGACTGTCCATTAGAATCCCACGGTCCCTCTTATCACAGCCTAGGTGACAGAATTTCAAAAAGAAAGCAAGGATGGGTTCCCAGCTGTTCAAACACGCACGCAGGACGGATGACAGAGTAAAGATTTCATGGGCCACACCAAAAAACCAATCCAAAACTGCCCATTCCAGAAGGTTTTTCGAGGGGAAACTAATGGATGAGATGGATTTCTTTGAAAAATCTGATCATGGGCCGCACCATCAAGCTCAAACACAGCTTTTGCGCAGGTTGTGGTTCGAACAACGCCTAGACGTTGTGGCAATCCGTAATCAGATCACGTTCCGATGCATGATCTGGACCGTCCAAGAGAGAGATAGGGTGGCCACGACCCCGGCCATGAGGAAAGATTTGAGGTTTGGGCAGCAACCGTCCCAATATTTCATCCAAAGCAACGTCGGTCCGCGGTTTCGCTGCGGCACACGCTCTTGTGCGTAAATTCCAGCCTCCCAACTGACCCTTGTGGCTATAAAAAGAGAGAGAATGACATGGGGGGAATCATCCAAGGATCCAGGCAGCCGTGGAGGCATCAATCTTAGACGTGGAAGCCACGGCGAGAGAGAGAGAGAGAGAGAGAGAGAGAGGAGAGAGAGAGAGAGAGAGGAGAGAGATAAGAGAGAGACCCGGACGCACCCTGGCCCTAGAGTTCTTCCATCTCTTTCTTCTTTGTTTTCCTTTAATGCTTTTATGTTTGTGTGATCATGCTTTGACAGCTAAACCCTCTTAGCTAGGGCGGCTAAGAGGTGAAGCTTGTAGTGTGATGGGACGTGTTTATGGCTTTGATTCATGTTAAGTTATACTGATTTTGATTCTAGCTTGATTAATAAGAATGTTTTTTAGTTTTTAATGGTTTGTTGTGACGTAAATTACAATGATCTGCGATAGCTTTGAGCATGTTCTTTACATTATAGGGATTGTGAATTTTAGGAGTCCCTATTGTTCACCATCGTCTCTAGGGCATGGTTGGATGATGGAATCCTTTCTACATTCATACATCCCTCGGATTGGTTGTGATTGGTTAAATTCTGTTGTTTGCTTTGTCTCATGTGGCATGGGGTTTTGTGTGAGGAATCAATTCTAATTCTCATGACCTCATCTCTCTCTTGAAACTGGATTAAAGGAAGTTCAGATTTGGATTTTAATGAGATATCTTCCAACTGGATGAAGATGGGACTCTAAATCCAGTTGTGTTTATGAATCAAGCATAGATCTCCCTGATTATACAAGTGGATCCTTGGGACCCTAGTTTCCCACCTTGAATTTACAAATTTTAGTTAAAGTGTTTCAATCACACCATTATTATCTTAATTCTCCTTGATTTAGATTACATCTTCACCTAGTTCTAGTTCAAGTTACTTTCAAATTACATACAAGGTTCAGTCCCTGTTGATTCGACCTTGGTCTTACCGAGTTTATTACTACATTGCAACCCTATACTTGGGGTGTGAACACGTTTTGGGGCCGTTGCCGGGGATTGACGGTTTGTTTTTTTTGAGATAACTAGTTTTAGAATTAGGTTAAGATTAGAGTTTTCCTAACTTTAGGATTAGATTTATTTTTCTAACTTTAATTCTAGGTATTCCTTTTTTAGAAGCTAACTTACATTTTAACTTTAGGTTTAGAACTTTCCTAATTATTTTTAGAAACTCTCTAATTTAGGTTTTATTTTCTCTTTTAGAAATTTTCTAATTCTACGATTTTTCTATTTTTAGGACCTAGTTTTATTTTAGAAACTTTCTAATTCTAGGTTTTCTTTTAGAAACTAACTTAGCTTTCCTATTTCTAGGTTAGAAACTAACTTTCTATTTTTGTTTTTAGAAACTTCTAACTTTAGATTTCTATTTTTAAAAACTAATTTTTTTTTTTTTTTTTTTTTTTTTTTTTTTTTTAAACATTTTTTTATTTTTTGTGCAGGATCTTAACATAGGAACTTCAATTTGGTACTTAACTTCTTTCTAACTTCTTCCTCTTCTTACTTTCCATACCGCTGTAGGATCTTTTTCTTTTATCTTCTTAGGATTAGATTCAAAGTTAGGGTTTCACCATGTATATGCAGTATGGGGACATCAGTATGCTGAGATAGCTAAGAGACCTGGGAAGGGATGTATGATGATTATGATATAAATCAACCTATGTCTCAGAATTTTCCTGAAACAATCATTGAAAACCAACTAGAGTATAACGCTCTATCGGTTAAGAAGTCTTTACGCGATCATATACGGGAGAACAATTACCCCCACGAACAGTACGTGAGTGTTGGGTTATCATAACTATGGAGTGAGATTATTAAATCCCCATCCGATAAAAAGAACAATGCATGATTATATTATGAGGATAATATGTATTACTAACCATCAGATTCTCCCACCTATGATCGGTATCGACTATAATCTGTGGAACATCAATGTTGGGAAATGAACCAGCAATATATCCTAGTGATAATTCTCTTGGGTCTTCTACTTTTGAAACCCAATCAGAAACAATCCCAGAGGATTCACTTCAAAACTCATGAATGCACAAGAGCAGTTCAATCAAATTGTCATACAATCAGTGAATTGCTCAAATCCTCAATTCAAAGAATTCAGTCACACCTTATGGAGGAGGAAGAGGCTAGGTTATCCCAACCTCAACCTAATCTAGAAGCACAATGTGAAGAAAGTGATCATAACTCGCTTGTGGAAGAAATCGAAATTACGAATGAGGAGTTGGATTCCATTAATGAGCATATGGTTCAATTTCTCGATGAGTCGATCTCGATGACTGTCCAAAAGAATGATCAAGAGACATGGGTGTCTTTCAAATATAATGATAGTGACACACTTCACTCACATAACACACATGTTTTCAATGATGAGGTGGAGGTTAGTTTATTCGAACTTCAACGTAATTTAGGAATAGAGTGTGAGGAGAGCGATCCCATCCCAAGTGTGCACTGCACGGAAATAGATGATGATGTGTATTGGGATGACGATTATGAATGTGCAGCCCAAATTCCCTTAGAATCAATCTCAAGTATGGTCCAGGTCAGTGATCAAGAAGTACATGAAGTGATCGGTCATAAGGATCTACTCTACTCATCTGACATGCCTGATTTAAATGTGGAGGATGAGCTCCTTACAACCGACCCTTCTAACTCTTGTGAGACATGTTTGGACCACTCATCTAAATTGAATGATGATATGAGTCAGGAGAAGGACGAGTTGCACGATACGACTCTAGAATTTGAAACCACCCAGTTAAGGCCACGATCTGAGCTGTACACTTGTGACGATTCAATGCCCCTACTAAGTAGCATCAATGAACAGAGTGTTCACATCGATGCTTCCCCTATTGATTTTCAATCTATCTGTGCAGGACAAGAGCAAGAGAGCATGCGTCCATCCACTTTCAAAGACGATGGATTCCTTGGGCAGATCATCACGAACTTCAATATGGAAAATAAGTTACTCTCAGTCTAATTTCTCAATTCTTTGGATGATTGCTTGGCACACTTTGCAGATTCAAACGATCCCATGATAAAAAAAATATAGTGAATGCCTTGCAAGACAATATCTCGGTAGTTGTCACGGACCGAGAAAACCCTTATTCTGAAGCTCCTCCTTCCCCAAATCTAGAATGTTTACCATTAAAGGAGGAGGAGCTGACAATGGAACCGAAGTCTAGAACTGCGGAATGTGTTGAGACTACATCACTTCCTCAAAATTTTTTGAATTTTATCTACCTATAGTCTCTAATTCACCATGGGATACTAACTTTGCAACTTTTTCTGACACAGGTGAATCATATATACTTTGGATACCTCAGGCGAATCAACAATAAATTTTTGTTGAGGTACATAAGTTTCTCTGGACATTCATGCTCCAGGGCATCCAAGCCTATTGCAAAAACGGCTTTTGGATGATCTTGTTGAGGAACCTACTGAGAAATTTATCCAGATATTGGCCGGAAGAGGAACCTTGTGGCATGACTGAGTAGTTTTTTTCTCTGCTTTCATAGGACTAAGATGGTTGCTTGATGTCGTTTCTAGGATAGTCGGTTTTATGTCATTAGGTTAGTTTGCTTTATACATTGTTTTAGGATAGTTTTCTTTTATTGGATTGAGTCTTGTGTCGAACCACCGTCACGCTGAGATCTCTTTGGAAGAAGCCTCTTAACTCCTTTATCAGGTACTATCTTTTCATCACTTCTCCTTCAATTTCTTTGTCTCACATGCATTGCATGCTTATATCTTTTACATTAAGGACAATGTAGATTTTAGGTTGGGGATGGGAGATTATATTACCTAATTAGTATTTTCTTGGTCTTGAGTAAAAATTGTGGAAATTTTTTAAAATTTTTCTAGAAATTCTTGTGAATTCGAAGTAATTTTGACGGCTATCCTTGATTTAGAATTATAAGATATGTAATGTTGGTGATTTATGACTCTTGGATTTGGTTATCTATTAGATTTCACAGTTAAGTTCGAATTATTAATCCATGATTAGAAGTTGTAAACATTGATTGAATCATGATTTCACATGTCACATCTTGCTTACACATTGAGATTTCAGTTCGATATTGAAGGATTAACTTGGTAATCATTAAGCATGAAAGGAACCAGCCTTAGAAATTTTACCATCACGCTAATAAAAAATAATTGAAAGGGTTGGGCGAATGGTCTTCACCATAGGTTTGCTCCCTATAGGTGAGGAGTTGATTCTCCTCCTTGGCGTTATTTTTAATGGAAAAATCAAAAGTTGGTAGAATGAAAGGATGATCTGTGAGGCAAGTTTTGGTTTAGGTTATGGTTATCCTGAATGCTCTTGTGATTATCAATGTTATCATGAAAATAAAGAATTGAGCCTTTGATTGTGATAAGTTTAGGTTTCACTATACACTCATGGAACCCAATGTTTAGAATTCTTCCAATCGATGGATTAATACTTTGACTTTGACTATGAAGTTTATCGTGTGCTTGAGTCTAGGAGAAAGTAATGCCCAACATTCATAAATCTTAGAATTCTAGTATCTGGATTATTTTTCAAAAATCACTCAAGTTTATAGAAATTGTCCTGTAATTCTCAACTTTTTTTTCACATACTTTGCTCGAAACTAGAAAAATGCTAGTTGGGGATTGTGTTGAGGGTCAAATATTGCATATTAGACCCCAGTTATTACCTGAATTTACGAACATCATACTGTTTAACAGCCCGTTTTAATCGCGTTTGTGATGCAAGGTGTATTTAGGAGTCTGGACTGAAAAATGGTACTAAAAGCATAGTTTAATACTCAAAAATTACCAAGGCAAGGGACGGACCCCAAGGGACCGAGATCAAAGAATTGACACGCCAGAGATCCGAGAAAATCAAGCCACTCACGTTAAACGGGCCTGAAAATCATCAAAATGCAAGATCACAAGGTTCCCACCATCTGTCCAGCTCAAAACTTTACATCTGGCCTGAGGACCATAAATTAAACGTACACTTCAAAATTTAGCTCTTGGATCCCTGTGGAAGTGGCCCAACGGGCATATCAGCCCACAAATCGTCAACCTGGGGCCCACCTGATATCTGGATACACTTCAATTTTGGTTTCAACCTCTTAAATAAGGTGGCAAAACGAATGGACGGAGAGGATTTATTTAAACATCTCTGAGGACCCCACCTTAAGGGTGTGTGTATGCACAGCACACGCGCACCAGCCGTGCACCGAAACTGGGAGAGCGGTCAGCGGACGCTGACCCGCTCAGTCCTTCTGAAAACAGAAATTTCTGTTTTTGTCTCCAGCGTCGCACAGGGACCTGCGGATTATCGTTGTGGGCTACCGTTGTGGTCCAAATGATTAATCTGGACCGTCCATTAGAATCTCACGGTCCTTGTTATCACATTCTAGGTGATAGAATTTCAAAAGACAGCGAGGATGGGTTCCCAGCCGTTCAAATGTAGGACGGACGACAGAGTAAAAGATTCCGTGGGCCACACCGAAACCAATAAAAAACTGCCCATTCTCGACGGTTTTTTTGAGGGGAAACTAATGGAGGGATGGATTTCTTTGAAAACTCCGATCATGGCCCCACCATCAACACAGCGCAGCTTTTGCGCAGGCTGTGCGTTCAAACAACGCCCGGACGCTGTGGGCCAATAACGTGATGAAGATCACCTTCTGATGCGTGATCTGGACCATCCAAGAGAGATATAGGGTGGCCACGACCCCAGCCATGAGGAAAGATTTGAGGTTTGTGTTGGATTATTATACAGATTAATATAATTTCTGTATAATGTGGAAATAAAAAATTGTAAAATATGGACAGGCTGAAGCACGTCTGAAACGCTGTCCTTAAAGCGTTATTTGCTCCTACTAAAGTGATTTGAGTTTGCTGATAGGTTACAGGCAAATTGCTTCTAGGATACGATGAGCCTGGTGTGGGTCTGTGTTCAGCAAACATGAAGGCCCACCTATTGGAACTCGGGTACACTCAATCTGGCAGAAAGTACAATGAAAAGAAAAATTCTAAAAAGAAAAAGAGAGAAGAAGATGTATATGAGACCACTGTACTGGTCTATTTTTCTTGTTCTTCAGCTGTTGGTTCAATCGAACCGTTGTTCTAGACCACACCGCTGGTCTGTTCTTCAAGCTAAGGTTCAAGCCTTGCTATATTGCTGGAATCACTGGAGTATAGGAGTGGAGTGGGGCTGGCTGTCTCAGTTCGTATGGGTTTGCTGGAGTGGATTGAGATGGTTTGGAAACCCATCCAGACCTCTATTTATAGGCTAAGGTGGCTAGGGGGTTATGGTCCAGAGACATAAATTCCATTAAGCCATTTTTTACTGTTGAAAAACTAGTTATTTTATGGCCGTTTTCTGACTGTTGTGCATGGGCCATTAATCTGCTGCATGTTGACTGTTGTGAGACAACAGTTAGCCGTTTTCTAGCTGTTGGGCTAGCCAAGCAGCAGTTACAGCTGGACCCTGCACTAATGGCACAACTGTTACAGATCTGCTGCAACAGTACTTTCAGTCCCTCTATGTATACTGAGAGATCTCTCTCCTAGTCCTTTAGTCTCTCTACTAACCAGCCACCTGCCTAAGCCACTTAGTCGCACCGCGACTCGCACACATCTCGCTCCAGTTCGCGAAGGGAGCGACCCTCTGCGACACGATGTGCCTCTACTACCACACTGCCTCCACATGCCCACGCCCTCTCATCGAGCCTGAGACCGAGACCGAGACCGAGTCCGAGTCCGAGCCCGAGCCTGTTCCCGTGCCCTTGCCTGTGCCCATCCCCGAGCCCGAGCCGAGCTCGCGCGCGCGGGTGTTCCAGTGCTACGCACTAGAACACGAAAGGTCTATAGTCCACGGACTAGGTAGGTAAATATTATAATACTCCACTATTTTCATTTAAACCATTTTTTCTTCTCTTCCCTTTCCCATGTGGGACTATTCTAAAAAACCCCAAAAGGTGTTATTTCAAACACTTTATATATTATATTATATTTTTATTTTAAAATATATATTTTATAAAATCAACATTTTTACAACAATCCCCCACTTGATTTTTTATAAAAATATATTTTCTCGGTTAAACATTTCTGACAGAATAATCAGCTTATATGCATAAAGAAAGATATCTTTCAATTTTAATCTTTCATTAGTGTAAGTATCTCAAAACTCTGTCGAAATGACTGGTAGCCGCAGCTTTGAACCAGTTATTCCTAGATAACAGAGTTAGAGAAACCACATACATATTTGTTATGTGTTTGTTAGAGTTCCCACAATCTTGCTCAGCACATTTAATGGTCATATGCTTATCCTAATTCATGAACGATCTCGAGAGAAAACTTCTAACTCTCATGAGAGACGGCATCATCTCTACGTTCATATAGGTGAAATCTTTCCAGTGTCTCCGTTACTAGAAGACACTTGTCCTATAGACTGGATTTCATTAAGAGTTCTAAGACTCAACCTCTTTCGTAACGCTCAGCACTTATCTATTATGGATGAGGTTTTTATATTTTAGTACTGAAAAACTTTCCACATATCAGTAACTTGTTTTTATCCATTAAACCTGAAATTAAAGATTTTCTGACTTTAGGTTGGGTTACCATCACTGGTGGAACTTTGGTTGAAGAGTTTCAATCCTATCCCTCTAGATGTAGCTTTTACTGCCTCTCTTGGTAAAGGTTTAGTGAAAGGATCTGCCAGGTTATTGCTTGATTTCACATAGGAAATAGCAATGATTCAATCTCGAATCAATTGTCTGACATAATCATGTCGAAGACTAATATGTCTAGACTTACCATTATATGTGCCGCTATAGGCTCTACCTAATGTGGCTTCACTATCACAATGTAGTGACACAGCCGATATAGGCTTTACACAGAAAGTGATTTCTAATAGAAGATCCCTTAGCCACTCAACCTCTTTGCCTGTCGCAGTTAGGGTTATGAATTCAGACTCCATAGTCGAGTGCGTTATGCAAGTCTGTTTCTTGGATCTCCAAGATACAACTGCACCTCGTAGAGTGAATACCCACCCTGTAGTAGACTTGTTATCCCCTGCACTCGATATCCAGCTCGCATCGGTATATCCTTCCAATACAGCAGGAAACTCTGAATAAAATAGTCTTAAGTCTTTGGTTGCTTTTAAGTAACCAAGGACTCTACTGATTGCATTTTAGTGTTCAATACTGAGGTTACTAGTAAACCGACTAAGTTTACTCACAGCATATGCGATATCAGGTCTAGTGCATTGCATAGCATACATAAGACTCCCTATAGCACTCACATATTCTAATTGTGCAACTGTTCTTCCAGTATTTTCTTTTAGCTTTATACTTGGATTAAATAGGGTTTTTGTTTCCTTTATATGTAGATGGTTAAACTAGTATCTTCTCAATATAATGAGATTGACACAAAGCATAACCCCCACAATGTTTTTTTAACTTTGATACCTAGGACGGTATCAACTTGTCCAAGATCCTTCATTTTGAATACGGAAGATAGAAACCTCTTTGTTTCAGTCATACCTTCCATTTTATTACTTATTATTAATATGTCATCAACATACAGACAAATAATAATGATACAACTACCATCTACTTTAGAATATATGCATTTGTCAGTTACATTATGCATGAAACCATGAGATAGTATTTTGAAATCAAACTTCTCATGCCATTGTTTTGGTGCTTGTTTTAATCCATACAAATATTTGACTAATCTACATACTTTGTTTTCATTTCTTGATAAAACGAAACCTTCAGGTTGTTCCATGTATACCTCCTCATTGAGGTCACCATTCAGGAATGCGGTCTTTACATTCATTTGGTGGATGTGAAGATGATGTATGGAAGCTAGCGCAAATAATATCCTAATGGATGTTATCCTAGCTACAAGAGAGTATGTGTCAAAGTAATCTATCCATTCTTTTTGTCTAAAACCTTTAACTACTAGTCAAGCTTTAAAGGTTTAGATAGTCTCATCAGTGTGATATTTCTTCCTAAATACCCACTTACAACCTATGGGTCTAGAACCTAGAGGTAAGTTAACTAGTTCCCATGTTTGATTTGATAGTATGAATTTCATTTCATCGTTTATAGCTTCTTTCCAGAAAACCGAGTCTCCAGATTATACAGCCTCTTTATATGTTTTAGGATCATCGTTTATGGTCATCACTATAGATATTTTCCTTATAACATTTTCTATCTCCTTCTACAAGATGGAAAATGATTCGTTGTGAGTCTATGTAGTCATCTCTTAGACTCTTCTCTATTCTTGTCCTTTAAATCTTACGAGGTTCAATAGGAGCTTCCACTGTTTGTGGAGTTGTACTATCTGGTTCTCTATTAGGAGTTAGGATTTCGTTATCCTTTGACTCCAAGGATAGTGAGTTCTTAAAGAACTCAGCGTCTCTTGATTCTATTATTGTATTAGACTTTATGTCTAGAAGTCTATAAGCTTTACTATTTTGTGCATACCCTACGAAGGCGCACTTAATAGCCCTTGGTCCTAACTTAGTTCTTTTTTTATCAGGAGTTCTGCAATATGCAAGACACCCTCACACTTTTAGATATCCTAGGTTAGGTTTTCTACCTCTCCGTGTTTCATATGGAGATATTTTATATTTTTTAGACAGAATTCTGTTTAGAATATGGCACGCTGCAAGCAGTGCCTGACCCCATAAACTAAGTGGCAACTTTGCTCTTATCAGCATTGAGTTGACCATTTCTACCAAGGTCATATTCTTCCTTTCAGCTATTCCGTTTTATTGAGGTGTGTATGGCGTTGTACATTGATGTATCAGTCCATGTTCTTCACAGAAGTTATCGAATTCATATGAGAAGTATTCTCCTCCTCTATCGCTACGTAGAATTTTTACCTTCTTATTTAGTTGATTCTCTACTTCTGCTTTATATATTTTAAACATGTTCAATGCTTCATCTTTGCTCTTTAATAGGTACACATACACATATCTAAAGCAGTCATCTATAAAGGTTATGAAGTATCATTTACCTCTACGAGTAAGAATGTCGTTTAACTCACAGATATCACTGTGCACAAGATCCAATACTTGAGACGATCTTTCAACACTTGGAAAAGGTTACTTCGTCATTTTGGATCGTATGCACACTTCACATTTATCGGTTTCATTATCTGTATATGAGAATAAACCAGTCTTAGCCATGAACTTCAAGGTACTATACCCTATATGGGCTAGTCTATCATGTCACAGTCCAGCGGATTCAACCATATACGCAGAAGTGCTACTTTCATTTAGAGAAAACTTGACCATCCCGTTACAAGCATATCACTTTCCGACAAAATTCTCATTCTTGGACAGAATCAGTTTACCTGACTCATACACCACCCTTATGCCTGGTTTACCCAGAAGATCCTCAGAAACTAAGTTTTGCCTCATGTCTGGGACGTGCAGTACATTAGTTAGAATCACTTTCTTCCCAAAGTGAATATCAGTTCGACAGTTCCTTTGCCGACGACCTTTGATTGGACTTCATTACCATTTGGACTTCTTGACCATCGATCAATTCCTCATAGGTTTTGAAGGCTGATTTTTCATAGCATACATGTACTGTAGCTACAGTATCATACCACCAACCTAGAACTTTGGCTTGGATGGTATTCACCTTAGTGATCATAGCCACAATATCGCCTTCTTCTACTGCACTTGCCTCTTTTTTAGATTTGCGATATCGGCATACTCGAGCATGGTGCCCGATTTTTCCACAAACATGGCATGGGCCTTTGAACTTTCCGTTCTTCTTTCGGGCGCTTTTCTTGAATTTCCCTTTATTAGGTTTCAGGGAATCGTCCTTCTCGGGATTCTTGTTATTAGTGTTCTCTACTGCATGTACCTTAGATGAGGCATTCCCATTATCATTCTTTCTGTCTCGGTTATGGGATTCTTCCTTAATTCTGAGGTATTTCTAGATTTGTTCTAGTGTGTGTCCTCAGTTTTATGCAACAACTTCATCTTTCCACATCGGTGGCAATTTGGCGATTATAGCCCCGACTAGGAATGATTCAGGAAGATCGATTTTGATTGCTTTGATTTTGTTAACTATTAGCTACAGTTCTTGGATTTGGGGCACCAGCAGTTTGTTATCTACCATGTTGAAGTCAAAATACCTGACGATGAGAAATTTGTTGGTTCCTTCTTCTTCAGCCTTGTATTTGAACTCCAAAGTGGCCCAGATCTCCTTTGCTGATGACGTCTGTTGGTACAGATCGTACAGGCGGTCAGAGAGAGCATTCAGAATGTGTCCTCGACACAAGAGTTCATCTTCAGCTCGTTTGGTGCGGGCTGCCACCTGTTCAGGTGTGTCGTTCTCGGTTGCTTCAGGTAGTGCTTGCAGATTTGGATCTAGTATATAATAGATCTTCAGCGCCATCAGAAGAAATTTCAGCTTGTCTTGTCATCTTGTAAAATTGGTTCAATCGAACCGATCAAGACGTATCAAGTCTTGGTTCATCAACTTGATGGATGAAACACTGTCGGCTTTCATTACAAAATAACACTTTTAGATTGTTGAATTATTATGCAGATTAATATAATTTATGTATAATGTGGAAACTGAAAATTGGAAATTATGGACAGGCTGAAGCATGTCTGAAACGTTGTCCTTAAAGCTATATTTTCCCCTACTTAAGTGATTTGAGTATACTGATAGGTTACAGGCAAATCGCTTCTAGGATACGACGAGCCTGGTGCGGGTCTGCATTCAGCAAACACGAAGGCTCACCTATTGGAACTCTGGTACACTCAATCTGTACAATGAAAAGAAAATTCTCAAAAAAAAGAGAGAAGAAGATGTATATGAGACCACTGCACTGGTCTATTTTTCTTGTACTTCAGCTATTGGTTCAATTGAACCGTTGTTCTAAACCACACCGCTGGTCTGTTCTTCAAGCTAAGGTTCAAGCCTTGTTATATTGCTGGAATCACTAGAGTATAGGAGTGGAGTGGGCCTGGCTGTCTCAGTTCGTATGTGTTTGCTGGAGTGGATTGAGATGGTTTGGAAACTCATCCAGACCCTCTATTTATAGGCTAAGGTGGCTAAGGGGTTATGGTCCAGAGACATAAATTCCATTAAGTCATTTCTGGCTGTTGGAAAACTAGCCGTTTTATGGCCGTTTTCTGACTGTTGTGCATTGGCCATTAAACTGTTGCATGTTGACTGTTGTGAGACAACGGCTAGCTGTTTTCTAGCTATTGGGCTACCCATGCAGCAGTTGCAGCTGAACCCTGCACTAATGGCACAACTGTTACAGATCTACTCCAACAGTTCTTTTTAGTCCCTCTATATATACTAAGAGATCTCTCTCCCAGTCCTTTAGTCTCTCTACTAACCAGCCACCTGCCTAAGCCACTTAGTCGCACCGCGACTCGCAGACGTCTTGCTCCGGTTCGCGAAGGGAGCGACCCTCTGCGACACGATGCGCACGTGAGAAGTGCAAAGTGTGTCACTAGCGCCTCTACAGCCACACAGCCACACTACCTCACATGCCCACGCACCGAGCCTGAGACCGAGTCCGAGTCTGAGTCCGAGTCTGAGTCCGAGTCTGAGCCCGAGTCCGAACCCAAGCCCGTGCCCATGCCCGAGCCCGAGCCTGAGCGCGAGCGCACACGCGCAGGTGTTCCAGTGCTACACACTGGAACAAGCAAGGTCTATAGTCCACGGACTAGGTACGTAAATATTATAATACTCCAATATTTTCATTTAAACCATTTTTTCTTCTCTTCCCTTTCCCATGTGGGACTATTTTTAAAAACTCCCAAAAGGTGTTATTTCAAACACTTTATATATTATATTATGTTTTTTATTTTAAAATATACATTTTATAAAATCAACATTTTTACAATAGTTTGGGTAGCAATTGTCCCAAATATTTCATCCAACACAACGTCGATCCGCGGTTTCGCCGCGCACGCGCTCTTGTGCGTAAATTCCAGCCTCGACCCTTGTGGCTATAAAAAGAGAGAGAATGACGTGGGGGGGGGGGGGGGGAATCATCCAAGGATCCAGGCAGCCATGGAGGGATCAATCTTAGACATGGAAGCCACGACGAGAGAGAGAGAGAGAGAGAGAGAGAGAGAGAGAGAGTGGACGCACATCGGCCCTAGAGTTCTTCCATCTCCTTTCTTCTTTGTTTTCCTTTAATGCTTTTATGAGTTTTAGTGTGATCATTCTTATGACTGCCTAAACCTCTTAGCTACGGCTAAGAGGTGAAGCTTGTAGCGTGATGGGACGTGTTTATGGCTTTGATTCATGTTAAGTTGCACTAATTTTGATTCTAGCTTGATTAATAGGAATGCATTCAGTTTTTAATGGTTTGTTGTGACTTAAATTACAATGGATCTGCGATAGCTTTGAGCATGTTCATTACATTATAGGGATTGTGAATTTAGGAGTCCCTGTTGTTCACCATCATCTCCTGGGCATGGTTGGATGATGGAATCCTTCCTAACATTCATACATCCCTTGGATTGGTTGTGGATTGGTTAAATTTTGTTGTTTGCTTTGTCTCATGGGCATGGTTTTGTGATGGAATCAATTCTAATTCTCATACCTCTCATCTCTTGAAAAGTAGATTAAAGGAAGTTCAGATTTGGATTTTAATGATATATCTTCCAACTGGATGAAGATGAGACTCTAAATCCAGTTGTGTTTATGAATCAAGCATAAATATCCCTGATTGCTACAAGTGGATCCTTGGCACCCTAGTTTCCCACCTTTGAATTTTATAAATTTTAGTTAAAGTGTTTCACCATTATTCTCTTAATTCTCTCTGATTCAGATTACATCTTCACCTAGTTCTAGTTCAAGTTACTTTCAGATTACGTACAAGGTTCAGTCCCTGTAGATTCGACCTCGATCTTACCGAGTTTATTACTACATTGCAACCCTATACTTGGGGTGTGAACAACTTTCTGTAAACACATAATCCAGTACAATGATTTTGTCTTCAATAAGCTCTCGAATAAAATGGTGTCGGATGTCAATGTGCTTAGTCCTTGAATATTGAACTGGATTTTTTGAAATATTAATGGCACTTGTATTATCACAGAAAAGAGTCATCGTGGATTGCTCAATGTTGTAATCCAGCAACATTTGTTTCATCTAGATAAGTTGTGCACAACAACTACCTACTACGATGTATTCGGCCTCAGCAGTGGATAGGGATATCGAGTTTTGTTTGCTCTGCCAAGATACCAAATAATTTTCGATATAGAAAGACCCACCACTGATTGATTTGTGATCGTCTAAATTCCCAGCTCAATCGGCATCAGAATATCCGTCAATGATGTCAGATGTTTCGAATGGGTACCATAACCCAAAGGTGGTTGTTACAGCCACATATTTGATGATTCTCTTAACTACTGATAGGTGTGATTCCTTTAAATCTGCCTGATATCATGTACATGCACCCATGCTAAATGATATATTTGGACGGCTGGCTGTGAGATATAGTAGGCTTCCTATCATGATTCGATACAGATGTTGATCCACACTCTTGCCATTTATATCTTTGGAAAGTTTGAGTGTTGTACCCATGGGGGTATGATAGGTATGGCCCGATTCAAGTCCAAATCTCTTTACTAAATCTTTTGCATACTTGGACTGACATATAAATATTCCATTGTGCATTTACTTCACTTGTAGTCCCAAAAAGAAATTCAACTCACCGACCATACTCATTTCAAATTTAGATTTCATGAGTTCGGCAAAGTTATGAGTAGTATCTTCGCATGTAGACCCAAAGATTATCATCCACATAGATCTGAGCAATAAGCAATGAATTCACTATCTTTTGTATGAATACTGTTTTATCGACACTACCCCTACAAAATTTATGGTCCAAAAGAAATTGTGTTAAACGTTCATACCAAGCACGTGGTGCTTGTTTAAGGCCATAAAGTGCTTTGCTCAACCAATAGACATGCTGAGGATACTTGGGGCCTGAAAATCCCTTAGGTTGTTCTACATATACTTCTTCCTCAAGAACCCCGTTGAGAAATGCACTTTTGACATCCATTTGAAACAATTTAAATTTTAAAGCACATGCAATAGACATGAGAATCCTGATTGACTCGAGGCGAGCTACAGGAGCAAAGGTTTCATCGAAGTCAATGCCCTCTATTTGTGAATATCCTTGTGTTACCAGTCTTGCCTTATTTCTAATCACATTTCCTGATTCATCAGATTTATTTTTGAAGATCCATTTGGTTCCAATGATATTTGTATTAAGTGGTCTAGGAACCAGTTGCCACACCTCCTTTCTCCTAAATTATTGAAGCTCTTCTGGCATATCATTGATCCAATATTCATCTTGAAGAGCTTCTACAATATTTTTGGGCTCAATCTTGGAGGTGAAGCAGAAATGCTATAAATGCTTTCTATCTAACGTCAAGTTTTTACACCATCATTAGGATCTCCAATGATTTGATTGAGGGGGTGATCCTTAATGATGGGTATGTTAGTTGACAGTTGAGGCTCATTAGAGGAGGGGATTTTGTTATCTGATTTACCTAGAACACATGAATCCACATCATCCTCTAATTCATTCAAAGGACTTTCTTCTTCATGAGGTTGATCATCAACAACCACATTAATAGATTCTTGAATAGTGAGAGTCCTTAGATTGTATACTCTATAAGCACGACTATTTAGGGCATACCCTAAAAAAATGCCGTCGTCCCTTTTAGATTCAAATTTTCCTAGATGTTCTTTGTCTTTCAAGATATAAAATTTACTGCCAAAGACACGGAAGTATTTCAAACTAGTTATTTTCCGTACCATAGCTCATATGGTGTCTTGTTTAAACCTGGTCTCAGATATACTCTATTTATTATATAGCAGGCAATATTAACTCCTTCAACCAAGAAGCTTTTGGCCATATCTTTTCCATTCAGCATAACTGAGCCCATTTCCTGCAGTACTCGATTCTTTCTTTCAACAACTCCATTTTGCTGTGGAGTTTTTGGGGCTAAGAATTCATGTCGAATTCCATTCTCATCACAGTATCTTTAAAACTGATCATTTTCAAACTCACCACCATGGTCACTCTTGATACGATTTATGCAGTATCCTTTCTCATTTTGGAGTCATTTTGCTATAACTACAAATTCATCAAAAGCATCAGATTTTTCTCGAAGGAAGGCAACCCACGTAAATCTGGAGTAATCATCTACTACCACCTAGAAATATCTTTTTCTACCATGGCTTTCAACTTTGGTGGGGCCCACTAAGTCCATTGTAGAAAATCCAATGGTTTAGATGTTGCTACGGTGGTTGTCTTTTCGTGTCCAACTTTTATCTGTCTGCCCTTTAGACAGTTACCACACACAATCTTCTCTCCCTTTCTAATCTTAGGAAGTCCTCTTACCAAATTCCTTGAACTTAGCTTGGCTAAGTTTCTGTAAAGCCTCGAATTTCGAGGGTTGAGAGAAGGCTCAACTCCCGAGATTTGTCGTATCACTTATGCAACATAGAATATGATGATTAAATGTTGTCTGTATTAATGCATTAAACATGAATGAGATTATACTAAATCAACATATCATACTCCAGAGGTGATTAAATTTAGTAAGCAGAAGACTGTGATAGATATATAAAGTGTATAAGTGGATATAAACCCCCGAGTATGATCATATCACCAGGCTGAATAATTACATGTATAGATCCAAAATTTACAAAATAACAAAACGTGATGGCATCTAATCCATATCCCTGTAGCCCCAGTGACGCAACTCCAGGTCTACATAGACCCACCAGAGAGTTGCAGGTAGGAGAACTCCTCCTCGTCATCATAGAAAATAGGCTCCGTCTTATACGCCTCGCCATCATCTGCAACTACAACAGAGTATGGTTGGTGTTTTAAAACACCATCCCAGAGTGGGAGTGAGTGATAAACTCAGTGGAGCTATAAGGCAAAGGCTAACTTGTTGTCAATTCAGTCAAGCAGTAATAATAAAGCAATACAACGAGCATTTCCTAACTACTCTTGTTAAAGCAAGGATGATATGTATTAATGATGCATGCCCTCGCCTGCACTCCCTCTGCAACATCATCTCACGGTCGCCCATGCTAACTCCCGTTGTGCTCAACTCCTACGCTAAAGGTACATGCAATGCAGTGCATGGTCATGTTATTCAAGTTCTTAATTAGACCTATTCATATAGTAGGTTCGAGAAGCTAAGGCACCTCCCTTTATATCACTTACCCAAACAATGATCCATCTAGGGTCATCAATCCCAGTTAATCACACACGACAGGCAAGTTCATGAGTTTACACTGTAGGTCGTTACAGGAGGCTCGTCACCTCTGCGTAGGCTTAATTCATACTCGAGGTCACTACGAGAGGCTCGTCGCCTAATCGTAGGCCTATTTTATACTTGAGGTCACTACGGGAAGGCTCGTCACCTTAGTGTAGGCCGACAGTTCGAATACGGTGTCTCATACCACCGTATTCGGCTCACGAGTTTGGGTTGCTCACTAGACACTACGGGGAGGCTCGTCACCCCAGCGTAGGCCGACAGCTCGACTACGGTATTTCATACCACCATGCCTGGCTCATGAGTCTTAGCGGATCGTGGTACCAAGGTTTAAACGGGCTTTACGTTGGTAAGTGGTACCTTAGATTCAAGCAGTTGCGTCTATACATGGTAAACATACATTAGGCCAATCGGGTTACTTGACAAGCTCGATTGGTACGAGCGCACGTTAAATTAATTGACATGGCGCATATATGCACTCCTTGTGGCCTAACCACTGTCAGTAATCACCGTACGACTCAGATTTATCGAACATATCTGTTATGGCGGAACCAATTCAGCCACTTGATCGGAAGTCGTTACCGATTACCTGGACTACATAGTAGTCCCAATCACATTCAAATGCAATAGATATTCACATGTGATAATCATAACAGCATTTGACAATAAATACAAATACAATAATAATTTGAGCATTTTACCAAACACATAGAACATGCTATTATACATAGGCATTTTTATACATAAATCACGTATGTAAAATTAAGTTTACATGCAAGAATTTATACACATAGATAAGGTAGTTGAGAATCCTATCCCAACACCCTTAATAATTACAATTCAACAAACAATTACTCATACAGGCATTTTATCAAACACTTATCCTACACAGTACTACATACATGCCTTAACTCAGTTATAGCTTATATTACAGCAAATCCTTCGCAAAGGAGTTGTTGTACATACAACAAACATGTATTCAAGATTAATAGTCATGCCAAGTACAAATCATAATTCTACATTCATTCAAACATTTCAACAAACACATGGAATACATTATATTCAACATAGTTCATATATATGTGTAATACGCGGAAAACATCCCATCTAAGTGCATGTGACAGCAATCAAGTCAATCATAAAATCATTAACTGACATTGAAAGCCTTGAAAACCATAACCTAAACGTTTATAGTCCGCACCTTTCGTCGGTAAACTCCAATCGAACTCGGTTTGAACACTAGGCCTTTGTCACGGCACAACGGCTACCTGAATCACGAAATAGGTTAGCTATTTCGTCGATTCATCTACTTGAATACCTAAAACAGATTAGGGTTAGGATTTCTTACCCAAAAACGGAATCAGAATCACGGTGTAGCGACACAGGAGAGGCAATTCAGCACGTGGAGTGGCGGGAATGAATCCCGATGACAAACCCCAACTCTCTCTCACTTCTCCTCATTTTCTCCTCTTTTCTCTCTTCTCTCTCCTAGGGTTTAGGAAATTTGTATGAAATGAGAGAAGGTGGGTTTAGGGCTTTATATAGGCCCAGAAGTGATGTCAATGTCCCTAGGGCCATGGTATACTTAGGTTATAGCCAAAAGTCGGCTGTTTCGGGCCAACGGAGCTCATCTGGAGGTCCATTGCTTGCTTACGGTCTGAAAAAAGTTTCCTGACAATGGATCTACATCAAGTTAAGATTTTGGTCCGATCGAATTAGTGGATCGACCGTGGAGGACCAGTTTCAGTTCAACGGTCATCGTCACTCGATCAGGGCAACAAGTACACTGACATGTGTAGGGAAATTTCTCTGATCCGAGGGTGTATTTAGGTCAGATTCTGACGGTCTAAAACCTTAAACTTGGCCTGTAAGAGAACGACCCAATTCACTTAAATCTGAGTTCATTTTCTAAAGACATTCGCGTTTCTCACACACTTCGCTCTGGGGGGCTCTAGTTGTGCATTTCTGGACACTATTCGGGCTTGATTCCCGTGATAGGTGTCAAGCCCAGTAAGGTGGTCATAACCGTATAGTTTCGCGGTTATCGAACTTTCGACGCGCGGTACAGGTCCGATGCAGAGTTTCAATGCACTCCCGAGAGCAACTGGGTTTTGAGATTGATCCTAGGTTTTTAGGTAATGTAGAGTTAGCGATTCTACTGGTTTTCAGTCTTGCAGTTCGTATAGAAAGCGGTTCAGGCTAATCTACCAATTAATTCAATTTAGTACTTAATTAATTTTCGTCTAATTTCTACATAATTCGATTCTTAGTGATTTCTGCCTGAAGCGATACTCGGGTCTTTGTACGGATTTTTCTGAGACGTTACAGTTTTGATAGTGGACATGTCCCAGCCTTTGGTGCCACAGTTTGGACTTGCTCTTCATAGCCATATGACATTTTGTGGATAATACATTCTCCCTACTACTCTCAATAACGTATCAGTTGTCACTCGTGCGTAGACCCTTCATAATAGGTTTTCCTGTATGGTTTAAGATTCAACACATATCTTTTAAAAAGTGACTAGGTGTTCTTTGTCACAATTTTGAGAGATACTGAGAAGGTTATGTTTTAAAACTTTACACAGAACATTTTTTTATTGTAGGAAGGCCTGGGCCGACTATTGTTCCATGCCCAATTATTTGGCGGAGCTCCCATCTCCAAATGTGACTGACCCCACCATCAAACTCTGAATACTCACAAAAGTGAGTTTGGTCACCGGTCATGTGTCTGGAGGATCCACTGTCAAGATACCACTTCGAACTATTGCCAGCCTTAAGAGCAGTATGAATCACTAGGGAATTGTTCTGACTATTTTTACTTTTGATACTACCTAGTATTTTAAGAGTTCCAGTGTACAGTTGATTTTGTGTAATTGCAGTGTTATCTTTTGCACCCTCTAGTCCCACACTACTAGCCATAGTTTCACAACTTTAGTCAAGATCACTCTCTAGGCGGTTAAACCCTTAAGAGTGACCCTGCACTGATACCAAATGAAATTGCTGTAATGACCGCAATAGTAGAAGTTAGAATAGGTCAAAGTGTCCTAGAGGGGGGTGAATAGGACTTTATAGAATTTTATGCCAATTTAAAATCCTATTAACCTAATCTTGATTTAATGTGCAATATCAAGATATACTCATTATAACTCTAATGGCTTCCAAGCCAAGTAGATGATCCAATCATATGACTACTCAATATTTAAACAAGATATAGCAATTAGTCTATGATGGATAAACTATGTGAAGGTGTGGGGGATGTGATTCTTTTCAGTTCTAGATATTCATGTTATCAGACTTTAAATGAACATTCAAGATAAACACAATAAAAAAATACGCAAATATAAATCCCTAACACAGTCGTTTATAGTGGTTTGGTTATGTGCCTACTCCACTCCCGGCGGACGCACTCAACCATTGAGTGTATCAGATTTGACTAACGGAGGTTTCAAATCAGGTTCACCTCTAACCTTTACAACATACACAAGGTCGACTCTAGGACCTACACAAGGTACCTAGACATGCCTACACAAGGCAAACATTTATGCCCTACACAAGTGCAAAGGTCCTACACAAAGCACCTAGGTTTTATGCCCTACACAAGAGCAAAGGATCCACACATGGAACCTAAGTTTTACGCCCTACACAAGAACAAAGGATCCACACAAGGAACCTAAGTTTTAGGCCACACAGGCCAAGGATCCACACAAGGACCCTAGTTTAGACCACACGGGTCAAGGACCTACACAATTACCTTAATTTAGGCCACACAGGCCAAGAATCCACACAAGGACCCTAGTTTAGACCACACAAGCCAAGGACCTACACAAAGGACCTGAGTCTATGCCTTACACAATAGCAAAGGTCCTACATTAAGAACCTAAAATGTACTCTCCCATCAGAGGCCTCTTATGAGGGCATGTAAGGGGTGAGATGTACATGTGACCCAATCCTACACAAGGAATGATCAACAGGGTCTCTTGACTCTAATGACTTACAAATAAGTAAATGAGCCCCGTTCTGCATGTTGATGAAGATGATCTCCCTTGATGACGGAGATTCTTCAGCTTCCTTGATCCGCAACACTGATGATGCTCCAATATAAGGCGATGGGTTGGGTCAAGGTTTTGTTGGAATCTACTCTAATGAATATTACTCATTTGAGAGACGGAGAGATTCCAAGCTCTTATGCATTCAAGAGATCCCAACTCAATGATTTGTCATTAAGATAGTAGCTGGATGATCCTTGAATGAGGAAGTTCATTCACCAATCCACTCTATTGAATATCAATAAAGAGGGTGGATTGAAGGATGAACTCCCATGAGAAAAAGGGCTTAGGGTAGGTGATATGCAATTAATCTCACAAAGCTCTTTTTCTTTTTCTCAATACAACAACCAAGAACAAGCTCTCCTTATAAAGGCAAAGAGCTCCAACAAAAATAAAACTGTCAATTTCTGACTTAGTTCGATGTCATCGAACCTAATTCGATGTCATCAAACGTATACTTTTGATGCCATCGAATATCAGTTCGATGATACGAACTCAACTGTAAAACATTCCTGAAACTTTTTAATAGATGATCGATGTCATCAAACCTGATTCGATGTCATGGAGATTTGAATTTCGATGTCATCGAATCACAATTCGATTCCTCGACATTATAAACACAAGAGCTTGCTAAACAAAATAAATTCTAACTACGATGTCATTGAATCCTAATTCTATTCATCGATCTTTTCAGAAGATATTCCTTGAAAGATCGCTGGACACTTCTTTGTCCTTTTTCGATGTCATGGAACTTTGAATATCGATGTTATCGAGGCTATCTCGATTCCTTGAACATTACCATTGTTTTTCCTCTGAAGCTCGCTAGACATACACTTATTTAAATTCAATGTTATCGAACCTTTCTCGATGTTATCGAAATTCAAATTTCGATGACATCAAAGCTAGTTCGATTCCTCGAACAATGTCAGAATATTTTTCAAGAAGATTTGTTGGACTATGCTCTAAGTCCTTCGATATCATCGACATGTCCTCGATGTCCTCGATAATGATGTTTGATGTCATCGAGAGTACATTCTATTCATCAAATATTCTGTCCAAAATACTTTATGGTTGCTGGACATAAAAGGTCTCATTTTGATGTCATCGATTCCATTTCGATGTCATTGAACATGAGTGTGCGATGTCATCGACTCTAACTCGATGTCATCGAGCTAAGCAGAAAACTTAGAAAATTTTCCTGTTTAAAAACAAGTTTTCTCACTTTTTACTCATGCGTTGTTCCAAGGCTTTTAAGGGTTTATTCACCTGGGTGTTTTGGGACATAGGATGTGAGGCTTAATTTACCTTTGACTGGCTCGGAACACACATCCGGTTGAGGTAATGTCTTGAACGATCTTCATATGGGGCTCGCCCGACTCACCGACTCAACTCTCACGCTAATTGACAAACCAGGGCACTTTCAATGGCCGCTAATTTGGTTATTCTTGTCGAATTGACTGTTTACTTGGCCAAGAGTTGGCCATTAATCAATCAGCTTGAGAAACATTAATCTTTTCAATCGGCGAAGTCTCGGTTGAGGATTAATCATTCCAACTAAGCCTACATTCACCTGAGGAATAATATTTCAGGTTGCTTATCAAAATGTGGTATTCTTTCTACAAGAATTTCCATTAATTTGTTGATGTTCTCAACTTGTAATATTCTCTATTCTGAAACTTATTGCGGGATAATTTATATGTCGTCCAAGAGGCCTATAATATTATCTAGTCAATTTTTGCTAGAAGAGGATCTAGTCTCTTAGATTATGGGTACTGGAGGGGGATTGGCTTCTAATAGCATATCATTCTACACGTGTCTTTCTTGATTTTCTTGTTGCACCCTGAGTTGATTAGATCTTCTAACTATATTATTGAACTATTAAAATTGTAGTTAGACACCTATCACATTGGGCATGCCGAAAAAGGTGTTTCGTTGAAATTTGGTCTTGCGTGCATGCCGAAGACGGATGCAACTCGATTTGAAACAAACTCCTTTTGACCCCAGGTGCCAAGATAGGCCGATTAAGACCGAATCTGTGAAGATCAATCGTCTATCTGTTCACCAATCATATGAGATTGGGCGATTTGCGAATGGGAGGGTTCGTCCTTTAAATGGATTTATTTTCTTGTCTTTCGGTCGAAAGGACTTAAATATTTATATGATTACAACCATAGTTCAACGACAGAGCAATAGAGAAATAAGATATAACTAGAAGAAAGTTAAAATTATTTTATAATTTGGACACTCACAATCAGCTTGAGTAATGACAAACCGTTGGTCGCCCAATGTGGATTGGGCTTTGTAGCATGAAAGTCGTGAAGTGCAAAATGGTCGTCTGTTCATTGCTCGATCGAAAACCGACCTTCGTGGTGAGACGATCGATGGAGGATGGATCTTCAATAATTTGTTTGTCATTCAGTAAAAAAAGGGATTCATGGCGAGATACTCGGTGGGATGATAGTCAATTTAAGGACTTAGTAGGAACAAAGCACTTAAAGAGACAGACATGATTCGACTATCTAGTCGTTGTCTGATGTGAATCAAACTTCATAGCAAGATACCCAACGGAATCACTTAGCATGTAACAAGAAAGCCCTGCAGCATTCCATTTAAAACTGAGCAATCTTTCTTCAATATAGGAGGATGCCATATATGAAGGGTGGAGAGATAAACTAAGGATAAAAATTATGATCCATGATAAGTAGCATTATGCTTGCGAGAGATGTGGACTAAACTAGAATAAAATAAAAAAGATAAGAGTCCATAATGGATGGATAAATAAGCAGTGTTGTGTTAGATTTGGTTGTATTAGCATGTGTCCCAGAGTTATTCATTCTTCTATGCTTTTATAAACTTGGATAGGCGGCAATCTAACGTGGTCTTCATGGCGTGAGAGATTTCGTGCAGATCTTCTTAAACCTCCACGTAAATGTAACTTATCACAATGATTATGTGTATAAAAGAAATCATATTTCCAATAAGCAACATTATTATGTATGCTCTCATATGCAATTGTTCTTGTTGTCTTTGCAATGTGTAGATGAGGCCTTGCTGGAGAGCTTCCGATGTTGAACTCTTGTATTTAATACTTGTCAGAGAGTTGCCTTTGCTAGACTCTTGCATTAAATACTTTATCAGAGAGTTCCTTTTATTGAACTCTTGCATTTAATGCTTTCCAATACACCCTAGTCACTTAGCTTTCAAGGATCACCTTCACCACATGTGGGAAACATTGTTACCATGTGGCGCCTTGTGATCTGTCTGATTTGATCGCGTCTCATGTTAAGTGTAAACAAAATTGTGGGTTCAAGTCTTAACTTAAATAGTCAATGTCTTAAGACAAATTTATTATTTGTTTTTTTGGATATTCCAACAAGTGCAATGGGAGGGAGATGATAAGTTATCTTCAAAATATAATAAACTCAAATATCAACTCAATATGAAGATTTGTAACTCTAAAGGCGTATTTAGAAAGTGGGATGGGTCCAATGTAAATTCCATCTGGCATTTGGAAACAATGGGAACGATTAGATTAATCCAATTATTATATCATTCAATCATAGTAGAAGATACAACGGGATTTCTGGTAGATTTTGAAATCCACTACATGTGTGGGCCCCATTTTGGTGCATGTGTTTTATCCACGTCATCCATCCATATGCACCTTTACACTTAACAATCAAGTTGCATATGCATACAAGTGACCAGCTTGAATTGTGAAATTTGGTTTGTTGATTACAATTCCATGGTCCACCAAACACATGTTTAACTTAATATAATATTTTTCCAAAGGAAGAATTTGATCCCAAACATGGGATCGGACGGTCAAAATAACCATGGTATTTTCAGACAATCGTTGTGTGATAATGGTGTCAATTCCACCTAATACAATTAAATACCATTTAATCCCACGTTCTAACATGCCTTAAGTGTTGAACAAATCTCCAAGTGTAGAGATTGATATGCTTTCACATAAAGTCTTTAAGTACAATTAAAGGGGCCATATATGAGTGCACAGGGCTTTAGATGGCTTGATTTGGATTTTTTTTTTGTGCCATGTGGTCGATAATATCCAAGATATTTAGAATCTAAAGGGACATGAAATCCTTCTTGGAGAGACACTCTTTTACCTCTTCAAAACAATTGCATACTCATTCGCTACAAACAATCAGTTCTTCATGAATGGATATGACTTTTGCTTGTGGCAGTTATTTCTATCTCTTTTAAACAAGACAATTATACAACATTAAGAAATTGTTATCACATAGCAACATATATAACTACCACCCAAATTCTAGTCAACAACCATTGCCACGTATACAACATGTGGCACCGATGTTACGTATACAACCATATGTCAAGCACATTCAACAAACACTATGATTATAACCTTAGCCACCAATGGATTAAACCTCCTACTGGGAGCTAATTCACACTCTAAGTGCACAATGGCTCGAATGGGTCCAAACTATGTGCCAAAAAGAATAAGCTCTTTAAGCTTGCGAAGTGCGTCTAATAAAATGCTAAAAATGCTCAAGCACCCCCATAGCCTATGCCACGCGCATGCATGCGTGGTGGAGATTTAAACCCACATTCTATGGTGAAAACCTCTCATTTTGCCATAATCTGATCATTACTCTTTAAAAAAGTTTTCATATATAATATTTACTTACTTTCTAAAATTAAATATTTTATTTTTGAATTTACTTTTCTTATAAAAACAAAACACAACAAAAATTAAGTAGATTTATAATTCATGTCAGTCATTCCACAACAAAAAAAAAAACAACCAGAAGTAAATGGCCCACCCTAACATTTGTAAGACATCAACCCTAACCTTTGTGAGACATCCAATCCGTACATCATCTACGCCAACTTGTTTTGGAGTGAGCCTAAAAAAATTAGTTAGATCCATACCTCATGTAGTCGCACCATAGGAAAAGTCGGTATCGGGACGTTCACCACTGTAACCTTCTTGGGGCCCATACTGATGGCTACATCCCATCTAACCTATTCATAAAGTAATTCCCATTGAGATGGAAGACACCAACATCATAAAAGGTGATTCCCACTAAGATGTGTTTGACTTAAATTCGATTGTTTCATATGATGTATACTGACAGATGTGCCAGAGTAGAATGCAACTTGAACAACCAATACTTTATGACTCAAAGCGCTGAAATAGATTGATTAAAACTAAATCTATGAAAATTGAACATCTATCTAGCCAACGATTATGCAAAATCAAGCGATTGGCGAAGAGGAGGTTTCATGCTTCTAATGAATTCTTTTTTGCCTTTGGAGAAAGGGCTTGCAATTAAGCGCATGATAAATTACACTGTTTAATACTAAGATAATATAACTTGAAATAAATAAAATAAGCTAAAGCCGATGAAATTAATAATATAAATGTATTTACAATTAGCTGAAAAGAGAAATAAAGGAAAATTAAAATGGATAACTAATAATAATTCGTTTGCCATATGGTGGAATACCAAGCTCTATAGATAAAAAGGTTGCAGAGCACGAAAGCTGGATCGCCTACGTAGTTGCTTCCTGGCAAGACGATCATTGGAAACAATAGTCCGTTCGTTACATGGCTAGGCTTCATTATGTGAGATAATCATGGTTTATAAGCGGGGGTGAACGTTTGTCCATCACATGGCTAGCTTCGTAGTTGGACAATTATCATGACGATTATCTGTTCATCATGTAGGACAGGGTTCTATGGCAAGATAGCCGATGGCAACCTAATCTTTAACAGTTTGTTAGTCTCATGGCTAGGCTTTGTGGCAAGATGGTCATTGGAGACAACAGTCCGTTCATTACTCCACACGGCTAAGCTTCATGGGTGAGTCGGTCATGGTTAAACAATCAATCATTCATCACTTAGCCACGTACTTCATGGTGAGAAGGTCTGTAAGTGACAACCCATTCGTCGCTTTGGGTCCTCTCTTCATGGCGAGAAAATCATGGGAACAATTATCAGTTTGTGACTTAGAACATGATTCCATAGGCAAAGCTGTTGTCAAACGGCTACCTATTCATCACTCGATTGGGCTTCATGGCGAGGAAATCGTAGTTAAACAACAACCAATTTGTTACTTTAATCAAACTTCATGGTAAATGGTTAAGTGGAATCTCTAGGTACGTGGCATGATGGCCTCATTGGTCATCCATTCGAGACCTAGAGATCTTATTAGGTCCAACAATGTAATCGTGGACATAAGATGGCAAGCTAGATAAATTATAATCTAATCGGTTCTAGATGGTTTACAACATTGTGTTGGCTAACAGTGGAGGAGTTAAATTGAATAATAATGATGATGATAAGTGTCCATGGCGAACAAAGATAGGCAATGTTGCACTAAAAAGAGTAGTTGTTATGCAGATGCCTTGGATTCTGCATAGTCTGGAAAACAGAACAAGGTCTTATAATTGGGTCTACCAAAAGAGTGTCGATCCAACTGATAGCATAGATGATTTCTTCATTTGGTACCATAGTTGGGCTCTGTTGATCCAATCGACAGTTAGTGTTGGTCTGACCATCGGTCTGATCGACGAACACCGATTACTTACGCGATTTTGCAGAAATCAGGGTATTTAAGCCTAATTGCGATTAAGACTTTGGTAATACAAGTGTTTTTTCTCTAAAGGCAAGGATTTTGTGAGGTGAGAGGGTTTTTTACACTTGTAAGGGCTTAAGAATAGATTTTCTCAAGGGGCTAAGGTTTTCCTATGTGCACATTATAAGGGGAGATCGAGTGACTCTATAATCGAAGAAGGTGAGTGGCGTAAACTCTGAGGCTTTTGATTATAATGGAAATCTATATCGTTTTTACCATGGTTTTTCTTGCAAGGGTTTTCCATGTAAAATCTATGTTCTGTGTTTGCTTATTTGTTTTTTTTTTATCTTTTTGAGTTCTATCTTCGTTAATAGTGATTCCGCAAAGAGCATGGATTGGCGATGGTATTAGATCTGAATTTCTAATACCTATGGTTGATATGGGTTGTTGATTTGTGCATCTTGTTTGTCAATCATGTGAGTCCTTATGTCATGTAGTCAATTAATGTCACGCCCCAAACTCAGAAACCGGGCTCACAAAATTCTCAATTGCCGAATCCGGTGCCGACAGCCTCCATAATACACCATTCTCGGCTCCCAGTGCCCATACGCCAGATTCCGATCCCGGGATCCTACAAGGAGGATTTTTTTTCCAACGTACATTTATCTCATAAGAAGCATAACCACAAGTTTACCCAAATTGCAAAGGCAACATCATCATCACATATCCACTAATATAAATATTTGAATATAGTGTTGAAAGGTAAATACATATATCGAAAACCAAAGCTCCAGTAGACAGCTGCACGCTCCAAGCTCAACGCTGTTGCGACCTAACGCCACCTGCACGCATCTATCGTGCATAACCTTATAGAAAGTTTAGAGGGTGGTGTAAGTGTGTGTGATGCACGTGCCAAGCATATAGATATCAAGGTAAGTGGAAATACTGGCAATCCATAAATCGTACAATATCAGAGTAATGCAGAAACATGTTGGTAAGTGTATAAATATCATCAGCCTTATCTAGGCTATGCGATGTAAAAACATAATAAGTCAATATCATATGTTAAGGAAGCAATATAGATCAGTTATGCAATGCGGAGACATAGTAAGCCAAATATCAGATACTGAGTCCACGAATACCGTCAACCTTAATCAGGTTATGCAATACAGAAGCATAGTAAACCAAATTCTATGTGCTGAGGGTGCAATACAATATGCGATGCGAATGAAATGACCAAGATGGAGTGTGAAGTTGGGATGATAGTACGTAGTATCGCAGGCTACGAGGTCCACCACAAGGGACTTCTATCCAAACCAATCCTATACATAAATTTGGATAGTCAGACTCAATGTGGTAAACTCCTGATCTCAGGTTAGTCGCGTGGCCCAACCGAAATCCTAACCATTGTGAAGGTACATGCAACAAATAGTTGCGCACTACCAGCCCGAGTGGATAGTGAATGAATGGATGAATAAGTATGCAACACCTACTCAATAAGTCCACATATCAGTACCGTACATCTCTGGGATCATCACCGGGGTCTAGTACACTCTACATGCAATCGCCGCTCACTGGACGCGCAACCATATAAGTGGAAGAGACCTCACTATCCGCCTTGCCAATAGTCACCCAATATTTACCGGACACATCAATAGCAGACCCATTTACGAGCTGGTCATACTCAGCCTAGCAATGCCCACTACCCTCGGGCGGGTAAGGCACAACCCCTTCCCAACCGACCACGATACAGTGGGAGACGCGGCCTACTGGTATTTGGCACTCGGACGCTCATGTATCCACTCGGTTAGACGTTGGGGCGTCTCCTGGCCTCGGAGGTTTAGGGACTTTCACCCAGGGACATCTATGGCACCCCATGTAGCAAAAGATTTTCGGTGTCCCATCTGACCATCCACAACATGCCTGTGGAGGCCACAGCCCTGATGTCGCTAGCGCGTACAATAATCACAATTACACAATTGAGATGCATGAGTCATGCAGTCCAATCATGCATCAATCCTATACATACCATGCGCTCATGTGGAATAACTCCACCTACTAGAGAGTTCTATAAACCACCTACACTATGGCATATGCAACGGTCAATCACATCTCATAACAAACATGCAGATGATGCATATGGGCATATATCATGATGTTATGCTGTCACATACTCATAATCAGCATCGATAACCGGTATCGATAATCGGCCTATACAATCGGTCTCGACAATCGGCCTCAATAATTGGCCTCGATAATCGGCTTCGACAATCGTCATTGACAAACGATAATCGGTCTCGACAATCAGAATCGACCTCGATAATCGGCCTTGACAATCGAAATCAACCTAAGGGAAGGTCACAATGTGGACATTTAACCATCATTGCCCATCAGTGTGGACATTTAACCAACATTGCTCCCAATGAGTGACCCACATAGGGCCAAACATATAGTGGACCCATGGCCTCACACAAGGGCCTAATATACATCACTTGGGCCTCATACAAGGGTTACATCACGACGGGCCTCATCACATGGCCAAATAAACATCACAATAGGCCGCATCACATGGGCCACATATACATCAAGTGGGTCGCATCTCACGGGTCTAATATACATCGCAATGGGTCGCTCACACGGGCCTAATATACATTAAGTCGGGCCTCATCATATGAGCCGGAAATATATCACAACGGGCCACGTCCCATGGGCCTCGATTACATCACAATGGGCCGCACCACCTGGCCTTGAATGCGTCACAATGGGCCATAACCCATGGGCCTCAATACATCACAATAAGCCACAACCCATGGGCCTAATGCACATCATAATGGGCCTCACTACATGGGCCACAAAAACATCACAACGGGCCGTATCACATGGGCCTTACACATCGCAATGGGCCGCGTCTCATGGGCCTAATACATATCACAATGGGCTGCACCACTTGAGCCTTACACATCAAGTGGGCCGCATTGCATGGGATGCACCAATGTGCCTTACAAGGCAACCCACTGCCCCCAAAATGGATGAATGGTGTGTATATAACACATATAACATCGTGAGTCTCATAAGGCAGTCCATGGCCCAAAAAAAATGGATGGACAACATGTATTCAACACATATATCACGGTGAGCCTCATGAAGTAGCTCGCGGTTGGGCACATACATAGGGTGGGCCTCTCAAGGAAATGGGGCTCACGGCCATAAGAAAAATGAATGAACAGTGTGTATGACACACATACATCATGGTGGGCCTCACATAAGGGCCTCTTTACATCAGTGAGTGGGCCTCACATATGATTGGTGGGCCTCATCACATCACAGTGGGCTGCACATGTGCAACAAGTGGGCCCTGCCCGCTGTACAGCTAGCATACAAAACATACAGCAGGTAGGCCCTGCATACAGCAGGTGGGTCTCACACGCAATGGACAGCATGGTTATAAAATACATACATCAGATGGGTCACACATCTCACGGACAGTGTGGATAAAACATACATTATGTGGGTCCCCCAGATGGACATCTGGATGAAACAATACATCAAGGTGGACCCCACCCATCCCAGCCTATGGACGGTGTGGGTATACAATACATAAGTCAAAGGTGGGCCACACCGTCCAGCAATCTAGATGGTGAGGATAAGGCCCATACATCATATGGCCCCCTCACAGCACCGTCTAGATGGATGGTGTGTATACGGAATACATGCATCAAGGTGGGTCCCATCCCACACGTGCCACACTTGTGGGGTGGGCCCCACATGCTTGATGATCAGATGAACGGTATGGATATAACACTTACCTCGTGATGGGGTCGCAGAACTTGTTGATGATAATGCAGCAACAGCTACATGCTGCTTGGGACCCACCGTCCTTGCTTGGACGGTGTGGATCCAACACATCATCAAGGTGGGTCCACACGTGTGGGGCCCACCAGGATAAAGCTGATTTTTTCCCCTGCATACGGTCCAGCAACAGGTGCTACTGGACGGCCTATGCCTGGACGGTCTGGATGACCCGGCCTCAAGGTGGGGCCATGATCTGGCCAAAATGGATGGACAGTGTGGATAGACCACAACATCAAGGAGGTCCACATGGGTGGCCCACCAGCCACGGACTAAGCCTGATATTTGTTTTCTCCCTTCATCTAGGGTATGTCCAGGAAGGACGTCCTAGATACAACAAGTACATGGGGTGGGTCTCACCGTCCAGATAGCTGGACGGTGTGGATTTCTCACATACACCAAAGTGGGCTCCACCGTGATGGATGGCATGGATATAACACACGCATCATGTGGGCCACACGACATCAGAGAGAGAGAGAGAGAGACGTGAGAAGGGGAGGGACCCCGCCACTATGGGCCCTACCTATACAATGCATACATCAAAATGGGTCCCACCATATGTGGGCCCTCAAATCATAATAAAAACAACGGTGGAAGTCATGAAATCACCCACCATTTACTCCTCTTCTTTAGCTCCTTGGACTCCCTAGCTCCAAAAGCTACAAGTTTGATGAAAGATGATGGAGATTGGATGGTTGGATGGTGGTGATCTTGGGTAGGAAGTGGGCCACACTAGGCTCTCTCATGGAGCTTTGACGGTCTCTCATGGTTGCTTGGGAGCGAAGAGAGAGATGAGAGAGAGAGAGCTGATGTAAGGGATGGGTGATGGATGGAGAGAGAGAGAGAGAGAGGTGATGTAAGGGATGGGTGATCGATGTAGAGAGAGAGAGAGTTGACTTTAAGGTACTTGTGTAAGAGAGAGGTAAGGGTAGCGTATGGGTTGCTTGTGCTTGACTTAAGGTGTGATGTGTACTTGATTGATGGGATTGATTTGAAAGGTTCTCTTAGGTTTTGCAAATGCGCGGCGTTTTTCTCGAAATGAACACCAGCCCACATCTCCTAGCCTGGGTATCGTATCGGCGTGCGAGACACGGCGTCGGAACCGCGGCAACGGCATAGTCGCAAGGATACAAGTCTCAGGTTGAGCCGACTCTAGAATATGGGATACGACTTAGGATTGTGCTCAAATGCCGATTACAATTCGCGGATTGCCAGAATTCGATCGGGAGGACCGCGGAAGCCTAAGGAATGGTATGGTCTAAGATACGGGCCTTACAGTTAAACCTTTGGAAGCTGAAGCTGAAGACACAAGAGTACAAGAGCATTAAGGAGCAAAGAATGGGTAAATGATGTCACGGCCCGAACCCGAAAATCAGATTCACAGGAATCCCGATCGCCGAATCCAGTGCCGACAGCCTCCGTAGTACCCCATTCTCGGCTCCTAGCGTCCATACGCCAGGTTCCGATCCTGGGATCCTACAAAGAGGATTTTTTTTATGTATATTTAACTCGTAATAAGCATAACCACAAGATTATCCAATTCACAAGGGCAACATCATCATCACATATCCACTAATATAATCATTTGAGTACAATGCTAAAAGGAAAATACATAAATCGAAAATCAAGCTCCAGAAGACCGCTGCACGCTCCAAGCTCAACACTGCTGCAATCTAACATCACCTGCACGCATCTATCATGCATAAGCTTATTGAAAGCTTAAAGGGTGGTGTAAGTATGTGCACAAGGTAAGTGTCAAGTGTTCAATACAATGCCATCCTCATACAGTACCGAAAATACTGGTAATCCATAAATCGTACAATATCGGAATAAGCAGTATCAGAGTAAGCAGAAATACTGACAAGATCATAAATCATACGATAACAGACTAAGCAAAAATACTGACAAGTCAATGAGTCATACAATATTATTGTGTGCAATACATATCAGCTATGTAAATGAGGAGTCATAAAGAGTCAAATATCAGATGTCGGGGATGTAATGCAATATACAATTCCTGATGAGTTCACGAATAGCGTCAGTCGTATCTAAACCATACAAATGCAGAAACACAGTAACCCAAAATGTCATATGCCGCAGATGTAATGCAATATGCGGTGCGAATGGAATGACCATGCTAGAGTGTGAAGTCGGGATGATAGTACGTAGTATCGCAAGATATGGGGTCCATCATAAGGGACTTCTATCCAAACCAATCCTATACCTAAATTTGGATAGTCAGACTCAATGTGGTAGACTCCTGATCTCAGGTTAGTCGCGCGCCCCAACCGAAATCTTGGTCATTGCGAAGGTACACGTAATAAATAGTTGCGCACCACCAGCCCGAGTGGATAGTGGATGAATGAATGAATACGTATGCAACTCTTGCTCAATAAGTCCACATATCAGTACGGTTCCTCTCTGAGATCATCACCGGGGTTTATTACACTATACGCCAGCTTGTTGCCCCTATCTAAGCGTACAACTGGGTAAGTGGAAGAGACCTCACTAACCGCTTGCCAATATCGGGCCCGGCTCGTCGATAGCGGACCCGTTCCTCAAGTTGGTCAAACTCAACCTAGACATTGCCCCCTTACTCAGGCGAGTAAGGTCATACCCCCTCCCAACCGACCACGGCACAGTAAGGTCATACCCCCTCCCAACCGACCACGACACAGTGGGAGACGCGGCCTCCTGGTATTCGGCACTCGGGCGCTCATATATCCACTCGGTCTCGACGTTAAGGCATCCTCTGGTACCAAGAGGGTTTAGAGATTTTCACCCAGGGCCATCTATGGCAGCCCGATGCTAGAACAAATTTTCGGTGTCCCATCTGGCCATCCACGACATGCCTGTGGAGGCTACGGCCCTGATGTCGCTAGGGCGTACAGTAATCACAACACAATGCAAGATGCATGAGTCATACAATTCAGTCATGCATCAATTCTTGTGCATGCCGTGCGCTCATGTGAGGACCTCCCGCCTATCAGGCAGTCTCATATATCCTACCCAATGACATATGCAATGGTCAATCACATCTCATAACAAACATGCAGATGAACGTATGGGCATGTATCATGATGTTATGTTGTCACATACTCATAATCGGTATCACGATCGACCTCGACAATGTGGACATTTAACCAACATTGCCCCCAAGGAATGGCCCACATAGAGCCAAACATATAATGGGCCCATGGCCTTGCACAAGGGCCTAATATACAACATCATGGGCCTTACTCAAGAGCTTAATACACATCACGATGGGCCTCTCACATGGGCCTAAAATACATCACAATGGACTCCATCGCCTGACCCTCAAATGCATCACAATGGACCTCATCACATAGACCTCATATTTATCACATTAGGCCTTAAACATGAGCTGAATACACATCACAATGGGCCTCAAATACGGGCCGCATATTCATCACATTGGGCCTCAAACACGGGCCGTATATGCATCATATAGGACTCGACAATCGACCTTGACAGTTGAAATTGGCCTCGACAATCGAAATCGGCATCATAATCGGAATCGGCCTATACAATCGGCCTCGACAAATCGGATCGGCCTTGATACTTGGCATTGACAATCAAAATCGATCGATAATCGGAATCTACAATCGGCCACGACATCAGGATCGATCGATAATCAGAATCGGCAAACGGTCACGACAATCAGAATCGATCGATAATCAGAATCGACAAATTAGTCACGTCAATCGAAATCGGCAATCGGTCATGACAATCAGAATCGATCGATAATCATAATTGACAAATCGGTCACATCAATCAGAATCGGCCTAGACAATCGGTGAGAATGGGCCTAATAAGGCCTAAGGGAAGGTCACAATGTGGACATTCACCCATCATCACCCATCAATGTGGACATTTAACCATCATTGCTCCTAAGGAGTGGCCTACATAGAGCCAAACGTATAGTGGGCCCATAGTCTCACGTAAGGGCCTAATACACATCACTATGGGCCTCACTCATGGACTTCATGTGCATCACAATGGGCCTTATTATACATCAAGCAGACTGCGTCAACTGGGCCTCATATACACAACAAGGTGGGCCCTACTCATGGGCCTCAATACATAACATGTGGGCCCTACACATGGGTCTTATATACATCAAATGGCTACATATCTGGGCCTTGAATACATCAAAAGACCACACGTCATAGGCCTAATACTATCACAATGGGGCCTTGCCCATAGGCACGAATAATCATGTGATGGGCCTTGCCCATAGGCCTCAGATTTCAATCAGGTGGGCCCCATGATATGAGCCTTAAATACAAGGCAGGTGGGCCCTATCACATGGGCCTCAAATATACATCATGTGGGCTGCATCAATGGACCGCACTAATGGGCCTCATACACATCAAGTGTACTACATCAATAGGCTGCACTGATGGGCCACAAGTATATCAAAGTGGGCCTCTCGAATGGGCCACAAGATGCATCAAAGTGGGCCATAAAAAAAATTATCATATTGGGCCTCCACAAAGGCCACAGATACATAACAAGTGGGCCCTGCTCATGGGCCCTAAAGTACACCACATGGGCCATATAAGCATTAAGTGGGCCGCATTACATGGGCCTCATATACAACACGTATATCGAGTGGGCCGCACGTCTAGCGGACTGGACGGCGTGGAATACAAACATACATCACGGGGTTTTCAACAGATGGCTGGCCTGATAGACACAAGCATTAAGGTGGGCCACTGCACAGACGGTGCGGTCCAACACTGCATCATGGTGGGCACAACACGGCACCAGTCCAGATGGACGATGCAGATGAAACACATACTACTAAAGTGGGTCCCACGGAATTTGGTGACGTCATTGCACAGCTACATAGCTGGCGTAGGGATCCAACCAGTTCGTCCAGCAGGTGGGTCTCACATGGGGCCCACCACCTACCTATTATATAATATAGATATATATAATTTTATATACATATATTTATTATTATTATGATTATATATATATATATATATATATTATATAAATATATATATATATATATATACAAAGCTACTGTCCAGGAGCTTGGTTTGAATGGACGGTTTGGGTTGTAAGGCACGTACACCAAGGGGGGTCCTCATTGACGGACGGTGTGTGTGTGTAGCACATAAATCAGCGTGGGGTCCACGGTCCTGGACAAGGACGGAGTGGAGTGGAGATAGAACAAATACATCATGGTGGACCATACCTGTCAGCATGCAGGGGGGAATGGCATGGAATGAAAATCACATACGGCAGCGTGTACTCCACAGTACACTGTTCAGGGACAGACAACTGGATATACAATGCACAAATCAAGGTGGGTCCCACCTACCCACATGTGTCACACATGTGGGATGGGCCCACTCCATCAGCGGATGGATGGCGTGAATAACCACATACATCATAGTGGCCCACAGCACACCGTCCAGACGGACGGTGTGAAACAATACATGACGATGGTCCCTTAGCACCGTCCAGATTTCTTGGCCCTAGGCACGGTACATGGATCAAGGTGGGGCCCACCATAATGTTTATCTTCCATCCAATCTGTTAATAAGGTCACACAGGGACCTGAGTACAGAGGAAAAACAAATTTCATAAAGATCCAGAACTTTTATGGCCAAAAAAATGGTTTCAATGGTAAACGTTCAACACCACTGTTTCCTGCCGTGTGGGCCACTGAGTGCTGTATGCGGCTGATATTTGGGGGCACCCCATATATGGAGGGGACCCATCAAATGCACGGTGTTGATGTACAGAACACATCATAGTGGGGCCCACGGCTGGGACTCACGGTCCCTGCCTCCTTCGTCCACGGCGCAGCAGCAGCAGGTGTTGCTGCCTATATATATATTAGAAAACTTATTTTTCTGTGGTTTTTCTCAGGTGGAGCCCGCACCAGGTGGATCCACTCCAGCCATTGCATTCCATGGCTCGAGACA
>JAJHSJ010000005.1:82332122-82405606 GCA_021015155.1 Magnolia officinalis | reverse complement strand
GGACCATCCACGTGAGGGGCCCACCTCTAAAGTGGACCTTCCATCAGGTGGGGCCAACTGGACCATTCATCAAGTGTGCCCGTCTTGGATGTGGGCCATTCATCATTAGGGGTGGACCTTTGGTGTGGACTCATCCATTATGTGGGGCCACCATCAATGTTAGTCGTCCATCATGTGGTGCCCACCTTTGATGTGGAACTGTCCATCGTGTGGGTCCCACCCTCAATATGGACCTTCCATCATGTAGGCTTACCTTTGATATGGACCGTTGATCACATGGAGGAGAAGAGAGTAAATGTAAATAATAATAATAACAATAAATAAGCTACTTGGCGAAGGGTGTATACGAACAGGCCTAATTTCATACTAGGCCAACTTGTTGGGCCTGTGTCAAAATTAGATATCCACCCTTCGTGCCCAGCCCAAAAGCAGTCCCACCGGTCGAAAATTAGTAAAAGAATGGGTGGCATTTTCGTCATTTCATCACAAAATCTCATGAAACTCGAACAATCAATCTCAACCGTCTATGTCAAGAACCCAAGAGAAAACCCAGATCATACCAGCACCCCGTAGCGCGCCCGAGCACGGCACGCGGGCATCAACGACGGCAACGGAGAGGTCGGATCCGAGGAGGAACTGCCTAGCGATCGTTAGTCCGATGATGCCGGCGCCGACGACGACGACATCGAACTCCGATTATCTTTCGAGATTGAAGAGAGATTGCAGGAGCAAGGAGCGGATCTTTTGGACCTTCTGATGTGGTTCGAAGATGGCGGAACCAGAGCAACCCCGCTGCAGGATCGAGAGCCGATCCGAGCCGTTGGATCGAACAAAGAGCACGAGAGAAACGATCTTGAACGAGCAGTAGCAGGAGGAGGAGGAGGGTGGAATTTCAGATTTCTGTTAGGGTTTGAAGAAGAGAGCAACATTCCCTCTTTTTCTTTTCTTTTCTTGCTTTTTTTTCTTTTTTCTTCTGATATTAGACTAATTTGTCGAATTCAGTGAGGATTTTAAAAATCGTCCATCCCAGTCGTTTCTGTTTCGGTCCGAAACGAAACGAGTCACCTCACTCAAAACGGGACCGAGTCGGATAAGTTGGAACGGCGCTTTAGTTTATTTTCGTGCACTTGCAGACCTGTAACTATTTTCATCTTAACCGTCCATTGAATGTTCGCCGCTCTTCAACTAGGAACGGCCCTTCGTCCTCTATGAAGAACAGGAATTTCCTGCCACACTTTCATGGGGAGTCTGTGCAACGGAGAGCAACGGGCCTACCTCAACATATATCAGACATTAAACCGTCAATGATTTGAGTCAGCTTGTGTCCGTAGTGAGCCACATGTATGATCTTGATATTGCAGTGCGTGCTGGAATCAGCCGTACTCATTTTTTATGTGCTCACCGAGATAAATTAAGACTTGATATGTGAAGATTGTATGTCTATTTAGCCACAGATTGTATAAGAACAAATGATTTAAAAAAAAAAAAAAAAAAAAAGTTCATCATGCAATAGATTTTTTCTTTTTATCTCTCAATTAAATAGAACTTCAATATTTGCATAACTATAACTATGGTTCAAAACAGAATAATAAAAATAGAAGATCTAATCATATGAAAATTAAAAGTATTTTATTAATAATTTTATAATATGAATACTCATAATCAGTCTAAGGAACAATGGAACAACGGTTCATTCATCGCCCAACATGAACCTGACTTTGTAGTATGATGGGCGTGAAGTGTTGGATGGTTGTTTGTTGCTTTTTTTTTTTACACTCACCCGCACTTGCTGTAGTGGGATTTCACCACCTATGGTTACTTGAACCAAAAACCTCGTGTTAAAACTCCTGAGAGTCTACCACTGAGGCAAAGACTCGAGCTGAAAGCCAGGCTTTGTAGCGAGATGGTCGATGGAGAACAGATCTTCGATGATATATCCGTTCGTAGCGAGATGGCCAGTGGGGTGACAGTATATTCAAGGACTTAGGGCATGTTTGTTAACTGTGAAAAATATTAATTAACATGTAATTGAGAAAATGCTATGTGTTAGGTGTTGTTTGTTAACACCGAATTTGGAAAGCGCTACGTGATTTTTGATTGATTTTTTCGGCGACAGGGGTTTGGCTTAATAGTGAATACGAAATGCTATATATATATATATATATATATATATATATATATATATATATATATATATATATATATCTGAGTAGTTTGCATAATACAGAACCCAACTTTTAACATGTGAAACTTCTTTAGGCCCCACCATGATTTATGTTTTAGATCCACACCATCCATCAACTTTTTCATATCATTCTAGAGAATGAGCCCTGAAAGTGTCCTGGTTTGTCAATTAGCGTGAGTGTTAAGTCAGTTAAACTATAGAGCCTGATAGGAAGATCAATGCAAGCGTCTGCCTCAACTAGATGTGTGCAATCTCGCCACAGGTAAATTTGAGTCTCACATCCCATGTCCCAAATCACCAGGTATGTTAAAACCCTTAAAACAAACTAGAACATCTTCGGATTTTTAAGGTAAGAAAACGTTTTCAAAATAGAAAAATTCTTTAAGTTTTCTTGCCTTGTCGATTTCATCGATACACATCTCGATATGATCGACCTGCGCTGTCGAGTCCTCGATGCTTCATCGATACCATCGAAAAGAGGACAAAATATGTCCAATAACCGCATACATATCTGGACGGAATTATCGATGTATCGATACACCTATCGATATCATCTATATTCAAATCTCGAGTCTATCGGAAGTGACTCGATAATATCGACAGGCAGAATTCCGGTGCCCCTGTTTTATCTTAAGAATATCATATAAGCATCGATATATCGAAGCCTCCTCGATACCATTGAAATTCAAACCTCGATGATATTGGAAGGCCTTCGATGATATCGGTCTTGGGTGCCAAGTTCTCCAGCAAAATATTTTAGGGTGGTTTATCTATGATTGGGGGTCACTCGATAGAATCGATATTCAAATATCGATGATATCGATTGCATCGAACATAGACATAAACTGTCCAGCAAGCTTTATGAAAAATCCTTTTGATTTATCAATGCATCGACATAGCTATCGATATCATCGACATTAAAATTCTGATGATCTCGAAGGTCCCTCGATCATTCATAAAACCTGAAATATTTCAAGTCAAGTCTCTCTCATTTTTAAAATGTCGATGGATCGAACCTCTCATCGATGAAATCGGAGTTCGAAAGCTAATGACATCGACAATCGTTTCGATTCATCGACCAGTTGGCAAAAGGTTTCAAAAGCATATGGCATTGAGTTCGAGTCATCGAGCGGACCATCGATGCAATCGAGAGTATACGCTCGATGATATTTAACCTGCTCGATGATATCGAACTCTGTCATAAATGTGACCGTTTTATATCCGTTGGAACCTTTTGCCTATATAAAGAGGACTTGTTTATTGTTGTTGTGAGAGAAAGAAGAGAATCTTTTGTGTATTTAATCTTAGATCATATACCTAAAGCCTTTTCTCTCAGAGAAGTTCATCCTCCAATCCACCCTCACCATTGACATTCAATAGAGTGGATTGGGGAATGAAGTTCCACATTCAAGGATCCTCCAGCTACTAACTTAATGGCAAATCATTAAGTTGGGATGCCTTGAATGCATAATCGGAATCACTCTATCTTCCTTATAGGAAAAGATTTTATAGAGTAGGATTTCGTCTTAACTCAACCCGAAGCCTCGCATTGGTACATCATTTGTGTTGCAAATCAAGGAAGCTGAAGACTCTTCATCAACAAAGGAGGAGATCTTCATCAACGTGCTTAATGGGACTCATCAACTTATCTGTAAGTATCTAGAGTCCAGAGGACACTTGTGATCATTCCTTTTTAGGATTGGGTCTTAGGTGTTTCTCACCCATTCAAGCCCCGTAGGAGGCCTTCGACGGGAGTGTACGTGGTTGGTGCGTTGTGGACCCTTACTCTATGGAGAGCATAAACATCTGGTTGAAGGTGAATCAATCAAAACCTTAGGTTCGAGGTGAACCGTGTGAAACCTCGGGTTTGGGGTAAACCGCGTAAAACCTTAGATAGAGTCTTATGGAAGATCCTTGGCCAGTGTGCCTAAAACCGGGTGCTATGTGTTGACCCTTGCTCATGGAGCATAAACAGTCGGCCTCAGCGTAGGTTGTAAAGGTTGAAGGTGAACCTGATTTAAAACCTTAACTTTGAGGTGAACCGCTGTGAAACCTCCTTAGTGAAATTCGGCACACTCAAGGTTGAGTGCGACTGCCGGGAGTGGAGTAGACTGATCGTTGTTGGCCCCACCCATAATCCTCACCCTGGAACTTCCTAAAGGCTTTTGCAAGAAATCCGTGTCCCAAGGCCCACTGATGTTGCCAGCGGTGAGGAGGGATTGGACAATGCTCTTTGTGCCCCCACCGTAATATGTGTTTTATCCCTACTGTTCATCTATTTTTTCAATCATTTTAATGCATTGGCCTGAAAATGAGACAGATCCAAATCTCATGTGGACCACACGACAAGAAAACAGTGGTGATTGAACGCACGCCATTAAAAACTTCCTAAGCCTACTGTAATGTTTATTTAATGAAGGGAAAATACAAATATTAGCTTCATCGGGAACTTTTTTTTTGGTCCCCTAGAAGCATTTAATAGTGGGCATTCAATCACCACTATTTTCATATGGTTTGGTCCACATGAAATTTGGATCTTCCTCATTTTTTAGATCATTCCTTAAAATGATCTGAAAAAATGGATGGACGGTGTGGATAAAAAAATGTACATTATGGTGGGGCCACACAACACTGTTCAATAGCCACCTGACTGTGGCAACGTCAGTAAGCAATTCCTATCCATATCCACCACGCTACTGCCAGCCGCGCAGTGGCAGGAGGCAATCCACGTTTGGATCCACCCTCCTAAAGACAGATGGTCATTTCAGGAGCTCTGTAGCGGCCAGTGTGATCTATATATTTTATCCAAACTGTTTATATATTTTGAAAGATCATTTTAGGTTATGATACTAAAAATGAAACTAATCCAAGGCTCAAGTGAATCACACCACATGAAGCAGTAGGGATTTAAAGCCTACTGGTGAAAATTTTTGGGGGCCACATAAGTGTGATGCCCCAGTCACTGCTTCACGTGGGCGGGCACACGTGGGCGGGCATAAATGTGGGCGGGCCCCCAGGTGTGGCTGACAGGCTACTGTGTGGCTGGCAGGCTACTGTGCTGGGCGAGCTACTATTGCAGTTGACTGTAGCGCAACTTGTCCCACATCGGAAGAGTTGTCTGGAGTTGTGGTGGTTATATGTTGGGTTCCTCCCTTAACAAACATGACGCGTTCCTGCGGGAAACAAAACCACCGCTGCGTACTCTGATGGGTGTCAGTTAGGTTGGACAATATCTTGTGGGATAGGTGTGGGTGGGACCACGGGAGCACCGGGTCTGTTTGCGAGCTACCCTTCCCCCATATGACGCGTTCTGTGGGTGATTGGCCCTGAGCCTCCGCTGTGCAGAAACAAACCCGTGAGCCCTGAGGGGTGGAGCGGACAATATTGTTTGGGTAGGTGCTAAGTGGGCGGACCCTGTTGTGGGCGGGACCACGGGAGCACCGGGTCTAGGCGAGCTACCAGTGTTGTGCGAGCTACCAGTATCCTTCCCCAAATGACGCGTTCCTGCGGGAAACAAAACCACCGCTGCATACTCTGATGGGTGTCAGTTAAGTTGGACAATATCTTGTGGGATAGGTGTGGGCGGGACCACGGGAGCACCGGGTATGTTTGCGAGCTACCCTTCTCCCATATGATGCATTTTAAAGCCATGAGCTTCGGCAAAGCAGACAATATCATGTGCTGTGGGGGTGGGCCTTACAATAAGTTTTGGATCAAGCTGATATTTATTTATTTTTCCTTCGTACAGCTCCATGTGATCTTATAAATAGTTTGGATGGAAAATAAACATCACGATGGGTCGTAGGAAGTTTTCAATGGTAAGAGTTTGATCCCCAGTGCTTCATGTGGCTTGGTCCACTTGAGACTTTCATCTATCTCCTTTTTAGGCTAGTTGTCTAAAATGATCTATCAAAATAGTTGGATGGACTAGATTAAAGATATAGATCACGGTGGGCTCTACGAGACCCTGACATGACCATCCATCTCTAGCTAGGTCTTGGTGGGAGGATGTGGCCTTTTGTAGTAAGTCACGGTGTTAGGATGCAAGGTGGGGCCCATTGTGATGTTTGTGAGAAATCCATCCCATCCATCTATTTTGCAAATTCATTTTAGGACATTCCACCAAAAATGAGGTGGATCCAAAACTCAAGTGGGACACACAAGAGGAAAATTTAGGGAAAGAAATTCTTGCTATTGAAACCTTTTATAGGCTCGACCTTGATGTAGGTAATTCCCCATTGGGATGAAGTGAAAACACAAAAAACTTAACCTGATACAAAACTTTTGTGGCCAAATGAATATTTCAATGGCGGTAACTGAATTCCGAATATTTCCTCTCTTGTGGCCCACTTGAGTTTTCAATCCATCTAATTTTTTTTGTGGAAAGTCCTAAAATGATCTCAAAAAAAAAAGATGGACCGGGATTTCCCATAAACATCACAGTGGGCCCCACCTTACATCCCAGCGCATGAACCTTTTGCTGGAAATCTACGTCCTGGTGGGGGTGGTACCCATTCCGTGCGTGTCCGGATCCACCTGAGGTGGGCACCATTGTCTCACCATTTCTTATGGTGTGGTCCACAACAACCCTTGGTTTATCGACATGTTGAAGATTATTTTATAGACCATATCGGTATTTGTCGATATGGACTATTTAATAGATTTGTTCATGCTAACTATTCAATTGTTTACAACGTTTAATTGAAGTCTTTACTTTTAATGTTTATATAATTATGATATTAACAAATGAACAGAGAAAATTAGTGAAGATTATTATATTAAACCTCTTATTTAAATATTTAGAGAGATCTACCAACATAAAATAAGTAAATTCTCCTGCATTGCCATATTTTGTGAAAGAATTGGTAGATAGTGTCACGCCCCAAACTCGGTAAACGGACTCACAAGGAACCCGATAGCCGGTTTTGGCCGCAACAACCTCCGTAGTACCCTAATCTCGGCTCCTGAGGCAGATTCCGATCCTGAGATCCTACAAGAAGGATTTTTCATAATCATATATCCATTCCAATATGAGCATACCCAAGATCATAGCAAGTAAATTCAGAAATAACAAAATGACACATTGCAAAATCCACTATAAATTTGAGCTTTATACATGATACAATACTAAAGGAAATGCATATGATAATAGAAGAAAGAAGGAAGAGGATCTGCAACACTAGGTCCTCGGCTCGCACACCTATCCAAGCTCTGCTGCTAAGATGCCAACTTAGGATCTCCTGCACGCATCAATCGTGCATAAGCTTATAAAAAGCTTAGAGGGTGGTGAAAATGTGTGACAATGGTGCGTAGAAGAATAATAGAGGATATAAAAAGGAAACATGATCAAAGCCAACACCACCAGCTTTACCAAGGCTGCATGAATGCAAGAAGCTAACCAAGGCAGTACAATAAATGCAGGAAGCCATACCAAGGCTAAATAATTTAATGAGTACTGGGCACCATGCCAAGGCGATGCAATGTAAGCCTATACAGCCAATGCAAAGCAATGCGAAGTGATGTCAGTCCTCATATCAAATCCACATATCAATACAATTCCTTCATAAGGAATCTACCGGGGTCTAGTATACTGCAGGATAACTGCCGCTCTACAGATCCGCACAGTCAAACGAGCGTAGAAGACCTCACTACCCGCCTGTGGACAGTCAATCACCAGCAAAGCCCGACGGTAGCGGACCCATTCACGAGTTGGTCAGACTCAGCCTAGTTATTGCCCTCTTTCCCTCAGATAGGTAAGGCCACACCCCATTTCAACCGACTACACGACAGTGGGAGTCGCGGCCTAAAGGTGTAAGGCCCTCATACGCTCATGTTTCCGCCGCTGGAGCAGATCCTTGGTACCCTGGAAGTTTTGGAATTTTCACCCAAGGGCATCCTATGCACCCCATATGCTCAAGTAACATTTTCAGTGTCCAATCATGGTCATCCACGATGTATCTGTGGATGCTATAGCCCTGATAAAGCAAGGGCGATAATGTTCATATGCTATGCAATGCCAGATGCATGAATCACATAATCAACAATGCATCAATTCTAAGCATCCAACGTGCTCAAGAGGGGATACTACGTCACTTGGGGAAGGTATCATGCAATGCCCAATAGCACAATCATAACCATACACACAGAGTATCATTCAAGCATACAATGATGCACATGGGCCATGAAGATGGATCTAGACGCACTATGCAGCGATATACAAAGTAGTACACTCCTCCTATTTAAGAAGGAACCAAGACTAGGTACTTAGACAATATCCATAAGGAAATCCAACCTCTAGTGGGGGCCCATTTACTTGGGTAGCCCACGAGACTGAGCATACAAGCTACAGGTCTAAGTAATGCAAAAATGAGCCTAGCAAGAGTCTTAGATGAGCATCCAATCACACTTAGATACAATCGGGCCTAGAGGGGTCTATAATGGGGACATTTAACCACCATTCCCCAAAAGGCATAAGAACCATGAACTATATGGATAGAAGGCCCAAGGCCTACATTCAAGATAAAAATAGGTGGTCACATATGTGCATACTCCTCATAATGGGCCATAAGAAGGAAAAAAAAAAGGGCAGGGGGGGTAATAATACTATCTTCAACAACATGGGCCCCAAGAGGGGAATTAAAGCCCAAGGCTCAATTCCCAATGGCCATAGAATCCATGCATTACGTTGGACTTGGTGGGTAGCCCGCGTACACAATATACAGCCCGAAAACAAGTTTAAGTTTGGATGAAATGGGCCCCACTACATCAGCCCAACACTAGCAATTTAAGTGGGCAACCAAGGGCCCAATATCATCCCTATCTCAGCCCACAAGTCTATCAAAATGGTGGAAGTCGGCCCAATATATGGCTGGGCCAAGCTGGGGCGTCCCTATCCACTCTGGTCCCACGGGATGCCCCAAAATTTTGATCTAAGATGGGGTCCTCATGTGATCACTAGAGGTGACCCAAAAGAATTCACTAACTAAGCCCAAAGATTATAGGAAAATATAAGCATGCAACACGTACACAAGTTCTCAATATGATGGGCCCCACAGCCAAATAAGTTTCAACCATAACAATGTGCATTTAAGGCCTTTGATAAACTTTTACGCCGTTTGACTTCCTGGACCTACTAAAGTCCAGAAATTAATCAACTATGTGAAAACAATCTCAATAATATTCACAGGGGGGCCCACCAGATGGAGGGTGTGTATACATCATAAAAGATCAAGTGGGCCTGCTACTGGATTGTGAATCTAGCAGCAACCCAAGGCAGAGAGTGCTTCCATGATCGGGCCATCCAAGCCTTGAACGGCGTGGACCATCATACGTTGAGGTAGGCTCCACATACATCCATATTGAGCCTCAAATAAACGGCCTAGGGCCTATGAGGGACCTTTAACCATCCATAGAAAAACCCGTGGGCCTACCTTAGGATCACCCCGGAGGACATTCAACCTCAAGTGGTTCCCAAGAGGTAGCCCGCTACTACATGATCGTGAAATAAGGCCCAAGGCCTAAAACAATCCATGGCCTAATGGGCTATACTCAAAGCCCAACACATTGGCAATATGGTGGGCCCTCAAGCAAGGTTTGGGCCCAACCATGAAGGTCACAAAACCCATATATTGTGGTGTGCCTAATGGGCAGCCTGGCAATCCAACCATAAGGGCAATATCCTAACTTTATCCAAGTGAGTTGGGCCTCACAAATTAGCCCATATACAAGATCATTTTAGCGGGCAACCAAGGGCCCAACCACTTTGCATTTTATGGCCCACGACCCAACACAATAGGTGGTGAAATTCAGGCCCAAATGGTCAAGGGGCCTAACTTAGTAGATCCAAGATGAATGGGCCTACCAAGGCCAATCAAAACTATGAGCATAAATCCAAAATAAAATTCAATGGAGGTGGGCCTTCAAGAATACATACATGAAGCCCAAAGACACCTCAGAAAATGGCAATCTTATGTGCATAATCCACCCTTAATCTGGTGGGCCATGTTGCCCCAAAACATGCCATTAGGGGCAGCCAGTTTGGGCCCTTTGTTAAATTTTAAGCCCGCCTATATTTTGGGCCTGTTGGAGCCCAATAATAAATGATAAGGATTAAATATGAGTTCCCTGGTGGCCCACATATATCTATGTGGGTCCCACCAGATGGGAGAACTGAATTACACACATAAAACAGGTGAACCATGCTGTTGGACTAAAGGTCCAACAGCGGTTCAACAGGCCTGAGCATCCCTATGGTGGAAGATCCCATGGGCCTAGGCAAAGGCCCAAAAATACATCAAGCGGGTCTCAAAATGGGTGCCACTGAGGGATATGGCCAAGTCTCATATGGACCACAATTAGATGGATGGTGGGAGAAACAAATACATCAATGGTGGGCCCACAAGGAGGGGTGGACGGCCAACCATGGCTGGACGTCCCAGCCTGGTGGGCCGGTCCAGCCCGCACCATGGTCGGTATAGGGGTCCGTTGACCCGAAAATTTTCAAGTAGGTTCTACCATGGGTGGGCCACACCTATGTAAAATTTCATAATTTTATGATTTACAAAAATATTTTAATTAATTTAAGGAATTCAAACTGTCCAGAAATCTGCTAAGTGCATAATTTTGATAGACCCTGATCTTAGCCTTCAATGGGGTTGATTAATGGCCTCAAAAAAATTAAAAAAAAATAGGTTTTAGGTCCCCTCATATATGTACTACAAGGTGGGGTCCACGGATGTGGCCCACCAGTAAAAAAATTATTTTATAATTAAGGATTTCCACTCTGATAAGTTGTTGGAAACAGTCCAGAAATTTCAGGCTAACCACCTCACTTGGGCCACACCTTTGGGGCCTCAATCGGGGTCGGATAGGGCTGGAATTTAGGAAACATCAAGATGAGATCCCCACATTTTAGAAAAACTAGTGGGCCCCACAATTGTCCAGAACAAACCCCCAAATTTTCACCCTTACATAAACATTTAAGGTGGCAAAAAGGGGCATATAAATCATGGTATAAGTTGAGTATAGATGTCCCTTCCTTACTGGGCTTTTTTGGGCAATCCAGGCCCACTAAGTGGACCACACATAATATCATCATATTACAAAAGAAGGAAAGAGAAGGAAGAGCATCCGGCCATCAGGGGAGGGTTCCGCCACTATTGAGCCGTCCCCACACAATCACAACCACAAACAACAATATAAACACATTGTATAACATAGATCTTATGATGCATGACCTAGACCTTGAGGTGAATGGTTGGGATGCCATCCCAACCACATGCAAGGGTCTAGATGACCCATCATACCTATAGAAATAGGAAAAATCCTCATGCAAGGGGCCTATCAAGGGAAGAATCCTATGCATGTACAATGTGGGCCTCATGGCCACATCTAGATGGTTGTGTAGGATCTTTACCATTAATTTGTGGGTCCTATACATCCAAATGAGAGAGATGAAAGAGACTACATGAGGAAAAAGAAGCTACATGAAGAAGAGGAAGGATCTACTTGATGAAGAAAGCACCCACATTGATCCTTACAAAAATCTAGGTCTCCTTGCTCCTCTAGCTCCAAGGAAGGGAAATCAATGGATGAGATGAACTTGTAATGGATGGATTTGAAAGATTAGGGAAAGAAGGGGCTAGAAATGGAGAGGGAGAGGTGGGGACGTCCCACCTTCTACTAGCAAGAAGGAAGAAAAAGAAAAGAGGGAAATGAGAGGAGAGAGAGAGAGAGAGAGAGAGAGAGAGAGAGAGAGAGAGAGAGAGAGAGAGAGAGAGAGAGAGGTGTTTGTAGGAGAGAAATGATTGCAACCTTGTTTGGGGAAGAGAAATTTCAGCTTTTCTCTTGAGAAATAGGGTTTTGGTTAGAGAAATAATAATAGGCTAGTAAAAGAAAGCCTATTGGAGGCTATAGGCTAAGGTTTTGGGTGGTGTATGGGTGATGGGTAGTGTAAATTATGGGATTTTAGGTGGTGTTGGTTGTGTGCATTGAAACTTGTGCATTAGGGATGGGACCATCTAGGAAAACGTGCACACCACTCCTAGGTGGGCCACGTGATCATGATCAAGGGCTATAACATGAGATGCACACAACTTATGATCTATACATCGATATTGGATGGATGTACGAGACGCGGCGTCGGAACCGCAACGACGATGCAAACAAAATGGCATAGGTTTCAACTCGATCTGAGTCGGGTTTACATGATCGGACTTAAGGATGGCCGCAAACACTATCCAAGGGTCGCGGGTCACCGAGATTCAACCGGTAGGACCACGGGACCAAGAGAAATGAAATGCATACTCATACACACACATACACACACATGAACTCGAGTCGGGTCTTACAGATGGTCCTTCTTCGGTTTGCTACGAATTGTTTAAAATGGAAAAAGATACATTCATTAGTTTGTGTAACTTGTTTCGCATTAAAGGGTGGTTATTTGATAGTAGGTATGTATCACTCGAGGAGAAAATTGACATGTTTATAATGACGATTAGTAATAGCCTTTGGAATATATTAGTAAGCAATCGATTCCAACATGCAACACAAACAATGCATAAGTACTTTCATAATGTATTATTTGCTATGTTAAAATTTGACAAGGAGATTATTGTCGCTCCATTATTTGATTAGAATGTCCAAGAAATCAAAACACACCGACATCTTCGGCAAATATTTAAGGTAAAACTTCATATAAAAAATATAAATGTATTTGCTTCTAATTGAATCATCCTACTCAAGAGTTAACATTTACCTTTAATGTTTAGGGTGTCGTTGGTGCATTCGATAGAACCCTCATTCCTGCATGTATCATGACAGATAAACAAATACCCTGTAGAGGAAGAAGAAGAGGTGAATGTGCTCAGAACGTTATGGCCACCTATGACTTTAATATGATTTTTACATATGTCATAACTAGATGGGAAGGGGTAGTACATGCTTAAAGGGTCCTTATGGATGTTGTACTTGATCTAGCAAAATAATTTATGTTGCCCCCTCCTGATAATATTTAATATGTTTTTTCATATAACTTGAAAATTTACTAAAAATATCATTTGTTTTTATGTAGATAAATATTATCTGGTTGATGTTGGTTACATTCACACAAGAGGATGTATGACATCATATCATAATGTTCAGTATTGGTTGGGTGACTTTTGTAGTGGTGGGCGGCATACTAGTAAAGATGAGGTTTTCAATCATATACATGCGAAGTTACGGAATGTAATCAAAAGGACTTTTGGCGTGTAGAAGGCACGTTTTACAATTTTGAAGCGGATAACATCATATTCCTTCCAGACGCAAAGAGACATAGTTATTACATGTATGACACTAAATAACTACATAAGAAAAGAATCTATTTCCGATCCACTCTTCCAACAACACAATGATGAAAATGTTCTTTTGGAAATGAATATCGAATTAGAGAATGTTATGCCTGAAATGGAAGGAGTATTTGGAGACTTTGCTATTATGTCCAATATGCGAGAAGAAATTGTCTTCGTACTTATACATGCAAATCATTGATTTTTTTTTTTTGATTTTTTTTTTTTGCTCTGTTTTTTATATATAATGATATTTTAATTTTATATTAAGTACTTTAGTTTATTTGAATTAAATGGAATGATTTTATTTTCATTTAATAAAAAAAAAATCTTCATAATGTAAAACATTTCCAAATAGGAGATACGCTCAAATGTGTCAAATTAACAAATTTCAGATATTTCAGACATTTGTTAACAAACAAGTTATTTCAAATTCAGTACTTAATTTTCATATTTCAACAACAGTTACCAAACAAGTTTTTCAACTTCAGATTTAGACTTCATATTCAGATTTCAGATTCAGGCTTTAGACTTCATATTTAACAAACGAGGCCTGAGTGAGAACCAATCACATAGTGAGATGGTCGTGATTGGACTATCTATTCGTTGTTTGATGTAAACTAAACTTCGCGGTGAGATGGCCGACGGAATCACCTAGTAGGTAGTAGGAAAGCCCCACGTGACAACCTTTTGTTCGAAATTGAGCGATCTTCCTTGCAATCTAGCAGGATGAAGGATGGAGAAATGAACTAAAGATAAAAACTATGACCCATGCTATGAGTAGCATTGTGCTAGCAAGCGATGGAAATTAAACTATAATAAAATAAAAAAGATAGATGTCCATGATGGATGGATAGATAAGCAACGTTGCGTTGAGTTTGATTTATTGGCATATGGCTTAGAGCTCTTTGTTCTTCGCTGCTTTTATAAACTTGGATAGGCAGTACTCTTGCATGGTCTTCGACAATGTGAGAGATTCAGATGGTTGGCTGTTGTTGAGGGTCAAATATTGCATATAAGACCCCAGTTATTACCTGATTTTACGAGTATGATACCGTTTAACGGCCTATTTTGATTGTGTTTGTGATACAAGGTGTATTTAGGAGCCTGGACTGAAAAATGGTACTAAAAGCATGGATTTAATGCTCATAAATCACTAAGGCAAGGGACGGACTCCAGGGGACCGAGATCGAAGAGTTTACATGCCCGAAACTCGAGAAAATCAAGTATTGCATGCTAAAGAGATCTGAAATTCGTCCAGAATGCAAGATCACAGGGTTCCCACCATCCATTTGGCTCGAAACTTCATATATGGCATGAGGACCATAAATTAACTGTACACATCAAATTTCAGCCCTCGGATCCTTGTGGAAGTGGCCCAACAGTTAGATCAGCCCATAAATCGTTAATCTGAGGCCCGCCCGAGATCTGGATATGCTTCAAAGTTGGTCTCAACCCATTATCTAAGGAGATAAGACGTCTGAATGGAGCGGCTATCCCAGAACCATCATAGTGGACCCCACTTAAGCATGAGTGTACATAGTGCACAATTACACTAGCTGTGCACGACAACAGAGAGTCGGTCAAACCGACTCTTGACCGACGTTTTCAAAAGAAGGAAATTTCCTTCTTCGTGCATTTACGCAGCCATCCGTTGGGAGGGTGCGTGGCCCACTTGCGTTCATCGGACGACTGATCCAAACTGACTAGATTGTCCAGGAGCAGATTTCGACCAAACCCTTGACATTTCTGTGCAACCATACATAAGAACAAGGGCAGTAAAGAAGAAGGAGCCGATGAACGTTGATCAGCACTGTGGCCCACTAAGAACTCGGATCCAACTCAATTTTTAAACGATGGCCTAAATCGGCCCTACGAGGCCAATGAACGGCCCTGATCCATGAAAAATTCACTACAAGTGGGTCCCGCAGAGGTCAGCGCATCCACTTGCGTAACTCATTACGCAATGCAGATTTGATCACCATCCTATTTCATGGTCGTTCTGCTATCATGGCGGTGATCGGACCGGCGATCTGAACCGTCCATAAGCTCCTAAAGGTGGGACCGTCCCCATCCATGAAGGCCAAACGGAAGATGAGGACGGCCAGTTGTCCCAAAAACCTTCCAAACGTGAGGTGTTTGCATTTTTTACTGCATATCTGCGTAAAAACATCAGCACTGCCCCTTGCTGCGTAAGACTACGCACTCCACTGACCTTGCCCTCCCTGAGGTCTATAAAAGAGAGAGAAGGATGTGGGAGGGGATCCAGGAGGGTAGCCGTGGAGGCATTCAAGCTTTTGACGTGGAGATCACCGGCGTGTCGAGTTTTTCTTTCCCTTTTTAGTTATTTTTTTTTAGTTCACTTAAGAGAGTATAGCTATATCATTATTATGCTTGGCTAAACCTCTTAGCTAGGGCTAAGAGGTGAAGCTGGTGGAGAAGTTGGTATCAAAGCATAACTTGGGAATACCTGAAGATAACATCACATATCTGATGATAGGTACCCTACACTCTATGATTGTTGAAAACTTAGAATGATTAGGTCTTGAGTTCGAATAACTTGGCGATCTTCTGTTATAGACCCTTGACGTGCGTGCCTTCGAGAGTTCTCAAGGTTGATAGGCGCCTTTGTTCTTCCTTATAGGACATGCCGCCCAGGAGAGCGATTTGAGCGACTTCCGCTCCACCACCAGAAACCCTTACTCCCCAGCCTGAGGATGTCGCTCCTCTACCCGAGGCCGGTATGGATGCGACCGTACCCGTGAGTGCCTCCCAGTTACAGCAGATGTTGCAGGCTGTGACGACCGCCCTTCAGGGGCAGGGCAGGCACCCCATTGTTTCACTAGCCCAAGCAGAGCAGGAGCGTGTGAGCGCCCTTCTTCCAGAGTTCCAACAGTTCGATCCCCCGCGTTTCCAGAGCGAGCTAGACCTGACAACAGCCGAGAGATGACACTCCGAGGTGGAGAAGATTTTTAATACAATGGGATGTACGACCTAGCAGTGGGTCCGTTTAACCATATTTCTTCTCCAAGGTGCAGCCGAGCACTAGTGGACTCCGTTACCCGTGTTGCAAAGCCTGATTTTGTTTGAACATGGGAGAATTTCATAGACCGATTCGACCAGCAGTACTTCCCCGACCACATTTGTCGGCAGTGAGCATTAGAGTTCGAGACCTTGGTATAGGGAGACATGTCTGTGGCACAGTATGCAGCTCGTTTCGTGGCGCTATTGAGGTTCGCGCTATATTTGGTTGATGATGAGGAGCGAAAGGCCCGTCATTTGAGAACGGCCTACATTTTGGCCTCAAGAGTCGTGTCATCGGACATATGCTCCCGACCTTTGAGCAGGTAGTTCAGAGGGCCTAAATTTATGAAGCAAAATAGAACGATTCGCAGAGAGACCATGACCACAGAAGAGACCAGAAGAGGAAGACCGCCTCTGGTAGTTTACAGCAGCAGCAGCGTCGACAGCCACAGAGGCACAGGAACCGTCCATCCTTTCGAGCACCAGCAGCACCTTCAGCACACCAAAGAAACCATTTACGAGCATTTTCTTCAAATGTGGTGAGATGGGGCATCGTAAGCGTGAGTGCCCCCATTTTTAGCAGCAATGACCTCTTTAGGGGGGGACATACACCTCCCCAGTAGGCATAAGACAAGTTTTATGCACCTCAACAGGACCCTTAGTCATCAGGAGGAGTTACCGACGATTCGTGCCACCAGGCATTATAACTATCTTGTTAGATTAGTCATTGGTGAGATGGTGAGGCTGCAAGGTATCTTAGTTTCAATAATTTCTGATCCAGGGTCTGAGGTTCAGTAGGGGTCACCATAGTGTTGATGAGGCATCTTGGGAGCGCAAGGTTGAGATTAGAGAGCGCTATCCCCATCCTTATGTAAACTGATTGTGCCTTGACATACATATGATGATGCTTCCTCTTCCCTTGTCTATTCTGTAAATTTCGAGGATAAAATTTTTATTAGGAGGAGAGAGCTATAAGACCCGTATCCTAGCTTGTATTGTTTCGTAGGCTTCCGCGGTCCTCCCAGTCGAATTCTGGCGACCCGCAACCCGTAGACAGCAATTGCGTGCGACCCTGAGTCATATCCTGTATTCCAGAGTCGGCTCAACCCGAGACTTGTATCCTTGCGACCGCGCCGTCGCCGCGGTTCCGATGCCGCCTCTCGCGCACTGAAGCAATACCCGGGCCAAGAGATGTGGGCCTGCGTTCAGTTCGCGGAAAATGTCACGCATTGCAAATCCCAAGAGAATCCATCACATCAATCCCATCAATCATTCAGTCAAGTACACATCACTCCCATCACTCACACCCATCCCTAAGTACAACTACCCATCTCTAAAGTCAACTCTCTCTCTCTATCTCTCTCTCTCTCTCTCTCTCCACCTATCACTCCTCATTACTCACCCATCACTCACTTACACTCTCTCTCTTACAACCCTCTCTCTCTCATCTCTCTCCCTCATTCTCCAAGTAACCAATGTCCAACATTTCCATGGGAGAGAGGAGAAGCTAGTGTGGCCCACCTCCCTACCACCCAATCCCACCCTCCAAAATCGATTCAACCGTTGAATCTTGTTCCCTTAAAGCTCTAGAACATGTTGGTGGAAGAAGGAAGAAGAAGATCCTACGGTGGGTGTTTTTATGATTTAATTTTGTGATTTAAGGGCCCACATATGGTGGGACCCATCTTGATCTATGTATTGTATCATGGAGGAGCTCATAGTGGCGGAGCTCCTCCTACCTCATCCGATCTCTCTCCTGTTTTCTCTCTCTCTCTCTCTCTCTCTTATGATGCATGTGGCCCACTAGATCCACACTGATCTTGGACCACTATGATGTATGTATTTATCCATGTCGTCCACCTGTATGTACCCCACCTGCTGGACGCATTTCACCTTGACCGTACAGATGGCGGGCTGGAGGAGGGAGGATACAAATACGAGCTTGATCCCAAAACGGGTGGATCACATTGATGTGGACCCACTGTGATGATGTGGTGTATCCACACGTGGGACCTGCCAGCTGTGGGCCCCACACGTGGGACCCACCTTGATGAAACATCCACACCGTCCGTCCAGCGACGTGTACAGTGAAGTGTGACCTGACAGTGGGGTGTCCTAACCAGCTAATTAATGAAAGTAATATTATATTAATATAATATAATATTATTTTGGGAGGGTGCCCCATTATGTGGGACCCACCTGATGTATTTTATCCATCACCGTCCTTGGATGGTGAGACCCACCCCCACGTGTGGGGGTACACCGTGATGTCTACATCTGTCCAGACCATTCAGGGCCTGGACGTTGTATAATATAATTTATACTATATATATATATATATATATATATATATATATATATATATATATATATATATATAAAATGTATGAGAGGTGGGCCCCACGTGGGACCCACCAGGTGTATTTAATATATATGTATATATGTGTATATTATATATGTGGGCTACACTACGTGGCAGCCCACCCTGATGTTTTGTTCCCCAACCGTCCATCTGGATGGGCTGTGGGGACCCCATCATGCTTTAGGGGTGCAATCCACACCGTCCACTCATCCGTGAGGACCCCACCGTGATATATGTTTTGTATTCCACGCCCATCATGCAGTATTTGTTAATCCAAACCGTCCATTTGTGTGAGGGCGCACCGTGATGCATGCATTTCTCCTAGCCGTCCATCTATTTCACCAGCATGGGACCCCATGATGTATTTATTTCATCCACACCGTCGAAATTATGCTGGACAGTGCTAGACAATGTTTGAATGGCGCCGATTTACATGGATAATGTTTGAACGGTACTGAATTACTTGGACAATGTTTGGATAATGCTGATCATCATACGTGGGCCATATGTGCAGTGATACACATGTTACACCTACAATTATTGAAATGATTTTTGGTGCGGCCCATATGATGAGGCCCACCTTAACATATTTATGGCCCATCCATGAGGCCCACCTTAATATATTTATGGCCCATCCATGAGGCCTGCCTTGATGTATTTATGGCCCATCCATGAGGCCCACCTCGATGAATTTGTAGCCCGTCCATGAGGCCCGTCGTGTTGTATATGAGGCCCATGTAATGCGGCCCACTTGATGCTTATATGGCCCATGTGGTGTATTCGAGGGCCCATGAGTAGGGCTCACCTGTTATGTATTTGTGGCCTTTGTCAAGGCCCAATATGATGTTTTTATGGCCCACCTTAATATATTTGTGGCCCATCTCTGAGGCCCACCTTGGTATAATAGTGCGGCCCATTGATGCAGCTCACTTATGTGTATGAGGCCCATTAGTGCGGCCCATTGATGCAACCCACTTGATGTGTATGAGGCCCATGTGCAAGGCCCACTGTGAGAGGTATATTAGGCCCATGCGAGCGGCCCATAATGATGTATTTGAGGCCCATGGGCAAGGCCCATTGTGATATTATTAGGCCCATGATACATGGCCCATTTGATGTATTCGAGGCCTAGATACGTGGCCCATTTGATGCATATGAGACCCATGTGTAAGGCTCATATGTCATGTATTTGAGGCCCATGAGCAGGGCTCACCTGTTGTGTATATGTGGCCCTTGAGTAAGGCTCATTGTGTTGTATATTAGGCCTTTGTGTGAGGCCGTGGGCCCATTATATATATTGGCTCTATGTGGGCCACTGCTTGGGAGCGATGTTGGTTAAATGTCCACATTAATGGGCAATGATGGTTTAATGTCCACATTGTGACCTTCCCTTAAGCCTTGTTCGGCCGATTTGTCGAGGCCGATTGTATAGGCCGATTCCGATTGTCGAGGCCAATTTCGATTTGTCGAGGCCGAGTGTCGAGGCCGATTCCAATTTGTCGAGGCCGATTCTAATTGTCGAGGTTGATTCCGACTGTCGAGGACGATTGTATAGGCCGATTTCGATTGTTGAGGCTAAGTATCGAGGCCGAATCCGATTTGTCGAGGCCAATTGTATATGCCGATTCCAATTGTCGAGGCCGATTGTATAGGCCGATTCCGATTGTCGAGGCCGATTATATATGTCGATTCCGATTGTCGAGGCCGAGTATCGAGGCTGATTCCGATTTGTTAAGGCCGATTGTATAAGCCAATTCTGATTGTTGAGGCTAAGTATCGAGGCCGATTCCAATTTGTCGAGGCTGATTGTATAGGTCGATTTTGATTGTCGAGGTCGAGTATCGAGGACGATTCGGATTGTCGAGGCTGATTGTATAGGCCGATTTTGATTGTCGAGACCGAGTATCGAGGCCGATTCTGAGTGTCGATTCCGATTGTTGAGGCCGATTTCGATTGTCGAAGCCGATTTCGATTGCCGAGGTCGATTGTCGAGACCTATGTGATGTATATGAAGCCCGTGTTTAAGGCCTAATGTGATGAATATGAGGTCTATGTGAGGCCCATTGTGATGCATTTGAGGGTCAGGCGATGGAGTCCATTGTGATGTATATTAGGCCCGTGTTAAAGGCTTATCGTGATGTGTATTAAGCTCTTGAGTGAGGCCCATGGTGTTGTATATTAGGTCCTTGTGTGAGGCCATGGGTCCACTATATGTTAGGTTCTATGTGGGCCATTCCTTGGGGGCAATGTTGGTTAAATGTCCACATTGTCGAGGCCAATTGTTGATACCGATTATGAGTATGTAACAACATAGCATCATGATACATGCCCATACGCATCATCTGCATGTTTATTGTGAGATGTGATTGACCCTTGCATATGCCATAGTACAGATGGTTTATGAGACTCCCTGATAGGTGGAGTTATCCCGCATGAGCGCACGGCATGCGCAGGAATGATGCATATTAGACTACATGACTCATGCATCTTTCATTGTGTGATTGTGATTACTGTACGCCCTAGCGACATTAGGACTGTGACCTCCACAAGCATGTCGTGGATGGCCAGATGGGACACAGGAACTGTTTAGTTCAAGTATCTGGGAACTTTTGATGTCCATGAGTGAAAGTCCCTAAACCACCGGGGCCAGGAGATGCCCCAATGCCTAGACCGAGTGGATACATGAGCGCCTGAGTGCCGAATACCAGTAGGTCGCATCTCCCAATGTATCGTGGTCGGTTAGGAGGGGGTGCGGCCTTATCCACCCGAGTGAGAGGGCTATAAGCTAGGCTGAGTTTGACCAACTCCCAAATGGGTCTGCTATCGACGAGCCAGGTAAGCATTGGTATACTACTGGCAGGCGGGTAGTGAGGTCTTTTCCACTCTCTGGGCTACGCGGCCGACTGGGGCGATAGTAGGGTTGTACATCGAGCCGAGTTGAGTCGAGGTGGGCCAAGCTTGGCTTGACTCATCCATGCTATACTCGAGCTCGCCCTCGAGCTCAACATTAAAGCTTGGCTTGTTTTCCAAACCTTTCGAGTCAAGCTAGTGGTTTGAGTCGAGTCGAGTTTATCTCGAGTCGAGTCGATTTTACCTTGGTAGGGTAAGGGAAAGAAAAAGAGGGAATGGGGACGGGTAGGGTCAGGTAGGGTTTTTTAGTAAAAAATTTTAAGTTTTAACTTCTTCTTTTTAACTTAAATATATTATATATATAATATTAATATAATATATAATATATATTATTAAAATATATTACTCGAGCCGAGTCGAGTTGAAATACACCATGGTCGAACTTGGCTTGAACTCAACTCGAGCTTTAGTAAACAAGCTTGACTCGCCTTGAGTCGGCCTTTCAAGCCGAGTCAATTCGAGCTGAGTCGAGGCAAGTCAAGCGAGCTTAACTCGTGTACAGCCCTAAGCGGTAGCCAGCTTGGAGTGTACTAGACCCCGGTGAGGATCCCAGAGATGTACGATGCTGATATGTGGACTTATTGAGTAGGAGTTGCATACTCATTCATTTATTCACTATTCACTCAGGCTGGTGGTGCGCAACTATTTGTTACGTGTACCTTCGCAACTGCCAGGATTTCGGTTGGGGCGCACGACTAACCTGAGATCAGAAGTTTACCACATTGAGTCTGACTATCCAAATTTAGGTATGGGACTGGTTTGGATAGAAGTCCCTTGTGATGGACTCCATAGCCTAGGATACTACGTACTATCATGCCGACTTCACACTTTAGCATGGTCATTCCATTCGCACCACATATTGCATTACATCCCCGGCATATAGCATTTTGGGTTACTGTGTTTCCGCATTTATATGGTTTAAATATGGCTGACGTTATTCGTGAACTCATCAGGAATTGTATATTACATTACATCCTCGACATTTGAAATTCGGCTCTTTATGACTCCTCATTTGCATAGCTAATCTGTATTGCGTACTCTGATATTGTTTGACTCATGGACTTGTCCGTATTTTCGCTTATCCTGATATCATATGATTCATGATCTTACCAGTATTTTTGACATTGTATGATTATGACGTTGCATTTGTGTGCTGGACACTTATCTTGCGCACACACTTTCACCACCCTCTAAGCTTTCTATAAGCTTATGCACGATAGATGCGTGCAGGTGACGTTGGTCGCAACGGCGTTGAGCTTGGAGCTTGCAGTTGTCTTCCGGAGCTTTATTTTTATTTTGACATATGTATTTCCCTTTCAGCATTGTATTTGAAGTTTATATTAGTGGATATGTGATGATGATGTTGCCTTTGTGATTTGGGTATACTTGTGGTTATGCTTATTACGAGTTAAATGTACATTGGAAAATCCTCCTTGTAGGATCCCAGGATCGGAATCTGGCGTATGGACACTACGAGCCGAGAAAGGGGTATTAAGGAGGCTGTCGACACCGGATTCGGTGATCGGGAATTTTGTGAGCCCGGTTTCCGAGTTTGGGGCGTGATAGGTGGTGTGATGGGAAAGATCTATGGGCTTGGATTCATGTTTATAAACTGATTTTGATTATAGTTGATTGTTAGGAACGCTTTCAGTTTTTAATGGTTTGTTGTATCTAAAATTACAATGGATCTGCGATAGCTTTGAGCATGTTATTAGCATTATAGGGTTTGTGAATTTGGGAACCCCGTTGTTCACCATCGTCTCCTGGGCATGGTTGGATGACGAAACCCTTCCTAATGTTCATAAATTCCTTAGATTGGTTGAGGATTGGTTTAATTCTGTTGTTTGCTTTGTCTCATGGGCATGGTTTGTGATGGAATTAGCTCTAATTCTTATACTTTTCACCTCTTTGAAACTAGATCAAAAGAAGTTCAGATTGAGCTTTAGTGATATATCTTCCAATTGGATGAAGACGGGACTCGAAGTCCAGTTGAGTTCATGAATCAAGTGTAAATCTCCCTGATCTCTACAAGTGGATCCTTGGCACCCTAGTTTCCTACCTTTAAATATTACAAGTTTTAGTTTAAATAAATTCACAATTATTCCCTTAATTCTCCTGATTTAGATTACATCTTTGCCTAGTCCTAGTTCTGGTTGCTTTCAGATTATGTACGAGGTTCAGTCCCTGTGGATTCGACCTCGGTCTTACCAAGATTATTACTACATCACAACCCTATACTTGGGGTGTGAACAGCTATGCAATTTCATACATATCTTTTTTAGCCTCCACATAAGTGTAATCTATCGTATTTGGCCACATGTACAAGAAAGATCATGTTTCTAACAAAAACGTAATTATGTATGCTCTCTTAGGCAATTATTCTTACGATCGTTGCAACGTGTGGATGAAGTCTTGCCTTTAATACTTGCTCGAGAGTTATATTTCTGAACTCTTATATTGAATTCTTTGTTACCTTTATTAGACTCTTACATTTAATACTTTCCAATACGCTTTAGCATCTTGGCTTTGAAGTTCATCTTCTTCACGTACGGGAGACGTTTTTGTCACGTGGCGCATTATAATCCGTTTATCTGACCATATTAGGTCAGAGGTAAATAATGCCCCCTACGTCTCTTTGCATTCAGAGAATATGAAGAAACATTGAAATATTGTTAGTAATCACAGAACTACTTACAGATCTTAGAAGAATCAGAGACACAAGAGCTTACCCCCCGGGCTTTTCATCATAGGCTGTGAAGATGACCATTTTATCATTTTTTTTCTACTCCCCATAGGATTTCTATTGCAAAGGACATCCTAGTCAAGTTAGTCGTTAGGATGACCATTTTTCTATTGCCCCTCAGGATTCCCATTGTAAAGGACATCCTAGTAAAATTGGTTATTGGGATAGCGATTTTTGTCATTAAATCGAACATTTCGACCATTAATTTGGCCATTCCTGTCAAATTTGTCGTCCGATTGGTCATGTTGGTTATAAAATTAGCAATTATGGCAGAAATTGCTGTAAGGACCGCAATACTAGAAGTTGGAATAGGTCAAAGTGTCCTAGAGGGGGGTGAATAGGACTTTATAGAATTTTATGCGAATTTAAATCCTATTAACCTAATCTTGATTTAATGTATAGTTATCAAGATATACTTATTGTAACTCTAATGGCTTCCAAGCCAAGTAAATGATCCAATCATATGACTACTCAATATTTAAACAAGATATAACAATTAGTCTATGATGGATTAACTATGTGAAACTGTGTGGGATGTGATTCTTTTCAGTTCTAGATATTCATGTTATCATGCTTTAAATGAACATTCAAGATAAACACAATAAAAGAATATGCAAATAGCAATCCCAAACATAGGTGGTTTGGCTATGTGCCTACTCCACTCCCGACAGACGAACTCAACCATTGAGTGTACCGGATTTGACTAATGGACGTTTCAAATCAGGTTTACCTTGAACCTTTACAACCCACACAAGGTTGACTCTAGGACCTACACAAGGTACCTAGATATGCCTACACAAGGCAAACATTTATGCCCTACACAAGAGCAAAGGTCCTACACAAAGCACCTAGGTTTCATGCCCTACACAAGAGCAAATGATCCATACAAGGAACCTAAGTTTTATGCCCTACACAAGAACAAAGGATCCACACAAAGAACCTAAGTTTTAGGCCACACAAGCCAAGGATCCACACAAGGACCCTAGTTTAGACCACAAGGGTCAAGGACCTACACAATGACCCTAATTTAGGCCACACAGGCTAAGGATCCACACAAGGACCCTAGTTTAGAACATACAAGCCAAGGACCTACACAAAGGACCTGAGTTTATGCCCTACACAAGAGCAAAGGTCCTACACTAAGAACCTAAAACGTACACTCTCGTCGGAGGCCTCCTATGAGGGCTTATAAGGGGTGAGATGTACATATGACCCAATCCTACACAAGGAATGATCAACAAGGTCTCTGGACTCTAATGACTTACAGATAAGTACATGAGCCCCGTTCTGCACGTTGATGAAGATGATCTCCCATGATGACGGAGATTCTTCCGCTTCCTTGATTCGCAACACCGATGATGCTCCAATATAAGGCGATGGGTTGGGTTAAGGTTTTGTTGGAATCTACTCTAATGAATATTACTCATTTGAGAGACGGAGAGATTTCAAGCTCTTATGCATTCAAGAGATCCCTACTCAATGATTTGTCATTAAGATAGTAGCTGGATGATCCTTGAATGAGGAAGTTCATTCACCAATCCACTCTATTGAATATCAATAAAGATGGTGGATTGAAGGATGAACTCCCATGAGAAAAAGGGCTTAGGGTAGGTGATATGCAATTAATCTCATAAAGCTCTCTCTCTTTTTTCTCAATACAACAACTAAGAACAAGCTCTCCTTATAAAGGCAAAGAGTTCCAACAAAAATAAAACTGCCAATTTCTGACTTAGTTCGATGTCATCGAACCCGATTCGATGTCATCGAACGTATAACTCAACCGTAAAACATTCCAGGAACTTTTTGATAGATGATTGATGTCATCGAACCTGATTCGATGTCATCGAGATTTGAACTTCGATGTCATCGAGATTTGAACTTCGATGTCATCGAATCACAATTCAATTCCTCGACATTATAAACATAGGAACTTGCTAGATAAATTAAATGCTAACTATGATGTCATCAAATCCTAGTTCGATTCATCGATCTTTTCAGAAAATATTCCTTGAAAGCTCGCTGGACACTTCTTTGTCCTTTTTCGATGTCATTGAGACTTCCTCGATGTCATCGAACTTTGAATATCGATGTTATCGAGGCTATCTCGATTCCTCAAACATTACCATCATTTTTCCTTTGAAGCTCGCTGGACATACACTTGTCCGAATTTGATGTTATCGAACCTTTCTCGATGTCATCGAAATTCAAATTTCAATGACATCGAAGCCAGTTCAATTCCTTGAGCAATGTCAGAATATTTTCCAAGAAGATTTGGACTATGCTCTAAGTCCTTCGATATCATCGACACATCCTCGATGTCATCGTGAGTATGTTCGATTCATCGAATATTCTGTCCAAAATACTTTGTGGTGGTTGGACATAAAAGGTCTCATTTCGATGTCATTGATTCCAGTTCAATGTCATTGACTCCAACTCGATGTCATCGAACAAAGCATAAAACTTAGAAAATTTTCTTGTTTAAAAACAAGTTTTCTCACTTTTTACTCCTGTGTTGTTCTAAGGCTTTTAAGGGTTTATTCACCTGGGTGTTTTGGGACATGGGATGTGAGGCTTAATTTACCTTTGACGGGCTCAGAACACACATCCGGTTGAGGCAATGTCTTGAACAACCTTCATATGGGGCTCACTCGACTCACCGACTCAACCCTCATGCTAATTGACAAACCAGGGCACTTTTGATCTCCCTCTTTGTCAATTATGTGATAAAACACCTAGAACAACATCTTAAATTGTGTGTATATGACCTTTACACAATTTTACAAATAATCTATTGAGTTCATACACACATTCTTCATATACTTGCTCCTCCTATCTTGTAGCTGCTCCCCCTATCACCTGTACCACCATGCACATAAAAACATACAACAAGGCGTTCTCATGGTGGGATTTGTTCTCCCCCTTTTTGTCAGTCATTGGCAAAGGTTAGTATATACCTATAACAGATCAATTGATTGAAGTTGAAATTGAAGAAACAAGGAGACACATGATAATAGGAGGGCTGAGATTCCTCATTTAAAAGCATGTAAGCATATCAAGAAAAAAAAAACAATCAACATTTCCTAGCTGACATTATAAACAGATATGCATTTAACTATAAAGCACAGAATCATCATTCCATGACATAGTTAACCACTTTCATGGGCATATAATAATCAATAAGTAACTAATCACCATTCCTGTCATCACATTCATTCCATAGATATTGAATATTAATTGCCGAAAGATCATCATTACTTTAGATAAGCAATTAAACAGACTGCCCAAGCTTGGAAGGAAATAATTATCCAAAAAAAAAAAAAAATCATCCAGCCCATTTAGGGGCATATTTAACCCAAAAAACAATCGAACCATTTTGCCCATCCATGGGCACGAACAAAAATGTCTCTACAGACGGACCAACCTAACGCAAACACACCGACTACGGTGCTCGAGTCTCACCATCTGTCAGCAAGTCAATAACTTGCTGTATAGTTTGCTGCAATGTGGTGATATTCTCCTCGATCCCGGTCAGGCGCATCTCGCAGTTCCGAAGACGTTCATCAATGTCAGCTTCGCCATTCAGTAGATGACGGCCAAGCTCATGCTGATGGGAACACCGGCGATTACTGACTGACTCCGGACTCTTGAGTGGCGTGCGATTAGAGCCCCATGACATCGGCGGATTTGGGCGTTGACTGTCCTTTGCACTACGGGTCAGAGCAGGGGGACTGTCCGGTTAATAGGAGGTGGTCAGGTACAAGTGGTAAAGTGTGTCATCATTGAACCATTCCTCTGGTTGCAGTGTATCAGATGTGGGCGGCAATTCCACAAAGCGCGCTAGCTTGCATATGAGAGACAGGAATGGGAGTGTGTTAAGGTGCTCCCCTTTGACTATACAAGTTAGTTGCCCTAGGATTAGGGTCAGTAAGCACACGGGGACTTCTTGGTAGATGTCGTATAGGACATTCAACATAAAAGGAGAGAGATCCTTTCCCGTTGCGTCACAGGGATACACATTTGTACTGGAAATATCGTTGATAATCTTGAATGTGGTCTCAAGATATCTAACATAGGAAGTACATTCCCTTCATTCCGAGGAATAGTGGCCCCTTTGCATAGTGCGCATGTCACTTCCCCCCATACTCCCAGAGCATTTAGATTTCTCTCAGTGACCGGTATCCGCATAACCTCCACACTTAGGAGATGTCCAAGCAACACTGGAGTGATGAGTTTGGTTTGATGCATAAACTCCAGGCTAATACATGGTGGATCTTCACGGATGGTGTGACAACAATTGAAGAACTGGTGAATCAAATCATATTGGTATGGACCACCAAGATTGAGTATATTTTTCCATCTGATTGTCTCCAACATGAGGTCCACCCCATATGGTTCAATAACACTGTTGAGGACAACACGATCAGTTATTGTGACTTGCTCCCAATCTGGGCGTTTAGGAGGAGAGCCACATGCCACCGGTTTGTCACCTCTGGATTTCTTAGTTTTAGAAGTTTTAACACAAGGTAGTTCCTTTCCTTTACCTTTCACCATGCTTCCTTCCTTAGATGAAAAGTATCCTTAAGATAGAAGGATTGAAGGAAGACAAAATCTAGAGAAGATGAGAAGAAACAGCTTTGGATTTTTCGCGCTCTCGCTGTCTTTTTATAATAGAGATCATCGATGACATCGAATCTGATTCGATGTCATCGAATACAGACTCATAATGACCTCGAAGTTTGTTTCGATGACCGTTGGTAAGAACTAACGGATATTCCCGGGATATAGTGTTTCATATTCCCGAGATTCTTCGATGACATTGAGTGGTTTCGATGTCATCGAAGCGTGTGTCTGAATGTTTCATTTTCCATAGCAACTGTTCACGTTCCAGACGACTTTGATGACATTGAGATTGACTCGATGTCATCGAATATGTCAGATTTTCAGAAAAACTTGAATTTTGATCTTCTTTGACATATCAAGTGGCCATGGTTAATACATGAAATATGCCTATTTTGCATATGTACATTTGACCAAGACCAGGGCAACTTCTATGTTATGTTCCCTGTTTTAATAAAAAGAGTATTAGATATGCATTTGCCATCCTATGTTGCACTTTTGAGGACCTTAGTCCTCATTGCCTATTGCCTTATTTGACTGTGCATTTTATCAACTTTCACATAATCCGAAGGATTTCTGGAGATCACCAAATCTATTCACATCAAGAAGTTTTGTAAGGATATCGGCAAGTTATCTTTTGTTGAGGTTCAAATATTGCATATTAGACCCCAATTATTACCTGGATTTACGAACAACATACTGTTTAACAACCCATTTTAATCGTGTTTGTGATGCAAGGTGTATTTAGGAGCTTGGACTGAAAAATGGTACTAAAATCATGGATTTAACGCTCAAAAATTACTAAGGCAAGGGACGGACCCCAGGGGACCGAGATCAAAGAATTTACATGCTAGAGATCCGAAAAAATCAATCCACTCACATTAAACGGGCTTGAAAATCATCCAGAATGCAAGATCACAAGGTTCACATCATCCGTCCAGCTCAAAACTTTACATCTGGCCTGAGGACCATAAATTAACCGTACACGTCGAAATTCAGCTCTTGGATCCCTGTGGAAGTGGCCCAACGGGCATATCAGCTCACAAATGGTCAACCTGGGGCCCACTTGATATCTGGATACACTTCAATTTTAGTTTTAACCTCTTAAATAAGGTGGCAAAACGAATGGACGGAGATGATTTATTTAAACATCTCTGAGGACCCCACCTTGAGGGTGTGCGTGTGCACAACACACGCGGACCAGCCGTTCACCAAAATTGGGAGAGTGGTCAGCGGACGCTGACCCACTCTCTCCTTCTGAAAATAGAAATCTCTGTTTTTGTATCCAGCGTCCGCACAGGGACCTGCGGATGATCGTTGTGGGCCACCGTTGTGGTCCAATTGATTAATCTGGACTATCCATTAGAATCCCACGGTCCCTCTTATCACAGCCTAGGTGACAGAATTTCAAAAGAAAGCAAGGATGGGTTCCCAGCTGTTCAAACGCAGGACGGATGACAGAGTAAAAGATTTCATGGGCCACACCAAAACCAATCCAAAACTGCCCCTTCCAGAACGGTTTTTCGAGGGGAAACTAATGGATGAGATGGATTTCTTTGAAAAATCTGATCATGGGCCGCACCATCAGCACATCACAGCTTTTGCGCAGGTTGTGGTCCGAACAACGCCCAGATGTTGTGGGCCAATAATGTAATCAAGATCACGTTCCGATGCATGATCTGGACCGTCCAAGAGAGAGATAGGGTGGCCACGACCCCAACCATGAGGAAAGATTTGAGGTTTGGGCAGCAACCGTCCCAAATATTTCATCCAACGCAACGTCGGTCCGCGGTTTTGCTACGCACACGCTCTTATGCGTAAATTCCAGCCTCCACCGACCCTTGTGGCTATAAAAAGAGAGAGAATGACGTGGGGGGAATCATCCAAGGATCCAGGTAGCCGTGGAGGCATCAATCTTAGACGTGGAAGCCACGGCGAGAGAGAGAGAGAGAGAGAGAGAGAGAGAGAGAGAGAGAGAGAGAGAGAGAGAGAGAGAGAGAGTGGACGCACACTGGCCCTAGAGTTCTTCCATCTCCTTTCTTCTTTGTTTTCCTTTAATGCTTTTATGAGTTTTAGTGTGATCATGCTTATGACAGCCTAAACCTCTTAGCTAGGGCTAAGAGGTGAAGCTTGTAGTGTGATGGGACGTGTTTATGGCTTTGATTCATGTTAAGTTATACTGATTTTGATTCTAGCTTGATTAATAGGAATGTTTTTAGTTTTTAATGGTTTGTTGTGACGTAAATTACAATGGATCTGCGATAGCTTTGAGCATGTTCTTTACATTATAGGGATTGTGAATTTAGGAGTCCCTATTGTTCACCATCGTCTCTAGGGCATGGTTGGATGATGGAATCCTTTCTAACATTCATACATCCCTCGGATTGGTTGTAGATTGGTTAAATTCTGTTGTTTGCTTTGTCTCATGGGCATGGTTTTGTGAAGGAATCAATTCTAATTCTCATACCTTTCATCTCTTGAAAATTGGATTAAAGGAAGTTCAGATTTGGATTTTAATGAGATATCTTCCAACTGGATGAAGATGGGCCTCTAAATCCAGTTGTGTTTATGAATCAAGCATAGATCTCCCTGATTGCTACAAGTGGATCCTTGGGACCCTAGTTTCCCACCTTTGAATTTTACAAATTTTAGTTAAAGTGTTTCACCATTATTATCTTAATTCTCCTTGATTTAGATTACATCTTCACCTAGTTCTAGTTCAAGTTACTTTCAAATTACATACAAGGTTCAGTCCTTGTCGATTCGACCTTGGTCTTACCGAGTTTATTACTACATTGCAACCCTATACTTGGGGTGTGAACAAGTTTTTGGGGCCGTTGTCGGAGATTGACGGTTACATTTTTTTAAGATTAACTAGTTTTAGAATTAGGTTAAGATTAGGTTTTCTAACTTTAGGATTAGATTTTATTTTTCTAACTTTAATTCTAGGTATTCCTTTTTAGAAGCTAACTTACATTTTAACTTTAGGTTTAGAACTTTCCTAATTATTTTTAGAAACTCTCTAATTTTAGGTTTTATTTTCTCTTTTTAGAAAATTTCTAATTCTACGATTTTTCTATTTTTAGGACCTAGTTTATTTTTAGAAACTTTCTAATTCTAGGTTTTCTTTTAGAAACTAACTTAGCTTTCTATTTCTAGGTTTAGAAACTAACTTTCTATTTTTGTTTTTAGAAACTTTCTAACTTTAGAATTTCTATTTTTAGAAATTTTTTTTTTTTTTTTGCAGGATCTTAACATAGGAACTTCTAATTTGGTAACTTCTTTCTAACTTCTTCCCTCTTCTTACTTTCCATACCGCTGTAGGATCTTTTCTTTTATCTTTCTTAGGATTAGATTCAAAGTTAGGGTTTCACCATGTATATGCAAGTATGGGGACATCAGTATGCTGAGATAGCTAAGAGACACTAGGAAGGGATGTATGATGATTATGATATAAATCAACCTATGTCTCAGAATTTTCCTGAAACAATCATTGAAAACCAACTAGAGTATAACGGTCTATCGGTTAAGAAGTCTTTACGCGATCATATACGGGAGAACAATTACACCCCACGAACAGTACGTGAGTGTTGGGGTTATCATAACTATGGGAGTGAGAATTATTATCACCCATCCGATAAAAAGAAAACAATGCGTGATTATATTATGAGTGATAATATGTATTACTAACCATCAGATTCTCCCACCTATGATCCGTATGACTATAATCTGTGGAAACATCAATGTTGGGAAGATGAACCAGCAATATATCCTAGTGATAATTCTCTTGGGTCTTCTACCTTTGAAACCCAATCAGAAACAATCCAAGAGGATTCACTTCAGAAACTCATGAATGCACAAGAGCAGTTCAATCAAATTGTCATACAATCACGTGAATTGCTCAAATCCTCAATTCAAAGAATTCAGTCACACCTTATGGAGGAGGAAGAGGCTAAGTTATCCCAGCCTCAACCTAATCTAGAAGCACAATGTGAAGAAAGTGATCATAACTCGCTTGTGGAAGAAATTGAAATTACGAATGAGGAGTTGGATTCCATTAATGAGCATATGGTTCAATTTCTCGATGAGTCGATCTCGATGACTGTCCAAAGGAATGATCAAGAGACATGGGTGTCTTTCAAATATAATGATAGTGACACACTTCACTCACATAACACATGTTTTCAATGATGAGGTGGAGGTTAGTTTATTCGAACTTCAACATAATTTAGGAATAGAGTGTGAGGAGAGCGATCCCATCCCAAGTGTGCACTGCACAGAAATAGATGATTATGTGTATTGGGATGACGATTATGAATGTGCAGCCCAAATTCCCCTAGAATCAATCTCAAGTATGGTCCAGGTCAGTGATCAAGAAGTACATGAAGTGATCGGTCATAAGGATCTACTCTACTCATCTGACATGCCTGATTTAAATGTGGAGGATGAGCTCCTTACAACCGACCCTTCTAACTCTTGTGAGACATGTTTGGACCACTCATCTAAATTGAATGATGATATGAGTCAGGAGAAGGACGAGTTGCACGATACGACTCTAGAATTTGAAACCACCCAGTTGAGGCCACAATCTGAGCTATACACTTGTGACGATTCAATGCCCCTACTAAGTAGCATCAATGAACAGAGTGTTCACATCGATGCTTCCCCTATTGATTTTCAATCTGTCTGTGCAGGACAAGAGCAAGAGAGCATGCGTCCATCCACTTTCAAAGACGATGGATTCCTTGGGCAGATCATCACGAACTTCAATATGGAAAATAAGTTACTCTCAATCTAATTTCTCAATTCTTTAGATGATTGCTTGGCACACTTTGCAGATTCAAATGATCCCATGATAAAAAAACATAGTGAATGCCTTGCAAGACAATATCTCGGTAGTTGTCACGGACCGAGAAAACTCTTATTCTGAAGCCCCTCCTTTCCCAAATCTAGAATGTTTACCATTAAAGGAGGAGGAGCTGACAATGGAACCGAAGTCTAGAACTGCGGAATGTGTTGAGACTACATCACTTCCTTAAAAATTTTTTGAATTTTATCTACCTATAGTCTCTGATTCACCATGGGATACTAACTTTGCAACTTTTTCTGACACAGGTGAATCATATATACTTTGGATATCTCAGGCGAATCAACGGTAAATTTTTGTTGAGGTACATAAGTTTCTCTGGACATTCATGCTCCAGGGCATCCAAGCCTATTGCAAAAACGGCTTTTGGATGATCTTGTTGAGGAACCTACTGAGAAATTTATCCAGATATTGGCCGGAAGAGGAACCTTGTGGCATGACTGAGTAGTTTTTTCTCTGCTTTCATAGGACTAGGATAGTTGCTTGATGTCGTTCTAGGATAGTCGGTTTTATGTCATTAGGTTAGTTTGCTTTATACATTGTTTTAGGATAGTTTTCTTTTATTGGATTGAGTCTTGTGCCGAACCACCGTCACGCTGAGATCTCTTTGGAAGAAGCCTCTTAACTCCTTTATCAGGTACTATCTTTCCATCACTTCTCCTTCAATTTCTTTGTCTCACATGCATTGCATACTTATATCTTTTACATTGAGGACAATGTAGATTTTAGGTTGGGGATGGGAGATTATATTACCTAATTAGTATTTTCTTGGTCTTGAGTAAAAATTGTGGAAATTTTTTAAAATTTTTCTAGAAATTCTTGTGAATTCGAAGTAATTTTGACGGCTATCCTTGATTTAGAATTATAAGATATGTAATGTTGGTGATTTATGACTCTTGGATTCAGTTATCTATTAGATTTCACAGTTAAGTTCGAATTATTAATCCATGATTAGAAGTTGTAAACATTGATTGAATCATGATTTCACATGTCACATCTTGCTTACACATTGAGATTTCAGTTCGATATTGAAGGATTAACTTGGTAATCATTAAGCATGAAAGGAACCAGCCTGAGAAATTTTACCATCACGCTTATAAAAAAGAATTGAAAGGGTTGGGCGAATGGTCTTCACTATAGGTTTGCTCCCTATAGGTGAGGAGTTGATTCTCCTCCTTGGCGTTATTTTTAATGGAAAAATCAAAAGTTGGTAGAATGAAAGGATGATCTGTGAGGCAAGTTTTGGTTTAGGTTATGGTTATCCTGAATGCTCTTGTGATTATCAATGTTATCATGAAAATAAAGAATTGAGCCTTTGATTGTGATAAGTTTAGGTTTCACTATACACTTATGAAAGCCAATGTTTAGAATTCTTCTAATCGATGGATTAATACTTTGACTTTGACTATGAAGTTTATCGTGTGCTTGAGTCTAGGAGAAAGTAATGCCCAACATTCATAAATCTTAGAATTCTAGTATCTGGATTGTTTTTCAAAAATCACTTAAGTTTATAGAAATTGTCCTGTAATTCTCAACTTTTTTTTTCACATACTTTGCTCGAGACTAGAAAAATGCTAGTTGGGGATTGTGTTGAGGGTCAAATATTGCATATTCGACCCCAGTTATTACCTGAATTTACGAACATCATACTATTTAACAGCCCGTTTTAATCGCGTTTGTGATGCAAGGTGTATTTAAGAGTCTGGACTGAAAAATGGTACTAAAAGCATGGTTTAATACTCAAAAATTACCAAGGCAAGGGACGGACCCTAAGGGACCGAGATCAAAGAATTGACATGCCAGAGATCTGAGAAAATCAAGCCACTCACGTTAAACGGGCCTGAAAATCATCAAAATGCAAGATCACAAGGTTCCCACCATCTGTCCAGCTCAAAACTTTACATCTGGCCTGAGGACCATAAATTAACCGTACACTTCGAAATTTAGCTCTTGGATCCCTGTGGAAGTGGCCCAACGGGCATATCAGCTCACAAATCGTCAACCTAGGGCCCACCTGATATCTGGATACACTTCAATTTTGGTTTCAACCTCTTAAATAAGGTGGCAAAACGAATGGACGGAGAGGATTTATTTAAACATCTCTGAGGACCCCACCTTAAGGGTGTGTGTATGCACAGCACATGCGCACCAGCCGTGCACCGAAACTGGGAGAGCGGTCAGCGGACGCTGACCTGCTCTGTCCTTTTGAAAACAGAAATCTCTGTTTTTGTCTCCAGCGTCCGCACAGGGACCTGCGGATTATCGTTGTGGGCTACCGTTGTGGTCCAAATGATTAATCTGGACCGTCCATTAGAATCCCACGGTCCCTCTTATCACATTCTAGGTGATGGAATTTCAAAAGACAGCGAGGATGGGTTCCCAGCCGTTCAAATGTAGGACGGACGACAGAGTAAAAGATTCCGTGGGCCACACCGAAACCAATAAAAAACTGCCCATTCTCGAATGGTTTTTTGAGGGGAAACTAATGGACGGGATGGATTTCTTTGAAAACTCCGATCATGGCCCCACCATCAACACAGCGCAGCTTTTGCGCAGGCTGTGCGTCCGAACAACAGCCGGACGCTGTGGGCCAATAACGTGATCAAAATCACCTTCTGATGCGTGATCTGGACCATCCAAGAGAGATATAGGGTGGCCACGACCCCATCCATGAGGAAAGATTTGAGGTTTGTGTTGGATTATTATACAGATTAATATAATTTCTGTATAATGTGGAAATAAAAAATTGTAAAATATGGACAGGCTGAAGCACGTCTGAAACGCTATCCTTAAAGCGTTATTTGCTCCTACTAAAGTGATTTGAGTTTGCTGATAGGTTACAGGCAAATTGCTTCTAGGATACGACGAGCCTGGTGTGGGTCTGTGTTCAACAAACATGAAGGCCCACCTATTGGAACTCGGGTACACTCAATCTGGCAGAAAGTACAATGAAAAGAAAAATTCCAAAAAGAAAAAGAGAGAAGAAGATGTATATGAGACCACTGTACTGGTCTATTTTTCTTGTTCTTCAGCTGTTGGTTCAATCGAACCGTTGTTCTAGACCACACCGCTGGTCTGTTCTTCAAGCTAAGGTTCAAGCCTTGCTATATTGCTGGAATCACTGGAGTATAGGAGTGGAGTGGGGGCTGGCTGTCTTAGTTCGTATGGGTTTGCTGGAGTGGATTGAGATGGTTTGGAAACCCATCCAGACCTCTATTTATAGGCTAAGGTGGCTAGGGGGTTATGGTCTAGAGACATAAATTCCATTAAGCCATTTTTTACTGTTGAAAAACTAGTCATTTTATGGCCGTTTTCTGACTGTTGTGCATGGGCCATTAATCTGCTGCATGTTGACTGTTGTGAGACAACAGCTAGCCGTTTTCTAGCTGTTGGGCTAGCCATGCAGCAGTTACAGCTGGACCCTGCACTAATGGCACAACTGTTACAGATCTGCTGCAACAGCACTTTTCAGTCCCTCTATGTATACTGAGAGATCTCTCTCCTAGTCCTTTAGTCTCTCTACTAACCAGCCACCTGCCTAAGCCACTTAGTCGCACCGCGACTCGCACACGTCTCGCTCCAGTTCGCGAAGGGAGCGACCCTCTGTGACACAATGTGCCTCTACTGCCACACTGCCTCACATGCCCACGCCCTCTCACTGAGCCTGAGACCGAGACCGTGACGAGACCGAGACCGAGACCGAGTCCGAGTCCGAGTCCGAGTTCGAGACCGAGACCGAGCCCAAGCCCGAGCCTGTGCCCGTGCCCTTGCCTGTGCCCATCCCCGAGCCCGAGCCAAGCTCGCGCGCGCGGGTGTTCCAGTGCTACGCACTAGAACACACAAGGTCTATAGTCTACGGACTAGGTAGGTAAATATTATAATACTCCACTATTTTCATTTAAACCATTTTTTATTCTCTTCCCTTTCCCATGTGGGACTATTCTAAAAAACTCCCAAAAGGTGTTATTTCAAACACTTCATATATTATATTATATTTTTTATTTTAAAATATATATTTTATAAAATCAACATTTTTACAACAATCCCCCACTTGATTTTTTATAAAAATATATTTTCTCGGTTAAACATTTCTGCCAGAATAATCAGCTTATATGCATAAAGAAAGATATCTTTCAATTTTAATCTTTCATTAGTGTAAGTATCTCAAAACTCTGTCGAAATGACTGGTAGCCGTAGCTTTGAACCAGTTATTCCTATATAACAGAGTTAGAGAAACCACATACATATTTGTTATGTGTTTGTTAGAGTTCCCACAATCTTGCTCAGCACATTTAATGGTCATATGCTTATCCTAATTCATGAACGATCTCGAGAGAAAACTTCTAACTCTCATGAGAGACGGCATCATCTCTACGTTCATATAGGTGAAATCCTTCCAGTGTCTCCGTTACTAGAAGACACTTGTCCTATAGACTGGATTTCATTAAGAGTTCTAAGACTCAACCTCTTTCGTAACGCTCAGCACTTATCTATTATGGATGAGGTTTTTATAATTTAGTGCTGAAAAACTTTCCACATATCAGTAACTTGATTTTACCCATTAAACCTGAAATTAGAGATTTTCTGACTTTAGGTTGGGTTACCATCACTGGTGGAACTTTGGTTGAAGAGTTTCAATCCCATCCCTTTAGATGTAGCTTTTACTGCCTCTCTCGGTAAAGGTTTAATGAAAGGATCTGCCAGCTATTGCTTGATTTCACATAGGAAATAGCAATGATTCCATCTCGAATCAATTGTCTGACATAATCATGTCGAAGACTGATATGTCTAAGCTTACCATTATATGTGCCGCTATAGGCTCTAGCTAATGTGGCTTCACTATCACAATATAGTGACACAGCCGATATAGGTTTTACACAGAAAGTGATTTCTAATAGAAGATCCCTTAGCCACTCAACCTCTTGCCTGTTGCAGATAGGGTTATGAATTCAGACTCCATAGTCGAGTGCGTTATGCAAGTCTGTTTCTTGGATCCCCAAGATACAACTGCACCTCGTAGAGTGAATACCCACCCTGTAGTAGACTTGTTATCCCCTGCACTCGATATCTAGCTCGCATCGGTATATCCTTCCAATACAGCAGGAAACTTTGAATAAAATAGTCTTAAGTCTTTGGTTGCTTTTAAGTAACCAAGGACTCTACTGATTGCATTTTAGTGTTCAATACTGAGGTTACTAGTAAACTGACTAAGTTTACTCACAGCATATGCAATATCAGGTCTAGTGCATTGCATAGCATACATAAGACTCCCTATAGCACTCACATATTCTAATTGTGCAATTGTTCTTCCAGTATTTTCTTTTAGCTTTATACTTGGATTAAATAGGGTTTTTGTTTCCTTTATATTTAGATGGTTAAACTTGTTAGTATCTTCTCAATATAATGAGATTGACACAAAGCATAACCCCCACAATATTTTTTAACTTTGATACCTAGGACGGTATTAACTTGTCCAAGATCCTTCATTTTGAATACGGAAGATAGAAACATCTTTGTTTCAGTAATACCTTCCATTTTATTACTTATTATTAATATGTCATCAACATACAGACAAATAATAATGATACAACTACCATCTACTTTAGAATATATGCATTTGTCAGTTACATTATGCATGAAACCATGAGATAGTATTTTGAAATCAAACTTCTCATGCCATTGTTTTGGTGCTTGTTTTAATCCATACAAATATTTGACTAATCTACATACTTTGTTTTCATTTCCTGATAAAACGAAACCTTCAGGTTGTTCCATGTATACCTCCTCATTGAGGTCCCCATTTAGGAATGCGGTCTTTACATTCATTTGGTGGATGTGAAGATGATGTATGGAAGCTAGCGCAAATAATATCCTAATGGATGTTATCCTAGCTATAAGATCGTATGTGTCAAAGTAATCTATCCATTCTTTTTGTCTAAAACCTTTAGCTACTAGTCAAGCTTTAAAGGTTTAGATAGTCTCATCAGTGTGATATTTCTTCCTAAATACCCACTTACAACCTATGGGTCTAGAACCTAGAGGTAAGTTAACTAGTTCTCATGTTTGATTTGATAGTACAGATTCCATTTCATCGTTTATAGCTTCTTTCCAGAAAGCCGAGTCTCCAGATGATACAGCCTCTTTATATGTTTTAGGATCATCTTTTATGGTCATCACTATAGATATTTTCCTTATAACATTTTCTATCTCCTTCTACAAGATGGAAAATGATTCGTTGTGAGTCTATGTAGTCATCTTTTAGACTCTTCTCTATTCTTGTCCTTTAACTCTTACGAGGTTCAATAGGAGCTTCCACTATTTGTGGAGTTGTACTATCTGGTTCTCTATTAGGAGTTAGGATTTCGTTATCCTTTGACTCTAAGGATAGTGAGTTCTTAAAGAACTCAACGTCTCTTGATTCTATTATTGTATTAGACTCTATGTCTAGAAGTCTATAAGCTTTACTATTTTGTGCATACCCTACGAAGGCGCACTTAATAGCCCTTGGTCCTAACTTAGTTCTTTTTTTATCAGGAGTTTTGCAATATGCAAGACACCCTCACACTTTTAGATATCCTAGGTTAGGTTTTCTACCTCTTCATGTTTTATATGGAGATATTTTATATTTTTTAGACGGAATTCTGTTTAGAATATGGCACGCTGCAAGCAGTGCCTCACCCCATAAACTAAGTGGCAACTTTGCTCTTATCAGCATTGAGTTGACCATTTCTACCAAGGTCATATTCTTCCTTTCAGCTATTCCGTTTTATTGAGGTGTGTATGGCGTTGTACATTGATGTATCAGTCCATGTTCTTCACAGAAGTTATCGAATTCATATGAGAAGTATTCTCCTCCTCTATCGCTACGTAGAATTTTTATCTTCTTATTTAGTTGATTCTCTACTTCTGCTTTATATATTTTAAACATGTTCAATGCTTCATCTTTGCTCTTTAATAGGTACACATACACATATCTAGAGCAGTCATCTATAAAGGTTATGAAGTATCATTTACCTCTACGAGTAAGAATGTCGTTTAACTCACAGATATCACTGTGCACAAGATCCAATACTCGAGACGATCTTTCAACACCTGGAAAAGGTTACTTCGTCATTTTGGATCGTATGCACACTTCACATTTATCGGTTTCATTATCTGTATATGAGAACAAACCATTCTTAGCCATGAACTTCAAGGTACTATACCCTATATGGGCTAGTCTATCATGTCACAGTCCAGCGGATTCAACCATATACGCAGAAGTGCTACTTTCATTTAGAGAAAACTTGACCATCCCGTTACAAGCATATCACTTTCCGACAAAATTCTCATTCTTGGACAGAATCAGTTTACCTGACGCGTACACCACCCTTATGCCTGGTTTACCCAGAAGATCCCCAGAAACTAAGATTCGTCTCATGTCTGGGACGTGCAGTACATTAGTTAGAATCACTTTCTTCCCAGAGTGAATATCAGTTCGACAGTTCCTTTGTTGACGACCTTTGGTTGGACTTCATTACCCATTTGGACTTCTTGACCATCGATCAATTCCTCATAGGTTTTGAAGGCTGATTTGTCGTAGCACACATGTACTGTAGCTACAGTATCTGATAAGGGTCGAATACTGCATATTAGACCCCAGTTATTACCTGATCTTAAGTACATGATAGCGCCTAATGTCGGTATTTAACTGTGTTTTGTTGCAGGATGAAATAAAGAGCGTTGATTAAAAAAAAGAGGATTAAAAGCATGGATTTGATGATCCAAAGCCACCTGAGCACGGGATGGACCCCAGAGAACCAATAATGAAGAGTTTACACGCCTGGGATCTGAGGAAAGCGAGCCAAAGAGGCCCGAAAGGGGTCCAGAATGGAAGATCACATGGTTCCCGCCATCCGATCAGTTCGAAACTTCATACATGTGATGGGGGCCGTAAATTAACCGTACATATCAAGTTTCAGCTCTTGGATCACTATGGAAGTGCCCTGACGGTCAAATTAGCCCAGTAAATTCCAAATTGGGGGCCCACCTGACATCTGAAACTGCTTCAACTGAGTACTGGTGGGTTAATTAATATGGGAAAAAAATGGACGGTGTAGATTTCTCATAAACACTATGGTAGACCCCACGTGATGGTGAGTGTACACCGTACACTTGCCAACACGCCGTGCACCGGACGGCTGGGTCGGTCAGCGCAAGCGCTGACCGACCCTCTCTTCCTTAAATTCAAAAACGGTGCGAGCCGTTACAACGTCTTCGCTGTTCGAATTGGGTTTTGGTTGTGGGTCCACACCGTCCATCAAACCGCCAATCTGCACCGTCCATCAGGTCCAAATGAAGGCCTTCTTCAATGCCTAGGTGTCCGAATCATGAATGATCATCATGAGTGAAATCTAGCCGTTCAAACGTGGAATGGACGGTGAAACGAGATCTTCCGTGGCCCGCACCAAAATGGAGAAAAAACTGTGTTTCCGACCGGAATTTCGAGAGGGATGCAATGGACGGAGTGGATTTCTCAAGAAAACATCACAGTGGACCCCACCATTTCCGCAGCGACCTCTTCCGCGTCAGCGAAAGAACGGCCGCTGGCCGTTTTTGCGAACGACAGTGGGCCCCACACGAGGTCTTTCCGGACGATCCGAGACGTTCATCTTGTAGAGGGCCGCGAGCACTACAAACCCATGCTGATATTCCACTCCCATGCGTACACAAGTGCATGATACAGAGGCCACAAAAGGGCTGCCCTGCAACGTTCAAAACTGATCTCTTCGTGTTTTCTTCTCTGGGCCGCGTTAATGGACGCTCAAAACCACCCATTCTTGACTGAAATTTCGTCCTGAATTCAATGGACGGGGTGGATTTTTCAGAAAACACTTCGGTGGGGCCCACCGATCATAGTTGCAAAAATCTCCATTCCATGTCCTGCTACAACTCTACCACTGATCTAGCTTTCCAGCAACTATAAAAATGGAGTCTTGGACATGGAAAAATCATTCAGAAATAGGGAGGAGCTCCAGATCTACAGCAAGGGAGAGAAGAAAGAGAAGAGAGAGAAGAAAGAAGAGAGAGAGAAATTGGTTTGGTTTTCCTGTTATGATTTTTTATCTTTATTTTTCCATTTGTTTAATGGAGTTTATGGGTAACTAATCTCTCAGCTAGGGCTGAGATGAAACCCCTAATTTGAATACCCTTTGTTCTATGTTGATTTACTTTAATTAAATTGATTTGTTTCTTTCCTTAGTGTGCTTGATTGTTTTAAATTCTATACTTCTCCATCTATGAACTTTTGAGTCTATGGATGGATGTGGTTTGGATGCTTATTCTAGGTGCTTGTATCTGATCATGAACAGGTTCCTGTAGAGGAAGAAACAGGGTGCTTTACTGAACTACACATTCCATATGCCCGATTTGGACATGGGATATGTTATTCATGGCATTGCTTAAAGGAATTAGACAATCTGTATGCCCGATTAAGGACACAGATTGTGCTTTCTCCAGACAAGTTGGATCAATCTAATTTAAGGTGAATTAACAGACAAAACAAAGGTTAGGATAATTAGGGGTGGATTCGAAAGTCCTAGTGCTCTCTCTGATTGAATTTTCTTCCTTATTCTCAATAATTATTTTCCATAGATTTGTATTAGCCATTGGATCCTTTATTTTGAATTAGTTAAGGAGAATCGTGAATTTGAATTGTGACGACCAGTCCCTGTGGATTCGACCTCAGTCTTACCGAGTTTATTACTACATCACAACCCTATACTTGGGGAGTGAACAGCATCATACCACCAACCTGGAACTTTGGCTTGGAGGGTATTCACCTCAGTGATCATAGCCACAATATCGCCTTCTTCTACCGCACTTGCCTCTTTTTTAGATTTGCGATATCAGCATACTCGAGCATGGTGCCCGATTTTCCCACAAACATGGCATGGGCCTTTGAACTTTCCGTTCTTCTTTTGGGCATTTTTCTTGAATTTCCCTTTATTAGGTTTCAGGGAATCGTCCTTCTCGGGATTCTTATTATTAGTGTTCTCTACTGCATGTACCTTAGATGAGGCATTCCCATTATCATTCTTTCTGTCTCAGTTATGGGATTCTTCCTCAATTCTGAGGTGTTTCTAGATTTGTTCTAGTGCGTGTCCTCAGTTTTATGCAACAACTTCATCTTTCCACATCGGTGGCAATTTGGCGATTATAGCCCCGACTAGGAATGATTCAGGAAGATCGATTTTGATTGCTTTGATTTTGTTAACTATTAGCTGCAGTTCTTGGATTTGGGGCACCAGCGGTTTGTTATCTACCATGTTGAAGTCAAAATACCTGACGATGAGAAATTTATTGGTTCCTTCTTCTTCAGCCTTGTATTTGAACTCCAAAGTGGCCCAGATCTCCTTTGCTGATGACGTCTGTTGGTACAGATCGTACAGGCGGTCGGAGAGAGCGTTCAGAATGTGTCCTCGACACAAGAGTTCATCGTTGGCTCGTTTAGTGCGGGCTGCCACCTGTTCAGGTGTGTTGTTCTCGGTTGCTTCAGGTAGTGCTTGCAGATTTGGATCTAGTATATAATAGATCTTCAGCGCCATTAGAAGAAATTTCAGCTTGTCTTGTCATCTTGTAAAATTGGTTCAATCGAACCAATCAAGACGTATCAAGTCTTGGTTCATCAACTTGATGGATGAAACACTGTCGGCTTTCATTACAAAATAACACTTTTAGATTGTTGAATTATTATGCAGATTAATATAATTTATGTATAATGTGGAAACTGAAAATTGGAAATTATGGACAGGCTGAAGCATGTCTGAAACGTTGTCCTTAAAGCTATATTTGCCCCTACTCAAGTGATTTGAGTATACTGATAGGTTACAGGCAAATCACTTCTAGGATACGACGAGCCTGGTGTGGGTCTGCATTTAGCAAACACGAAGGCTCACCTATTGGAACTCTGGTACACTCAATCTGTACAATGAAAAGAAAATTCCCAAAAAAAGAGAGAGAAGAAGATGTATATGAGACCACTGCACTGGTCTATTTTTCTTGTACTTCAGCTATTGGTTCAATTGAACCGTTGTTCTAAACCACACCGCTGGTCTGTTCTTCAAGCTAAGGCTCAAGCCTTGTTATATTACTGGAATCACTAGAGTATAGGAGTTGAGTGGGCCTGGCTGTCTCAGTTCATATGTGTTTGCTGGAGTGGATTGAGATAGTTTGGAAACCCATCCAGACCCTCTATTTATAGGCTAAGGTGGTTAGGGGGTTATGGTCCAGAGACATAAATTCCATTAAGCCATTTCTGGCTGTTGGAAAACTAGCCGTTTTATGGCCATTTTCTGACTGTTGTGCATTGGCCATTAAACTGTTGCATGTTGACTGTTGTGAGACAACAGCTAGCTGTTTTCTAGCCATTGGGCTAGCCATGCAGCAGTTGCAGCTGGACCCTGCACTAATGGCACAACTGTTACAGATCTACTGCAACAGTTCTTTTTAGTCCCTCTATATATACTAAGAGATCTCTCTCCCAGTCCTTTAGTCTCTCTACTAACCAGCCACCTGCCTAAGCCACTTAGTCGCACCACGACTCGCAGACGTCTCGCTTCGCTTCGCGAAGGGAGCGACCCTCTGCGACACGATGCGCACGTGCGAAGTGCAAAGTGTGTCACTAGCGCCTCTACAGCCACACAGCCACACTACCTCACATGCCCACGCACCGAGCCTGAGACCGAGTCCGAGTCCGAGTCCGAGTCTGAGTCTGAGTCTGAGCCCGAGTCCGAGCCCGAGCCATTACCCATGCCCGAGCCCGAGCCTGAGCGCGAGCACACGCGCGCGGGTGTTCCAGTGCTACACACTGGAACAAGCAAGGTCTATAGTCCACGGACTAGGTACGTAAATATTATAATACTCCAATATTTTCATTTAAACCATTTTTTCTTCTCTTCCCTTTCCCATGTGGGACTATTTTTAAAAACTCCCAAAAGGTGTTATTTCAAACACTTTATATATTATATTATGTTTTTTATTTTAAAATATATATTTTATAAAATCAACATTTTTACAATAGTTTGGGTAGCAACTATCCCAAATATTTCATCCAACACAACGTCGATCCGCGGTTTCGCTGCGCATGCGCTCTTGTGCGTAAATTCCAGCCTCCACCGACCCTTGTGGCCATAAAAAGAGAGAGAATGACGTGGGGGGGGGGGGGAATCATCCAAGGATCCAGGCAGCCATGGAGGCATCAATCTTAGACATGGAAGCCACGGAGAGAGAGAGAGAGAGAGAGAGAGAGAGAGAGAGAGAGAGAGAGAGAGAGAGAGAGAGAGTGGACGCACACCGGCCCTAGAGTTCTTCCATCTCCTTTCTTCTTTGTTTTCCTTTAATGCTTTTATGAGTTTTAGTGTGATCATTCTTATGACTGCCTAAACCTCTTAGCTACGGCTAAGAGGTGAAGCTTGTAGCGTGATGGGACGTGTTTATGGCTTTGATTCATGTTAAGTTGCACTGATTTTGATTCTAGCTTGATTAATAGGAATGCATTCAGTTTTTAATGGTTTGTTGTGACTTAAATTACAATGGATCTGCGATAGCTTTGAGCATGTTCATTACATTATAAGGATTGTGAATTTAGGAGTCCTTGTTGTTCACCATTATCTCCTGGGCATGGTTGGATGATGGAATCCTTCCTAACATTTATACATCCCTTGGATTGGTTGTGGATTGGTTAAATTTTGTTGTTTGCTTTGTCTCATGGGCATGGTTTTGTGATGGAATCAATTCTAATTCTCATACCTCTCATCTCTTGAAAAGTAGATTAAAGGAAGTTCAGATTTGGATTTGAATGATATATCTTCCAACTGGATGAAGATGAGACTCTAAATCCAGTTGTGTTTATGAATCAAGCATAAATATCCCTGATTGCTACAAGTGGATCCTTGGCACCCTAGTTTCCTACCTTTGAATTTTACAAATTTTAGTTAAAGTGTTTCACCATTATTCTCTTAATTCTTTCTGATTTAGATTACATCTTCACCTAGTTCTAGTTCAAGTTCAAGTTACTTTCAGATTACGTACAAGGTTCAGTCCCTGTAGATTCGACCTCGATTTTATTGAGTTTATTACTACATTGCAACCCTATACTTGGGGTGTGAACAACTTTCTGTAGACACATAATCCAGTACAATGATTTTGTCTTCAATAAGCTCTCGAATAAAATGGTGTCGGATGTCAATGTGCTTAGTCCTTGAATATTGAACTGGATTTTTTGATATATTAATGGCACTTGTATTATCACAGAAAAGAGTCATCGTGGATTGCTCAATCCCGTAATCCAGCAACATTTGTTTCATCTAGATAAGTTGTGCACAACAACTACCTACTACGATGTATTCGGCCTCAGCAGTGGATAGGGATATCGAGTTTTGTTTGCTCTGCCAAGATACCAAACAATTTTCGATATAGAAACACCCACCACTGATTGATTTGTGATCGTCTAAATTCCCAGCTCAATCGGCATCAGAATATCCGTCAATGATGTCAGATGTTTCGAATGGGTACCATAACCCAAAGGTGGTTGTTACAGCCACATATTTGATGATTCTCTTAACTACTGATAGGTGTGATTCCTTTAAATCTGCCTGATATCATGCACATGCACCCATGCTAAATGATATATTTGGACGGCTGGCTGTGAGATATAGTAGGCTCCCTATCATGATTCGATACAGATGTTGATCCACACTCTTGCCATTTATATCTTTGGAAAGTTTGAGTGTAGTACCCACGGGGGTATGATAGGTATGGCCCGATTCAAGTCCAAATCTCTTTACTAAATCTTTTGCATACTTGGACTGACATATAAATATTCCATTGTGCATTTGCTTCACTTGTAGTCCCAAAAAGAAATTCAACTCACCGACCATACTCATTTCAAATTTAGATTTCATGAGTTCGGCAAAGTTATGAGTAGTATCTTCGCATGTAGACCCAAAGATTATCATCCACATAGATCTGAGCAATAAGCAATGAATTCACTATATTTTGTATGAATAGTGTTTTATCGACACTACCCCTACAAAATTTATGGTCCAAAAGAAATTGCGTTAAACGTTCATACCAAGCACGTGGTGCTTGTTTAAGGCCATAAAGTGCTTTGCTCAACCAATAGACATGCTGAGGATACTTGGGGCCTGAAAATCCCTTAGGTTGTTCTACATATACTTCTTCCTCAAGAACCCCGTTGAGAAATGCACTTTTGACATCCATTTGAAACAATTTAAATTTTAAAGCACATGTAATAGACATGAGAATCCTGATTGACTCGAGGCGAGCTACAGGAGCAAAGGTTTCATCGAAGTCAATGCCCTCTATTTGTGAATATCCTTGTGTTACCAGTCTTGCCTTATTTCTAATCACATTTCCTGATTCATCAGATTTATTTTTGAAGATCCATTTGGTTCCAATGATATTTGTATCAAGTGGTCTAGGAACCAGTTGCCACACCTCCTTTCTCCTAAATTATTGAAGCTCTTCTGGCATATCATTGATCCAATATTCATCTTAAAGAGCTTCTACAATATTTTTGGGCTCAATCTTGGAGGTGAAGCAGAAATGCTATAAATGCTTTCTATCTAACGTCAAGTTTTTACACCATCATTAGGATCTCCAATGATTTGATTGAGGGGGTGATCCTTAATGATGGGTATGTTAGTTGACGGTTGAGGCTCATTAGAGGAGGGGATTTTGTTATCTGATTTACCTAGAACGCATGAATCCACATCATCCTCTAATTCATTCAAAGGATGAGGTTGATCATCAACAACCACATTAATAGATTCTTGAATAGTGAGAGTCCTTAGATTGTATACTCTATAAGCACGACTATTCAGGGCATACCCTAAAAAAATGCCGTCGTCCCTTTTAGATTCAAATTTTCCTAGATGTTCTTTGTCTTTCAAGATATAAAATTTACTGCCAAAGACACGGAAGTATTTCAAACTAGATTATTTTCCGTACCATAGCTCATATGGTGTCTTGTTTAAACCTGGTCTCAGATATACTCTATTTATTATATAGCAGGCAATATTAACTCCTTCAACCAAGAAGCTTTTGGCCATATCTTTTCCATTCAGCATAACTGAGCCCATTTCCTGCAGTACTCGATTCTTTCTTTCAACAACTCCATTTTGCTGTGGAGTTTTTGGGGCTAAGAATTCATGTCGAATTCCATTCTCATCACAGTATCTTTGAAACTGATCATTTTCAAACTCACCACCATGGTCATTCTTGATACGATTTATGCAGTATCCTTTCTCATTTTGGAGTCATTTTGCTATAACTACAAATTCATCAAAAGCATCAGATTTTTCTCGAAGGAAGGCAACCCACATAAATCTGGAGTAATCATCTACTACCACCTAGAAATATCTTTTTCTACCATGGCTTTCAACTTTGGTGGGGCCCACTAAGTCCATTGTAGAAAATCCAATGGTTTAGATGTTGCTACGGTGGTTGTCTTTTTGTGTCCAACTTTTATCTGTCTGCCCTTTAGACAGTTACCACACACAATCTTCTCTCCCTTTCTAATCTTAGGAAGTCCTCTTACCAAATTCCTTGAACTTAGCTTGGCTAAGTTTCTGTAAAGCCTCGAATTTCGAGGGTTGAGAGAAGGCTCAACTCCCGAGTTCTGTCGTATCACTTATGCAACATAGAATATGATGATTAAATGTTGTCCGTATTAGTGCATTAAACATGAATGGGATTATACTAAATCAGCATATCATACTCCAGAGGTGATTAAATTTAGTAAGCAGAAGACTGTGACAGATATATAAAGTGTATAAGTGGATATAAACCCCCGAGTATGATCATATCACCAGGCTGAATAATTACATGTATAGATCCAAAATTTACAAAATAACAAAACGTGATGACATCTAATCCATATCCCTGTAGCCCCGGTGACGCAACTCCAGGTCTACATAGACCCACCAGAGAGTTGCAGGTAGGAGAACTCCTCCTCGTCATCGTAGAAAACAGGCTCCGTCTCATACGCCTCGCCATCATCTGCAACTACAACAGAGTATGGTTGGTGTTTTAAAACACCATCCCAGAGTGGGAGTGAGTGATAAACTCAGTGGAGCTATAAGGCAAAGGTTAACATGTTGTCAATTCAGTCAAGCAGTAATAATAAAGCAATACAACGAGCATTTCCTAACTACTCTGGTTAATGCAAGGATGATATGTATTAATGATGCATGCCCTCGCCTGCACTCCCTCTGCAACATCATCTCACGGTCGCCCATGCTAACTCCCTCTGTGCTCAACTCCTACGTCAAAGGCACATGCAATGCAGTGCATGGTCATGTTAGTCAAGTTCCTAATTAGACCTATTCATATAGTAGGTTCGGGAAGCTAAGGCACCTCCCTTTATATCACTTACCCAAACAATGATCCATCTAGGGTCGTCAATCCTAGTTAATCACACACGACAGGCAAGTTCATGAGTTTACACTGTAGGTCATTACAGGAGGCTCGTCACCTCAGCGTAGCTTAATTCATACTCGAGGTCACTACGAGAGGTTCGTCGCCTAATCGTAGGCCTATTTTATACTTGAAGTCACTACGGGAAGGCTCGTCACCTTAGCGTAGGCCGACAGTTCGAATACGGTGTCTCATACCACCGTATTCGGCTCACGAGTTTGGGTTGCTCACTGGACACTACGGGGAGGTTCGTCACCCCAGCGTAGGCCGACAGCTCGACTATGGTGTTCCATACCACCATGCCTGGCTCATGAGTCTTAGCGGATCGTGGTACCAAGGTTTAAATGGGCTTTACGTTGGTAAGTGGTACCTTAGATTCAAGCAGTTGCGTCCATACATGGTAAACATACATTAGGCCAATCGGGTTACTTGACAAGCTCGATTGGTACGAGCGCACGTTAAATTAATTGACATGGCGCATATATGCACTCCTTGCGGCCTAACCACTGTCGGTAATCACCGTACGACTCGGATTTATCGAACATATCTGTTATGGTGGAACCAATTCAGCCACTTGATCGGAAGTCGTTACCGATTACCTGGACTACGTAGTAGTCCCAATAACATTCAAATGCAATAGATATTCACATGTGATAATCATAACAGTATTTGACAATAAATACAAATACAATAATAATGTGAGCATTTTATCAAACACATAGAACATGCTATTATACATAGGCACTTTTATACATAGATCACATATGTAAAATTAAGGTTACATGAAAGAATTTATACACATAGATAAGGTAGTTGAGAATCCTATCCCAACACCCTTAATAATTATAATTCAACAAACGATTACTCATACAGCATTTTATCAAACACTTATCCTACACAGTACTACATACACGCCCTAACTCAATTATAGCTTATATTATAGCAAATCCTTTCGCAAAAGAGTTGTTATACATACAACAAACATGTATTCAAGATTAGTAGTCATGCTAAGTACAAATCATAATTCCACATTCATTCAAACATTTCAACAAACACATGGAATACATTATATTCAACATAGTTCATATATATGTGTAATACGCGGAAAACATCCCATCTAAGTGCATGTGACAACAATCAAGTCAATCATAAAATCATTAACTGACATTGAAAGCCTTGAAAACCATAACCTAAACGTTTATAGTCCGCACCTTTCGTCGGTAAACTCGAATCGAACTCGGTTTGAACACTACGCCTTTGTCACGGCACAACGGCTACCTGAATCACGAAATAGGTTAGCTATTTCGTCGATTCATCTACTTGAAGACCTAAAACAGATTAGGGTTAGGATTTCTTACCCAAAAACGGAATCAGAATCGCCGGTGTGTAGCGACACAGGAGAGGCAATTCAGCACGTGGAGTGACGGGAATGAATCCCGACGACAAACCCCAACTCTCTCTCACTTCTCCTCACTTTCTCCTATTTTTTCTCTTCTCTCTCCTAGGGTTTAGGAAATTCGTATGAAATGAGAGAGGGTGGATTTAGGGCTTTATATAGGCCCAGAAATGATGTCAATGTCCCTAGGGTCATGGTATACTTAGGTTATAGCCAAAAGTCGGCTGTTTCGGGCCAACGGAGCTCATCTGGAGGTCCATTGCTTGCTTACAGTCTGAAAAAAGTTCTCTAACAATGGATCTACATCAAGTTAAGATTTCGGTCCAATCGGATTAGTGGATCGACCGTGGAGGACTAGTTTCAATTCAACGGTCATCGTCACTCGATCAGGGCAACAAATACACTGACATGTGTAGGGAAATTTCTCTGATCCGAGGGTGTATTTAGGTCAGATTCTGATGGTTTAAAACGTTAAACTTGGCCTGTAAGTGAATGACCCAATTCACTTAAATCTGAGTTCATTTTCTAAAGACATTCGCGTTTCTCACACACTTCGCTCTGGGGGGCTCTAGTTGTGCATTTCTGGACACTATTCGGGCTTGATTCTCGTGATAGGTGTCAAGCCCAGTAAGGTGGTCATAACCGTATAGTTTCGCGGTTATCGAACTTTCGACGTGCGGTACAGGTCCGATGCAGAGTTTCAATGCGCTCCCGAGAGCAACTGGGTTTTGAGATTGATCCTAGGTTTTTAGGTAATGTAGAGTTAGCGATTCTACTGATTTTCAGTCTTGCAGTTCGTATAGAAAGCGGTTCAGGCTAATCTACTAATTAATTCAATTTAGTACTTAATTAATTTTCGTCTAATTTCTACATAATTCGACTCTTAGTGATTTCTGCCTGAAGCGGTACTCGGGTCTTTGTACGGATTTTTCTGAGACGTTATAGTTTTGATAGTGGACATGTCCCAGCCTTTGGTGCCACAGTTTGGACTTGTTCTTCATAGCCATATGACATTTTGTGGATAATACATTCTCCCTACTACTCTCAATAACGTATCAGTTGTCACTCGTGCGTAGACCCTCCATAATAGGTTTTCCTGTATGGTTTAAGATTCAACACATATCTTTTGAAAAAGTGACTAGGTGTTCTTTGTCACAATTTTGAGAGATACTGAGAAGGTTATGTTTTAAAACTTCTACACAAAGAACATTTTTTTATTGTAGGAAGGCCTGGGCCGACTATTGTTCCATGCCCAATTATTTTGGCGGAGCTCCCATCTCCAAATGTGACTGACCCACCATCAAACTCTGAATACTCACAAAAGTGAGTTTGGTCACCGGTCATGTGTCTGGAGCATCCACTGTCAAGATACCACTTCGAACTATTGCCAGCCTTAAGAGCAGTATGAATCACTAGGGAATTGTTCTGACTAATTTTACTTTTGATACTACCTTGTATTTTAAGAGTTCCAGTGTACAGTTGATTTTGTGTAATTGCAGTGTTATCTTTTGCACCCTCTAGTTCCACACTACTAGCCATAGTTTCACAACTTTAGTCAAGATCACTCTCTAGGCGGTTAAACCCTTAAGAGTGACCCTGCACTGATACCAAATGAAATTGCTGTAATGACCGCAATAGTAGAAGTTGGAATAGGTCAAAGTGTCCTAGAGGGGGTTGAATAGGACTTTATAGAATTTTATGCCAATTTAAAATCTTATTAACCTAATCTTGATTTAATGTGCAATATCAATATATACTCATTATAACTCTAATGGCTTCCAAGCCAAGTAGATGATCCAATCATATGACTACTCAATATTTAAACAAGATATAGTAATTAGTCTATGATGGATGAACTATGTAAAGGTGTGGGGGATGTGATTCTTTTCAGTTCTAGATATTCATGTTATCATACTTTAAATGAACATTCAAGATAAACACAATAAAAAAATACGCAAATATAAATCCCTAACACAGTCGTTTATAGTGGTTTAGTTATGTGCCTACTCCACTCCCGGCGGACGCACTCAACCATTGAGTGTATCAGATTTGACTAACAGAGGTTTCAAATCAGGTTCACCTCTAACCTTTACAACATACACAAGGTCGACTCTAGGACCTACACAAGGTACCTAGACATGCCTACACAAGGCAAACGTTTATGCCCTACACAAGTGCAAAGGTCCTACACAAAGCACCTAGGTTTTATGCCCTACGCAAGAGCAAAGGATCCACACATGGAACCTAAGTTTTACGCCCTACACAAGAACAAAGGATCCACACAAGGAACCTAAGTTTTAGGCCACACAGGCCAAGGATCCACACAAGGACCCTAGTTTAGACCACACAAGCCAAGGACCTACACAAAGGACCTGAGTCTATGCCTTACACAAGAGCAAAGGTCCTACACTAAGAACCTAAAACGTACTCTCCCATCGGAGGCCTCTTATGAGGGCATGTAAGGGGTGAGATGTACATGTGACCCAATCCTACACAAGGAATGATCAACAGGGTCTCTTGACTCTAATGACTTACAAATAAGTAAATGAGCCCCGTTCTGCATGTTGATGAAGATGATCTCCCTTGATGACGGAGATTCTTCAGATTCCTTGATCCGCAACACTGATGATGCTCCAATATAAGGCGATGGGTTGGGTCAAGGTTTTGTTGGAATCTACTCTAATGAATATTACTCATTTGAGAGACGGAGAGATTCCAAGCTCTTATGCATTCAAGAGATCCCAACTCAATGATTTGTCATTAAGATAGTAGCTGGATGATCCTTGAATGAGGAAGTTCATTCACCAATCCACTCTATTGAATATCAATAAAGAAGGTGGATTGAAGGATGAACTCCCATGAGAAAAAGGGCTTAGGGTAGGTGATATGCAATTAATCTCACAAAGCTCTTTTTCTTTTTCTCAATACAACAATTAAGAACAAGCTCTCCTTATAAAGGCAAAGAGCTCCAACAAAAATAAAACTGTCAATTTCTGACTTAGTTCGATGTCATCGAACCTAATTCGATGTCATCAAACGTATACTTTTGATGCCATCGAATATCAGTTCGATGATACGAACTCAACTGTAAAACATTCCTGAAACTTTTTAATAGATGATCGATGTCATCGAACCTGATTCGATGTCATCGAGATTTGAATTTCGATGTCATCGAATCACAATTCGATTCCTCGACATTATAAACACAAGAGCTTGCTAAACAAAATAAATTCTAACTACGATGTCATCGAATCCTAGTTCTATTCATCGATCTTTTCAGAAGATATTCCTTGAAAGATCGCTGGACACTTCTTTGTCCTTTTTCAATGTCATGGAACTTTGAATATCGATGTTATCGAGGCTATCTTGATTCCTTGAACATTACCATTGTTTTTCTTCTGAAGCTTGCTAGACATACACTTGTCTGAATTCAATGTTATCGAACCTTTCTCGATGTTATCGAAATTCAAATTTCGATGACATCAAAACTAGTTCGATTCCTCGAACAATGTCAGAATATTTTCCAAGAAGATTTGTTGGACTATGCTTTAAGTCCTTCGATATCATCGACATGTCCTCGATGTCCTCGATAACGATGTTTGATGTCATCGAGAGTACATTCGATTCATCAAATATTCTGTCCAAAATACTTTGTGGTTGCTGGACATAAAAGGTCTCATTTTGATGTCATCGATTCCAGTTCGATGTCATTGAACATGAGTGTGCGATGTCATCGACTCTAACTCGATGTCATTGAGCTAAGCAGAAAACTTACAAAATTTTCCTGTTTAAAAACAAGTTTTCTCACTTTTTACTCATGCATTATTCTAAGGCTTTTAAGGGTTTATTCACCTGGGTGTTTTGGGACATGGGATGTGAGGCTTAATTTACCTTTGACTGGCTCGGAACACACATCCGGTTGAGGTAATGTCTTGAACGATCTTCATATGGGGCTCGCCCGACTCACCGACTCAACTCTCACGCTAATTGACAAACCAGGGCACTTTCAATGGCCGCTAATTTGGTTATTCTTGTCGAATTGACTGTTTACTTGGCCAAGAGTTGGCCATTAATCAATCAGCTTGAGAAACATTAATCTTTTCAATCGGCGAAGTCTCGGTTGAGGATTAATCATTCCAACTAAGCCTACATTCACCTGAGGAATAATATTTTAGGTTGCTTATCAAAATGTGGTATTCTTTCTACAAGAATTTCCATTAATTTGTTGATATTCTCAACTTGTAATATTCTCTATTCTGAAACTTATTGCGGGATAATTTATATGTCGTCCAAGAGGCCTATAATATTATCTAGTCAATTTTTGCTAGAAGAGGATCTAGTCTCTTAGATTATGGGTACTGGAGGGGGATTGGCTTCTAATAACATATCATTCTACACGTGTCTTTCTTGATTTTCTTGTTACACCCTGAGTTGATTAGATCTTCTAACTATATTATTGAACTATTAAAATTGTAGTTAGACACCTATCACATTGGGCATGCCGAAAAAGGTGTTTCGTTGAAATTTGGTCTTGCATGCATGCCGAAGACGGATGCAGCTCGATTTGAAACAAACTCCTTTTGACCCCAGGTGCCAAGATAGGCCGATTAAGACCAAATCTGTGAAGATCAATCATCTATCTGTTCACCAATCATATGAGATTGGGCAATTTGCGAATGGGAGGGTTCGTCCTTTAAATGGATTTATTTTCTTGTCTTTCGGTCGAAAGGACTTAAATATTTATATGATTACAACCATAGTTCAACGACAAAGCAATAGAGAAATAAGATATAACTAGAAGAAAGTTAAAATTATTTTATAATTTGGACACTCACAATCAGCTTGAGTAATGACAAACCGTTGGTCGCCCAATGTGGATTGGGCTTTGTAGCATGAAAGTCGTGAAGTGCAAAATGGTCGTCTGTTCATTGCTCGATCGAAAACCGGCCTTCGTGGTGAGACGATCGATGGAGGATGGATCTTCAATAATCTGTTTTCATTCAGTAAAAAAAGGGATTCATGGCGAGATACTCGGTGAGATGATAGTCAATTTAAGGACTTAGTAGGAACAAAGCACTTAAAGAGACAGACATGATTCGACTATCTAGTCGTTGTCTGATGTGAATCAAACTTCATAGCGAGATGCCCAACGGAATCACTTAGCATGTAATAGGAAAGCCCTGCAGCATTCCATTTAAAACTGAGCAATCTTTCTTCAATATAGGAGGATGCCATATATGAAGGGTGGAGAGATAAACTAAGGATAAAAATTATGATCCATGATAAGTAGCATTATGCTTGCGAGAGATGTGGACTAAACTAGAATAAAATAAAAAAGATAAGAGTCCATAATGGATGGATAAATAAGCAGTGTTGTGTTAGATTTGGTTGTATTAGCATGTGTCTCGGAGTTATTCATTCTTCTATGCTTTTATAAACTTGGATAGGCGGCAATCTAACATGGTCTTCAGTGGCGTGAGAGATTTCGTGCAGATCTTCTTAAACCTCCATGTAAATGTAACTTATCACAATGATTATGTGTATAAAAGAAATCATATTTCCAATAAGCAACATTATTATGTATGCTCTCATATGCAATTGTTCTTGTTGTCTTTGCAACGTGTAGATGAGGCCTTGCTGGAGAGCTTCCAATGTTGAACTCTTGTATTTAATACTTGTCAGAGAGTTGCCTTTGCTAAACTCTTGCATTGAATACTTTATCAGAGAGTTCCTTTTATTGAACTCTTGCATTTAATGCTTTCCAATGCACCTTAGTCACTTAGCTTTCAAGGATCACCTTCACCACATGTGGGAAACATTGTTACCATGTGGCGCCTTGTGATCTGTCTGATTTGATCGCGTCTCATGTTAAGTGTAAACAAAATTTGTGGGTTCAAGTCTTAACTTAAATAGTCAATGTCTTAAGACAAATTTATTATTTGTTTTTTTGGATATTCCAACAAGTGCAATGGTAGGGAGATGATAAGTTATCTTCAAAATATAATAAACTCAAATATTCAACTCAATATGAAGATTTGTAACTCTAAAGGCGTATTTAGAATGTGGGATGGGTCCAATGTAAATTCCATCTGGCATTTGGAAACAATGGGAACGATTAGATTAATCCAATTATTATATCATTCAATCATAGTAGAAGATACAACGGGATTTCTGGTAGATTTTGAAATCCACTACATGTGTGGGCCCCATTTTGGTGCATGTGTTTTATCCACGTCATCCATCCATATGCACCTTTACACTTAACAATCAAGTTGCATATGCATACAAGTGACCAGCTTGAATTGTGAAATTTGGTTTGTTGATTACAATTCCATGGTCCACCAAACACATGTTTCACTTAATATAATATTTTTCCCAAAGGAAGAATTTGATCCCAAACATGGGATCGGACGGTCAAAATACCATGGTATTTTCAGACAATCGTTGTGTGATAATGGTGTCAATTCCACCTAATACAATTCAATACCATTTAATCCCACGTTCTAAACATGCCTTAAGTGTTGAACAAATCTCCAAGTGTAGAGATTGATATGCTTTCACATAAAGGTCTTTAAAGTACAATTAAAGGGGCCATATATGAGTGCACAGGGCTTTAGATGGCTTGATTTGAGTTTTTTTTTTTTTTTTTTGTGCCATGTGGTCGATAATATCCAAGATATTTAGAATCTAAAGGGACATGAAATCCTTCTTGGAGAGACACTCTTTTACCTCTTCAAAACAATTGCATACTCATTAGCTACAAACAATCAGTTCTTCATGAATGGATATGACTTTTGCTTGCGGCAGTTATTTCTATCTCTTTTAAACAAGACAATTATACAACATTAAGAAATTGTTATCATATAGCAACATATATAACTACCACCCAAATTCTAGTCAACAACCATCGCCACGTATACAACATGTGGCACCGATGTTACGTATACAACCATATGTCAAGCACATTCAACAAACACTATGATTATAACCTTAGCCACCAATGGATTAAACCTCCTACTAGGAGCTAATTCACACTCTAAGTGCACAATGGCTCGAATGGGTCCAAACTATGTGCCAAAAAGAATAGGCTCTTTAAGCTTGCAAAGTGCGTCTAATAAAATGCTAAAAATGCTCAAGCACCCCCATAGCCTATGCCACGCGCATGCATGCGTGGTGGAGATTTAAACCCACATTCTATGGTGAAAACCTCTCATTTTGCCAATAATCTGATCATTACTCTTTAAAAAAGTTTTCATATATAATATATTTACTTACTTTCTAAAATTAAATATTTTATTTTTGAATTTTACTTTTCTTATAAAAACAAAACACAACAAAAATTAAGTAGATTTATAATTCATGTCAGTCATTCCACAAAAAAAAAAAAAAAAAAAAAAAAAAACAACAACAACAACCGGAAGTAAATGGCCCACCCTAACATTTGTAAGACATCGACCCTAACATCTGTAAGACATCAACCCTTACCTTTGTGAGACATCCAATCCGTACATCATCTGCGCCAACTTGTTTTGGAGTGAGCCTAAAAAAATTAGTTAGATCCATGCCTCATCTAGTCGCACCATAGGAAAAGTCAGTATCGGGACGTTCACCACTGTAACCTTCTTGGGGCCCATACTGATGGCTACATCCCATCTAACCTATTCATAAAGTAATTCTCATTGAGATGGAAGACACCAACATCATAAAAGGTGATTCCCACTAAGATGTGTTTGACTTAAATTCGATTGTTCATATGATGTATACTGACAGATGTGCCAGAGTAGAATGCAGCTTGAACAACCAAATACTTTATGACTCAAAGCGCTGAAATAGATTGATTAAAACTAAATCTATGAAAATTGAACATCTATCTAGCCAACGATTATGCAAAATCAAGCGATTGGCGAAGAGGAGGTTTCATGCTTCTAATGAATTCTTTTTTGCCTTTGGAGAAAGGGCTTGCAATTAAGTGCATGATAAATTACACTGTTTAATACTAAAATAATATAACTTGAAATAAATAAAATAAGCTAAAGCCGATGAAATTAATAATATAAATGTATTTACAATTAGCTGAAAAGAGAAATAAAGGAAAATTAAAATGGATAACTAACAATAATTCGTTTGCCATATGGTGGAATACCAAGCTCTATAGATAAAAAGGTTGCAGAGCATGAAAGCTGGATCGCCTACGTAGCTGCTTCCTGGCAAGACGATATTGGAAACAATAGTCCGTTCGTTACATGGCTAGGCTTCATTATGTGAGATAATCATGGTTCATAAGCGGGGGTGAACGTTTGTCCATCACATGGCTAGCTTCGTAGTTGGACAATTATCATGACCATTATCTGTTCATCATGTAGGACAGGGTTCTATGGCAAGATAGCCGATGGCAACCTAATCTTTAATAGTTTGTTAGTCTCATGGCTAGGCTTTGTGGCAAGATGGTCATTGGAGACAACAGTCCGTTCATTACTCCACACGGCTAAGCTTCATGGGTGAGTCGGTCATGGTTAAACAATCAATCATTCATCACTTAGCCACGTACTTCATGGTGAGAAGGTCTGTAAGTGACAACCCATTCGTCGCTTTGGGTCCTCTCTTCATGGCGAGATAATCATGGGAACAATTATCAGTTTGTGACTTAGAACATGATTCCATAGGCAAAGCTGTTGTCAAACGGCTACCTATTCGTCACTCGATTGGGCTTCATGGTGAGGAAATCGTAGTTAAACAACAACCAATTTGTTACTTTAATCAAACTTCATGGTAAATGGTTAAGTGGAATCTCTAGGTACGTGGCATGATGGCCTCATTGGTCATCCATTCGAGACCTAGAGATCTTATTAGGTCCAACAATGTAATCGTGGACATAAGATGGCAAGCTAGATAAATTATAATCTAATCGGTTCTAGATGGTTTACAACATTGTGTGGCTAACAGTGGAGGAGTTAAATTGAATAATAATGATGATGATAAGTGTCCATGGCGAACAAAGATAGGCAATGTTGCACTAAAAAGAGTAGTTGCTATGCAGATGCCTTGGATTCTGCATAGTCTGGAAAACAGAACAAGGTCTTATAATTGGGTCTACCAAAAGAGTGTCGATCCAACTGATAGCATACATAATTTCTTCATTTGGTACCATAGTTGGGCTCTGTTGATTCAATCGACAGTTAGTGTTGGTCTGACCATCGGTCTGATCGACGAACACAGATTACTTACGCGATTTTGCAGAAATCAGGGTATTTAAGCCTAATTGCGATTAAGACTTTGGTAATACAAGTGTTTTTTCTCTAAAGGCAAGGATTTTGTGAGGTGAGAGAGTTTTTTACACTTGTAAGGGCTTAAGAATAGATTTTCTCAAGGGGCTAAGGTTTTCCTATGTGCACATTATAAGGGGAGATCGAGTGACTCTATAATCGAAGAAGGTGAGTGGTGTGTAAACTCTGAGGCTTTTGATTATAATGGAAATTTATATCGTTTTTACCGTGGTTTTTTCTTGCAAGGGTTTTCCATGTAAAATCTATGTTCTGTGTTTGCTTATTTGTTTTTTTATCTATTTGAGTGTTCTATCTTCGTTGATAGTGATTCTGCAAAGAGCATGGATTGGCGATGGTATTAGATCTGAATTTCTAATACCTATGGTTGATATGGGTTTGTTGATTTGTGCATCTTGTTTGTCAATCACGTGAGTCCTTATGTCATGTAGTCAATTAATGTCACGCCCCAAACTCAGAAACCGGGCTCACAAAATTCTCAATTGCCGAATCCGATGCCGACAGCCTCCATAATACACCATTATCGGCTCCTAGTGCCCATACGCCAAATTCCGATCCCGGGATCCTACAAGGAGGATTTTTTTTCCAACGTACATTTATCTCATAAGAAGCATAACCACAAGTTTACCCAAATTGCAAAGGCAACATCATCATCACATATCCACTAATATAAACATTTGAATACAGTGTTGAAAGGTAAATACATATATCGAAACCAAAGCGTCAGTAGACAGCTGCACGCTCCAAGCTCAACGCTGTTGCGACCTAACGCCACCTGCACGCATCTATCGTGCATAACCTTATAGAAAGTTTAGAGGGTGGTGTGTAAGTGTGTGTGATGCACGTGCCAAGCATATAGATATCAGAGTAAGTGGAAATACTGGCAATCCATAAATCGTACAATATCAGAGTAATGCAGAAACATGCTGGTAAGTGTATAAATATCATCAGCCTTATCTAGGCTATGCGATTGTAAAAATATAATAAGCCAATATCATATGTTAAGGAAGCAATGTAGATCAGTTATGCAATGTGGAGACATAGTAAGCCAAATATCAGATACTGAGTCCACGAATACCGTCAACCTTAATCAGGTTATGTAATACAGAAGCATAGTAAACCAAATTCTATGTGCTGAGGATGCAATACAATATGCGATGCGAATGAAATGACCAAGATGGAGTGTGAAGTCGGGATGATAGTACGTAGTATCGCAGGCTACGGGGTCCACCACAAGGAACTTCTATCTAAACCAATCCTATACATAAATTTGGATAGTCAGACTCAATGTGGTAAACTCCTGATCTCAGGTTAGTCGCGCGGTCCAACCAAAATCCTAACCATTGTGAAGGTACATGCAACAAATAGTTGCGCACTACCAGCCCGAGTGGATAGTGAATGAATGAATGAATAAGTATGCAACACCTACTCAATAAGTCCACATATCAGTACCGTACATCTCTGGGATCATCACCGGGGTCTAGTACACTCTACATGCAATCGCCGCTCACTGGACGCGCAACCATATAAGTGGAAGTGACCTCACTATCCGCCTTGCCAATAGTCACCCAATATTTACCCGACACATCAATAGCAGACCCATTTACGAGCTGGTCATACTCAGCCTAGCAATGCCCACTACCCTCGGGCGGGGGTAAGGCCACAACCCCTTCCCAACCGACACGATACAGTGGGAGATGCGGCCTACTGGTATTTGGCACTCGGACGCTCATATATCCACTCGGTTAGACTTGGGGCGTCTCCTGGCCTCGGAGGTTTAGGGACTTTCACCCAGGGACATCTATGGCACCCCATGTAGCAAAAGATTTTCGGTGTCCCATCTGACCATCCACAACATGCCTATGGAGGCCACAGCCCTGATGTCGCTAGCGCGTACAGTAATCACAATTACACAATGCGAGATGCATGAGTCATGCAGTCCAATCATGCATCAATCCTATACATACCGTGCGCTCATGTGGAATAACTCCACCTACCAGAGAGTTCTATAAACCACCTACACTATGGCATATGCAACGGTCAATCACATCTCATAACAAACATGCAGATGATGCATATGGGCATATATCATGATGTTATGCTGTCACATACTCATAATCAGCATCGATAACCGGTATCAATAATCGGCCTATACAATCGGTCTCGACAATCGGCCTCAATAATTGGCCTCGATAATCGGCTTCGACAATCGTCCTCGACAAACGATAATCGGTCTTGACAATCGGAATCGGCCTCGATAATCGGCCTCGACAATCGAAATCAACCTAAGGGAAGGTCACAATGTGGACATTTAACCATCATTGCCCATCAGTGTGGACATTTAACCAACATTGCTCCCAATGAGTGACCCACATAGGGCCAAACATATAGTGGACCCATGGCCTCACACAAGCCTAATTACATCACTGGGCCTCATACAAGGGCTACATCACAACGGGCCTCATCACATGGCCAAATACACATCACAATAGGCCGCATCACATGGGCCACATATACATCAAGTGGGTCAAATCTCACGGGTCTCTAATATACATCGCAATGGGTCGCTCACACGGGCTTAATATACATTAAGTCGGGCCTCATCATATGAGCCGAAAATATACACAACGGGCCACGTCCCGGGCCTCGATTACATCACAATGGGCCGCACCACCTGGGCCTTGAATGCGTCACAATGGGCCATAACCCATGGGCCTCAATACATCACAATAAGCCACAACCCATGGGCCTAATGCACATCATAATGGGCCTCACTAAATGGGCCACAAAAACATCACAACGGGCCGTATCACATGGGCCTTACACATTGCAATGGGCCGCGTCTCATGGGCCCAATACATATCACAATGGGCCGCACCACTTGAGCCTTACACATCAAGTGGGCCGCATTGCATGGGCTTGCACCAATGTGCCTTACAAGGCAACCCACTGCCCCCAAAATGGATGAATGGTGTGTATATAACACATATAACATCGGAGTCCATAAGGCAATCCATGGCCAAAAAAAAAATGGATGGGACAACATGTATTAAACACATATATCATGGTGAGCCTCATGAAGTAGCCCGCGGTGGGCACATACTAGGGTGGGCTCTCAAGGAAATGGGGGCTCACGGCCATAAGAAAAATGAATGAACAGTGTGTATGACACACATACATCATGGTGGGCCTCACATAAGGGCCTTTTACATCAGTGAGTGGGCCTCACATATGATTGGTGGGCCTCATCACATCACAGTGGGCTGCACATGTGCAACAAGTGGGCCCTGCCCGCTGTACAATGAGCATACAAAACATACAGCAGGTAGGCCCTGCATACAGCAGGTGGGTCTCACACGTAATGGACAACATGGTTATAGAATACATACATCCGATGGGTCACACATCTCACGGACGGTGTGGATAAAACATACATTATGTGGGTCCCCCAGATGGACGGCTGGATGAAACAATACATCAAGGTGGACCCCACCCATCCCAGCCTATGGACGGTGTGGGTATACAATACATAAGTCAAAGGTGGGCCACACCGTCCAGCAATCTGGACGGTGAGGATAAGGCCCATACATCATGGTCGCCCCCTCACAGCACCGTCTAGATGGATGGTTGTGTATACGGAATACATGCATCAAGGTGGGTTCCCATCCCACACGTGCCACACGTGGGGGGTGGGGCCCCACATGCTTGATGATCAGATGAACGGTATGGATATAACATTACCTCGTGATGGGGTCCAGAACTTGCTGATGATAATGTAGCAACAGCTGCATGCTGCTTGGGGACCCACCGTCCTTGCTTGGACGGTGTGGATCCAACACATCATCAAGGTGGGTCCACACGTGTGGGGCCCACCAGGATAAAGCTGATTTTTTCCCCTGCATACGGTCTAGCAACAGGTGCTACTGGACGGCCTATGCCTAGACGGTCTGGGATGACCCGACCTTAAGGGGGGCCATGATCTGGCCAAAATGGATGGACAGGGTGGATAGACCACAACATCAAGGAGGTCCACATGGGTGGCCCACCAGCCACGACTAAGCATGATATTTGTTTTCTCCCTTCATTCAGGGTATGTCCAGGAAGGACGTCCTAGATACAACAAGTACATGGGGTGGGTCTCACCGTCCAGATAGCTGGACGGTGTGGATTTCTCACATACACCAAAGTGGGCTCCACCGTGATGGATGGCATGGATATAACACACGCATCATGTGGGCCACACGACATCAAAGAGAGAGAGAGAGAGAGAGAGAGAGAGACGTGAGAGGGGGGGTGGAGACTATGGGAGGCACAATAGCATACCCGTCTATCCTATTACAATGCATACAGTCAACCAATGGTGTCCCACCATATGTGGCCTACAATCACAATAAAAAACAACGGTGGAACATGGAATCACACAATCACTACCTCCTACCTATACATGCATACATCAAAATGGTACTGGGCCCTCAAATCACTACAACGGTGGAAGTCGAATCACCCACCTTTACTCCTCTCTTTAGCTCCTTGACTCCCTAGCTCCAAAGCTACAAGTTTGATGGAAGAGATGGAGAGTGGATAGTTGGATGGTGGTGATCTTGGGTAGGAAGTGGGCCACACTAGGCTCTCTCATGGAGCTTTGACGGTCTCTCATGGTTGCTTGGGAGTGAAGAGAGAGATGAGAGAGAGAGAGAGCTGATGTAAGGATGGGTGATGGATGGAGAGAGAGAGAGAGAGGTGATGTAAGGATGGGTGATGGTGTAGAGAGAAAGAGAGTGACTTTAAGGTACTTGTGTAAGAGAGAGGTAAGGGTAGCGTATGGGTTGCTTGTGCTTGACTTAAAGTGTGATGTGTACTTGATTGATGGGATTGATTTGAAAGGTTCTCTTAGGTTTTGCAAATGCACGGCATTTTTCTCGAAATGAACACCAGCCCACATCTCCTGGCTTGGGTATCGTATCGGCATGCGAGACACGGCGTTGGAACCGCGGCAACGGCATGGTCACAAGGATACAAGTCTCAGGTTGAGCCGACTCTGGAATATGGGATGCGACTCAGGGTTGCGCTCAAATGCCGATTACAATTCGAGGATTGCCAGAATTCGATCGGGAGGACCGCGGAAGCCTAAGGAATGGTATGGTTTAAGATACGGGCCTTACAGTTAAACCTTTGGAAGCTGAAGCTTGAAGACACAAGAGTTACAAGAGCATTAAGGAGCAAAGAATGAGTAAATGATGTCACGCCCCGAACCCGAAAATCAGATTCACAGGAATCCCGATCGCCGAATCCGGTGCCGACAGCCTCCGTAGTACCCTATTCTCAGCTCCTAGCGTCCATACGCCAGGTTCCGATCTTGGGATCCTACAAAGAGGATTTTTTTTTATGTACATTTAACTCGTAATAAGCATAACCACAAGATTATCTAATTCACAAAGGCAACATCATCATCACATATCCACTAATATAATCATTTGAGTACAATGCTAAAAGGAAAATACATAAATCGAAAAATCAAGCTCCAGAAGACCGCTGCACGCTCCAAGCTCAACACTGCTTACAATCTAACATCCTGCACGCCATCTATCGTTGCATAAGCTTATTGAAATCTTAAAGGGTGGTGTAAGTATGTGCACAAGGTAAAGGTCAAGTGTTCAATACAATGGTCATCCTCATACAGTACCGGAAATACTGGTAATCCATAAATCGTACAATATCGGAATAAGCAGTATCAGAATAAGCAGAAATACTGACAAGATCATAAATCATACGATAATAGAGTAAGCAAAAATATTGACAAGTCAATGAGTCATACAATATCATTATGTGCAATACATATCAACTATGCAAATGAGGAGTCATAAAGAGTCAAATATCAGATGTCGGGGATACAATGCAATATACAATTCCTGATGAGTTCACGAATAGCGCCAGTCGTATCTAAACTATACAAATGCAGAAGCACAGTAACCCAAAATGTCATATGCCGCAGATGTAATGCAATATGCGGTGCGAATGGAATGACCATGCTAGAGTGTGAAGTCGGGATGATAGTACGTAGTATCGCAAGATTATAGGGTCTATCATAAGGGACTTCTATCCAAACCAGTCCTATACCTAAATTTGGATAGTCAGACTCAATATGGTAGACTCCTGATCTCAGGTTAGTCGCGCACCCCAACCGAAATCTTGGTCATTGCGAAGGTACACGTAACAAATAGTTGCGCACCACCAGCCCGAGTGGATAGTGGATGAATTAATGAATGAGTATGCAACTCCTGCTCAATAAGTCCACATATTAGTACGGTTCCTCTCTAAGATCATCACCAGGGTCTATTACACTATACGCTAGCTTGTCGCCCCTATCCAAGCGTACAACTGGGTAAGTGGAAGAGACCTCACTATCCGCTTGCCAATATCGGGCCCGGCTCGTCGATAGCGGACCCGTTCCTCAAGTTGGTCAAACTTTACCTAGACATTGCCCCCCTTACTCAGGCGAGTAAGGTCATACCCCCTCCCAACCGACCACGGCACAGTGGGAGACGCAGCCTCCTGGTATTCGGCACTCGGGCGCTCATATATCCACTCGGTCTCGACGTTAAGGGATCCTCTGGTACCAAGAGGGTTTAGGGATTTTCACCCAGGGCCATCTATGGCAGCCCGATGCTAAAATAAATTTTTGGTGTCCCATCTGGCCATCCACGACATGCCTGTGGAGGCTACGGCCCTGATGTCGCTAGGGCGTATAGTAATCACAACACAATGCAAGATGCATGAGTCATACAATTCCAGTCATGCATCAATTCTGTGCATGCCGTGCGCTCATGTGAGATAACCTCCGCCTATCAGGCAGTCTCATATCATCCTACCCAATGACATATGCAATGGTCAATCACATCTCATAACAAACATGCAGATGATACGTATGGGCATGTATCATGATGTTATGTTGTCACATACTCATAATCGGTATCAACGATCGACCTCGACAATGTGGACATTTAACCAACATTGCCCCCAAGGAATGGCCCACATAGAGCCAAACATATAATGGGCCCATGGCCTTGCACAAGGGCCATATACAACATCATGGGCCTTACTCAAGAGCTTAATACACATCACGATGGGCTCTACACATGGGCCTAAAATACATCACAATGGACTCCATCGCCTGACCCTCAAAGCATCACAATGGACCTCATCACATAGACCTCATATTTATCACATTAGGCCTTAAACACGAGCTGAATACACATCACAATGGGCCTCAAATACGGGCTGCATATTCATCACATTGGGCCTCAAACCGGGCCGTATATGCATCATATAGGACCGACAATCGGCCTTGACAGTTGAAATTGGCCTCGACAATCGAAATCGGCATCAATAATCGGAATCGGCCTATACAATCGGCCTCGACAAATCGGAATCGGCCTTGATACTTGGCATTGACAATCAAAATCGATCGATAATCGGAATCTACAATCGGCCACGACAATCAGGATCGATCGATAATCAGAATCGGCAAACGGTCACGACAATCAGAATCGATCGATAATCAGAATCGACAAATTAGTCACGTCAATCGAAATCGGCAATCGGTCATGACAATCAGAATCGATCGATAATCATAATTGACAAATCGGTCACATCAATCAGAATCGGCCTAGACAATCGGTGAGAATGGGCCTAATAAGGCCTAAGGGAAGGTCACAATGTGGACATTCACCCATCATCACCCATCAATGTGGACATTTAACCATCATTGCTCCTAAGGAGTGGCCTACATAGAGCCAAACGTATAGTGGGCCCATAGTCTCACGTAAGGGCCTAATACACATCACTATGGGCCTCACTCATGGACTTCATGTGCATCACAATGGGCCTTATATACATCAAGCAGACTGCGTCAATGGGCCTCATATACACAACAGGTGGGCCCTACTCATGGGCCTCAAATACATAACATGTGGGCCCTACACATGGGTCTTATATACATCAAATGGGCTACATATCTGGGCCTTGAATACATCAAAAGGACCACACGTCATAGGCCTAATACATATCACAATGGGCCTTGCCCATAGGCCACGAATATATCATGATGGGCCTTGCCCATAGGCCTCAGATTCAATCAGGTGGGCCCCATGATATGAGCCTTAAATACAAGGCAGGGTGGGGCCCTATCACATGGGCCTCAAATATACATCATGTGGGCTGAATCAATGGACCGCACTAATGGGCCCATACACATCAAGTGTACTACATCAATAGGCTGCAATGATGGGCCACAAGTATATCAAAGTGGGCCTCTCGAATGGTGGCCACAAGATGCATCAAAGTGGGCCATAAAAAAATATATCATTTGGGCCTCCACAAAGGCCACAGATACAAACAAGTGGCCCTGATCATGGGCCCTAAGTACACCACATGGGCCATATAAGCATTAAGTGGGCCGCATTACATGGGCCTCATATACAACACGTATATCGAGTGGGCCGCACGTCTAGCGGACTGGACGGCGTGGAATACAAAAACATACATCACGGCGGGGTTTTCAACAGATGGCTGGCCTGATAGACACAAGCATTAAGGTGGGCCACTGCACAGACGGTGCAGGTCCAACACTGCATCATGGTGGGGCACAAACACGGCACCGTCCAGATGGACGATTGCAGATGAAACACATACTACTAAAGTGGGTCCCACGGAATTGGTGACGTCATTGCACAGCTACATAGCTGGCGTAGGGATCCCAACCAGTTCGTCCAGCAGGTGGGGTCACATGGGGCCCACCACATACCTAATATTATAATATATTATATATATAATTTTATATAAATATATTTATTATTATTATGATTATATATATATATATATATAGATATATATATATATATATATATAATAACAAAGCTACTGTCCAGGAGCGTGGTTGAATGGACGGTTTGGGTGTATAGGCACGTACACCAAGGTGGGGTCCTCCATTGACGGACGGTGTTGTGTGTGTAGCACATAAATCAGCGTGGGGTCCACGGTCCTGGACAAGGACGGAGTGGAGATAGAACAAATACATCATGGTGGACCATACCTGTCCAGCATGCAGGGTGAATGGCATGGCTGAAATCACATACGGCAGCGTGTACTCCACAGTACACTGTTCAGGGACAGACAACTTGGATATACAATGCACAAATCAAGGTGGGTCCCACCTACCCACATGTGTCACACATGTGGGATGGGCCCACTCCATCAGCGGATGGATGGCGTGAATAACCACATACATCATAGTGGCCCACAGCACACCGTCCAGACGGACGGTGTGAACAAATACATGACGATGGTCCCTTAGCACCGTCCAGATTTCTTTGGCCCTAGGCACGGTACATGGATCAAGGTGGGTCCCACGTGGGGCCCACCATAATGTTTATCTTCCATCCAATCTGTTAATAAGGTCACACAGGGACCTGAGTACAGAGGAAAAACAAATTTCATAAAGATCCAGAACTTTTATGGCCAAAAAAATGGTTTCAATGGTAAACGTTCAACACCACTGTTTCCTGCCGTGTGGGCCACCTGAGTGCTGTATGCGGCTGATATTTGGGGGCACCCCATATATGGAGGGGACCCATCAAATGCACGGTGTTGATGTACAGAACACATCATAGTGGGGCCCACGGCTGGGACTCACGGTCCGGCCTCCTTCGTCCACGGCGCCACAGCACCGCAGCAGCAGCGGTGTTGCTGCCTATATATATATTAGAAAACTTATTTTTCTGTGGTTTTTCTCAGGTGGAGCCCGCACCAGGTGGATCCACTCCAGCCATTGCATTCCATGGCTCGAGACAGTCTGAACGAGCCCATATTTGGGGTATTTTGGTGTTATAGAAACATAGGGGGGATTTCAACGGTAGAAAATATGTTTTTCTATGGTATGGCCCGCCAGGGAATCGGATTCACTTCATTTTCGGCTCAACGCCTAAAATAAGCTGGGGAATGGAATGGACGGCGTGGATTAAATTAATGCATCAAGGTGGGGCCTATATGAGTGGCCCACCCAAAAATCTAAAAACCAACTGATGTTATATTATATATATATATATAATATATATATATATATATATATATATATAGATATATATTATTTTTCTTGTTTCTTTTTTTATTTGTTAGCTTGTTAGTACACACCCATGTCAGTACACGCACTCCATGTTAGTCATACCCTGTTTCACGTCCAGCATCCAGGGACGCTGGACGGCATGGATAAACACAGCATCATGGTGGGTCCCACATGTACGTGGCCCACGTTTCATCAAGGTGGGTCCCACATGAACGTGGCCCACCTGATGGGTCTGATATTTGTGTTTTCTCATCATCCATAAGGTAGGGTCCACATGACTTGCATGGTTTGGATAAGACATACATCAAGGTGGGGTCCATCTGAGTGGGCCACACATCACACAAAAAATGAAAGAGAGAGGGAGAGAGAGAGAGAGGAGAGAGAGAGAGAGAAGCACCCACCTCTAAATCTTGAACTCCTCCTTCCTCCAATAGGTTTTAGAGCTCAATGAGGGTGATTTAACGGTCGAGATGGGGTTTGGTGGGCGGATTAGTAGAGGAGAATGGGTGGGAGATGATGGCTGGATTTTGGGTTGCTCGGACGTCCCAGCTTGAACAATGGATGATGAAAAAATAATAAAGAAGAGAAAGAGGGAGGGAGAGAGAAGTTATGGCTTGAATTAATGATGTAAGGCATCATTAATTGTTGGTAAGGGAGGTGTTGACTTTTGGGAAAAGGAGAGGAAATGATTACCTACAAATCACCCATGATGGCTTAGAAAATTGTGTCATTGTAATAGGTGAGTCCAACAATGTGCAGTCTACAGTCATTACAATGCGCGGGCCACAACTTATGATTTAAGCGTCGCATTGACGCACGAAATGCGACATTGGAACCGTGGCGACAATGCGGTCATGACGGTATAAGTTTCGAGTCGAGCCGACTCAGATATACTGGACATGACTTAAGATCGCGTACAAATGCCGATAATAGATCACGGGTCGCCGAATTCGACCGGAAGGACCGCGGAAGCCTACGGAATGGTACAGTATAGGATACGGGTCTTAAAATGAGGTGCCTTAGTGACCCCAACTCTTGACCAAAATAACCTTTGAACTTCTAGATGATATTGGCTTAATAGGTAAATCATATTGATCATTACTTAGCCTTAGGAACCTAATTGGAACATTATAAGTAAGGCTATAAGAGGTGCGAAGCTGCTGTGAAAATATATGCCCAAAACAGCAGACTTCGAGTGGTGCTCAATCCCATCAAGCAAAACTCGAGAGGTCTTCGATGGCATCGAAGATCCCCTCAATGACATCGAATGAAAGTCATATATGTCCAGCAAGAATTCACATTTTATCTGATTTTCTCGATGGCATCAATGTCTCCTTTAATGACATCGAAACTTCGATGGCATCGAATATCACCTAACGGCATCGAATAGGAAGTCAGATATGTTCAGCAAGAATTGATCATTTAATTGTTTTCTCAATGGCATCATTGTCTCATTCGATGGCATCAAAGCTTCACTTTGATGGCATCGAAGAACACTCGATGGCATCGGAAGGTAACTTAGATATGTCCAGTAAGAAATATTCATATTATCTAAATTTTTTTGATGGCATAGAAGGTTGCCTCGATGGCATTAAAGACCTTTCAATGGCATCGACAAAGCCATTATCTACCCGTTTTCTAATAGTTAGAACTTGAACTTCTTATAAAGAACATTTGGTTATTGAGTATATGGATGGATTTTGGTGCGATATAAGCTAGGTGATTTCATGATGATATCCCTCATCCCAGCCTCTAAACCAAAGAGTTCTAAGTATCTCCTTGAGATTAACACTCTAATGAGGATTCCAACCTCCACCTTGAACATGTGCTTGATTTCCTCCATTACTAGAGATTAAACTAACTTGTATTGACATATCATTATCTAAACTTTCTAGAAGACCCATCTAGTGAATCCTTAGAAAATACAACATCTCCATTAGTTGTAAGAGATTCAACGAACCTCTTATCATCTTGGTCACCTGAAGGGAGTACTACATGTAAGGTGTTTTGATCTTGGAGCTAAAGCCTTAGTAAAGCATCGACATCATGATTGGGGGAGCAAATGGGAGTTGATTGAAGCATGATGAGAGAGCATCGATCAAGCAATCTGAGATGACGCTACAAAATGAGCTCAATCCGATAAGTTGTCAAGTTTAAGAGTCTACATACT
>JAJHSJ010000005.1:82216964-82332022 GCA_021015155.1 Magnolia officinalis | reverse complement strand
TATGTTACATCCAAACGACCCAACCATTTGGCAAGCTTCTCTTAATGGGCTCAAGATTAAAAAATAAGATAGATCTATAGTTCAAGTGGACCCCGCCTTGTATGTGTACGGGCCCATTTTGATTGATTTGTGGCCATCCACTAAGCCACCTTGGTGTATATATAAGGCCCATGTGATCAGGCCCATTTAATGTATTGAGGCCCATGTTACAGGCCCGTTATGATGTATTCAAAGGCCCCATGGGATATGGCCCATTGCAATTACATAAGGCCCCTTTGATGTGGCCCACTTGATTTAAAAAAGGCCCATATGATGCGGCCCATTTGATGAATATAAGCTCATGGGTCGAGGCCCCAACAGGATGTCCTTAGGGTCCATTGCAATGAGTGATTCCTCCATAGTGTGTGTAATAATGTTGGATGACAGGTTATGCCTTGGGAGCAATGTTGGTTTGACGTCCACGTTGTAAGAATAATGTTGGTTAAATGTCCGCATTAAACTCTCCCTAGGGCCCATTAGTAGGCCCACATTTGTTGATAGTTCACCACTTTATAACATGCTTAGTATAGCTCCATGATTCATACCCATACGCATCATTTGTATGCTTATAGGAGGAATGTTTGATCATAGCATAAGCCGTTGGACTGAGACATTTACAAGACTCCTTATGAGACGGAGTGCCCCACATGATCGCGTGGTACGCGTGAGATTGCTGCATGATTGTACGGTGTGAATCATGCATCTCATATGTGTGACTTGATCACTGCACGCCCTAGCGACATCAGGGCCTGGGCTCCCAGGCACATCGTGGATGGCCGTATCGGATACCGGAAATACTTTGTTCTAGTACTGTGGGCACTTAAGATGTCCTTTGGTGAAAGTCCCAGAACCTTTTTGGTACCAGGAGATGCTCCAACATCTAGACCGAGTGGATACACGAGCGCACCGAGTGCCGAATACCAGTAGGCCTCGTCTCCCACTGTGGGTGGTCAGTTGGAAGGAGGTGTGGCTTATCCGCCTGAGTGAGGGGGCTATAGCTAGGCTGAGTTGACCAGCTCGCAAATGTGTACCGCTATCGACGAGCCGGGTAGGTATTGGCAGACTACTGGTTAGGCGGATAGTGTGGTCTCTTCCACTTGCTTGACTGTGCAGCTAAGGAGGAGGCAGTCAGTGTGAGGTGTATTAGACCTCGGTGATATCCAGAGAGGAACTGTACTGATATGTGTACATGATGAGACTGACATGCTTGTATTGCTCTCGCATATGGCATTCGGCTACGTAGGCCTTGCATTGCGTCGGTATGGCCGATAGCATTCATGTTTCGCATCGCATGGCCTTGGTATGACATTCATGTATCATCCTGGCCTTACATTACATAGGCCTCTGGTACACAGCTGATGCATATGCAAGCCATTACCTTTCGCATTTTCGGCATCTCTGATATTATAACACTTGGCTTTGTCTTGTACACACACTTAACACACCACCTCTAAGCTTTTGTAAGTTTATGCACGACCGTTGCATGCAAGTAGCGTTGGACAGCAGCAGCGCTGAGCAGGAGCGCGTATCAGATCTCTTTTTGGAGCTTTTTGATCACCCTGTATTTCCCTTTCTGCATTGTACTTAAAGTTTTTGATATAGTGGATATGTGGTGATGTTGTTTTGTGACTTGTTTATGCTTGTTGGTTATGCTCCATTACAAAAAAAAAAATCATACTGAAAATCCTCCTTGTAGGATCCCCGATCAAAAATCTAGCGTATGGGCGCTGGAAGTCGAGAATGGGTACTACGGTACTACGGAGGCTATCGGCGCCGGATTCGGCGATCGAAATTTTGTGAGCACGGTTTCCGAGTTTGGATGTGACAGAAGTTGGTATCAGAGCATAACTTGGGAATACCTAATGATCACATCACATATCTTTTATAAACTTAAAATGAATCGTTCTAGTCCGAATAACTTCGCGATTTTTCCAACATAGACACTTGACGTTTATGCCTTCGAGAATTCTCAAGGCTGATAGGCCCTTGTTGCTTCCTATAGGACGTAATGGCTAGAAGACCGACTCGAGCGAATCCTGCTCCACCACCCGCGACTCCCGCTCCACCACCTGCGACTCCCACTCCACCACCTGCTACTCCCGTTCTACCACCTGTGACTCCTGCTTCACCACCGGATATTCCTGATTTTCAGCCTGTAGATGTCACTCCTTTACCTGAGACCGGTGCCGAACCAACCGTACCTGTGAGTGCCACCCAGGTGCAGCAGATGTTATAGGCGATGACCGCTATTCTTCAGGGGCAGAACAGGCGTCCCACTGTTACGCCAGCCGAGGCCGAGCAGGAGCGAGCGAGCGCCCTTCTCAAGGACTTCCGACGGCACAATCCTCCACTTTTCAGGGGTGAGCCAGACCCCACTGCAGCCGAGATATGGTGCTCTGAGGTGGAGAAGATATTCGACACCATAAGATGCACGACCCAGCAGCGAGTCCCATTAGCCGTATTTCTCCTTCAGGGTGAGGCACAGCATTGGTGGGCATCTGTTGCCCGGTCGGTAGTGGCCGATTTCGAGTGGACCTGGGAGGACTTTACAGACCGGTTTGACCGGAAGTTCTTTCCTGAGCATGTGCGCCAGCAGCGCGCATTAGAGTTTGAGACTCTGGTCCAAGGAGACATGACCGTGTCCCAATATGAGGCACGTTTCGTCGCACTCTCAAGGTTCGCGACGTATCTTGTGGATGATGAGGGGCGGAAGGCCCGCCGTTTTGAGAACGGCTTACGTTCTGCCCTCAGGAGCTGTGTGATCGGACACATGCTTCCGACAGTTGAGCAGATAGTGGAGAGAGCCCTGATATATGAGACAGATTGGGCTGGTGTGCAGAGAGCCCGTGATTAGAGGGGAGATCACAGAAGAGGAAGGCGCTCTCTGGTAGTTCGCAGCGCAGCAGCATCGTTCACAGCAGCGACGTACGTATGACTCGCCCAGCATTCTGAGCACCAGCAGTACCCCAGCACCACCTTCAAGACCATTCACCGGTACTTGGCTTTGGTTGCGGTGTGAGGGAGGAAAGGACATCGCGTGCACGAGTGTGTCCCCTCCGCAGTGACAGCAGCCTAGGACACCGATCAGCCCTCCACGACGACACCACCAAACCAGAGCAGCAGCAGCGACCACAGACATCAGCCTCCTGTACCTCCCCCGCAGCAGCAGAGACAGCAGGTTAGGCCCCCACAATGGCCACAGCAGCAGCAGAGACCTCAGAGGGGACCTGCACCTCCCCAGCAGGCCCAGGGCAGGTTTCTATGCTGCACAGCAGGACCCACAATCATCAGGAAGGGTCGTCGAGGTACACTTCTTTGTTTCTACATGCATTACACGTGTATTGTTTGATTCTGGTGCAATCGCATTCTTTTGTGGCCGACGATTTCTGCCAATGCGCGCCGGTTTGCCCTAGTGGAGTCTGTCCGTGAGGGTTTGTCAGTATCGATTCCCTTAGGGAAGACTGTAGTGTTGGGCCGATTTTGTGCATCTTGCCCCGTTCTGATTAGGGATATCTTCTTGCCTGCCGACTTATTTATATTACCGATGTCTGAGTTTGATGTCATCTTGGGCATGGATTGGCTTGCCGAGTACCACGCCATATTGGACTGTTCCGCGAGGATAGTAACGTTCTGTATACCCGGCGTGCCAGAGTTCTAGTTTATTGCCGAGCCCAAAGGAGACAGCTTTCTTGCTGTGTTATCATGTGTCGTTGAGGAGCTAGCTGCTTTGTGTATCGACCAGCTGCCGGTCGTTTGTGGTTTTTTTGATGTGTTCCAGGAGATTTCGGGGTTACCACCGTCGCGGCACACCGAGTTCCAGATTGATATCGTGCTTGGTACCGTGCCTATTTCGAAGGCCCTGTATCGTATGGCATCGTTGGAGTTACGGGAACTGCAGAAGCAGTTGGACGAGCTACGTGAGTTAGGCTTTATCCGACCGAGCAGTTCGTCGTGGGGAGCGCCGGTACTCTTCGTGAAGAAGAAGGATGGTTCGTTGAGCCTTTGTGTAGATTACCGCGAGCTCAACAAGGTCACGATCAAGAACAAGTACCACTCTCCCGAGATCGATGATTTGTTTGATCAGCTGCAGGAGGCGCAGTTCTTTTCAAAGATTGACTTGCGGTCCGGTTATCATCAAGTTTCGGGTTCGAGATGAGGATATCCCAAGACAGCCTTCAGGACGCGCCACGGTCATTTTGAGTTCCAGGTCATGTCCTTCGGACTGACCAATGCGCCCGCAGTGTTCATGCAGTTGATGAACGAGGTCTTCCGTCCGTATCTCGATCAGTTTGTTGTGGTATTCATTGACGACATTCTGATATATTCAAGGACCCGTGAGGAGCATGAGCGGCATCTAGAGATTACATTGCAGACCCTCCGTGCACACCAGCTTTACGCGAAGCTGGAGAAGTGCGAGTTCTGGCAGGAGAAGGTGAAGTTCCTCGGTCATGTGGTGACGAGGCAAGGTGTCGCAGTGGACCCCTCGAAGATTGATGTCGTGCGTTAGTGGGGCCAACCACGAACGCATTCGAAATCCGCAGTTTTCTTGGTTTGGGCGGGCTACTACCGACGTTTCATTAAGGGATTCTCTCGTATTACAGCCCCGGTTGACCAGGTTGACCCGGAAGGGTGCTGAGTTTGTATGGAGTGACACTTATGAGCATGCATTTATGGAGCTGAAGGACCGCCTCACGTCCGCTCCTGTCCTCACTCTTCCCTCTGGGAGTGATGGATTTGTCGTATTTACCGATGCCTCACGAGTTGGTTTGGGTGTTGTCCTGATGCAACATGGGAAGCCGGTGGCTTATACATCTCGCCAGCTCAAGGTCCATGAGCTGAACTACCCCACGCATGATTTGGAGCTGGCAGTAGTGGTCTTCGCACTGAAGGTGTGAAGGCACTATCTTTATGGGGTGAGGTTCGAGCTCTTCTCTGACCATAAGAGCTTGAAGTATCTATTCTCTCAGTCTGAGTTGAACATGAGGCAGAGGCGTTGGATGGAGCTCCTGAAGGACTATGATTTTGACGTCCAGTACCACCCGAGCAAAGCGAACGTGATGGCGGATGCCCTCAGCCGTCAGTCACGAGGCCTGGTGGCACACTTGATGATTCGGGAGTGGAGGATGCTCGAGGATGTAGCAGAGTACGACTTCGAGTTTGGTCTGCAGTCTTCTATCGTTCAGCTATCGAGCCTGTCGATTCAACCCTCTCTTGTCGCAAGGTGATCGAGGCTCAGCAAACAGATGAGTCTTACAGGATTACCAAGTAGAGGCAGCATCTGAGAGTCAGACAGATTGACAGATTGGTTCTGATGGTTGACTTCGCTTCAGGGGCCGATTATGTGTCCCGGACATTCCTGAGTTGCGCCGAGATCTTATGACCGAGGCACATCGATCGTGTTTCTCTATCCACCCTGGCTCGACGAAGATGTATCGCGATATGAGGCGTCAGTATTTTTGGTCAGGGACGAAGCATCAGATAGCCAGTTTTGTGGCCGAGTGTGACACGTGACAGCGTGTCAAGGCCGATCACCAGAGAACCCCTGGTCTATTGCAGCCGTTGAGCGTCCCGATGTGAAAGTGGGAACACATATCTACCGATTTTGTCATGGGTTTGCCGAGGACTCAGCGCGGTCATGACTCCATCTGGGTTGTCATGGACCGTTTGACGAAGTCGGCACATTTTCTTGCGATTCGTGAGACTTGGCATACTGACCGACTTACCAAGATGTTTGTTGATGAGATCGTGAGGCTGCACGGTGTTCCTGTTTCGAATCGTTTCAGACCGAGACTCGAGGTTCAACGTCTCAGTTTTGGAGGAGCTTCAGAGAGCGATGGGCACTGATTTGCAGCTCAGCACCGCGTATCATCCACAGACCGATGGGTAGACCGAAAGGGTCAACCAGATCCTTGAGGATATGCTTCGAGCTTGCGCGATTGACTTCTCGGGTAGTTGGACGAGCACCTGCGATTGGCTGAGTTCGCGTACACAACATAGCTATCAGGCGACCATTGGCACGGCTCCTTTTGAGGCATTATATGGCAGACCGTGCAGATCTCCGAGTTTTTGACCGAGGTTGGAGAGCGCCGTCTCCTGGTCCTGAGCTTGTATCGCAGACATCAGAAGCTATCGATATCATCAGGCAGAGGATGCGCACAGCTCAGAGCCGACAGAAGAGTTTTGCTGACCTTCGGCGTCGTCCCTTGGAGTTTGTCGTTGGGGACCATGTGTATCTCAAAGTCTCACCCATGAAGGGTGTGATTCGTTTTGGAGCGAAGGGCAAGCTTGCCCCGAGATTTATAGGACCTTTCGAGATCACCAAGCGCGTTGGCGTCGTGGCCTATCGGCTTGCCTTGCCATCTCAGTTGTCTAGCGTCCACAACGTTTTCCACGTCTCTATGTTGAGGAAGTGTGGGTCAGACATCGTTCCTATTATTGATTGGCAGCCGTTGGAGGTTCGTGAGGACGCTTCTTACATTGAGCAGCCAATTCGTATCCTCGATCGGAAGGAGCAGATCCTGCGGACCAAGGTCATCCCCTTAGTGAAGGTGCAGTGGGGCCATCATAGTGTAGATGAGGCGTCTTGGGAGCTCGAGGTGGAGATTCGCGAGCGCTATCCCCATCTTTTCGATGCTTGATTGTATGTTGTACTGTGTTAAGATTATATATGGTGAGATGTTTCATATTTCCTTATGGGTTATGTTGAATTACGATGGTAGTGTAAATTTCGAGGACAAAATTTTTATTAGGAGGGGAAAGCTGTAAGACCCGTATCCTAGTCCGTACTGTTCCGTCAACTTCCGCGATCCTTACCGTCAAATTTTGGCAACCTACGACCTATGATCAACGTTGCAATCGACCCTGAGCCGTATCCTATAAATTTATGTCGACTTAATCCAAGACTTGTATCATTACGACCGCACCGTCGCCGCGGTTCCAACGCCGCGACTCACGCACCGATCCGATACCCAGGTCGGAAGATGTTGGGCTGGCGTTATTCGAAGAAACACCGCGCTTTCTCGATCCCAAGAGAATCTCTACACAATGTCAAATCAATCAATCACATCAATCAATCAATCACTTCAATGTCAAGTACACATCACCTTTCTCCACAAGTAAAGCACCCATGCTTTCTCTCACCAAAGTCAAACCATCTCTCACTTCACCCATCCCTCACCTCACATCACTCACCCATCACACACCCATCACCTCTCCTTATCTCTCTCTCTCTTTCCATTCACATTTTCCAAGCAACCCCAAAGGAAAAAAAATCCCACGTTGGGAGCTCTTCCATGAGAGAAAACAAGCAAGTGTGAGGCCCACCTTTTCCATTCCAAACCCTTCATCCTAGCATCCATTTCCCATCTCCACCATCAAAGAGGAGCACAAGGAGATAGGCTCCCCAACGGACCAAAGAGTCAGTGGTGGGTGCTTTGATAGGATAGATTTCTATGTTTTTATGATGGGCCAAGTGAGGCCTACCGATCAATGGTATGGATCTCACTGGGACCCTAAGATGTGGCCAATGGCCCGCTTTGATTACCGTTTGATGTATGATGGAATGCAAGGGAGGGCCCATAGTATCGGGGTCCCTCCATAACCGTGTGTCCCACTCCTCTCTCTCTCTCTCTCTCTCTCTTCTCTCTCTCTCTCTCTCTCTCTCTCTCTTTCATTTTTCTTTTTTCTTGTGATGTTATGATTGTGTGGCCCACTTGGTTGGACCCCACAATAGGGCATGTATTGAATCCAAACCATCTTAGGTGGGGCCCACTTTACATACGTATTGTAACCACACCAACCTCCAGGTGGTGGCCCACCTAAACCGGGCCCACCTCGAATGTATGTGTTCAGTCCAGCCATCCAGCGTCCCTGGACGCTGGACGTGGAAAGGAAAACACAAATGTTGGCTTGATTTTCAAGCCTTGGAAGTGGGCCACTTGTATAGGACCCACCTTGATGTATGTGCTCAATCCACGCCGTCCACCCTATTTGCCAACTCATTTTAGGCGTTGAGCCTCAAAGTGGAGCTGATCCAACTTTCTCGTGGGCCATGCCTTAGCTAACAGTGATGTTCACCATTTAAAGACACCTAAATCTTTCTACACGCCGAAAAACACCGTATATTGGTCTTGATGGATTGGTATCGGGCTATGAAAGCCAATGGTTGGGTGGATTTGATCGAAGCGGGCCCCACAAGTGAAAAACCTTAGAAATAAGGGATTTCAAAAAAAAAAAAAAAAACAAACAATAGCAGCACGTTGCTTCTGTCTCTGACAGAGAGAGGACGCCTAGCGTCCTGCCGTCCACAAGCAGGGACCCACGGCTCTAGCTGTGGGCCCCACCATGATGTTTCCTTTATCATCCAACCTGTTCATTAGGTGGGCCGCTTCTTGAAGTGGGCCCCCTATGAATTTCAGCCACATCCAGATCTCAGGTGGCCCACACCACAAGAAACAACGGTGATTAAACTCTGCCATTGAAGCCCTTTTTGAGCCCACAGAAGTTTTGGATCAAGCTGAAATTTGTCTTTACCCTTCATCCAGGCACATGTGACCTTATGGATGGGTTGGATGGCATATAAGCAGCATGGTGGGCCCCACCTGGAGCCCATAGTGATGTATGTGTTTAAATCCCACCGTCCAGGGGGACGGTGGGAGCCCACTGTGATATATTTGTTTTATCCCCACCATCCGTCCCCTGGACGGTGGGGGTGCATGTGTGTGCATGCGTGTGTGGGTGTTCATGTGTGTGTGGTGCATGCGTGTGTGGGTGTGCATGTGTGTAGATATATATACATTTATATATATATATATATATATATATATATATATATATTATACATGGGGTGGGCCTTCATGTGGGCCCACACCATGATGCATGTGCTGCATCCACTCTATCCATCCATTTTAAAAACCCATTTTGAAGCATGGGCTGAAGAATGAGCTGGAACCATAGTTTGGTAGGCCCTATCCTTGATGCATGTGTTACATCCAAACGAACCAACCATTTGGCAAGCTTCTGTTAATGGGCTCAAGATTAAAAAATAAGATAGATCTATAGTTCAAGTGGACCCCGCCTTGGTATGTGTACGGGCCCATTTTGATTTATTTGTGGCCATCCACTAAGGCCACCTTGGTGTATATATAAGGCCCATGTGATCAGGCCCATTCAATGTATTCGAGGCCCATGTTACAAGGCCCGTTGTGATGTATTCAAAGGCCCATGGGATATGGCCCATTGCAATGTACATAAGGCCCCTTTGATGTGGCCCACTTGATTTATAAAAGGCCCATATGATGCGGCCCATTTGATGAATATAGGCCCATGGGTAGAGCCCAACAAGACGTCCTTAGGGTCCATTGCAATGAGTGATTCCTCCATAGTGTGTGTAATAATGTTGATGGATGACAGTTATGCCTTGGGAGCAATGTTGGTTTGATGTCCACGTTGTAAGAATAATATTGGTTAAATGTCGCATTATAACTCTCCCTAGGGCCCATTAGTAGGCCCACATTGTTGATAGTTCACCACTTTTAACATGCTTAGTATAGCTCCATGATTCATACCCATACGCATCATTTGTATGCTTGATATGAGGAATGTTTGATCATAGCATAAGCCGTTGGACTGAGACATTTACAGGACTCCTTATGAGACGGAATGCCCCACCTGATCGCGTGGTACGCGTGAGATTGTTGCATGATTGTACGGTGTGATTCATGCATCTCATATGTGTGACTTGATCACTGCACGCCCTAGCGACATCAGGGTCGTGGCTCCATAGGCACATCGTGGATGGCCGTATCGGATATCGGAAATACTTTGTTCTAGCACTGTGGGCACTTAGGATGTCCTTGGTTGAAAGTCCCAGAACTTTTTTGGTACCAGGAGATGCTCCAACGTCTAAACCGAGTGGATACACGAGCGCCCGAGTGCCGAATACCAGTAGGCCGCGTCTCCCACTGTGTCGTGGTCGGTTGGAAGGGGGTGTGGCCTTATCCGCCTGAGTGAGGGGGCTATAAGCTAGGCTGAGTTTGACCAGCTCGCAAATGTGTCCGCTATCGACGAGCCAGGTAAGTATTGACAGACTACTGGTCAGGCGGATAGTGTGGTCTCTTCCACTTGCTTGACTGTGCAGCTAAGGAGGAGGCAGTCAGTGTGAGGTGTATTAGACCCCGGTGATATCCAGAGAGGAACTGTACTGATATGTGTACATGATGAGGACTGACATGCTTGTATTACATCTCGCATATGGCATTCGGCTACGTAGGCCTTGTATTGCGTCGGTATGGCCGATAGCATTCATATTTCGCATCACATGGCCTTGGTATGGCCGATATCATTCATGCCTTATATTACATAGCTCTGGTACAGCTGATAGCATTCATGGACTTACCGCATATTTTCGCATTACTCTGATATTGTACACTTGGCGTTTGCCTTGTACACACACTTACACCACCCTCTAAGCTTTTGTAAGCTTATGTACGACCGTTGCGTGCAGGTAGTGTTGGATAGCAGCAGCGCTGAGGCAGGAGTGCGTATCAGATCTCTTTTTGGAGCTTTTTGATCACCCTGTATTTCCCTTTCTGCATTGTACTTAAAAGTTTTTGATATAGTGGATATGTGGTGATGTTGTTTTGTGACTTGGTTATGCTTGTGGTTATGCTCCATTACAAAAAAAAATTCATACTGAAAATCCTCCTTGTAGGATCCCAGGATCGAAAATCTGACGTATGGGCGCTAGAAGCCGAGAATGGGGCATTATGGAGGCTGTCGGCGCCGGATTCGGCAATCGGAAATTTTGTGAGCCCGGTTTCCGAGTTTAGGACGTGACATAGAGTCAATCCCACGAAAGCGAGATCAGAATGTATAGACCGACGGCAATCTGGTCATCGCCGGTCTCGCATCTATTAAGCTGTTTTGGCTCATTATAATTGGACAAATCCAACATTCTCCTTTTGTTGGTCTCCATCCCCTTCTGTCAACAAACATTCGATTCCTGCCATGGATCTTCTTCTCATCTCTTTCCTTCTTTTTTTCCTTTCTTCATCTTGGTCATCCTCTTCATGGGCCACCTAAGATGGATTGTTGGGTGATATCGTTACTGGAGTTAGTAGGTCCCACACATCAGATTTCCCTCTTTGCTTGGATGATGGAGATATTCCTCTCATTGATGGCTTAGATGATGCATTAGTGAGGGGTAGTAATAGCGGGGTTAATGAAGGCTTAGAGATGGTGGTTGGGGTTGGATTAAATGCCGCCATCAATGGAGGATTTTCTAAAATTCTAACCATTAATGAAGAGGCCTTGGATGAAGGTTTTGATGGTGGGGATAGACTTGAAAGAGAGGTTATGGGTCCCATTGGAGTAGGCATGTAAATGTGGCTTTGGATGCTGAGGATGAAGCCATGATTGATGTTGAGGCGTTGATCTACCAGTTGGATGGCTTGAATAACTTGGGGACCACCTTAGATGGCTTGGATTGTAGTGTGGATGATCTGAATGCGAGATCCTTTAACTTGATTAGTCTTGATGAGATCCCATCCACGGTAGATGAAAATGTAGATCCTCTCGATATCTGACGGTGTGGATGACTTGACAGCTCTTTAGATTGGTCGGGATGATAGATGGTTGCGTACCTCTCTTCAGGATGGGCTGATCGGTGGAGATCTCGACATTGGTGCTTCGATCGGGCCCATGACAATGCTCTTGGTCAGCTCGAATGATGCGTTAAACGGTTCAGATCATTGCATGGCATCTTTGATGGATCACAACGCATTTTTGGACAGTCGGATCGATCCCATTTGTGGCGCAGTTTTTTACGACATCTCGACGGTCAGTCTTGACTGTGGTGATCGTCCATTGTTTCTGGCTCCTCTTTCTTTATCGCTTGCAGCGGCGAACGTACCCGTGCAATCCACCTATGAGATAGATGCGTCTTCCCAGGCTGTTGAGGATAAGGCTGAGTTGTTGACCGTGACCCCTGGAGTGCTTGATGCGGCAACTAGAGAGTTCCCAGCTACGAAGACTACATTTGTTGACCCTCTTTAGTCTGATGTTGATGTTGATATTCAAGATGAGCGGATGCCGCATTTCAATAAGTTGCCTGCTTCTTCTGAGATGATGGTTCTTATTGGCGTTCCCGTGCATACTTGTCCATCCAACCGCGATTGGTCTGCTCTGATCGATTGCAGAGCTTGTCAGACTTTGAGCTCCATGAGATGGAGTATTACAGCTTCAGAGGGGTCCTTCGACTGATTTAGATAAATGTTGACTGGAGGATGCTCGGGGCATCTTTGGACAGTTGGGTTCCAACGCTGAACTTATTTGAGTTCAATGATCTAGACTAGGACAGTCCTTAGAGGAGATGTCGTACATGACCGAATTACCCTTGGATTGTTCACCTCATATCCTAGAGAGATGTCACGCAAGGGCAAATGATCCTCACCACTGGTTCGATATTCCGTATTTGATCCAAGCTGAAGTTGATGGCTGGGATGCAGTCGTTTTCTCCTCGGATGCTTTGTATGATGCATTCTCGGTTGATAAGGACTTTTTGGGGTTTACACGATCTTCGGAGTGCCGCATGGCCCTTATCTTTTGTCTGATCATTGAGCTCTTATTCTCTAGGGGGTGTCGATTGACTCTTCGACTGCTCTTTGAGGTGTTGAGTTGCGCATACTTCCAGAAGAGCATTACATCATTAGTCCATGCTAAGGTATTTGAGGGATTGACCGACTGTAGTCGTGGTCATACTTGTGTCCTATGGGGTTGTTGCACCTTCCGCCAGGTATATATCATTCTTTGCACCATCATTCTTTTGGATATGTTGCTATTGCATCTGTTCCTTTTGCATCCTGGTTGATTTTACTCATCTGATCTTGACAGTTGTGGCTTTAAGAGAGGTTGGTGATGACAGCTTTGCTTTCTTGATCCATTCCCCAGGTCGATATTCCTCGCCATATTATGAGGAGGCTTCCTCGTATAGCAAGTATCAGTGAGTCATTATATCACTGGATGTTTGTGCAGTTGTATATTTGGGAGATCCATTGGGAGTCTTCCTGGCTTACTTGTCCACCCGTCATTTGCAGTGCCCGTAGAGAGCCTCTGATCATTGTGGGGTTACAGTCGTATTTTTCCTATCACCCAATTAGATTCCGCTAGTTCAGATTCTAGCAAGACGTTCCAGCTTTTATGTATTCTGGCTTCAGACATTGTCCTCTTCCACAGGTGACTCGAGGTCTAGGCACTCAAGTTCGTGTACTCTGGGGTGGCTACTTGATGGCTATTGTGCTAGGATTCGAATCTTGGGGGGGGGGCCTTTAGTGACTGTTTCATATCTTCAATGGGTAGCAAAGCAGTTATTTTATCATCACCTTCTAGGCTGGCTTCTGACAAATGAGATTGCTAAGCTGGACTTTCCTAATGTCGGGTCCGCTATAGGATTTTATGAGCCCTTTGAGGAGTAGCCTTTTTATTGATCTTGGCTTCCTTGTATCTACCCATGGCCATCTTCTATCGGAGATCTCCTCGTTGCGTTATATGTGTGTTGAGATGTCTCAACGGCTTTCATCTTCTTGTCGAGAGGATGAGGAGGAGAGAGTTGCTTGGCAGTTTAAGCGAGAGGAGCTATATTACCTGCGCATAGAGAATAGTAGGCTGCGAGAGCGATTAGCTGAGCTCGAGACCGAGGAGTGGGACTTACCTGGGGAGGAGAGCTGAGAGTTTTCTTGAGTGCTTTTTTATTTTGAGAAGACATTTATTTTGTTTTTGGAAGACATGCATGTAATGAAAAAAGTAAATAAAACGAGAAAAGATTTTTTTTGAAAACTTTGTGCCCTGTATCATCTATGTGTACATGTGTCTGGATTTTTGTGCCAAGATGCAGGAATCAAAATTGTGGTTGAGCCAATGTTTTGACTTATGACTTGGAGTAGTGCTTTAGGAGAATCCTTGATTCCCTAGGGGAGTATATAGTTAAGACAGCTGCCTTTCAGAGTTTGTCAAATGTAGTAGAATCCTTATCTTTGATTATACTTCCTCTTGTTCTTGACTTGAGGCTGTCTACTGAGCTGTCTTGGACTATCTTTTAATACCTGCTTTTTCTTTTTCTTTTCTTTTCTTTGAGCCACTTTTTCCTACAATGCCCTTTCGAGTTTTCACTACAGCTGGATTTTCTCGTAATTTTTGCCCATGGCTCCCTTTCGAGTTTTCACCACATCCCGGGTATTTGATCTTGTCTGCCCCTTAGTAGCTATGTTGTTTTTCCCTTAGTGCCCTTTTGAATTTTTACTAAGTCCGTTATGTACCCACTGTTTTTACTCAAAGAGCCCCTTCGGGTTTTCACTTCGCCCTCTTTGTTTAGGAAGATTTCTTTTTCTTTTTCTTTTTCCATAGTGACTAAGGGGTCAGAATTCCATCGTTGTCGGCCGAATGACGGCTATTCTAACTTTTTCTTGAGTTATAATGGTAAAGTTGTTGACCTTAGCCTGGCTCATCTTGAGGTGGAGGGATGGTGGTTTTTTTTTTTAGGGTATGGGTTGCACACTCTTTATTTTGCCCTTATTTCATTTTTTTCTGTACTCTCTCTCTCTCTCTCTCTCTCTCTCTCTCTCTCTCTCTCTACTCTTTGTTCGAAGCTCTATTTTTGGTGGACAGGGAATGGTAATTTTCAGGATGACGACCGACTTTGGTCAATCAGGATGACCGACTTTGGTCAATTGACTTTTTTACTAATGTAACTGTAGATCAGATTAGATAAACTTACTCGTGAAAGATTTTCACGTTGTCAGCGTTGATTGGCTTTAGAAGATCCTCTCCCTTCATATTGGTGAGACGGAGAGCACCTCCTGGAAGTATTTTTCTGATGATTAGTGGTCCTTCCCACAAGGATTTAAACTTTCCTCGGGGATTTGGAAGATGCGATGGTAAAATGTGTTTCATGACCATATCACCAATCTTGAAGCTTCTCTTTCAAATACTTGTGTTGTAGGCATAAGCAATCTTTTCTAATAGCTTTCGGAATGACTTAGTGCACGCATGCGCTTCTCGTCTTCCAGGTGCAACTAATCGTATCTGGCATTAAGTCAATCCCCTTCCTCGATTTCACTCTCCATTAGTATTCAAAGAGATGGTATTTGTACTTCAACTGGTAAAACTGCTTCTACTTTGTATGTAGGCTCAAAAGGAGTTGCGCCTGTAGTAGACCGTACATACCTCCGATAGGTCCAGAGTGCATATGGGAGCATCTCAGACCAATCTTTGTATGTCATGACTAACTTCTCGAGTATCCTGATAGTGCCTTATTGGCTGCTTCCACTCCTTTATTTGTCTAGGGGCAGTAGGAGGTTGACCATCGGTGCTGAATCTTAAACTTTCAAAGGAAGTCTTACATCTTGTTGACAAAGGGAAAATCATTGTCAGTGATGATGGTGTGTGGGACTCTGTATCGGCTAATGATATTGTTCTTTATAAATTTGAATACTTGAGACATTGTTATGGTGGTGTAGGATGCTACTTCTACCCACTTGGTGAAGTAATCAACTGCCACAAGTATATACTCATGACCATTTGAAGCTTTCGGATTTACCTTTCTGATGATATAGATACCCCACATGGAGAAGGGTCATGACATAGTCAAGTTGTATAGCTCTGAGGTTGGGGCATGTATTTTATTTGCATGCTCTTGACACTTGAAACACTTCCTAACGTGTTAGCAGCAGTCTGTCTTCATAGTCATCCAATAGTAGTCGAGTCATAAAATCTTCTTCGCCATCATGTGCACATGCGGGCCACACACACCGTCATGAATTTCTTCCAAAATATTTGCAGCTTTGGATTCGTCGATGCATCTGAGGAGGATTTGATATCTGAGGAGGATTTGATATAGGATCGCTTGTAGAGAATTTCACCATTGATTGTGAACCATCCCGCCAAAAGTTGGATGATTCGGCGATCGGATGATGTAGCTTCTTTCGGTACTCCTGGCTTTCCAGATACCATTTGATGTCGGTATACCAGGGTTTGTTGCTAGGAGTGGCTTCGGCTTCTTTAATTTGTAGGAAGAAGGCATGTTCATCTTGAAGTTCAAATGTGAGCTCCCATTCTGATGCTCCTCTTGGAATTTCTACCATTCATGCTAATGTAGCAAGAGGATCTGCGAACTGGTTCTTTGCTCGTGGCTTGTATGAGAAGGTGACTTCTTTCAAATCTTCGATTAGATTTTTGCGATATACGTGATATGGTATCAACTTCTCGTCTTTAGTCTTCTAGTCACCATTGGTATGGTTGATGACAAGATGTGAGTCTCTGAAAACTTGTACCTTCTTTACGCCCAAGATTATAGCTTCTTTCAGACCAGCAATGCAAGCTTCGTACTCTGCCATGTTGCTGGTGCACTTGAATGCTATTCGCCTGGAGATAAGAATTGGGATATCGTCAAAGAATAACATCCACTCGTCTGCCTTTCTTTCTTTTTCTCCCTCAATGAGTAAGAGATGTTCATCGAGGAAGAAGGTCTTCAATAGCTGATAATCGGGCAGTGAGTGGGCAGCGAGATGATCAGCAAGGGTTTGTCCCATAATTATCGTTTGAGTGACATAGGTGATGTCAAACTCAAACAAAAGTAGCTTCCATTTGGCTATCCTTCCAGTGAGCGCTAGCTTCTCAAACAGGTACTTGAGCGGATCCATACGAGCGAGGAGAAGGATGGTATATGTGATCATGTATTGTCGAAGTCGCTAAGTTTCCCAGACTAGGGCTAGGCATGACTTCTCGAGTGTTGAATATCTGGTCTCGTAATCTGTGAACTTGTGACTTAGATAATATATTGTTTGTTCCTTCCTTCCTATTTTGTCATGTTAGTCAAGGATGTTGTCGACAGCGTTTGCTGCTACTGAGATGTACAATAGTAGAGGTCATCCGGGAGTCAGTGATACTAGAACTGGAGGATTCATGAGATATCTTCTGAAATGATCGAAGGCGGCTTGACAATCGTCGTTCCATTCCTTAGGCAAATTCTTCTGAAGGGGCTTGAATATCAATTCATGGATAGGAGTGATTTGTGCGATGAAGTGGTCGATGTACTGGATTCTACCGAGGAAGCCATGAATTTCTATCTTTTTTTGTCTTCAAATGTGGCATTTCAATGATGGCTCTTGTCTTTGTTTCATCAACTCTGATGCCTTTCTCACTAACTATGAAGTCGAGAGGTTTGCCTCTAATTATACCAAACACACATTTCTAAGGGTTAAGTCGGAGCTTGTACTTTTCTAACATATCAAAGAGCTTATTCAACTCTTCAATGTGTCTGTCAATCGTACAAGACTTAACAATCATGTCATCAATGTATACTTCCATCTCCTTGTTCATCATATCGTGGAACAAGGCTGTCGTTGTTCACTGGTATGTATCTCCTACATTCTTCAGACCGAATAGATAACCCTATAGCATAATGTTCCCCATGGCGTGATAAATGAAGTCTTCTCGCGATCTTCGACGGCCATCTTAATTTGATTGTAGCCTAAGAAATCGTCCATGAAGGAGAAGATCATGTGCCCTACAATGTTGTCGACCAGAGTGTCAATGTGTGTTAGGGGGAAGTCATCTTTAGGACTAGCTTTGTTGAGTTCTCGGAAGTCGATGCATATTCGAACCTTGCCATCCCTCTTTGGTACTGGTACAATGTTAAAGAGCCATTCAGGGTGGTTCAAGACTACCAAGAATCCCACGTTGTATTGTTTGATGACTTCGTTGCGAACTTTCAGAGCTCATTCTAGCTTCGTTCTTCTAAGCTTCTATTTTACTGGCTTCATCTTTAGCTTTGTTGCCAGATGGTGTACAACAAGTTCTTCATTGAGCCTAGGCATGTCTTCATACGAGAACGCGAAATTGGACAGTCTTGGAGTCAAGAATTCTACCATTTTCTGCTTGAATTCTAGCAGCAAGGATTTCCCAATGCGTACTTCCCTGAGGACTTTAGGGGTTCCCAAATTTACTACCTCGAAGTTGTTAGCTATAACATTGGCTTTGGTTTCAAAATTTTTGAGGAGATCCTCAAGTTCAGGAGCTAGGTCATCATCTTTCCCACCCTGAACTTCATCCAGACCCATGAGTTCGAAATCTAACTCGATGTCGAAATCATATGTGTCAGCTTTGAATTCATGTGGCACTCCAAACAAACTAGGCATATTCATGAATGCGGGAATTAAAATGCTCTTTAATTTATTTATTTTTTAAAATGGAATTTGAAATGCTAGATGTTTTTTAAAGTTTTTTTTTTTTGAATTTTTGGTTCCAAGGGATCCTGAGCAAGCAAGCATTGCAAACCATGACTTATCCTGACCCGGCTGAAGGTGTGAAATGCTGCTTAAATTGTCTTTTTTAAAAAAATGGTGCCCTTAGATGACTCACCGGCTGACTCAATTGTTAAGGGAGTAGTTATCCAATTAAGACCCCGCACTCCCTCTCCTAAAGAGGTGAGGGTCAATGCATTACAGGGAGGATCACGATCTGGCCCAGTGACCATGATTTCCTCTTGGTCGAGTTCAGGATTTGAGTTGTACTTAGTCCCTCCCGAGTCACTTACCGTGCATTGGAGCACCTCTTTCTCCATCGTCAGGTATTGTTGTGAGATTTGCACATCGGACCAATCCAGGGTTGACCACTTCCCTTTCTTGATCCAATGGATTGGACTATCGTGGCCATGATTGGATGATAGATGCAGCGCGAGCATGGCATGCCTTTGGTTGATTGCTGAAGCTGAGATAGGCAAGGTGTGCCCCTGATTGAGACTGGTAGGGTGTGTCCTTGGTTGATTAATGTTAAGACATGCAGGGTGTGCCCTTTGTTAATTGAAGCTGAGATAGGCAGGGTGTGCCCCTAGTTGGCTGAAGCTGAAATAGGCAAGCGTGAATACTGGAAATCGGTGTTTACGTTTATCTAGCGATCTTTGGAAGTGGTTTTATTTTTGGGGGGTGTGTAAGGGGGTGTGTGATGTCGGTTTGGAGTCGCTACTAACCACTTAATCTTAGAATCCCGCAGTCGGCTAGAACCCGCGGAATATGTAACGTTGGAGAAATCCGAAGATCCTCCCACCTTAGATTGACTCCTGGTCTGCGATCCAGGATTCCGAGTAAGGGACCTCGATTACAAAGAGGGAAGATGTTAGGCACCCTCTCTGCCCGTACAAATATATGGTCTCTACTTAGTGTGGTAAGAAAATCTTAAGGGATGAATGATATAGTCGAAATAGGACAAGGCACATGTGGATTTCTGATGCGGCAAGATCTGAGATTTTGGCAAGACATAGAGCATACATCCAACGATGCGTATAAAAGGCAGATGTGATGATGCTTATGCAAAAAGATAAAGAAAAGTGGACTAGATCACTAAAAATTTCTGATGTGACAAGTGTAACAACCCCAGTCCTAACAGTTGATCGTGAACGCTTGTGCATATAAATACAAGTAGTAGAAAACTAGTCAATGCATAGAGACATTGCTGCTCCCATCTCAGATATTGAATTTCGGGGGTGAAATTCTCTATAAGGGGGGTAGATTGTAACACCCCGTACTTTTTAGCACTCGAGTGTTACCAGGAAGACTAAATAATTCATTTTAAATGGGATATAATTGTATATATTATAATAATAATAATATAATAAATTTATAATTATTTGTAATAATACATATGTTACTTAAATTGTTCAAATTACGTATATTATTTATTTTATATTATTTAAACCATATATAAAATGAATTGTATACTAACACATTATCATCGAAGCCCCCCTCTCTCAAAATTGGATTCCTTTATTTATAGTGGTCGGCCTTTCGAACGCCTCCTTTCGGACTTTTCTAAGAAGCCCTTTACGACTATAAAGGACAGGGGGTTGTTCAACTGATGTATATTAATTAACATTTACATTTTATAAATTTTAACTATATATTATCGTATTATACTACGCATATAATATATATCACTTAATTGTAGTTTTACTATACTATGTATGCATATATAATCACAAAAATATACATTAAAAATGTTCATGATTTTAAATAAATACTTATTATACTACGCATATAATATATATCACTTAATTGTAGTTTTACTATACTATGTATGCATATATAATCACAAAACTATACACTAAAAATGTTCATGATTTTAAATAAATACTTATCTATAATTGTTAATGTATTATACTAAATAAATATGTAAATATATTTTTATTTTATGATCTAAAATAGATAGTGGCCCTGTGTGGCTCACTAGCTAAATGAACGATCCTGATCGCAAGACTGGACCACAACTAGTCATTGGATTGACAAAATTGGCACTCAAAGGCCATTTTTCAGCTAATACGACCCACATAAGACTTGGATCTGCCTCATCCTTTAGGCTCGGCCCTAATTCAAGCCGACCAGACAAATGGACGGAGTAGATTGCTAGGATCATCACGATGGACCCCACTTTTGTGTGGTGCGTGTACACCACATGTGTATAGCCGCCGAGCACCAGACCGGGCACTCAGTCAAACTGAGAGCTAACCCGACATCTCCAAAAAATGGAGATATCTCTCCAGTGTTCCCACCCGGGCAACTTTCAAAAAGGGGCGACTATTGTGATGGATCGTGGCCCACCATCAGGGGTCCTACGGATGATTCAAACCATCCATCTTGTAGAGGGCACGAAAGGGACCGTCCCTACCAAATATCAGTCGTTGGGTTGCACACACGTGCACGCAATATCAGCCGTAAAATAAGCCTAAAAACACACCTACCTCCAAAAATGGAAAGGAATCCGTTCTTTCTACTTTCTACGCTGGCGATCCGTGTGAAAGTGTCTCCTAAGATCCCAGCCATCCATTGTAAGCAATCTCAGCCCTCAAAAATAGGGCGTCCCTAGCTGTAATCAAAGATTTTCTCCCGCTGCCGCTGTTAAACGCCATCCATTCAATGGATCCCACAGTCATTAGAGGGGAAATCCACACCGTCCGAATGCCGCTTATCACGAGCTCAGCCGTCCAATGGCAATCTGCCATTGGCATGGAAGTCATCTTCCCCGTCCGTTCGAAGAACCCACCACCTGTACGTGGACCCCATTTGCTGATCTGAGACGTCCTTCAGGTGGACCAGGAATCCAGAAATCCATCCTTGGGGTTGGATTGAAGCCACACAAGGGCCTAGGGGTAATAAGCACTCAATGAGCAATAACAACATTGGGTTTGCAAGTGGATTAGAGCTAGCATTGTAACTAATCCAGAGGTTAGGTTCAGACGGCGTCTAAGAACGTGGAAGGGCTACAAATAGCCTCCTTAGGGCGACCATTTCAGAAATGTTAAAGAGAGAACCGGCGCTGTTTCCTTCTTCTCTGCAGTCAGCATGCTATCATGCCCTGTTTCGCAGTGACTCGCTAGCTGTGAGTTTGCTGGCAAGGCAAAGAAGAAATCAGAGATAGAGAAGAGTGGAAAGAAAAGGAGAGAAGGAAGCAGGAAGAATAGAGAAGAAGGAAGAACAAATTGAGAAAGAGAGAAGTGCGGCTGCTGCCATCGTTGTTGTGCCGAGTTACTGCCCGACCTAGTTGGGTCGCTGCTGGCCTGGTCCAAACAGCGTCTGGACCAACGGAGGAAGAGGAAGAAAGAGAGGAAGAAAAGAAAGAAGGGGAAAAGAGAGAAACAGGGAAGAAAGGGCAAGAGAGAGAGAGAGAGCTTGCTACTGCCTGGTTAAAACCAAGTCGACTCGGCTGGATCCGAGTCCAGCAAGTCGAGTTGGGTTTGGGCCTTGGTCCAAACGTTGTTGAACATTCCAGCATTAAAAAAAAACAGAGAGAGAAAAGAAAGAGAGAGAGAGAGAGGAGAGAGAGAGAGAGAGAGCAAGGAAGTAAAGGAAGAAAAATAAGAGAGAAAATGAGAGAGAGAGAGAGAGAGAGAGATTGAGCCAGGTCATTGCCAAGTCGAACCGAGTCGACTCGACTGTCTTGCGGGTTTAATCCAAATGGGGGCCATGTTGAGGATGAGTCGATGAGTAGGTGAGATGACTCTCTAGTTGTATTCTATTGGTATTTAAAACTCTATTTAGGTTACTGACTTTCTTATATTGGTTGGATATAGAAATTCTCTAAGGACTACTTTAGACGCCTATTGTTGAGTCCAAGTTGAGTGGTGTGGAGTCCGAGATTGGATTTATGCAAATCGAGGCGATCCGAGCTAATTTCATTTTTTGATTAAGGTGCATTGACTCCCTAACCACCTTCTATTAGCTAAAAACATATTTTACATGTATGTAGTAATAATAACAAGACAGGTTATATTAATCTGCTTGTGTTGGTGGAGTATAGGTATTTGGTAGAGACTACTTTAGATCCCTCTTGTTAAAGCCAAGTCGGTGTGGACATTGCGATTGAATTCAACTTGAACTCGTCTAAGGTGAGGACTCACCCTTTGAGCTTCCCACTTAAATTCATTTATTTAATCATAGATGGTGTCTTAATCCTTTCTGTTTAGTTACTTGATTGGGATACTTAACATCTTATGTGAACACGTGAATATGTTAATATGTTGCGTATTTGATTCTAATGTAGATAATGAACATGTCTCTTTAATTTTGGGTAAGCATAAATGATTGATGATAATATGCTATCTTTAGTTAATTGTATGGTTGTCATTCACAATCATTAGATGTGTCGAATGGAACTTGTCGTGGACCTACTATCTTGCAGTCCATATTTGACTTACGCAACTTGGATCGTACATATGCCTTATATGGCTTGGACCGCATATTTGCCTTATGTGGCTTATTGGTTATGTGTGCATATCATGTGTTTCCTAGCCATCTTGTGGTGTTCAGTCGTACCATGATTTTCGGGTGGAGCTGAAGTTCGCTTATCGATTTTCTAGCCATCTTGCGGAGTTCACGTACAATATGATTCTCGGGTGATTTTCAATTTGCCTTGCAAATTTCACTTGTACCATGATTTCTGGGTAGAGCTGAAGTTCGCTTATCGATTTTCTAGTCATCTTGCGAAGTTCACACATAATGTGATTTCGGGTGCAATAGAAAATCGTATGTTTGATTGTTTGTTTATCTGAACATGTTCCCTTGTATTGCGAGTGTTATTATATTTTGCTTATGATGAAATTTTGTTGATTGGCTTGATTTTCTTAATATGAGTATGAATATGAAATGCCTTGATTAGTGTATCTAAAGCACATGACTTGCTATATTGGATTATGATTGATGAGTGTGAAATCTTAGAGGGTGCTCCTCACTGCGATAGCCATTGACGCTATCAAACCATAAAAGTTGATGCAGGTATAGGGCGAGCTGATGTTGTTCACTAGGTTGCTGGAGTAGATTGAGTAGCTAGGGAGCTAGGCGGGATCCCTTCGGCCCATATTGAGCTCCACCACTAGTTAATAGATTCCTGTTTCTGCTTATATGAACTTTGTTATTTGGGATTGTATAAGTCCTGTATGGGCGCCACATATGGAAATTTGGTGATGATCATAATGTTTTTATTTAATGCATGGTTTATTCTAGCTTCGTTGTTGTTAACTCTGATTAATGACAAACGGTTCAAATTTACATTGGATTTTATAGGCTGACACTCGGGTTTTTGGGAAACTGGTTATATACTTGAGTCCTGAAAACACGGAACATTACAGTTGGTATCAAAATGAGTCTAGATAAACCAGGCCTTGGGAAAAAAAAATAGGACTTATGTGATTTCAAATAACCTAAAGTTTCATTGATAAAATTTGAGACTTGAAGCTAGGTTCCATCCCCTTATTTTTAGGGTGTTTTGTGAATTTAGGAACTTAAATTTTAAGGTCCCTTATGATTTTTAGACTTAGCCATTTGAACTTAGGAACTTAGGTTCCCTTGTAAATTATAGTTGTGTGATATTGGGAACTAAACTCAGGAACCATAGGAAAGAGAATACCCACTATGTTGTGCATTAAATCAAAAATAAGCACTCTATACACTTAAGGAACCAGAATAAGATTTTGTAATTTAAATCCCCTAATCCATCTCTTTGATCAGAAACAACATCTCTCGTACGTTCCAACAAATGGAAGTAATTAATAGTGAGAACTTAGAATTTTAGGCGAAATTTCAACCCTAGGCTAGGCTTGTTGAGACTAGCTTTGAAATTTTAGGTAAGTTTAACATATTTTAAACCCGAATCCTCGTGTAGAAATTTTAGGTTCCCATGAGAATTTTTAGGATAGTCATGAACTTAGAAACCAAACTTAGGTGTTGTAGAAAGTCTGGTTAAATTCATGAACTCGTAAGTTAGACCCCTTATAATCTATCGTGGAACACTAATATAACCTTAAGATGTTCGTAGAACCTTAACTATAGGTCGAGAACTAGAAGACATGGGTTACAATTTGCGTAACAGCTAGAAGGGCCATCCTAAAATCTTTGGAGTCTGGTTATAACTAATCGCAAAGGATAGGGAGTTGACGAGCACCCATCGACTTGAACAATACTCTAGTTGTATGATTCATATAAGATGTCTTACGATCTTATGTTAAGACTTGTTTAAACTTATGAGGGCATAACCATGATAAATCCTTTCTTTTAATAGGATTAGCGCCCCAAACTCCCATCGTTCAAGATTGCAAACTCTCCATTTGTTAACTTCGCCAACAAACAAGGTTGTTAGAGAAGGGAGTCCCATGCGCTCTCCTGCACCTTTAGTTAGGCCAAATGGCCCTAAACGAGCGCCTACGTCAGGAACTATCCCGTCTCAGTCACCTGTGAGTCATGTGGGCACAGCTCCACCAAACACACAACCTGAAACCCCACCTGGTGATGTTATTAGTCAACTGACTACCATCGTACAACAACAACAGTCTTCGATCGCCACACTATTGGAAGCTCTCCAACATAATATGGGTGCATCGACCTGGAAGATTGAAGAAATTAGTGGGGCTGATATATTTAAAAGGTTTCAAAGGCTGAGGCCACCATCCTTCTCAGGAGCACCATATCCAATTCTAGCAGAACACTGGCTGAATAGAATGGCCAAGATGATGAGATCGCTGGGTTGTTCGGACGCCCAAAAGGCTATTCTCGCCACTTATGCTTTGGAAGGTGAGGCCGATATATGGTGGGAAGGCGTGTTAAGAAGAGTCCCATCTGATTAGGAGTGGACTTGGAATGAGTTTAAGAAAATGTTCAATGAAAAATACTTTCCTCCGTGTTATCGTCACGAGAAAATATTTGAGTTTTTCAAATTGGAACAAGGGAATACGACAGTGTCACAGTATGAAGCGTGCTTCGACGAATTATCACAATATGTACCAAAGGCTGTTGAGGATGAGGAATATAAATTGGAAAAGTTTAAGGAAGGTCTCCGACCTGAAATCTAGTAGAGATTGTGCACCTTCGACTTTATTGACTTCATTGATCTCGTGGACAAAGCCATGAGAATAGAGAAGGACTTCGAGCGTAGGCCCAAAACACGTGCCCTTATTCGAGGTTCAGCAAGCAAAGCCAAGATGACGCCAATTGCATCTTCAGTACAATGACTTCAGCCACCAAGGTACGACCTTTATAAATCTTCTTTAGTAGTTACCAGATAGTTAGTAAGGATTATGAAAATTTTAGAATGCGTAGCAATGTGACTAGAACAATTAGAAATGAGTAGATTATAGATTTTTGGATAGCACTCAGATAGCTAAAATGCAATGATGAAGCATAAGGAACCATTTAGGCCTATTCCTTAGGAAAATAGGAAATTAAATAACATGTCTTAAATTAATAGAATGATCGGGAACACGAATCGATAGAACCATGTTTAAACAATGTATGCGCTGTTTGACGTGAATTCTAGATCCCAATGATTTCAAGGATCTCAATAACCTGATCAAGCAGAAGATCGATGCTCACGGGGATTAAGAAAGGATACTAGTAAACTCATTGTGCGGCCAGGCAGAAGTTTGGCGTATCAGGTTCAAGCCAAACATAATTATTTGTTCGTGTTAATCCAAACACTAAAAATATAAACTACTCTTCCTATAAGATGACATAGAATTCTCAACATGAATTTCGAACTTATGTATACAAATAGGATAACCATAATAGAACTCTCCTCTACAACATACGAGCAAACCTTGATCTTAATCGATATTAAAGGAAATTGGGGTGACCTAATTGAATCTCGTGGGCGAGATTCTTCTTTAAGGGGGTAGATTGTGACAACCCCAGTCCTAACAGTTGATCATGAACACTTGTGCATATAAATACAAGTAGTAGAAAACTAGTAAATGCATAGAGACATTGATGCTCCATCTCAGATATTGAATTTTGGGGGTGAAATTCTCTTTAAGGGGGGTAGATTGTAACACCCCGTACTTTTCAGTACTCGAGTGTTATTAGGAAGACTAAATAATTAATTTTAAATGGGATATAATTGTTGTGTGTGTGTGTGTATATATATATATATATATATATATATATATATATATATATATATCTATATATATATATATATATATATATATATATATATATAATTTTATAATTATTTGTAATAATACATATGTTACTTAAATTGTTCAAATTATGCATATTATTTATTTTATATTATTTAAACCATATATAAAATGAATTGTATACTAACACATTATTATATAACTGATGTATATTAATTAACATTTACATTTTATAAATTTTAACTATATATTATCGTATTTTACTATACATATAATATATATCACTTAATAGTAGTTTTATTATACTACGTATGCATATATAATCACAAAAATATACATTAAAAATGTTCATGATTTTAAATAAATACTTATCTATAATTGTTAATGTATTATACTAAATAAATATGTAAATATATTTTTATTTAATGATCTAAAATAGGTAGTGGCCCTGTGTGGCTCACTAGCTAAATGAGCGATCTTGATCGCAAGACTGGACCATAACTAGTCATTGGATTGACAAAATTGGCACTCAAAGGACATTTTTCAGCTAATACGGCACACCTAAGACCTGGATCTGCCTCATCCTTTAGGTTGGGCCCTAATTCGAGCCGACCAGACAAATGCATGGAGTACTAGATTGCTAGGATCGTCACGGTGGACCCCACTTTTATGTGGTGCGTGTACACCACATGTGTATAGCCGCCGAGCACCAGACCGGGCACTCAGTCAAACTAAGAACTGACCCAACATCTCCCAAAAATGGAGATATCTCTCTAGCATTCTTGCCCGGGCAACTTTCAAAAAGGGGCAACTACTGTGATGGATCATGGCCCACCATCAAGGGTCCTACGGATGATCCAAACCATCCATCTTGTAGAGGGCACGAAAGGGACTGTCCCTGCCAAATTTCAGTCGTTGGGTTGCACACACGTGCACGTAACATCAACTATAAAATAAGCCTAAAAACACACCTACCTCCAAAAACAGAAAGGAATCCGTTCTTTCTACTTTCCACGCTAGCGATCTGCGTGAAAGTTTCTCCTGGGATCCCAACCCTCGAAAATATTGCGTCCCTAGCTGTAATCTAAGATTTTCTCCTGCTGCCATTGTTAAAGCCAAATGCTCAAGTGGCGTTAAAGGCCATCCATTCAGTGGGCCCCACAGTCATCGGAGGGGAAATCCACACCGTCTGAACGTCGTTAATCACGAGCTCAACCGTCCAATGGCAATCTGCCATTGGCATGGAAGTCATCTTCCCCGTTCGTTTGAAGAACCCACCACCTGTACATAGACCCCATTTACTGATCTGAGATGTCCTTCAGGTGGACCAGGAATCCAGAAATCCATCCCTAGGGTTGGATTGAAGCCACACAAGGGTCTAGGGGTAATAAGCGCTCAATGAGCAATAACAACATTGGGTTTACGAGCGGATTAGAGATAGCGTTGTAACTAATCCAGAGATTAGGTTCAGACGACGTCTAAGAACGCGGAAGGGCTATAAATAGCCTCTTTAGGGCGACCATTTCAGAAATGTTGGAGAGAGAACCGGCGCCGTTTCCTTCTTCCTTGCCGTTAGCACGCTGTCGTGCCCTGTTTCGCAGCGACTCGCTAGCAACGAGTTTGCTGGCGAGGCAAAGAATAAATCAGATATAGAGAAGAGAGGAAGGAAAAGGAGAGAAGGAAGCAGGAAGAATAGAGAAGAAGGAAGGAAAGAGAAGGAAGAAAAAATTGAGAAAGAGAGAAGTGCGGCTGCTGCCGTCGCTGTTGTGCCGAGTTGCTGGTCAACCCAGTTAGGTCCCTGCTGGTCAGGTCCAGACGCTATCTGGACCAGCGTAGGAAGAGGAAGAAAGAAAGGAAGAAAAGAAAGAAGGGAGAAAGAGAGAAATAGGGAAAAAGGGTGTAGAGAGAGGTTGTTGCTGCCTGGTTGAAACCGAGTCGACTCAGCTGATTCGAGTCCAGCGAGTTGAGTTGGGTTTGGGCCTTGGTCCAAACATTGATGGACATTCTAGCATTTAAAAAAAATAATTAAAAAAAATAATTAAAAAAAAAAAGAAAAGAAGAGAGAGTGAGAGAAAGCAAGGAAGTAAAGGAAGAAAAAGAGAAAATGAGAGAGAGAGAGAGAGAGAGAGAGATTGAGCCAGGTCATTGCCAAGTCGAACCGAGTCGACTCGACTGTCTTGCGAGTTTAATCCAAATGGGGGCCATGTTGAGGATGAGTCGACGACTAGGTGAGTTGACTCTCTAGTTGTATTCTATTGGTATTTAAAACTCTATTTAGGTTACTGACTTTCTTATATTGGTTGGATATAGAAATTCTCTAAGGACTACTTTAGACGCCTATTGTTGAGTCCAGTTGAGTGGTGTGGACTCAGAGATTGGATTTGTGCAAATTGAGGCGATCCGAGCTAATTTCATTTTTTGATTAAGGTGCGTTAACTCCCTAACCACCTTCTATTAGCTAAAAACATATTTTACATGTATTAATAATAATAACAAGGTAGGATATATTAATATGCTTGTGTTGGTGGAGTATAGGTATTCAGTAGAGACTACTTTAGATCCCTCTTGTTAAAGCCAAGTCGGTGTGGACATTGCGATTGAATTCAAGTTGAACTCGTCTAAGGTGAGGACTCACCCTTTGAGCTTTCCACTTAAATTCATTTATCTAATTATAGATGGTGTCTTAATCCTTTCAGTTTAGTTACTTGATTAGGATACTTAGCATCTTATGTGAACACGTGAATATGTTAATATGTTGCACATTTGATTCCGATGTAGATAATGAACGCGTCTCTTTAATTTTGGGTAAGCATAAATGATTGATGATAATATGCTATCTTTAGTTAATTGTATGGTTGTCATTCACAATCATTGGATGTGTCGAATGGAACTTGCCGTGGACCAACTATCTTGCAGTCCATATTTGACTTACACAACTTGGATCGCACATATGCCTTATATGGCTTGGACTGCATATTTGCCTTACGTGGCTTGTTGGTTATGTGTGCATATCATGTGTTTCCTAGCCATCTTGCGGTGTTCAGTCGTACCATGATTTCCGGGTGGAGCTGAAGTTTACTTATCGATTTTCTAGCTATCTTGCAGAGTTCACATACAATATGATTCCAGGGTGAAGTGAGAGGTTTAAAGGGTGATTTTCAATTCGTCTTGCGAATTTCACTTGTACAATGATTTTCGGGTGAAGCTGAAGTTCACTTATTGATTCTCTAGCCATCTTGCGGAGTTCACGTACAATGTGATTTCAGGTGCAATAGAAAATCGTATGTTTGATTGTTTGGTTATCTGAACATGTTCTCTTATATTGCGAATGTTATTATATTTTTCTTATGATGAAATTCAGTTGATTGGATTGATTTCCTTAATATGAGTATAAATATGAAATGCCTTGATTAGTGTATCTAAAGTGCATGACTTACGATCTATATTGGATTATGAATGATAAGTGTGCAATCTTAGAGGGTGCACCTCACTGCGATAGTCATTGACGCTATCAAACCGTAACAGTTGATGCAGGCATATGGCGAGTCGATGCTCTTCACTAGGTTGCTGGAGCAGATCGAGTAGCTAGGGAGCTAGGCGGGGTCCCTGTGGCCCATATTGAGCTCCACCACTAATTGATAGATTCCTATTTTTACTTATATGAACTTTATTATTTGGGATTGTATAAGTTCTGTATGGGCGCCACATTTGAAAATTTGGTGATGATCAAAATGTTTTTATTTAATGCATGGTTTATTCTATCTTCATTGCTGTTAACTCTGATTAATGACAAACGGTTCAAATTTATACTGGATTTTATAGGCTAACACTCGGGTTTTTGGGAAATGGGTTATATACTCGGGTCCTGAAAACACGGGGCGTTACAACAGGATCCGATGTACGGCAAGTCATAGAGCATACGTTCACTAGAGATCTAGAGAAGCAGAGGGGTTGAGAAGGGAATAGATGTCATGATGAATGTTTGTATGTAAAATGAAAAGATCTTTGGCTTGATCTTCAGTAGGCTAAGACATGGATTACACCATGATCAATCCAGGCTAGACTTGGGGTTTGAGATGATTGGGAGGAGGCTAAGGGGTAGCTGAAAAATCTAAACTTTGAGGCTTGGGAGCTCCTTCTCACCCTCACTCTCTTCCTTTCTCTCCCTCTCTCCCTTTGAAATGAGAAGATTTTTCTCTCCTGGAATTGTTGTGTGTAAAATGTGAAAGGGAGAGGGCAATTTATAGCCTTTTCTGATGGCATTGTGGTAATTGCTAGGCTTGTGAGGAGTAAAATCTGACATGGCATCTTGGGATTGGTTGAGGAGAGGGTAATGTCACATGGCATGCTTTCATAGGCTCTTGGGTTTAGTATGATGGTAAATAGGGTGAACTACAGGGGTAATTATATATGAAAGTTGACGTTTGGCGTTGTAGGATGGTAAATAGGGTGAATTACAGAGGTAATTCCATATGAAAGTTGACTTTGGCATGGTAGGATAGTAAATAGGGTGAACTAAAGGGGTAATTCCATATAAAAGTTGAATTTTGGCTTGGTTGATGGTTTAGGGTTTGGATTAGGGTTTAAGCTAAGGTTAGGCTGGGTTTAAGGTTTAGGCTAGGTTTAAGGTTAAGGCTAGGGTTTGGGTTTGGGTTTAGGTTTAGGCTGATTTTTTGGTTGGATTAGGGTTTAAGCTAAGATTAGGGTTTAGTTTAGGATATGATCATGGTTCTCAGATTGTCTTAGCTTTCTCAAGATGTTAGCCCGGGTGGGGTGTCTATAGATGCCCCTCTTTGGCCAAGGTTACAAGCAACCGAGTGCGAAAGCGAGTAAACACCCTACCCTTCTGGTCAGAAAAAGGTAGTGGTTTGAATCTGTTGCCTGTTATTGTATCATTGTCAGTCGATTGTTTGGAAAAAAGATGACTCGCACATATCATGAGGGTTTAAGGAAAATGTCGTGATTGTCCCTGCGCGTTGATGCGGCATTATAGGTCACTAATCACAACCCTTTCACGTCAGATTGTTAATAGCATCGGAGAGTAAGTCTGAAAAGTATATGGCCTTTGCGCGTCGGTTGTGACTTTATGAGGATTCTCGTACTATTTGGATATGTCGTTTCCTTTGCTACGTAATCACCCTAGGAGTATTTGTTCTGTTTGATCGTCAAAGTGGTTAGTTGCCCTGAGCATGAATGCGGTCTTACGAGGAACTCACTACGCTGACTTGGACTCGATCAAACTTTCTGAACATCCCGGACTAGGTATGTGAAGGTAATCTTTTGCCATGCAGTCTGCTGATTCTGATACTTTGGTTACAATGGATTGTCGTCACTTTGAGTTTAATTATTCTGTCCACAGATAGATCAAATCATTTTTACTTGCATTAATCTCGTACGACAGTCCAGATATGGGGATCAAGCCAATCATACTTGTATCATGTACGGATTCGATCATCCTTCTGGGAAACTGGAAGGGATCGAATCTTATTTTGCTGTTTGCACTGACTGCAACTGGAGAATATAGAAGATTCTGCTGTGTACTGCACGCCGCGTGCCTTTTTGAAAATTTTTTACTTGGAAACTATCCTCTTTGGAACTAGACTCCTTGGGGATTTTAATTTCAAAATATTTTTAGATTTTTTTAGAAAATATCCGTTCGATCTCGTGGGTGGGCGTCATCGTTTGGTTTTTATCTGCGATATATTTTTAGGATTTTGGAATATCCGTTTGATCTCGCTGGAGGGCGTTGTCATTCGGTTTTTATTATGGCCATTTTTTTAATAAGTCCAAATAATTATGTTGCCTCCACTGGTGGTGTCGTGGGACTTTTGACTGATCTGATTTTTATTGGAACTGTATCGAAGATATATTTTTATGATTTTTTTGTAAAAGGATCCGATCTATCGTTTCACGCTCTAATGGTAGCGATCGAGATTGCATTCACTGGGGATGCATTTTTTTTATAATTTTTTTTAGAGAGATGAGATTGTATATGAAAAATGAAAATGAAATGAAAATTTTTGTGCCATGTATGTCTGTGTGTGCTTGTGTCTGAACTTGTGCCCGGATGGTGGAATTAGAATATTGAACTTAACCCACGTCGAATCCGGTATTCTGAGTTGTTTACTAGGGATCCCGGTTCCCTTAGAGTAGCGGATACTAGGATCTTGCCTGTTGGATTTGTGTAGTGTCTGACAGAATTCTGATTCGGGACTTATCTTCTTTTCCTTGTGCTTCTTCACTTTGCTCATTGCCTTGGCTTCTTCTGTACCTGCACTTTTTGTTTTCTATTTTTTTTCTTTCTAACCATTTTTTCCCATAGCGCCTTTTTAGGTTTTCAACATGACCGGTTTTCTCGTCATTTTTGCCCATGTCGTCCTTTCGGATTTTTACTATGTCCCGAGTTTTTACTCTTGTCTGCCCCTTGGTAGCTGTTCTCTTTTTACCCTTGGTGCCTTTTCAGGTTTTCACCAAGTCCGCTGCATGCCAGCTGTTTTTACTAGAGGTGCCCTTTCGGGTTTTCACCTCGCCCGTTTTGCTTAGGCACGTAACTTTTCTTTTGATTTCTCTTTTTCTTGTACAGAGGAGGGAGGCTAGACTCCATTTATTGTCGGCTAACTGGTGAGCTACCTGACTTTGTCTTCAATCACGATCATGAAGCTATTGACATTGGGTTAAACTATCCTGAGGGGAAATGGGTTAGTGACTCGTGTTCTCACTCATTAGATTCGACACTTCTTTTCTTTTCTTCTTTTCTTTTTTTTTTTGTTTGGGGACTACGCGCTTTATTCATCCACTTTTTTGTCTTTTTGTTACCCTTAATTTTTTTTTAGAACACATATTGGAAGGAAGGAATGATGATGGAATATACCTCAGGATGCTAATCTCTTGTTGTTTGACTTCATCTTTTCGATTGTAGTTGTTGACATAGTGTAACACCCCGGTTCCTGAAACCCGAGTACACTACTCGTTTTCCAACTTTTACAATATCCCAAATTTCATGTACATTTTTTTTCTTTTTATCAGAGTTAGTAACATAGCGGGATGGAAACAATTCAAGTATAAGAGGGAGTCCAAATATACATAATCAAGGTTTTCAAGTGGTTACCCAAAAATTTATACAAACCAATGTCTTAACCTTTACAAACATAACTGTATAAATTAAATACAAATAAAATCAGGAATGGAGAGTCGCAAGATCATCTGGCTTCTCTCATTCCTCATTAATACCAGCGTATGCATCATCTCCGTCCCCTGCACACTGAGTACGGTTCGACAGCGTCAATGGCTATCCAGTGAGGTATAACCCCCAAGATTTATTGTATCATCAAAATAATTAAGCATAGTTATCAGAGAAAGTATATAACAAATATTACACAATGTTTATCATGGGAATCAGATAAGGTTCATCAAATACGCATTCATTAGATAAATCACACAAAATAATCTTTTTTAAATACATGGATGTATGCACATGCTCACAGACCTGGGGATGAACATCCAGCTGGTAAAAAGTTGCCCAAGGAGAACTACCCACCCGGAAAAATACTCAAAGGTACGCCCAAGGAGAACTAGTCACCCGGAAAAGACTATGCAACGAGGTCGCCCAAGGAGAACTAGCCACCCGGAAAAATACTCAAAGGTACACCCAAGGAGAACTATCTACCTGGAAAAGACCATATAATATAGATCGTCCAAGGAGAATTAGTCGCCCGAAAAAGTACACAAAGGTACGCCTAAGGAGAACTAACCACCTGAAAAATACCAAATAACATAGATCACCCAAGGAGAATTAGTCACCCGAAAAAGTATACAAAGGTACGCCCAATGAGAACTAACCACCCGGAAAAGACCATAATATATGCCATGAAAATGCATGATTTGCCCAACCATTATTATTCCAATTTCAAACCATCATTTTAAGGAAGCTCAAAGGTCACTATGAGGGATTTATCACCCAGCATTGGCTAACAGCTCAGGCATAGTGTCCCATTTCACCATCCCTAGCTCATGACGCTAACAAATAGGATGTTTAAAGGTAACTTACTCAACTAGTGGCCAATTGTAATTCTAAAAGTGGAACTTAACATCACAAGATTATACGAAGACGGTTCGTTAAAGCCACATAGGGCAAATATTACATCAAGCAGCATAAAGCAAGCGATTCATCCCAAGGATGTGATAAAAAGAGGGATTTTCCCAAGAGCCACTTAGGCGACATATGATTCATAAGATAATAAGTCCACTGCATAATTTCATTTAATCATTTCACAAATGGCCACAAATTTAAGGACCTTTACATACACCATACAGTGATCACAAGCTCAATCATATGAAATATTTCATTTAAACCAGGATAGAGAATTTACGATATATACCATGTTCAAACTCTTGAATGTAAATCCAATGATTAATCATTTAGGAAGAATTTTCACTCAAATAGAAACTAACATTCCTCGTCATATTTACTAAAGATTAAATCAAGTAAATAATGAAATAACTAAACTAAGATAATTATCATGATGTAGAAAAGCTTGAAGGTAATCCTCACCTTTAAATTAAGTGATTGCAATATAGTGCTCCAATGCATCAGTCCAACTTGGATGGTTTAGATTTAAGTTCCACACGCCATCTACGATTAAGATCTAACCTTAGGCTTTGATCTCCAACCTACGCTTAAGATTAGCCATTTTGGGAATTCTAAAATCCAGGTTGCACAATGGATGAAAATTCGTAGTAGGGGTTAAAATCGATGAAGATTAATAATAATAACACTAGTTAGTATACAACCTAATGTAAATTTACAACAACAATTATAATCTTAGGCAATAGTAATAAAATGATACTAATTATTAACTTTAAATAAAGCCATTTAATAAAGAATCTGATTTGTGAAAAGGATGAGAAGCAACTTACGTACGTCAACTTGACTCTCCATCAAATCTTCTTCCTAGCTTCTCACTTCTTCTTTCTTTTATCTGGTCCTCTTACAGGGCCTGAACTCAAGTCAGAACCGAACCCAGCCAGCCTGAGTCTGGATCCAGTGACTGAACTCAGTCCTGAGTTGAGCAAGTGAGTCAACCCGACTCGGCAGCTACCACTCTGCTCCTTTTCTTCTTCTTTCCTTCTTTTCTTTTATTCCTCTCTTGCTGAAAACGTCCAACAATCTGGACCCATCCAGACTCTGTAACCCTCTCCCATTTCTTCTTTTCCTCCTCTTTTTCCTTCATTTCTTCTTCTCTACCTTCCTTCTTGCTGGAGAATGCCTATATGCGGTCCTGGATTCGAAGGTAGCTGGCTGGAGAAGACCAGCAATAACCCACTCGACCCAGACTCGTCCTGACCTTGGTCAACACGGTCCGATTATGCTCCAACTCAATTTGACTCGAGACCGTGACCCGTTAGCAGACCCGACATCAGTAATCTCCTCTCCTTTCTCTCTGATCTTCTTCTTCTTCATTTCTTCCCTTCTCTTTCTCCTTCTCACTCGACCAAAACAGATCTAGACTCAGACCGAGCTATCTCCACTCAATGCGGCAATGGGTAGGCGGCGCTCTCTTTCTTTCTTCAGTTTTCTTTTTTTTTTTTGAAAGAGAAGCCCTAAACGACAGCCTTTTTATAGACTTTTATTAATCTGTTCAAGACGGTTCGGGTTTTAGTTGTTTAATCTGTGCCGATTTGCAACGTTAAAACTGAATCATGCTTGCAGGGCTGCGATCAAACTACATGGATGGATTTCTGACATATGGGTCCACCTGATGAGCAGCCCTGATCAGAGAATGGGCCCGATCAAGGGTGATGGGTGTTTTCAGATAAACGGTGAAGATGGCTCCGCTATTAATGGCGGGTTTCCCATGGATGGTTGATCTAATGATCAGCCACGTTTGGACGATGTGGATTGCTCCCACAATCACAGTGGGACCCATAGAACGAATGGTGATTAACTTCTCTTAAGTATTTCACTTCAACAGCAGCGGCGGGTGAGAAAAGCTCAAGCAAAAGCTAAGGGAGCCCTAAAACGGAGGGTTGAGATGGATTGAGACAAAAGGCTAGGATCCTAGGAGGAGGTTTGCACGCTGGCTGCCAGCTAGAAAGAGGGAAGAATGGAATTCTTTCCATTTTTGAAAAAATCCAGCCACACACACTCGATTTGTGATGGCGTTTGTCATCACACGTGTGCGATCCATGGACTGAAATTAAGTAGAGATTTGTCGTCTTTATGTCCTCTATAAGATGGACGGTTCGAATGATCCAAGTTGATCATGATGGTGGGCCATGGACGACGTCAAATATTGCCACTCGTTTGAACGCCACAAGAGCAGGAAAAAGAGAGAACAATCTCTCTTTCTTTAGGAAAGCATGGGTCAAGCTCCATTTGACCGTGCTAGTGGGTTCGATGCACTGTGGGTGCATGCGCGTCTCATACACATGCAGATGTAGTGGGGCCCATATGAATGTCTTTCACAAATCCAGACCATTATTTCATTTTGCAAGACCATGTTAGGGTAGAGTATTGACGATGAGGCAGATCCAAAATTCCAGATGGGCCATTTTATCTTATTTTTGTGATTTAACTAATGATCTACATCGATCTGATGATCCGATCATTTTAAAATGAACATCAATGGTTAAAATGGTCCCAAGGCCCCCCTTAGTTGGTAATCAATGGTTGGATTACTGATAAGATGGTCTAATTTGCAATTATAAATTTAAATATTTTTTGTTACAATATTCTTAATAACATTATTATTATTATTATTAAATTTATTGTTATTATATTTTCAATAATTGAATATTTATATTCAAATATGGTGGTTCTGTCTTTAGTAGTCGTATTATAGGCTTTTTCAAACTAATTTATATATTTATTTATTCATTACTCTTAATTTATTTTATTTTATTTCAGATTGACGGTTGGATGTGACGATACAAATAACCTACGTTAATAACCTTCATTAAATAAGTCCCAACCTACCACTAAATTTCTATTTGATCATTTAGATTTTCTCTTATTCAAGGATAACAATCTGGTGGCCTTAAAATTTGCTATTTGAGTGGCTCACAAGACTTTGTAACTACTGAGATGAAGATCTACTGTGGATCTCCCAGATTAACGATCAGATGGCGTAATCTTTGGATGAAGATTACACTTAATGGTCAATTTAGGCTATAATGAAGGTAAATGTTCAAATAGGCTAGGTTGGTATTTATATTAGGTTACAAGGTAACACCCGAGTACTAGAAAGTACGGGATGTTACAATCTACCCCCCTTAAAGAAGAATCTCACCCTCGAGATTCGATAGCGCACATCCCAATTATTACGGTACAAGTGGTAGGGTTATCTTAAAGGTACAATATGATTTTCTGTCTACAGGGTTCACGAATAGATGGTAGTGGTAAGTTTGAGCCTGATACATTGATCCTCTGTCTGCGCAGAACAGGGGATTCATTGACATCAATTTCTAATACTGGCAATTTTTGATCTTCTGCTTGATCAGGGCATTGAGATCATTGGAAATTTTCTAGGATATAGAATTTGGGTCAAACCGTGTACACTTCGCATAGCATGGTTCTATCCATCCGTGATCCTAATTGTTCTAGACACCTAGGAATTTTTATATAATTTTCTACTTTCATAATAAGAGTACTCGAAATTTAAGTGAAATAGACACGAATGACCCTTTCATACTTTGATTTTCTAATGCATGATTTGAAAATTTCTGGATCAAAATTTCTACAAGAGCATTTTAAGTTCAACATTTACTAAACTTTTCCAAATTCTCGATTCTAGTCTCAATATGCTTAATCTAGGGTTGAAAAGTTCACTCGAAATTCTATAACTTTACTTCTAATTAATTCTAATTGCTAGATTTTATGGGAAATATTGTCCCTGACTAATGAGGGGTCTTAGAAGATTCAAATTACAGTTTCTAGTATGATTTTATTTATTTATTTATTTGGGGAGTCCTTAGGTTTGATATAATGTGTAATGGGGTGGTTAGGGAATTTCCTATGATGCCTAAGTTCATTTCATTCCTTAAAGGTCGCAACGATTTTACTTCTAACTAAGGGAAATTTTTGAAAAGTCTAAACTCTAGATTTCTAAAATTGTTTCTCGTGAGTCAAGTCAGAGGAATGTTCTCACTTAATCTTAATTGCATCATGGAGAGCACTCGTCTTCCTAAAGTACCTAAGTTTTAGTTTCTAAGTTTCAAACAACTAAATCTAGAAATTTCTAAAGTTTTAATTTTCTATATTTTCAATGCTTCCTAACCCTGGAGGAATTTCTTGTAAGTTCAAATGATATACCTAATAATTTTCTAAGGGGACCTAGGTTTAGTTCCTAAGTTCAATGTTGTGTAGGCAATCTTCTAGATAACTTAGAATCTTAAGTCTCTAAATTCTCAATTTTCATAATTCTAAAGTAATTCCAATCAAGTTTGTATGTCTATTCTAATGAATTCAAGGGAATCTAAGTTTTCTTTCTATGTTCAAACAATTAAACCTGAATTTTCCCAAGGGGCCTAAAGTTTGAGTCTCTAATTAATGAGATGTACTAGGAAAATTAAATTATCTTTCCTAATGCAATTCCTTAACTTTAGGGAGTGCTTATGTACAATTCGATGTACCATATAGTGTTAGGATTTCCTAAAATACTTAAGTTGTGTCATTTACTAAATAGTTGTGACAAGGTTATTTCTAAGAGATTTTTGGGAAATTTCATATCCTAGATTTCAAAATTTTGTTCCATGGGAGTCAAGTCTAAGGGATATTCTTGTATATTATTCTCCCAAGGTATCTAAGTTTAGTTTCTAGGTTCAAATGACTAATCCAAAATTTCAAGATGCTTAAGATTTGAAGTATCTATGTTCTTAATTTTCCCTAACTCTAAGGGAATTCTAAATAAATTCCAATGGTTACTCTAATGATTTATAAGGAAACTTAAGTTCATGTTTCTGTATTCTCGGAATTTCTCAAAGTATAGGGAAATTTTCCTTATGGTTAAGTTTCTAATTTCAACAACCTAGTTGAGACATTCATGGTTTGTATAAGTTACTGTCCCAAAGGCAAGGTTTGTCTAGACTCTCTCTGATACCATCTTGTAACACCCCAGTTCCCGGAACCCGAGTACACTACTTGTTTTCCAAAAACCCGAGTGTTAACCTTTACAATATCCCAAATTTCACGTACATTTTTTTTCTTTTTATCAGAGTTAGTAACATAGCGGAATGGAAACAATTCAAGTATAAAAGGGAGTCCAAATATACATAATCAAGGTTTTCAAGTGGTTACCCAAAAATTTATACAACCAATGTCTTAACCTTTACAAACATAACAGTATAAATTAAATACAAATAAAATCAGGAATGGAGAGTCGTAAGATCATCTGGCTCCTCTCATTCCTCTTGGATATCAGCGTACGCATCATCTGCGTCCCCTGCACACTGAGTACGGTTCGATAGCGGCAATGGCTATTCAGTGAGGTATAACCCCTAAGATTTATCGTATCATCAAGATAATTAAGCATAGTTATCAGAGACAGTATATAACAAATATTACACAATGTTTATCATGGGAATCAGATAAGGTTCATCAGATACGCATTTATTAGATAAATCACACAATAATCTTGTTTAAATGCATGGATGTATGCACATGCTCACAGACCTGGGGATGCACATCCAGCTGGTAAAAAGTCACCCGAGGAGAAATAGCAACCCAGAAAAATACTCAAATGTACGCCCAAGGAGAACCAGCCACCCAGAAAAGACTATGCAATGAGGTCGCCCAAGGAGAACTAGGCACCCAGAAAAATACTCAAAGGTACACCCAAGGAGAACTAGCTACCCGGAAAAGACTATATAATATAGATTGCTGAAGGAGAATTAGTCCCCCGGAAAAGTACACAAAGGTACGCCCAATGAGAACTAACCACCGAAAAAAGACCAAATAACATAGATCGCCCAAGGAGAATTTGTCATCCAGAAAAGTACACAAAGGTATGCCCAAGGAGAACTAACCATCTGAAAAAGGCCATAATATATGCCATGAAAATGCATGATTTATCCAACCATTATTATTCCAATTTCAAACTATCATTTTAAGGAAGCTCAAAAGTCACCATGGGGGGTTTGTCACCCAGCATAGGCCGACGGCTCAGGCATAGTGTCCCATTCCACAATCCCTGGCTCATGAGGCTAACAAATAGGATGTTTAAAGGTAACCTACTCAACTAGTGGCCAATTGTAGTTCTACAAGTGGAACTTACCATCGCAAGATTATACGAAGACGGTTCGTTAAAGCCACATAGGGCAAATATTACATCAAGCCGCATAGGGCAAGCGATTCATCCCAAGGATATGATAAAAAGGGGGATTTTCCCAAGAGCCACTTAGGCGACATATGATTCATAAGATAGTAAGTCCACTGTATAATTTCATTTAATCATTTCGCAAATGGCCACTAATTCGAGGACCTTTACATACACCATACCGTGATCACAAGCTCAATCATATGAAATATTTCATTTAAACCAGGATAGAGAACTTACGATATATAGCATGTTCAGACGCTTGAATGTAAATCCAATGATTAATCATTTAGGAAGAATTTTCACTCCAATAGAAACTAACATTCCTCATCATTTTTACTAAAGATTAAATCACGTAAATAATGAAATAACTGAACTAAGATAATTATCATGATATAAAAAAGCTTGAAGGTAATCCTCACCATTAAATTAAGTGATTGCAATATAGTGCTCTAATGCATGAGTCCAACTTGGATGGTTTAGATTTAAGTTCCACACACCGTCTACGTTTAAGATCTAACCTTAGGCTTTAATCTCCAACCTACGCTTAAGATTAGCCATTTTGGGAATTCTAAAATCCAGGTTGCACAATGGATGAAACTTTGTAGTAGAGATTAAAATCGACGAAGATTAATAATAATAACACTAGTTAGTATACAACCTAATGTAAATTTACAACCACAATTATAATCTTAGGCAATAGTAATAAAATGATACTAATTATTAACTTTAAATAAAGCCATTTAATAAAGAATTTGATTTGTGAAAAGGATGAGAAGCAACTTACGTATGTCGACTCGGTTGAGTCAACTCGACTCACCATCACATCTTCTTCCTAGCTTCTCACTTCTTTCTTTTATCTGGTCCTCTTATAGGGCCTGAACTCAAGTCAGAACCGAACCCAGCCAGCCTGAGTCCGGATCCAGTGACTGAACTCAGTCCTGAGTTGAGCAAGTGAGTCAACCCGACTCGGCAGCTACCACTCTGCTCCTTTTCTTCTTTCCTTCTATTATCTTCTTATTTTCTTTTTATTCCTCTCTTGCTGAAAACGTCCAACAATCTGGACCCATCCAGACTCTGTAACCCTCTCCCATTTCTTCTTTTCCTCCTCTTTTTCCTTCATTTCTTCTTCTCTACCTTCTTCTTGCTGGAGAATGCCCATATGCGGTCCTGGATTCGAAGGTAGCTGCCTGGAGAAGATCAGCAATAACCCACTCGACCCAGACTCGCCCTGACCTTGGTCAACACGGTCTGATTATCTCCAACTCGATTTGACTCGAGGCTGTGACCCGTCAGCAGACCTGACATCAGCAATCTCCTCTCCTTTCTCTCTTATCTTCTTCTTCTTCGTTTCTCCCCTTCTCTTTCTCCTTCCCACTCGACCAGAACGGATCTGGACTCGGACCGAGCTATCTCCACTTAATGCAGCAATGGGTAGGCAGCGCTCTCTTTGTTTCTTTGGTTTTTTTTTTTTTTGAAAGAGAAGCCCTAAACGATAGCCTTTTTATAGGCTTTTATTAATCCGTTCAAGACGGTTCTGAATTTGTAACTAATTAAGGATTAGTTACAATTTTTAGTTGTTTAATTTGTGTCGATTTGTGACGTTAAAACTGAATCATGCTTACAAGGTTGAGATCAAACTACATGGATGGATTTCTGACATATGGGTCCACCTGATGAGCAGCCTTGATCAGAGAATGGGCCCGATCAAGGGTGATGGGTGTTTTCGGATAAACGGTGAAGATGACTCCACTATTAATGGCGGATTTCCCATGGATGGTTGATCTAATGATTAGCCATGTTTGGACGATGTGGATTGCTCCCACAATCACTGTAGGACCCATAGAACGAATGGTGATTAACTTCTCTTAACTATTTCACTTCAACAGCAGTGGCAGGTGAGAAAAGCTCAAGTAAAAGCTAAGGGAGCCCTAAAACGGAGGGTTGAGATGGATTGAAACAAAAGGCTAGGATCCTAGGAGGAGGTTTGCACGCTGGCTGCCAGCTGGAAAGAGGGAAGAATGGAATTCTTTCATTTTTGGAAAAATCTAGCCACACACACTCGATTTGTGATGGCGTTTGTCGTCACACGTGTGCGATCCATGGAGTGAAATTGAGTAGGGATTTGTCGTCTTTATGTCCTCTATAAGATGAACAGTTCAGATGATCCAAGTTGATCATGATGGTGGGCCATGGACGACGTCAGATATTGCCACTCGTTTGAACGCCACATGGGTGGGAAAAAGAGAAAAAAAATCTCTCTTTCTTTAGGAAAGCACGGTCAAGCTCCATTTGACTGTGCTAGTGGGTTTGATGCACTGTGGGTGCATGCGCGTCTCATACACATGCAGATGCAGTGGGGCCCATATGAATGTCTTTCACAAATCCAGACCATTATTTCATTTTGCAAGACCATGTCAAGGTAGAGTATTAAAGATGAGGCAGATCCAAAATTCCAGATGGGCCATTTTATCTTATTTTTGTGATTTAACTGATGATCTACATCGATCTGATGATCAGATCATTCTAAAATTGAACGTCAATGGTTAAAATGGTCCTAAGGCCCCCTTAGTTGGTAATCAATGGTTGGATTACTGATAAGATGGTCTAATTTGCAATTATAAATTTAAATATTTTTTTGTTACAATATTCTTAATAACATTTTTATTATTATTATTAAATTTATTGTTATTATATTTTCAATAATTGAATAGTTATATTCAAATATGGTGGTTCTGTCTTTAGTTGTCGTATTATAGGCTTTTTCAAACTAATTTATATATTTATTTATTTATTACTCTTAATTTATTTTATTTTATTTCAGATTGACGATTAGATGTGACGATACAAATAACCTATGTTAATAACCTTCATTAGATAAGTCCCAACCTACCACTAAATTTCTATTTGATCATTTAGATTATCTCTTATTCAAGGATAACAATCTGGTGGCCTTAAAATTTTCTATTTGAGTGGCTCACAAGACTTTGTAACTACTGAGATGAAGATCTACTGTGGATCTCCCAGATTAATGATCAGATGGCATAATCTTTTGATGAAGATTACACTTAATGATCAATTTAGGCTATAATGAAGGTAAATGTTCAAATAGGCTAGGTTTGTATTTATATTAGGTTATAAGGTAACATCCGAGTACTAAAAAGTACGGGGTGTTATACATAGTCAGGTAGGATTACCCATGTTGTCGGTGTTGATGGGCTCTAGAAGATCATTACCCCTAATGATGATGAGACGAAGGGCACCACCCGGAAGAACTTCGCGAGCGATCAGCGGATCATCCTAGGATGGCTTGGACTTGCCCCTTGGATCTAGTAGGCCCAATGATAAGATATGCATTATTACCATGTTGCTAACCTTTCTTTCAAACTTGCTTATCGTTGGTCCTAGTGATCGTTGTGTGCTTTATGTCTGCAACATGTAGTTGGTTGTATCGAGATTACCACCGATCATTTTCTTTGACTTCTCTTTTTCATTCGTACCGATGATGTAGGATGTTGTTAGCGCCCATTTTTGTCTGCCATGAGAATATACTCATGACCGTTGGATGCCTTTGGGTTCATTCTTTCGATGATGTCCACACCCCATAATGAAGAAGGGCTACAGTGTTGTCAGGTTTTAAAGACTCGAAGCATGCACATGGATCTGTTATGCAAGCTTTGAATACTTGAAGCACTTCCTGGCATGCTGCAATAACTTATCTCCAACGTTCATCAATAGGACTCCATCGTGGACTTCAGACATGACCTTGACAGCTTTGATGGGCTTGATTTCAGGCTTCATAGCAGATGGTGTATGAGTAGTTCTTCATTCGATCTGGGTAAGGCTTCATAGGAGAACCCAAAGTTAGATAGCCCCAGGTCTCAGGAATTCTATCATTGTCTGCTTGTATTCAGGAGGCGAGGATCTCTTGATGCGTACTGTTCAAGGGAGCTCAAGGGATCCCAAGTTCACAATTTCAAAATCCTTCGTGACGACATTGGCCTTTGCCTCAAACTTTCGGAGGGAATCCTCTAGCTCGAGAGTCGGATCATCATTTTCCCCATCCTGGGCTTCGTTCAAACCCATGAGTTTGAAGTCTAACTCTAGATCGAAATCATGAGTCAACTTTAAACTCAGGTGTTTTGACAAACACACCTGACACATTATTGCTTCTGATTTTTTAAAGATTTTCTATTGTTTTTGTGTTTTGGAAATTTCTGTTGTTTTTGGATTTTGGCAAATATATGATTTTTTGGCATTTTGACAAGTATCTGAATTTTTTTGGCATTTCGAAAATATCTAATGTTTTTGGCTTTTGAGAATTTTCTCTTTTTTTTATTTTTTTATAAAGACGGCGATGTGAACTAGGGATTGCCTGATTCTGTTCGAGGAGCCAAACATTATTTTATTTTATTATACCGTCTTGGGGACTATGAACCAGCTATTGCCTTGTACTCCATCCCCTTAGGAGGCAGGGACAGACGGATCAGTAGGTGGGCCCTCATTGTCACGCCCAAATGTCGTAATGAGTTTGGGATTGGGCTATGAGTTGGTGTTGGATGTCACTTTTCTCAGCTCATCCCTGACGCATTATGACTCTTTGGATTCTTTTAGCTTAGGTGGGATCCAGACTGTGGTCCAGTCAATCAGAGGCAATTCTTGCCCCTTGCCCTAGTTATTTCCAAACAGCCCAGTTGGGCTCATTTTGCTCATTTAATCCTCCACGGTGGATCTTAGCTCGCCCACCGAATAGATGATCCCCTCCTTGATGGATCTGATTGATGTGTGGATGAAAGGATCATCCTCCTCTTGCCGATTTTGCCCTCCTTCGGTCCATTTGTGCTTTGGTACCTCACCCTTAGGAAGCTGATATCTCAGTCCTGTCATATCTGCATTCTCTTGATATTCGAGCTGATAATAAAAATATTGGCGCTCGACTGGAGGGAAGACATAGTTTGATCCGATGAGACATGCAAGAGGCATACAATTCACAGTCTCGAACTCAAGACTATGATATGGGATATCCTCATCGGAGAATTGTATGTCTGTGATTGGGATATCTAGCTCTTGATAGTTGACTGCTTCTATCGGGAAGATTTGTTCAGGATCATCCAGAATGGTCAGCGCCTTGTCTCTGAAAATGTACTTGGCCTTTTGGTGAAGAATTGAAGAGAGAGCCTTAACTTTATGAATCCAAGACCGATCAGGGAGGAGATGAAATGAAGCTGTGATGTCAAAGACCTGAAAAGTGATGGTTTGTGCTTTAAGGCTAATCATGATCTCGACGTTAATCTCTTCCTCGACCTTTCTCCTAGAGGCGGGAACCACTCGTCCTAGACTCTTCTCTTGAAGGATTGAAAACTGAGTAGAGCTAGGTAAATCCTTTTGAGTACCAGAATTTCCTTCTTGGAAAGTTACCACATGATTGAAGCTGGGCCCTGATTTTGCTAGGGCATGTGGTATGTTGATTGGGGAAGGAGATTTTTCTTGGAGCAAGGGTCGGATTGGCAGATGGTGCCCCTTGCGAGACAGATGATGTATGGATTGGATTGATAGGGGGTGGCTCTGAGGGCACGGAGATTGGACCGGCTGGAGATGCCCCTTGCATATTTAAGGGCGCATGATTGGATTAGATGGGCATGCCAATTGCAGAATCGAGAGCATTGGTGTCGGACTGGCAATGATTAAATGGATGCATTGGACTAGATGACAATGTGATTCTTCCTGAATGATATTAGTGACAGGGGTGCCCAATGAGATGGGGCTTACTTGATACAGTGGCAGTGGATTCTATAGGGTGTAATTGGTGGTGACAACAGCAGGAGAGGTAACCACAATCATTTGGTTGTCAATTAGATCTTGAACCACATGTTTTAGGGTAAAACAATTGTCCGTTGTGTGGCCTCGGGATTAGTGGTATGCACAGTACTCATTCTCATTATAATTTGGTGGCAGAGGGTTTGGTGGGGACCTAGGCAGTAGCAGAGTAAGTATTTGCCTTTGGACTAGCATGGCTAGTATCTCGCTATAAGTTTGGGCTATTGTTGTAAACTGCCTAGGCTCCCAGGCCATCCCATTTGTCGGCCATGATTGGGGTACTGAGGAATCTCCCTTTGCTGTTATTATTGTCATTGTCCCTCTTGAGGAATGAATTGAACACATTGGGTAGAGGCGACAAGATTATCTTCTTCTGTTGGATGGAGGTCAGGAACACTTTTGTTACCATTCTCGTATCCAGTAGGCCTTCCTTCCACTATCCGTTGTACTAGGGAGGCCTGATGAGGCCACCAGGGGAGATGTCTCAGCCCTTATTTCAGCTTCGACTTATTCTCCAACGCGGATGAGTTGGGTAAAGTTGGCATATGGATACGAGATGAGGTATCCAGAGATAATTGGGTTTGCCAAGTGGATGATCATGTACATTTGCTCCTTGTCATCAATAGGTGTTTTCATTCTGGCAACCATTGCCCGCCACCGTCCAACATAAGTTGATAATGACTCATCATTCCTCTGCCTTAAGGCAGCAAGATCCGCCCTTTTAGGTGCTACATTAAGATTATACACAAAACGATCAATGAAAGCTTGAGAAAGTTGTTCCCAAGTTTTAATTCGATGGTAGTTTAATGATGTGTACCAATCTAATGCATCGCCTTTCAAGGATTTTTGAAACAAACGAATCAACACTCTGTCATTACCTATCATAGTATTAAGCTCTCCACAAAATGCTCTTAAATAGTCCATAGGACACCCCGTACCATCATATCTTTTGAATTTTGGTACCTCAAAGTTTTGAGGTACCTTTGCATCAGGGAAGGGACAAAGATCCCTGAATTTGGTGGATGGGAGATCTACCCCCTGTTATTTTCGTAACTTCCTCTACATCTCTTGCAATTGATCGCGGAGTTCTTCAATTTCGGAGGGATCGGATGAGAGGGGTTTTGCCCCTTGGAGTTGATTGGATCTCCTATCAGGAGGAAGATGTTAGAATTGGTTAAGATTCCTGACTATGGGAGGTTGCATTTGATAGTGGTTCTCATCAGTGAGAAGCCGTTAGAAAGGATTGTCGGCCGAGGAAAATTGGCCTTGAAGGTAACTTCCATTACAGGGAGGATGCCAGAAAGTTGAGATGATTAGGGCATTAGGCGGTGATACTTGTATAGTTTGGGCAACCCCTCTTTCAATACACTAGGCAAGAAGGTCTTGTAAAGCCTTAAGATTTTGGGCCATATAGGCCATGAATGTAGTGGTTACAGTATTACCAGCCATGAGCTCAGGCTATCTAAGGGATGCCTTTCAATAACAATGGTTTCTTCTTCCTGGTTTGTCATAGCAAGTTTGGATCAGGTAAGCATGGGGTGAACGAAATCCTTGAATGGGTGCAAGCCAAAGATCGATGCTCATTTTTTTATGCAAGGTATGAATGCAAATGTTTATATGTAGAATATCCCCTAAGATTATATTACCACACTATTTCGAGTCGGGTCTCAGCTAGTACAAGCTAGCAAATCCCTAGTGGAGTCGTCATTCTGTGAACACTGGAAATCAATGTTCATGTTTATCTGGCGATCTTTGGAAGTGGTTTTGTTTTTTGGGGTGTGTGTAAGGGGGTGTGTGATGTCAGTTTGGAGTCGCCACTAGCCACTTAATCTTAGAATCTCGCAGTCAGCTAGAACCCGCGGAATATGTAAGGTTGGAGAAATCCGAAGATCCTCACACCTTATATTGACTCCTGGTCTGCGATCCATGATTCTGAGTTAGGGACCTCAATTACAAAGAGGGAAGGTTTTGGGCACCCTCTCTGCCTGTACAAATGTACGATCTCTACTTAGTGTGGTAAGGAAATCTCAAAGGATGAATGATGTAGTCGAAATAGGACTAGGCACACGTGGATTTCTGATGCGACAAGATCCGAGATTTCGGTAAAGCATAGAGCATACGTCCAACGATGCGTCTAGAAGGCGGATGTGATGATGCTTATGTAAAAAGGTAAAGAAAAGTAGATTAGATCACTAGGAATTTCTGATGTGACGGGATCCGATGTACGGCAAGTCACAGAGCATACATTCACTAGAGATCTAGAGAAGCAGGGGGGTTGAGAAGGGAATAGATGTCATGATGAATGCTTGTATGTAAATGAAAAGATCTTTGACTTGATCTTGAGTAGGCTAAGACATGAATTACAACATGATCAATTCGGGTTAGACTTAGGGTTTGAGATGGTTGAGAGAAGGCTAAGGGATAGCTGAAAAATCTAAACTTTGAGGCTTGGGAGCTCCTTCTCACCCTCACTCTCTTCCCTTCTCTCCCTCTCTCCCTTTGAAATGAGAAAATTTTTCTCTCTTAGAATTGTTGTGTGTAAAATGTGAAGAGGAGATGCCTATTTATAGCCTCTTCTGATGGCATTGTGGTAATTTTTGGGCTTGTGAGGGGTAAAAGCTGACATGGCAGCTTGGGATTGGTTGAGGAGAGGGTAATGTCACATGACTTGCTTTCATAGGTTCTTGAGTTTGGTATGATGGTAAATAGGGTGAACTAGAGGGGTAATTCCATATGAAAGTTGACTTTTGGCTTGATAGGATGGTAAATAGGGTGAACTACTGGGGTAATTCCATATAAAAGTTAACTTTAGCTTGGGTGATAGTTTAGGGTTTGGATTAGGGTTTAAGCTAGGGTTAGGCTGGGTTCAGGGTTTAGGCTGGGTTTAAGGTTAAGGCTAGGGTTTGGGTTAGGCTAGTTTTTGGTTGGATTAGGGTTTAAGCTAGGATTAGGAATTGGTTTAGGATATGATCATGGTTCTCGGATTGTCTTAGCTTTCTCAAGATGTTAGCCTGGGTGGGTTGTCTATAGCAAGGTGTGCCCCTAGTTGATTAAAGCTGAGACAGACAGGGTGTGCCCCTAGTTGGTTGAAACTGAGATAGGCAAGGTGTGCCCCTAGTTGATTGAAGTTGAGAAAGGCAGGGTGTGCCCCTGGTTGATTGAAGCTGAAACAGACAGGGTGCACCCCTGGTTGGTTGAAGTTGAAACTAGTTGAGTGCGCCCCTAGTTGATTGAAGCTGAGATTGGCAGGTGTGCCCCTGGTTGGTTGAAGCTAAGAGTGGTAAGGTGTGCCCTTAGTTGATTGAGGCTGAGGCTGGCAGGGTGTGTCCTTGGTTAGTTAAAGTTGAGACTAACAAGGTGTGCCCCTGGTTAATTAAAGTTAAGACAGGCAAGATGTGCCCCAGGTTGGTTGAAGCTGAGATTGGCGGAGTGTGCCCCTAGTTGGTTGAAGCTGAGACTGGCGGGGTGTGCCCATGGTTGATTGAAGTTGAGACAGGCAGGGTGTGCCCCTAGTTGGTTAAAGCTAAGGCATTAATGATATGTATTAAGGCTTCCAGGGATCCTTTGAAGTGCGACACTCGATCATGTTCATGGTCTGAGTGACTTCAGGATGAAAGGCTCAACCAAGTGTTAAGTATGCCTTGTTCAATTCAACGGGAGCATTAAAGAGGGGGTCATTGACGACTCCTAAGGAAATGACATCTAAATCCTTTATGAATGTCTCGTAGTGGAAGACTATAATGGAGGAGGAAGATGTAGACATGGTGATCGAAGGAATATAGGACGAAAAAAGAAGTTTGAGTGAGAGAGAAGAAATAAGAGGTGCAAGAAAGCAAAAATTAACCCCGCATAGTGTTTATATATTAGCCGCTATATGTGCGCATTAATGAAAGGGCAATCCTGGATCCTAGTAGAAGATGATTGTATGCAAGTGTCCCAAGGACATCCAACAGATAAGAGGTAGAGACCCTCATTCGGTTTAGCCTCGGTCAAGTGGAATCAATGGGTATTGACACATGGATGAACAACCATTCACATTAGTTGCATCGGGTAACCAAACAATGTCGCTTTCACCTTTTACCCAAAGGTGAAGCAACATGGGAGGCAATATTGTACCTTATTTTTTACCTTTCCAAGAAAAGCCAATGGGGAGGTGACGTGTGGCATTACACGAGATATGGGAGGTATATAAAAAGATTTTATGAGATACTTATTGCTGATATATATTTAATAATGCATGTCATTATGTGACCGATAAAGTAGTGCAGCCGAGACATTAAAGAGAAAAATGCGGTCGAAGAGCAAGCCATAACCTAGAGGAATAGAGCTTGGGCGAGAGAAGATGAACAATCAATAAAGAAGAGAAACATTTGAAGAATAGCTACAAAATATATCTATAAATAGCAAGAAGAGTAGGAGAGCAAAACAACAACAATAAAATCCAACAAACAAATCAACTCTATCAATTTATCTTAGCTCAGTCTATCTTAAGAGTAGTAATAATCCAATAGCAAGAATTTCTTAGTTGTAATATAAGTTTATACTCATACGTTGGACTTGATCCTTATCCAATACAAGGAGTTCTTTTAAAAGAAGCATTCTTGCAGTTGTTCTCAGTGACCGACTGTAAGTTTTTCATTTTGTTTGATTGTATTGGTACACTGAAAAGTCCTTTCTTGTGAAAGGCGAGGCGCAAACCATCTTCAAATGAAGAACCCCATCCTTTAATTATCACTTAATCATTACAAATATTTTGCGAGTGTCTGAATACATGATTGGTCTCTCACGTTCGGTTATATACCATCAAATTTGACGTATTTGCTTATTTTGGTGCTTGGAGTCAAAGTCGAACAGTTTGAATCAAGCTGCAATATCGATTATGGCATGCCCGCAAACACTACATGTAACGCCCCGAACTTTTCAATACTCGAGCATTAAAAATTATCGAGCGTTACCATAAGATTCGACCTAATATATACATGCGTACGATACAAATCCAACCATCTTAGCCTTACATCCTTGCCTTGACACAAACCTAACCGTTGGGAATGGTCTTCATTCATAGATCAAGTCATCCGACTGTTAATCACGTAGTTTAATACATGTACGTTCCTCTGACTAAATTTACAAATGACCCATCATCCATGATGAATTAGATGTAAATTATTTTATAAGAATTACTTAGAAACGTGCTTACAACCATGTAGAACACTTAAATCTCACAAAACTCGTATATCAACAATAATTACGAAAATGTCATTAACCTAAACCCGGAATTCTATATCACATAGTTCTCACTATCCGATTAACGTGAAATTTTATACCATGCCTAGGAATCTTAAATTAATCGTACATGTTGAATTTCAGTCCTTATATCCTTGTAGAAGTAACCCAATGGATAGATCAGCCATTAACCCTCGATCTTGGTGCCCACCTGATCCTTAGATATACTTCAATTTTGAGCTCAACCCCATAAACCAAGTGGAAAAACGAATGGATGGTGTAGATCTTACATTACATCACGATGGGCCCCATACTTAGGAGGTGCATGTGCACATCAGGAGCACACCAGCGGTGCACCGAACCAGACATCGGGTCAAACTAGGTTTGACTAGGTGAAAACCGTTCGTCCGCGCAGTAGCTGCAAACGTTCGTCCGCGCAGTAGCTGCAAACGTTCGTCCGCTGTGATGATGGCGAGCCACCATCATCGTCCGAATGAATGATCTAAACCGTCCATCGCGTCGAGAGGATGGATTAGACCAAAACCTTGCCATCCATGTGCGTCCATGAACACTCACGAGCACGGCAGCGTTAACAGACAACATCTGTTTGAGGACGCTGGTGGGCCACCATTGTTGTGGCCCACAACGATCTGAACCTTTCAATAGATTCATGGGAAGAATCGACCAAAACTACGTAAATCTATCCTAGGGCTTTCACTATAGTGTTGGCTTAAAACTCCCTTCCGCCACCACCACGAGCTGAGTTCGAGCCATCAAGCAAAAAATGGATCACCGTCCATCTAGTGGATCTCTCAACACTCAACAGTCAAATCCAAACCATCCATGCGTCCCAGATTGCAAGATCATCTACAAATCCGAATCCGCCATTAATGAGGACAGCATCTTCTCTGATTTTTCAAAAAACCCACCACATTTCAGCGGGCCCCATTTGCTGATCTGGATCGTTCGTCAGGTGGGCCTCTATGCCAAAAATCCATCTATGTGGACATTTTAGAGCCATGCAAGTTGTTGGACAGATCAAGACTGGCTACACATGCACACCACAACCGAAAGAATCGTGAGCTTAATGCCTCTGCGAAACCGAATTTGCTTAAGGGAACACTTCTGGTTTCCCTGCTGTGTAAGAAGAGTTGCGTAAGGCAATACACAGATGATTCCAGAAACTCCCATACGTATAAATACACTTTCGTCCGACAAGCAGAAGAAACGTAGGTAAGAAACGAGAGAGAGAAAAGGGGGGAGAAAGGCCTGGTTCGTCCAGACTTGAAGACGTCCAATAAGTAGAAAGCCACAACTCCATGCTGGATGTAGCAGCAAGGAAAAGAAAAGAAAAGAAGAAAGAAAGAAAGAAAGAAGGAAAGGAAAGAGAGGAAAAGAAAAGAGAAGAAAGGAAAAGTGATAGAGAGAGAGAAAGAAAGAAAAGAAAAGAAAAGAAAAGGAGAGAGAGAGAGAGATTGTGTGTTGGGTTTTGAGTCGACTCGCTGGGTCTTGGACTGAGTTAGGGCCAGATTTGAGTCAAGCTTCAGGTGAGGGTTTTATCCTTTAAGCTTACATTAATTTAAGTTGTTATATTTATCTTGCTTTTTTATATGCCTTCATATTATTTTATCTTGCCTTTTACATGCCTTCATATTACCATGAATTTTCCCTGTAATTATATGTTTTATCATCAATTATTTGTCTTTGGCTTACAATATAATGTTGATTACAAGTGATCTTTCAAAATTTATGTGGGGCCATGGATACAAGCCTTGCCCTTGCCTTATCAAATTTATTAAGTTAGCCCTACCACTCATCCCTTTATTTGAGTTGGCTCTGCCACTCGTCTCTTTCATTGAGTTGGCTATTGTCACTCTCTTTATTATTGAATCGGTCGTTGCAGCTCTTTTATTTGTTGAGTTAGCTATTGCTACTCTTCTTTTATTGAGTTAACCATTGTCACTCTCTTATTTGTTATGTTGGTCATTGCCACTATTTGAGTTGACCATTGTCACTCTTCTCTTTATTATATTAGCCTAGTGTTATTATGTTTAAAGCTTGGGCATGTGTCTTGATATTCCAGAACCTTCGTGATTCAGTTTATATTATCTATAAGTGCAAGTGATGTGTTAAGAGGTATTACAACTAGTGAACTGAATATCTTATCATGGAGTAATGCGTTACAGGTAGAGGCCCTCTTGGTCGGCACGTAATTTTGTGGGTTGGTTGGCGTGATGCACAATCGATGTAGGTAAATCGACATGCGTGCTACATCACTTTTTCGCGATTGAATGTCACAAATAGTCACTCCATAAACACATCGTGTTACGTAAATCCCTCAACCGCGTGTTGCGTTGCCTTGAGATGTTCGCGTACATCCACGTTGGCATTGGCCATGCCGGCGACTATCCGTAATTATGGGATGCGGGCTGAGTCGGATTTTTTATGAATTATATTCTACATTGTGATGATCACTACGTATGATGAACCGCACACACTTTGCTAGGCATACATCCCATGTAGGTTGTTTACGCATACTGATACCTCATGTATTAGTGGAATACGAAACGTATTCGAACCCTTACATTACTGCTATGAATCTCTTGAATTATTATTAATCTTAAAAGATAACCATCACTATGAGTAGGGCATTGACCCTCTCTCAACCGTATAGATGATGCAGGTGACGTACGAATTGAAGACCTAGAGGACAATTTTCCTATGGAAGATTATGTTGAAAGAATAAGAAGATAGTTTTATGAATTGACTTTATACTTCCGCTGCAAACTCGATAAATGTAATAAGCTCCCATTAAGAGGGCATTTAATTATTTACTGAATTCTTTACTCTGATGAAATAATCAATACGGTCGATTTTATTCTTGTGAATGTTACCTTCATGAATGTATGTGAATGTGATTCAAATGGGAAATAATAATTAATAATAATGTGCGATTTTTACAGCATCTAATTCATTCAATTATTAACACCTAATTTTCTCGAGCACTAGTATAAACTCTGGCCGTAAAAATTCAGAATGTTACACTACACATGACAAAAAACAAATCAAGTGCCAACAAATATATGCCGCATTTGTGATTTATAAGTGCCTATGTACCGATTGTCATAAAGAGCCTAAGTATCATAAAACCCCTCTTTAAAAATTTTATTTTTTGAACATTGCAAAGCTCACAAGCATGTGCAATGAAGTTCATGTACATGCCACAAGTGTCAACATGGTACCATAGGTCCAAGGTCCAATCCATCAATCAGGAGGGTATCATTATATTTATATCCTAGCTCAAGAATCCAATACCATTATATTATTAATGCCCTAGCTAGGTTGATCCACCTGCCAAGTGGGCTTAGTAAAACAAATGTATGGTCAAAAACACTTGGATGAGGTTTTTTCCCACCCATCCACATGTATTCCGATATTAAGGCCCACATGCTAACGAAACTAGATTTTCGTTATGGGAAAACATATATAAGGTTAAACTAGTTAAACTAGTTAAACTAACCTGATGGATGCACGTGCCATGTAGGCACATGTGTGGTGTGTACTCGAGCTTTAGTGCACACATGTGTGTGTTTACCTGAGCTCTTAGCTTTTTTAATACCATTCTCCTGTTTCCATCTCATTTCTTAAAATAAAATAAAATAAAGAGCAAATAGATCATTTGACCCTCATTTGTAGGTTCGGAAGTACATTTCCGTAAATATGAAAGGTGAAAACATTTCGTTTGAACACACAATTGTGAGGAATTTTCAAATAAAAATCCTAAAATACTTCTTATAGAAATTGAACAAAAATATCCCAAATGCAAGGACTTCAAATATACTTAGGTCGTTTGGATGCCTATAAAGTGCTTAAGTAGGAATCTGTTTACTGGTAATCATATTACAGGAGGGGTTTAGATGGATATATCTACCTATAATCAGATTGCATGCTATAATCTGATTATAGCTTTTAGCTGTAATTTGAAACATGAGAAAGGTCATGTTTCATATTACATGTAAAGGGATTTTAGTCAATAACTATAATTTTTGAAAAAATTCAAAGCCGAAAGAGTTGCGGATCATCTTCCAATGGCTACAAAGTCCCAAAATAAAAGAAGAAAATGAAGAAAAAAAATGAGAAGCAGATAAACATCTCTGTGTTATTGTTGCTAGGGTTAAACTTCTCATACGTTGGGATGTTGTCAAATCTTAGTGTCGTATTTGAATTAGTTGGCTCACTTCTGTGACCCGCTAAATGATTTGTTTACCATAAAAATTAGCCATAGGCTTTCTTAATTTGGGCTTATTTAAATGATGTATCTTACGTAAAAACTTTATGTCTTTTAATTATTTTTAAATGATTTACCACTTCAAGTTTTTTTGTAAGTGAATACCTAATTACAAGTTGTGAATAGATTTCAAGTTATCTAATTACAAATAATTATTTTCTTATAACTAGATTACAGCTTAAAGCCAAACATTACTTCATATAAATAGTTTATACCTGTAATTAATTATTTGTATTCAAATTACAACTTAATAATTTTACAAGCATCCAAACGGCCCCTTAAGATAAAGCTTGTAAGGCGTCCTACCTATGCCTATACAGACGTGAAGGTATAAAGCACAACTCTGAGATCTGAGCTTTCAATCGCACGAGAAAAACTACTCAGATCTTCTGGACAGAAAATTAGTCTATTTAACATCATAGATTGGCTGCGCCTTAGAAAACAGTGATCAACCACCCAAAATCTCCAAATTCATGTGGCGGCCCATGCGATTGTTGCATTGACCTGGTATTAGGGGCCTGGAACTTTAACGATGCAACACACACTCCACGGTGGGCCCCATGGGCAGCTTTTGTTAGAACATGCTCATTATACGAGGACTTCAAGAGGTCGTTTCCACCTACAACCGGGTTTTCATTAATTGCTCCTTTGTACGTCATTGTATTGATGATAAATAAGGGTGATACCAAAACAACAAAAAACATTGATACTCTGAAGAGTATAGTGGATGATACACGGGCACTTAAAAAACTTCTTAGCAATCAAATGCATGGAACGCAAGTCGACTTAAACTGGCCATATGATATTTCCCAATTTAGATGTATAATGTCCCAAAACTTGCACTTATTTGATTATCTAACTATTAGACTGGTGGACAAACGGTTGAGAATAAAATCATCTAGCAGTTCTATTTTAAAAATTAAGTATCCATAAATCACAGTTTAGGATTTTTCAACCAAAATTATCTTAGAAATGTAACATGAGACTATGGGTAGCAGAATTTAGTCAGGTATGAGTAAATGTATGCAGCTCACGATCCTAACTAGGTGAAATAACATGGCGAGATATGATTAGTGGGGTCACATACTGTCGAAGATGGGTCAAGCAGGTACTTAGAATGAAAAGCTTTTTAAAAAAATGTCTAAGCCTATATCTAACGGTGTATGGCTCCACCAATCAATTTTGGCCGCTCTCTTTGACTCTGACCATCCAATCCATGTCCATTCAAGCGCAAGTATCATATACCTTCTGGACAAAATAATTATAGGAGATGGTACGGTGGAGTGGGACAACATGGAATGATTTTTGATAGGGTGCATTTTCCCAACATGCTGATTTAGACTATGGAAATGAAAATGAATGATGAAAAGTAACCCTTTTAATGGCACATTGAAATCCAAGAATTTGAGATGAACGTGAATGGTGAAAAGTAACCCTAGTAATGACACGCATTCAAATCCAAGAATCAAAGGTTAGGATCATTTGTGAAGGATTATTATAAAATCAAAGCTTCTATACTGGTAATAAGAATATAAATGGTTGGCATCAATCTAAAGATGTACCAATGACAGAGAACCACACCGATGGTGTTTTCCACTTCATTATATCTTGATAGATTGACGGAGTGAGTTTCACGGTCTATATGAAATTTTAGCTTGGGCATGAAACCGGCCACACATTTCGGCTAGCGACCCCAACACGGACTAGCTAGGTGGTGTCAAAGCTCTGTGTGGCCATCATGATGTGTGTGTTTTATTTCTGTCCTCAAACTATTTCACTAGCTCATTTTAGGGGCATGAACCCAAAAATGGGACCCATCATGATGTGTGTGTTTTATCCATGTCCTCAATCTATTTCGCTAGCTCATTTTAGGGCATGAGCCCAAAAATGGGGCCATCATGATGTGTGTGTTTTATCAATTTCCTCAGTCTATTTTGCTAGCTCATTTAAGGGCATGAGCCTAAAAATGGGTCCATCATGATGTGTGTTTTATCCATGTCCTCCCTCCATCTATTTTGCTAGCTCATTTTAGGGCATGAGCCCAAAAATGGGGGCCCAGCATGATGTGTCAGGAAAACAGTGGGGATCTAACGTCCACCGTTAGACTTCTGAGGGCTTTTTTTATTATTAATTTTTGTTAACACACGCGCACACACACCCTCACGCCGTAGTGGGATTTCGCCACCTATGGATACTTGAACCCTATACCAGGTTGTTGAAACTGGGGAGAGTCTTCCACCGGAGCAAGAGTAAGGATCCATAAACTTCTTAGGGCTTACTCTAATATTTATTTTCCATCCAACCTGTTGATAATGTCACACAGATGTGGATGAACGGAAACCATGAATATAATCTTGATCCAAAACTTCTGCGATGGAACAAACAGTAAGTGTGCAATCCCTACTATTTCTTGTGGTGTGGTCTGCCTAAGATTTGGGTCTGATACATTTTTGGGCTCATGCCCTGAAATGAGCCGAAAAAAATGATGAATGGCATGGATAAAACACATACATCATGCTGGACCCCAACGCCAGTCCACATCCACAGCAAGGTACCATGCTAGGGGTGCAGCTACCCATTTAAAACTTAACTGAATACGGTAGATGTCTTTTTTCCAAACCGGTAGGGTGATATCTAAATTAAATCCACCCACATGCAGGGCCATACCATGAATGGTCTGTCTAAAACCACATATTTTAAATAGTACCATCCATCTGATGTCTGGCCATTTAGTGTCAATGGAAAAAGAAAAAAGAAAAGAAAAATAGTCAATGGTCAAAAATGCTGGCATAGATGGTTGAAAAGTAGTGGACAGGATTGTTTCATTGGTCTTATTTTGAAAACATAAGTCATCGCCCGGTGCAAGTACATGGGTGGACCCCATCAATAGATCACCCTGCAACATGTCTAATAGAGAGAATTGTACAATTTTTTGGGTATTTGTCTCATTCACATAGTGCCCCTCCTGATTGAATGGCCTAGATCTCTGACACGTGTGCCATGCGTACTGATCTCCAACTCGTGTGTTGCTTTTCACACAAGATCCTGCTCCCTAATCACAACTTTATCTCATGTCCACCGTTAATATTCATGGAATCCTTGCAATAAATGCTTACTTGTAACTGTAATTTTCTCATTTGGTCTAAATAGCTATGTTGACCCTATGTCAAAGGTCCTTTGTATTAAAAACATTAAAATCTAATACATGGCATATTATCCATGATTAGAGGATTATTTAAATAAAATCCCTAAAAGTAAGGTTATTTAAATATATTTAAAGTAAGTTTATCCATGATATTGTATTTTTCTTCCTTATTTATTCAACTCCAGGACCAAAAATGGATTTTTTATTTTTATTTTTCTAGTGATCTTCTCTTCCCTTATAGATCTTTGTTAAAAAAATAATAATAATAAGGATCCATGCGGCGGGGCCCACTCCAACGGTTGGATGGCACATTTTTCATGGACACGAATATTCATCAAGTAGTGCACACTGTGTAAACATAACATATACCGAAAATAATAGTATGATAATCAAGCGAACCTGACATGATGTTGAATTTGTACTTATAGGTTTTTATTTTCGAATTTCCTGTTCTCCTCAAACAAGTGTCGTCTTCCTTATCCTCTAACTAATATTATTTTTGGTCCAAGGAATATTCACAAATGCATGCCACTCGACAAATAGTTTGGAGCACTAACATGCATGCCAACTAGTGGCTAGGACGGGCTCCACGTGGTAGCTATATACGAAGGAGGTTGTTTTTTTATTTTTATTTTTACTTTGTCAAACAAATCTATAAAGTTTGTACAAGATTCGGGTGGCCCTTGATATACATGCATCCCGACCTATGAAAGAGGGGATGTAACATTTTATTTGAATGGAGTATTTTGCATACGCTAAAAGTGTAAAAACAACTACTGATGTGGATGGGTTCTTAATCTTGCCCTGGTGGTAGACTCATAAGAGTATCAACACCAGGTTAAGGGCTTTAGTACTCATAGGTGGTGAAATCCCACTATTGTATGAGTGTGTGCAGGTGTGAAAAAAAAACAAAAAACCTCTACTGATGTGGATAATCGGCCTTGCTCAAAAAATAGGTAAGAAAATTATCAGGTGGCCATTGATCTCATGCATGCTAAACATAGTCACGTGTGCCTCTTATGATTTGAATGTCTGTTAGGGGTCATTTGGCACCATGGATTTGGGGGGATTTTAAATCCCCGGGTTGTTTGGCCCATAAAGTAACTAGGGGTTTCAAATCCCCCTCAAACGGTGAAAGCTTGGATTACATCTAAAATTCTTCTAAGAGTTGCATGTATAACATGTGTGTCCCTATACCATTAATCTATAGGACACACGGCCACTAATGATATTCTGAAATAATTAAATTATTAATTGCATCACTATAATTACTTTAATATGATGATCAGTGCCGTCCAAACATTGTCCATGTAAATCAATGGTTAAAAATCATTGAATAGATTCATATGTGATCTTGTGCTTGTGGCCCATCCGAGACTTGGAATTTCATCATTTTTTGGCAAAGTAAATATTTCAGCAGGCTTATTACAACCATTGTGTCAAATATTACTTACATTCACTAATTAGAAGTATTAAAGTTGATTTAATAATTAAATTCAAACCCATGTAGATATGCATGCATAGCTACTTTTGGATTAAAGTTGATTCTGAATCCAAGGGTGCCAAAAACAATAGGAGGATTTCAATTCTAGGGGGCTCCAAATCCATGCTCCCAAACAGGCCCTTATTGAACAGGATGAAATGAAACTTCTAAAACTTTAAAATGATGAACAAAGAGAGAAATGGAAGTTGCTAAGGAATGAGACATTTCCCATAACCTCCTTCCAATTTTTACTTATCTTTCTTTTATGAGTTAATTTTAGCTACCTCATTTATGTTTTATGTCTCCTATGCACTTTTATCATTAAAACATGTTAGAGGAATATGTACAGAATGGTCGAAATACCCTCCACCAATATAAAAATGTTAGTTACTGTGCAGCCTATTATGGTGTATGCATGTTGTTGTAGGGGAAATGTGCCGGCCAATGATGAAAGGTCAGGTCGGGACCCCGCACACTTCTCCAGGCCAGACACGACAGCGAGTTCGATCCCCAACTCAGAACTCGAGCAAGAAGTGAGGTCAAGCTCAACATCCCGTCACTAGATCGGAACACCTACCTACCCACCCAAACACCTGAAAGAGCATTGCCTCTGTCGATTCTAAGATCTCTAGAGTTCGTCAAGAGCACCTCGTCCCCTGGCTCGACTAAGGAGATAGGTCGACATTACGCAGGTCAGCATCACCCAGGTTGGGACACTTCAGGTCGGCGTGTCCCAGGTCGAAACACTTCAGGTTGGCTCAGCCTGCCTTCCATCAAGGACTAACTACATCTGCTCGAGATCTTAACCGAAGACCTGGGAAATCCATTACGATGGGGATCCGTCTGAGGTCTTCAACTAAGCTCCACGACACGCTCAGGATCCTAAGATCTTCGTTGAGGATCTCGGGAGATTCACCCCATACTCGGGATCCGAATCCCTCTCCAACACGCACTTACTAATAGGGAGATCTCCTCTACGCCACCGCCTCTCCTAAAACTATAAATAGAGATACCTCTAATGGTGGAAGGTGCGCACTACCTTTAGCCCTAGACCTTCAATACTTGACCAGACCCAGATCCCTTTCCTGACTTTGGCATCGGAGGGTCTCCTGCACGAGCCAGAGTCTTCCTTGTCCGTTCCTTGTGCAGGTACACAACAGTCTAAAAGGGGCTAACCAGATTTCTGCGTCAACACATGTCATCCCACTCATATATCATGGACCATTCTACCACAAAAATTGGACATCTAGAAGTTTAATCTAATCCAAACATTAAGTGGACTAGCCCATAGAAAACAATGGACATTTAACCTAAAACCTCAAATTCACATGGAAGCCTACTTAATGGTCAGCTTACCTTGATTTTTGGGGGGTGTTATGCTTATGGTGGGTTGACCTAGTTGGACACACACACACACACAACGTGAGAGCCCCACATGTGCCTACAACGAAGTGCTTATGAGATAAGGGTAAAATGGTCATTTCCTAAAGATACAGAGGGGAGGTAAATGCAATTAACCCTTCTTTTACTTATTTTATTTAAGTTTGGGATGGGAGGAAACACATAAAGAAGGTGCAACTATACGAGAGAGAGAGAGAGAGAGAGAGAGAGAGAGAGAGAGAGAGAGAGAGAGAGAGAGAGAGAGAGAGAGCAACATCATGGTCTCAAAGGTGGGGCAAATCATGCCACCATTTTGGTGCTCCCAGTTTTAGATCAATCTCATGTATAGGTAAATGTTCTGACATGAGCTGGCACAATATCTGTATAACTGAATGTCACATAGATATCATAGCACTCACAAAAAATGCTTTATTCCACTAGTTCCCTCATGCTACAATGTCTGTGTGGACTATATGAGCAAATGGGAAATATGGTAACAATCAATTGTATGAAAGAATTAAAATAATAAAAATACCCTCAATCGAAGGGTAAACACATCTCATTTTCCTTTTAAGATTAGCAGTTTATGTCACTCTTATAACTAATTGTAGGGAAATTTTTAGACAAATAGAAGCTATTATGCAATCCTTTACTAAGAATACAAACCATATTATATTGATGGACTCTCAATATGGGAAGCAGATTGCTGGTGACCTTGGGTATAAAGATATTCCCGTGATCGAGGATGTGTGGGGCTCATAGAGATGCATGTGACAAATCCACTCCATCCCTTTGTTTTGCAAGCCCACAATAGGACATGACTCTAAAAATCAAGTAGATCCAAAACTCATATGGACCATACCACATGAAGCAGTGGGGATTAAACAATACCACCTGAAATAGTAGGGATTGAATGCCTGAGTTGATAAATGTTTTATATCATTATGATATTTGTGCCTACAGTTTATCAAAGTTGTACTAACCTTATGGATGGTCTGGATGGCATATAAACATCATGGTCAGCTCCTCGAAGGTTTCAACGGTTGACATTTCCATTCTCACAATTTCTTTGGTGTGGCCCACCTGAGATTTGGATCTGCCTGATTTTTAGAGTCCAATCCTATTGCGATCTTTCAAAATAGATAGACGGAGTAGATTTTTCACGGACGTCTTTATGGATCCCACACAGCCCCAGGCATAAGTATATCATAGACAATTGCCTTCCCTCAACATGAATAAGTGGGATATTATTCAATGTCGTTTAATCTAAATAAATTCAACTTAGTATGCACGAATTTTTATTTTATTTTTATTATTTTTATTGGGGGGAAGGGGGATTCAAATCCCTTGGTATGCTTGACACTATAAAGTAAGTTTCAAATCCTCTTAAAGAGGAGGTTTGAAATCTAAGGTAAAAGCTTGAATTACATCTAAAATCCTTCCAAAAGTTACATGTGTAACATATGTGTCACTAGACTATCAATCTATTGGGCACATGGCCCACTAATAATATCCTAAAACAATTAGATTATCAATTGCATCACTATAATTACTTTAATATGATGATATGTACGGTCCAAACATTGTCCATGTAAAGTAATGGTTAAAAATCATTGGTTAGTCACTCGGATGTGATCTTGCGCCTGTTGCCCATTCAAGACTTGGAATTTCATCATTTTCGTGCAAAGTATATATTTCAATGGGCTTAGTACAACCATTGTATCAAACATTGCACACGTACACTAATTACAGATATTAAATTTGATTTAATAATTAAATTCAAACGGAATATACTATGCATTATTACTTTTGGATTATAAGGTATTCAAAATCCATCGTTCCAAATGCGACGGGAGGGTTTCAAATATAGGAGGTTTCAAATCCCCTGGATTTCAAATCCCTTAGTATGTACGGCACCATAAAGTAATTGGAGGTTTCAAATCTAGGAAGTTTCAAATCCCCTCAAAGAGGGGGTTTAAAATCCAAAGTAAAAGCCTAGATTACATCTAAAATCCTTCTAAAAGTTGCATGTGTAACATGTGTGTCATTAGATTATTAATCTATTGGGCACATGGCCCACTGATGATATCCCAAAACAATTAGATTAGCAATTGCATCACTATAATTACTTTAATATGATGATATGCACTGTCCAAACATTATTTTCGAACAAAGTATATCTATATAAATCAACAGTTAAAAATCATTGGTTAGTCTTTCAAATGTGATCTTGTGCTTGTGGCCTTTCAGAGACTTGGAATTTCATCATTTTCGAACAAAGTATATATTTCAATTGGCTTATTATATTGTGTCAAACATTACATACGTACATTAATTAGAGATATTAAAATTGATTTAGTAATTAAATTCAAACCACTATAAATATATCATGAATAGTTACTTTTAGATTAAATGAAATTATTCTGAACCCACAATGCTAAATACAATAGTAGGATTTCAAATGGATGGGTACCAAATCCATGCTCCCAAACAGGCCCTTCTAATATTTCCCCAACTGTAAAAATCTTGCCTAATGCATCAAACTTTTTCTTTTATGGGTGAACACGGATGCTGCTGCTTTCTCTTTCTGAAGATACATCTGTGGACGTGCAGTGAGACCTTATGATCGTTGATGACCCTCCAGTGTGGAATTGGACAGACTAGTCATCTGACCATTGAATCACAGGTCTAGCCAAAAATTGTGTCTAGTTCATGTACTCCAAAGGTCGAGAGGGTATGAATCCTTTGCAAATAGCTGTTGATGTGGACCACTTCGTGGACTTGTTGATACTTCAAAGCATGGTGTAATTTCTTGGCCTAAGAATTTCTCAATAAATATTGATACTTTGTCATTTATCCGAGGATATCATTGGGAAGATGTGTCTAAATATAAAATATTAAAAAATATTTTTATAAAAAATAATTTAAAAATAAAAATATATAGTTATAATTTTTTTTAAAACTTCTAAATGTTCTATTTTAAAAAACGTGATAATTTGGCGATAAAATCACGAGAAAACGTGGACGATATTTTCTAAAATCTAATAATTTTATCGAGATTATATCGCTTCATCAATTTTTCACAAGAATATCGTGAGATATTCAACATCAAGGTAATATTTTTTTACAGTGCTTTGTGGGTATGAGGTTTTGAATGATATGGACCATCCAATCAACGTTCCTTCATTTAACAAATGTGAATGGTGATTTTCACCGTTGGTTGATGGGCCATGTCGTCGTCATCCGCACAGTCGAATTTCTATGGTTTTACTGTGTTAAGTACACCAATCGGTCCATCCTTAATGATTAGGTCCCATGAACTACACTTTCTTTACGCTCTCGCAACATACCTTACCTTTTTCTGAAATCCTGTAACTCGTAGACGCGAATTGCGTTGGAAGCGGATTGGCTGGTGTACCACACCCCAGCAATATAGCTGTTGTAGGTACGGGTCGTGCGAAGACGAGCACTGACGCTCCTCGAGCTCGAGTTCTATGAACGGTTCAAAGGAGATCAAAGTTACACGGGCCCCACGGTGATGTATTCATTATATCTCCACCGTTCATCTATTTTTATATATAATTTTAGAGCATAATCCAAAAAATAATCATATCCAAAGATTATCTGGACCACGCCAAAAATAGCAGTGAAGATAATGATTTTCACTGTTAAAAAATTTGTAGGGCCACCATAATGTTTATTTTCCATCCAATCTATGCATAAGGTCACAAAAACCTGAATGAAGAGGAAAAACAAATTTCATATTGATCCAAAACTTCTGTGACCCTGAAAAGGGTTTCAATGGTAGACCTTCAATCCGCCACTGCTTTTTACAATGTGGTCCACTTGATAGTTAGATATGTCTTATTTTTCGCCTCAAGCGTTAAGACTAGCTCGCCAAATGGATGGACGGTTTGGATATAACACATACCGTATGATCACACCCACAAAACTTGCTGACGTCAATACACATACTGTATCGCTGGTGAGAGGTACACCATCCAAGGAGAATTTTATGACTGTGGACCCCACCTCTTATCCATAAGAACTTAACATAAGAACTTAGACCTGGTCGTATGGACACCAAAATTGAGGATGAAAATACCCCTTTTCACGGAAATGGATTGGCTACTCCCCTACCATCATCCAATGGCGGATGGTCAGTGGTCTGTGGGCCCCACCATGATGTATGTATTTCATCCATGCCGTCCATATGTTTTTTCAGATCATTTTATGCTATGAGACCAAAAATGAGGTATATCCAAATCTCAAGTGTACCACATTATAGGAAACAGTGTTGAATGAGCATCAACCATTAGAAACCTGTAGGGGGCCATAAAAGTTTTGGATGAAGCTGATTTTTGGTTTTTCCCTTCATCTGGGCCTGTATAACCTAATCAACAGATTAGATGTCAAATAAACAGTACATTGGGCCTTAGGAGAATTTTAATTGTCGATATCCAATCAATATTATTTTCCTGTGGTGTGGTCCACCTGAGATTTATATTCCTCTCATTTTTTGGAACAAGCCCTAAAATGACCTGTAAAAATGGATGAACGGAATGGATGAAACACATACATCATGGTGGGGCCCATAGATCACCGACCACTAGCCATTGGCTGGTGGCAGGGGGAGTAGCCAATCCGATATATCGAGCCACTCTCGATATATCAAAGATTGAATATATTGATATTATCGAGACACTCTCAATATATCGTTAAATAATGCAATTTTTAGTGTTGCTTGCTGGACAGTTTGTATGCAAGTCGATATTATCGATCGTTTATCGATATATCAAGATTTTTAGGTTCGGTAGTATTAAAGTATTTTCAATATATGTTGATACGACTTTTTCCATCAACCTCACTGGACATCAATGGTAAGTTATCGATAATATTGATCTAGTGTCAATATTATCGATAACTTACCATCGATAATATCAACCGTATATAGATAATATCGACGACAAATTTTTTAGTATAGTGCAATGTGTTGGCTCGATATTATCGACAATAAGTCGATATGTCGAGACTTACACGTCGATAATATCGACGAGTCCTAGATAATATCGAGGAGCACATATATAAAATTTATAGTAATTTTAGTTTTTTTTTAAAAAAATTTTTTTAGAAATTTAGGCTATTTTTAGGATCATCCTCCATCCACAATAAGGGCCCTAATTTGAGTGAGTTGATTGGCATGAATGCATACCATGCTTATGCACATGAGTGGCTAGTTGCTACAGCATACTTAAGCCATGACAGATGAACATTATAGCCTATTTCACAATCAAACCTTGAGACAAGTGGGTTTCTTCGATTTAACGTGTGGATGTTACCAACTTCTTAAAAGATTGAAATAAAATTTGGGAAAATAGTGTCGAAACGGGGGAGTTTGGATTGTAAGTAACTTGATATAAGCTGAAGTGATTAAGTAACTTTAGGAAAAAAAGTTACTTATAATTGATCTTAAACTGAGCTTTTTTATCTCGAATAAGCTACTTATCTGCTACTGTAAGTATACAAAGTAATTCATTTCGGGGTATCCAAATAGGCCCTAAAAGCCAAATACCTTACACTAGCACAAGTTAGTGACAAGTAAACATCATTTCAAGCTAGCCCTTGAGAACGGTTCTCTTTGGTTGATGTGTTTTGAACAATGGTTATTGTGTTTGTCAATCCAACTCCAATATCTAATGAAAGACAACAATTTCATTACAAGTGAAAGCAGGGATACGTCAAGCCAAATGAAAAGAATTTACAGTACATAGAGATTGTTTCGTAGGTACCTTAGTGAGCATTCATGCTTTTATGATGCAACAAGGATCTATTGCGTCAGAGAGGATCAAATACTATTAATATTATCTAAGTAGCCTGAAATTGAGTGAGGGAAAATGAAAATTGAGCGAGCATAGCATGAGAGGGAGTAAGGAAAACTGAAAATAGAGCAAGCCTAACATGAGACGGAGTGAGGAAAACTGAAAATTGAGCGAGAGTAGCATGAGAGAGAGTGAGGAAAATTGAAAATTGAGCGAGATAAGAATGAGAGGGAGCAAGGAAAACTGAAAATTGAGCGAGCCTATAATGAGAGGGGCAAGCATGAAATTCAGTGGGGCAACTGAAAGTTGAGTGGGGCAAGCATGAAATTCAGTGGGGCAAACATGAAATTCAGCGGGGCAAGCATGAAATTGAGTGGGACAAGCATGAAATTGAGCAGGGCAAACTGAAATTTGAGCGAGGCAAACATGAAATTCAGTGGGGCAAACTAGAAATTCAGTGGGGCACACTAGAACTAGAGAGGAGCAAACTACAAATTCAGCGGGACAATCATGAAATTCAGTGGGGCAAACTACAAATTCAGCGGGGAAAACATGAAATTGAACAGGGTAACCATGAAATTGAGCGGGGCAAACATGAAAATCAGTGGGGGAAGCATGAAATTCAGCGAGGCAACCTACAAATTCAGTGGGGCAAACTAAAAAATCAGTGGGCAAACACAAATCGAGCAGGGCAAACTACAAATTCTGCAGGGGAAACATGAAAATCACGAGCCCAGCTCAATCTTTTCCCTTTGCTGCAAGCTCTCCAAGTTCAGATAGGTTAAGGGCTACGTCAAAGAAGTATGAAGTCAAATTGGAACTTCAACCCTACCAAAACCAGCCTCTTAGCCAAGAATGCAACAAAAAGAATGATGCAAGTGGGGCAAACTGAGAGTTAAGGGGGGCAAGTATGATTGCAAAAGGGCTGATTAAAACTATATTGGGTTATCTTGCTGACATAAGATTTCAAGACCAACAAGATAACCCAATATAGTTTTAATCAGCCCTTTTACAGTCAACTCATCCCTTGGATCAACCCTCCAAAGACTATCGTGATTAGAGAAGGAACTCAGACTGAAATGCATAGACTTGAAAATTTTCTGCACTCTAAGATTACTGTAAACCTCGTACAATGTATATTCAACAATGTATATAATACAATATATATAACATGAAATTGTACATAAGTGGGACAACAATGTACCATGTATATTCAACAATGAAATTAATACAATGTATATAATACATCTCTCCAAAAATCCTCCCATACCCTTAACAAATATCATCTACAGAATACAGACAAGCAATCATATGCTATTGACTTCCTTCAATCGGCGGTGAATTTTTACATGTCTGTTCCCGCCAAGGTGAGACCGCAAAATGTCGATGAATTTCATTACGAATATGTCGCAGTCAAAACCATTGTCCTGCTTTGGCGCTGATTCATCAACTCTGATGGTCCACTTATTTCCTTCAAGCGCAGCCTGTTTCTAGTGGCATGAAAGAGAATGGGGAGTGCATTAGTCATCTTCTTCATCTTCTGCTTGTACTTTATTAATGGATTTTTGCTTAAGTTATCCATAATAACGATTTCTCTTTTTCTAGGATAGATGACCAGCAAAAACCAATGTGAATTTTCATGATTTATGGGCGCATGCACCTGTCCATGATTCAAAAAATAATATATTAGTCAAAACATGATAGAACACATAACAGTCAGAGATGATGTTCTGTGATGAGTGCATTACCCGTTCATAACACCAAATCGCTTTGGCGTATGGTTTATCTCACTGCTTGGCAATTGCGTAGGTCGTGGTCAGCTCGCTTATTAGTGAGACCCATTCTGACGCCGATTTGGAGGCCCGGTATGCGATCAAAACCGGCAAACACCCCTCAAGGCTTTATTGTTACAAACATGATCAAAGATCAATACATGTAAGAAAATAAAAAAGAAAAACAGATTAAGGATTGCCGAAATAAATAGTTACCGTAAAATACGTGGGACAAAACTTGCAATCCTGAGGATATGCTATTGAAAGGTCGGACTGCCTTTTCTCAAGAAAATCAATGTATATGTCGATAGCCTAATCAATGGGATAGTACGATTTAGCCATAGATTAATATAACAATTAATTATATGTCAATCAATGCATATAGAGAATAAATTAGTAATGCTTACTTCGCTATCAACCCACGCATCCTTCATCCATATCGTATCAAACCATTTCCCCACTGCCATATCCTTGTTTACTTTATACCAGTCCTCTGCCTCTTTCACTTCCTGCGCAGATAGTATCCTGAATGGATCCATCTGTAGAGGAAATGATATCAGAGAAGTAGCAAAAACTGTTACTTGTTCGGGTTTGGGAACCTCCCCAGGGGTTGTATCGAATGCAGACAGGGACAAGTACGGAGAAACCTTGTAATGACTGCTTCAGTAGCCTTTTGGTTCTCCTTTGATAAACGGGATGAGAAATCGATGCGTCCAATACAATACCTTCGGCAATACTATACGATCGCACATCCAACTCCCCATGTCCAGGTTCTTTCTCTTCAATATCATTTACTTTCCCTCTCTTATTCAACTCCTCACCCTCCTCGTCCATCACAAAACATCCCTCTGTGTACGACAATCTTTCTTCTCCTTATTAAACTCCCCTCTCTCCTTCGCTAATTTTTCATTATCCTCAAAAAACAAATCCTTCTCCCTCTTCAAATGTGCTCTCTCATTCAACTCCTCTCTCTCCTTCTTCAATGCTTCTTTCTCTTTCAATAACGCCTCCCTCTCATCAAATCTCGCTTCTTTCCTTCTCAACTCTTCCTTCTTTTTTCTCAATTCATCCCTCTCCTTCTTCAATTCCTCTCTCTCCTTCTTCAACTCTTCCCTCTCAACCCGGAATTCCTCCGTAAAAAGAACAATTTTCATAATACCCCCCTCGATCCCTCTCCCTCCACGCCTTTCTCATCATTTTCATCTGCTTCGTCATCATTCTTATTACCCTCCTCCTCATCTTCTTAGGTCTCAGTGAGCTATAAAATGTATCGATAGATATGTAAGAGAAAAGATACTTTTACAATGACAGAAAAAATATAGTTCATTTTTCATAACATCTCACCTGGAAATTGTCCCGGACCGAGCGAACAACATCCATTTCCCATTCTCGTAGGGTTGGTTATAATTTCATTACTACTGATGTCTGCAAAAGAACAAAGAGTAATGTTAAATAAAAAAACGTATACGTCAAATTAAGTAAAGTAAATGCCGGAGAAATATTTAAACTTACAGATTTACTCTCGAAAATAGCATGTAATATTTTGTTATACCTCCGGCCATTCCAGCATCGATATTGAATGAAGTGTGGAACTTGATGGGGAACATACGAAACAACACACTTTTGTAGGGCCGGTAATATCTCTACTGCCCATACCTGTTAGCATAAAATTGCACCAGGTTAAAAATCCACAATTGACTATAGATGGTAAACATGTAGAAAATAAAAGGTGTTCTTACTTGTAGAGGAAGGACGTTGCCACATACAGTGTACCGAGGGGCACTTTATGCAGCAATGCCAGCTTCGATTCCTTGCGACATTGTATAATATCCCAAACTACCCCAAGAATAGCTATAGAAATCATCTAGCAAGTCCACCAGGTGAATATAATCCATATTGCACATGGTTTTCGGTTCGGTTCCCCTAAGAAAGCACTCCACAACCAGAAGTAGGGCAACCTTCACGACATCCTCATGCTTATTGGTGTTAACTAATTTATTAAACACATCCATTAAGTGCTTCTTTAATATTGGATATTCTTTGAAGTATTTGTCTCTTAATGTACTCGTAGTGCAACGATTTTTCAGTACCGCAAGATCTCTGGTCTTAAGGCCCGTAATGAGGGTGAAGTCCATCTCAGTAAACTGCAATCGTCTCCCCCTAATCTCAAATACTAGTTCACCTTTATATCTTAGAAAAAGAATGTGAAATAGAGTCCCTATAAATCTAAAGGATGTAACATGCAATAAAAATGAAATTGGGAATTAGCTAAACAATTTTAACCGACTATCATCCTTCTCCACTCCACCTTTCACCTTGTCAAACCACAATTTCAGTGTACACCTAGAGGTTGGGTTGGGGATTACAGTATAATATTCGTCACTTGCAAAGATGAATTGAAAAACATATCAAACATAAAATTCACAAGATAAACATAGTGTACACAATCAGACATAATTGAAAACAATGTAGCATTTCATGAATTTGAATAACCTTCATATGAAATAGAGATAGAAATTGAGCAAGGAAATACTGAAAATTGTGCAAGACAAACTATCAAAATAAGCAAGGCAAACTAGAATTTGAGCAGGGCAAACTGCTAATTGAGTAGACCACATTTGGATATTGAGCGGGGCAAACTGCAAATTAAGCGGGGCAAATTGGATATTGAGCAGGGCAAACTGGAATTTAAGAGGGGCAAGATGAAATTGAGCGGGGCAAAGTAGAAAATCAGCGGGGCAAACTGAAAATTGAGCGGGGCAAACATGAAATTCAGCGGGGCAAACATGAAATTGAGTGGGGCAAGCATGAAATTCAGCGGGGAAAACATGAAATTAAGTGGGGCAAATCATGAAATTGAGCGTGGCAAACTTAAAATTGAGCGGGGCAAACATGAAATTCAGTGGGGGAAACATGAAATTCAGCGGGGGAAACATGAAATTCAGCGGGGTAAACTAGAAAATCAGCGGGGCAAACTAGAAAATCAGTGGGGCAAACTGAATACTGAGCGGGGCAAACATGAATTTCAGCGGGACAACCATGAAATCGAGTAAGATTTTTTGGTCCATTTGACATACTTCTCGGCAATTTTCACCTTGCCTCGCTCAATTTCTAGTTTGCCTCACTCAATTGCTAGTTTCCTCGCTGAAATTCTTGGTCACCTCGCTGAATTTCTAGGTTGCCTCGCTCAATTTCTACGTTGCCTCGCTGATTTTTCAGCTAGCCTGACTAAATTTCTAGGTTGCCTCGCTCAATTTCTAGTTCGCCTTGCTGAATTTCTAGGTTGCCTCGCTCAATTTATACGTTACCTCGTTCAATTTCTAGGTCACATCGCTGAATTTCTAGGTTGCCTCGCTCAATTTTTTAAGTTGCCTCACTCAATTATCACCTTACCTCGCTAAATTTCTAGGTCGCATCGCTGAATTTCTAGGTTGCCTCGCTTAATTTCACCTTGCATCGCTCAATTTTTTAGGTTGCCTCACTCAATTATCACCTTACCTCGCTCAACTTCTACTTTGCCTCGCTCATTTTCTAGCTTGCCTCGCTGAATTTTTAGGTTGCCCCGCTCAATTTCTAGGCTCCCTCGCACAATTTCTATATCGCCTCGCTGAATTTCTAGGTTGCCTCGCTCAATTCCTAGGTTGCCTTGCTCGATTATTAGCTTCCCTCGCTCAATTCCTAGGTTCCCTCGCTCAAATTCTAGGTTTCTTTGCTCAATTCATTGGTTCCCTCTTTCATATCCTAGGTTCCCTCGCTCAATTTTCAGTTTGCCTCGCTCAATTCCATATTTGCCCCGCTGAATTTCTAGGTTCCCTCGCTGAATTCCTAAGTTGCCTCGCTCAATTATTAGGTTCCCTCGCTCAATCCCTAGCTTCCCTCGCTAAATTTTGAGCTTGCCTCGTTGATAATATGAGAGCTACAATTCTAAGAGATCCGAATCTCCGAATAATACATGTAGGGAAATCTCCCCAAATGAACATCTAGTTTGCGCGGGGCAAGCATGAAATTGAGCGGTACAAACATGAAATTGAGCAGGGCAAACTAGAAATTGAGCGGGGCAAACATGAAATTGACCGGGGCAAGGATGAAATTGAGCGGTACAAACATGAAATTGAGCAGGGCAAACATGAAATTTAGCGGTGCAAACTGAAAATTCAGCGGGGGAACTAGAAAATCAGCGGGGCAAATTACAAATTGAGCGGGTAAACATGAAATTGAGTGGGGCAAACTGGAATTTGAGCGGGGCAAACTGAAATTTGAGCAGGGTAAACTAGAAATTCGGCAGGGGAAACTACAAAATCAATAGGGCAAACTGAAATTTGAGCGGGACAAACATGAAATTGAGCGGGGCAAACTAGAAATTCAGCGGGGGAAACTACAAAATCAACGGGGCAAACATGAAATTCAATGGGGCAAATTGGAAACTGTACGTGTAAGCTTACCATAATACACAACTCGATTAAATAATAGAGGACCGAGTACTCACGTTCCATAATAGATGAGAATGATAAAGAACTTAAGGAAATAAAGAGTAAGCAATGCATTAATTTTTTAAATAAACAAATAGAGAGAGTAAGCTTATATGGATCCGGGCTTCATATAGACCACACCACATGATAATTTTGAATTGAACTTTTACAGTTGATCATTTCTTAGGGGCCATAGAAGTTTTGGATCAAGCTTATAATTGTGTTTTCTATTAATCCATGTCTGTATGATCTTATGAACATGTTTGATAACAAACAAACATCACTGTTGGGCCTACTATGGTTTTAACAGTGGAAATTATTATCCCCACTGTTTCTCGTGGTATGATCCACTTGAGCTTTTGATATGCTTCAATTTGGGGCTCATCCCTTTAAATTAGATGGAAAAACGGATGGACGGTATGGATATACTACATACATTCAATGTGGGCCCAACTGAGTTTAAAATATACCTGTGGTGCGTGCTTTCTTCACTGGACCGACCATTTTCAGAAGATGACAAAATGCTGATGTATGGAGAGGATGCAATCCAATGCTGATAAGGAAGGGGCCACAATAAAATGGGCTTTTTGTCTTTCTTACTGGAAACGGAGTGAGGAAAGGGGGTGAAAGAAACGGCAGTGAAAGCAACGTTGTAAAAAGGAGGGGTATTTTCGTCCTCAAATTGGGTCTCCACACGTGCAGGTCTAAGTTGGTATGTTAAGTTTGATTTACTTTGTAAAAACCACTGGATAAAAGGTGGGGTCCACAGACGTAAATTTCTTAGGACGCGGATTTCCTGAAAACGCCGATGAGACCCACTGTGATGTTTTTGAGAAATCCTCACCATACATCATTTTTTTGAGTTCATTTTAAGAAATGAGGTAAGAAATGTACCGTATCCAATTCTAATAAATGTGATAATTGAATGTCCACAGTTGAAATATTCGTGGGCCACAGAAGTTTTGAATCATTCTAATATTTGTATTTTTAGTTCATCCTAGTATGAATGACGTTATTAACGTTATGGATGGCATGTAAACATCATTGTTTAACCCAGGGAGATTTCAACGGTATAAATTTCCCTAACTACCTTTTCCTTTACTACGGCCCACCTGAGTCTTGGATCCTTCGCGATTTTTGTCTAATCTCCTAAAATGATCTAAAAAAATGGATGGACAGAGTGGATTCCTGAAAAACATCATGGTGAGCCCCACCTAAGTTTACAGCGCACGAACTTCCTGCAAATCCGCGTTCATCGTACCCCGGCCCGTCTCCAACTGGGAACGGGCAGGAACTTTGGGTGGCCACCATGATATACGGTCTTATCCACACCGTTAATCCATTTTTTCGTATCATTTTAGACTATGAGTCTTAAAATGAGGCAGATTAAAGGCTCAAGTGGACCACACCACGGGAAGCAGCTGTGATAATAATTCTCGCTGTTGAAACTTTTCTAGGGCCCACAGTGATTTATTTTTCATCCAACCTATTCATAAAGTTAAGTAGAACTTGATGAAGAGAAAACACAAATATCAGCTACATCCAAAACTTCCGTGCCCCCAAAAAGTTTTCAGCGGTAAAAGTTCAATTCCCATTGTGCAGTCCAATTGAGCTTGGATTTGCCTATTTTTTGGGCTTATATTATAAAATGATACCAAAAAAATGAATGAACGGTATGTACAAGACCCATACATCACGGTGGACACTCAAAGCTCCTGCCCGTTCCCAGTTGGAGACGGGTGGGAATAAGACGCAATCCGCGTCCGCACCTCACAGGGTTTCCAGTCCTGACAACTAGGGACATTCTACGGTAATCCAGACCATTGGTATGGAGCATCCCTCTGTGATAGGTCATGTGCTAAATTGAATATCGTATCTATCAATCTTGAGGTCTTTTAAATTACGGATTGTATTCCTATTCTAAATGGCCTACTATACGTCACAGACCGACATGTTCTGATTACCCTGTAAAAGAGGATTATAGTGAATTGGTCATCTGGGCATTAATGGCCCACCTGGGCTCAATATACCAATGGTTTGGATCACTGAATCGTGGCCCCCAATTGCCTAGCTGAAAAGCCGAGCATACCGTCGTCACGGATAATGGAAAGCGGATTGCGTGAGCGTACTGAGTAAACCCCTGATGTTCACCGTTATTTACTTATTTTATTCACTTTATTCTTTTATCGGATAATTTATCAGTTACAGCAAAAAAAATTAAGCATATACAAAGCTTAAATGGACCACACCACGTAAAAAAAAAGTGTGAATGGAATACTATGATTGAAAAATTATTGAGAGCCATGGAAGTCTTGGATTAAGTTTATATTTATGTTTTCCTTGTATGTCTATATAATCTTACGAACACGTTGGATGACAAATAAACATCTCTTGATGCCCAGCAAGGTTTTAATGGTGGAAATCATTATTTTCATTGTTTCATATAATATGATCCACTTGAGCTTTGGATATATTTCAATTTTGAGATCAACCCCATAAATGAGCTGGAAAAATGGATGAACGGTATGGATAAATCACATACATCCACGGTGGGCCCAATTGAGTTTACTCAGTGGGGTAATAGCTCGATGAGTAGCTCAGTACAATCCCATTCCGAGATGTATTGCAGCTCTTGTCAAAAGACGTAGCCTAACCTAATTCGCGTAAGCAATGCACGATGTTATTATCAGGTGCCCTTCACTCAATTCGCACACCTACCTCACCCGCACGGGATCCTGGCCGTTCATTATATTGTTCCTCTATGGATGGAAGCGGATTGGCTGGTGTACGGCACACCACCGACGTGCTGGTGTGGGTACGTGTCGTGCGACCGAGTTGTGCCTACGGTTCAAAAGAGATTAAAGTTACATGGTCCCACAATGACGTGTTGATTATATCTACATTGTTATGAGATAATTTCAGAGCACGAGCCAAAAATGAGTCATACCTAAATCTCAACGCACCGCACTACAAATGGCAGTAGAGACTGATTCTCACCGTTAAAACATCCGTGGTTCCTTCGTGAGGTTTATTTTCCATCTAATCTGTTCATAAGGTTATATTGATCTTGATGTAGAGAAAAAACAAAATCATATTGATCTATAACTTCTGTGACCCCAAAAGGGTTTCAATGGTAAACAGTCAATCCCCCAACTGCTTTTCAAGTGTGGTCCATTGATTTTTTGTATGTCTTATTTTTAAGCCAATGGTTGACTACGAGCTCGCCAAATGGATAGACGGTTTGGATACAAGACACACCTCAAGATGGACCAAAAAACTAAGTGACGTCAACAAACCAGCCAGGTCGGTGGTGTGTGTACACCAGCCAATCCGCTTCGTCTATTGATTGGCCCACCACCAAGAAAATCATTGATCGCGGCATCTTATACGTTGTATCTGCGATCCTAAAATGGACGGCAGAAAAAAATATCGCCAGCGTCAATCATGAAAGCGGAAAAGGCTTCCGGCCATGAAAAAGAGGAAAGCCGCACCTGAGTGGCGAAACAAAAGCAGTGTACCAATGTCCGTATCCATTGCGCTGCACCTGATCGCAAAATCTAGAGCACTGGCTCATGATCGTGGCCGCTCATTAGGTGGGTCCCTTCTATAGATTGGCCCCGCCACCAATAATTCATTGATCGGACCATGTCTAGGTTGTATCTACCATCCTAAATGGACGGCAGAAAATGATGTCGCCAATATCCGTCATAGAACAGAAAAACTAACAATCGAATAGATAACCTCATCCAACACGTAACGTGCATCTACGTTTCGATCTCAGCAACGGTCCTGATTATGAAGGAACGCTCAGCAACGGTCCGAATCATGTACCCTCGCGCCACGCCACCAGATCGACTGGAGCGCACTAAAATGAAAAACGCTTGCGTACTCGCTGGGTACCTGCCGGGTTAACTTTTCTGACGTGGGGAGAACAAATGAAATCCCACCCGTCCATCAGGAACACCACCACTCGTCTGGCCTCGTTAATAAAAAGTAGGTCTGATGCAACGCTCAGGTGGATTATACCTTAAACCTCTAAATTCATGTGGTATGCCCACCTGAATTTTGAATATAGTGATATTTGGGTAATTCTTTCATTGAGGCGCATCAGCTGAATGGATTGGATAGCATTTAAACACCGTGGTCGACCCTACTCAAAACTAATGGTGGACGTCCGATTCGACCTGTTTCCTATATTGTGGCGTAGCTGATGGACGGATTGGATCTCATGGTATGTAACTTTCAAAGTAAATACGAGGCAGCGTAGCTGCTGGACGGATTGGATCTCATGAAAGTTCAATCCACGTGGCTCTCGTTTAGCGAAAGTAACTAGCGCGACGTACGCTAGCGATTCCGCCGGAAAAGGAAATCGGTGCTCCGCGCACATGTAAGACTTCCCCACGTATAAAAGCAAGATTCCTGTCTTGGATGAAATAAAAAACCAACACCAACGCCTAAAAACCAAAACCAAAACCAAAACCCTTCTCCTGAATTTGATTTTCCCCCTCGCCTCCGCCCAATCTCTTCGTCCTCCTAAACGCCTCTTATCCTTTCCTTTTCTTCTATCAGATTCTTCTCTTCTTCTTCGATCAGATTCTCCTCGTTTCCCTTTGCGTGTCGTTGTGTTTTCCGTTGCCCTAATCCCGTTTTCTCCGCTAGCAAAAACCTAATAGCAAGAATTTTCTAGGGTTATATTCTGAGAAATTGTAGGTGATGGACTCGGAAGACGACATGCACGACGCAAACGACGTGGAATCGTTGGAAGATTTCTACAGTGGTGAGACAGCCATGGACAGCGATGATGCTGATGGGGAATATGAGTTCGACAACGACTCTGATGATTCCGATGACAGCACTTATCATCGGCAGCAGGTTAAATAAAAAAAATCATATTTTCCCCCTATTTTTGTGGTCATTAACGGAAAAATCAGTTCTTTTCATGTTGTGGTTGTTCTGTTGTTCGAATTTTTTTTGCTGCCGGATGAATTTTTTGTCTAATTTTGTTTCTTTCGTATATATGGCTTTGTTTCTTTATTTTATTGATGAAATTCGATTTCAAAGCTAGGATTTTAGATATGTTGAAGGTCTTAGGGCCAGTTTGGATTTTTGGGAAAAGAAAAGATAATAAAAGTCTAGTGATTATCCATTGATAGAGTCCTATGGATATCATGAGCACTATTGAAAAGAGGATTCTATTCTTGGGGGTTGTGTTTCTATAGCAAGTGGAAATCTCATATTCCTCTCACAATGGTCACATCGAATATGTTATGGAAAACTTCTAGTGATTTCTATTTTCCAATCTCACAATTTCCTTTGATATCCAAACAATGCAAAAGGTCCGAAAAAAGGAAAATGTTTTCTTTTCCCACAATCCAAACAGGCCCTTAATTTAATCCAGCAAGGGAAAGACTCGTGGGAGTTTGCTACACCGAAGGGAGTGTTAGCTATCCATCCATGGTACAATGTGGCTTATATCTATGAGAGATCAGGCCATCCAAATAATGGGTCATATTTATGGAATATCTCGAATAATTCCATCCTGATTTGGCAATCCTCATCTTCCAATTGGTGATCATTAAATGAGCGGTTTGACAGAAAATAGTTAATAGTTCAAATTCAGTAGGCCGAATTGTTGGGTTAGGATTGTCTAATCAGTGTGTTTTTTTTAGGGCTTTGCTCCACACCCAATGGAGCCCATCATTTTATGGTCTGGGTTTGTATTTTTTTGAAAACTTTTATGGTCCGGCTGTGGATATTGCTTATGCCTACTTATGGTATAGAGAACTCACACCATAGTCAAGCCTTCTATCAATAGTTCAGCTTGGTTGGTGCAGAAGCATTCTGGTTTTATAGTAATTTTGATGGATTTAATGCTAAAAAATCATTCCAACTGAAATGGAGGTTTCAATACTCAGGCCTTTTCTAAAGAGTAAAGGTTTGTATTGTTTTAAAATAATATATTTGCTGTTTGTGTGTCTGTCTCTTGTTTCTAGTGGCCTGGTGTTTGTATTGTCTTCCTGCTAGAAATTTTCTGTCTTCTATTGTTGTTATATATTTTTATATAATGTTTGCTGTTTTTCTCATACCAGCACAACTACACCATTTTGAGCGAAGCAGATATACAACAGCTTCAGGAGGAGGATATTACAAGGATAGCTACTGTACTTTCCATATCAAGAGTTTATGCAAGCATCCTGCTGCGCCATTATAATTGGTAAAGAGTTTCTCCTCTGCGATAGTGATGTTAATGGTGTTTATTTGAGAATCATGTAAGCCCATTTCATCTGCTTTTCCAGATGAGGTGACTAGTTTGAGCATCTGTTGTTGATTATACAAGCTCTTTTTGCTCCAAGAGTTTTGATTTGCTTATTGCTGTGTAATCATTCATTTGTTTGTAAGACAATGGAGGCACTAGTTAACTTCTTAGAGATCCTTTGATAGCTAAAATTTATTGCACACAAATGTATAAGCAGCAAGAGGTTAGGGTTATATATAGAATGGTTGCTAAGGTGCTCAATATGAAACTTTGGATCAGTGTGTATGCGTTTTGTCTAATTCTCAAGAAGTATTCTGAAAGGAGATGGACTCTTGGTGGCGTGTGCTCAATGCCAATGAGTGCTTGCATTTTGGACAGAGTCAATACAGAAAAAACATTTAATTACGTGGATTGGAACTTTTTGGCAAGGGGTTCCTCATTCCTCCAACTTTACTGTCATGGTGGAAGTTTTAGTAGGACAATTGGTGGTGCCTAATCTTATGGGCTTATAGAGAGGTTTCAAGTTGGCAATGTAGAAATCAGTTTCTCAACTTTAATTGTTGATGACATGGTCCTCTTTTGTGGTTCTTGAGCTATGGTTAGCAGGGAAATAAGTGCTTTTGAGATTGTTCTGAAGTAGGGTCGGGCCTTAAGTTATTTGGGAACAGATTCAGTTGTACCCGTAGCAATTAGGCAGGTATTATGTATGGGCTTACAGCGTCATGTAAATAAGAGGAATTTTGTGCCAATAATCAATCTCGGTCTTTATCTGGCAGTGGGGACTCTGTCCATGTCCTTCAAACCTAGCAGTGGAGTGATTTGAGAGGAAGCTTTCCTCAAAGAAGTGTGTATTTTGCTCTTGAGTGATTTCCTATTGGTGTCTAACTTGCTTGGAAACCAAAACTGGTATGACTTACCCTGCTCATTTTGTTTTGGTCTGGTGACTTGTCCAATTCCTACCGAAACAGATACAACTTGGGCAATACCGAGTCATATTGGAGGATATTTTGAACCATCTCATTGAAGGAATTTCTAGTTTCCAAAATGCATATGATGCATAGGGGTCAAGAATTCATTTTGCCCTGAGTCATTGGAGAATATTTGGACCGTCTCATTGAAGGAATTTTCAGTTTATGAACATGCATACGATGCAAGGCGCAGGAGTCCATGGATCATATATTAATTCCCTGTGCAGTTCTGCAGGGGCTTGAATAATTTTATTTCTCTCTGGCATCTTATGCCATGTCCTACAAATGCTGCATTGGTGGCCAAAGGATAGTCTGTGGTTAGGTGTTGTCTTGTGATGGGATCCTACCCTTCTCTTTAATTTGAAGGAATTGTAGAATCTTCTGCGAAAAAGTTGCTTTGGGTGGGATGAGTGTGGAAAGAATTAAAGCCTCATCATTTGGTGCATCATCTTTGGGAAATACTTCAGGTCATTAGAGTGGGATGAAGTTGTTTGGATGGGACAAGTGCATGAAGAATTTAAAACTCACCATATCAGTGGGTCGTCTTCAGGAGGGAGTTGCAAGGTGTTTAACTCTTCAATTTGCTGGAGATTCGAAGACTGGGTGTTATTAGCAATGAAAAGGAGAGGTTGTTGTACAATTCGAAAACGCCTCTTTTGGGCATCGTGGATCTCAATTTTGATGGAATCGTGTTTGGGTTTTCAGGGTCTTTTGGTATCATGGTGTCGCTAATTAGGGATGCAGGGGTAACATTGGTGTTCTTTGTCTGATTGGGTTTTAAGGGCTAACAAAGCAAAAGCCAAATCTTTACTTGAGGAACTAATGATTTTCTCCTGATGTCCTCATTGGGTTCTCATGCTGTTGAAGGCAACAAGAATACGTGTGGGTCTCAACCAAGGGAATGATGCTGGGGAGGCTTGCTTTCATCTGTAATGAGCTTTAGACCTGGCTGATTTTGGGGTTCGGGTTTTTGTGTTTTTAGGGGGATGACAAGATAGCTGATTGGAGTAAGTTGTATAGTTTGCGATATCTTTTGCTGCTATAATAAAACTTGTTTCATCAAATAGAATTTCTTTCAAAATATATACTTTTTATTTTAGCCAAATGACTTAGAAATTGTAGATCACCTAATTTGTCAAATTGCATTGTCTAATCCATGTCTTGGCCTGGGTGGATGTGACTGAATTCTTATTTTTGGAACATTCTTTGTTTGATCATGTGCTTTTGCAGTGCAATGTTTAAAGTTCAAATCTTTTTGTGGATACATAAATAACTGCTCAAGCTAGACATGGTACTGATTGAAAAGAAGGAACAAAAAAAGAAGATAAAAAAAAGACAAGAAAAATTGTAAATAAAAGGAACCGAAGGACTTTGAATATTATGTGGGGCCAAGCAGTTACTTTAATTGCTTATAGGATTATAAAGAAGCATCTCTAAAGTAGTATCTGGACCTTTGGCATTTCCATTTTTTATTCTGTATCTATAATCAGTATTATCTGACTGTTGATTGCTGAGCACTGCATCTTGATGTTCTGAAAGATGTTGGTCACTGCACAGGAGTGTCACTAAAGTTCATGATGCATGGTTTGTGGATGAAGAAAAAGTTCGCAAGGCTGTAGGGTTGTTGGAAAGACCAGTTGATCCATTGCCAAATGCCGGGGAAGTAAGTCCCATGTTGTTTTAAGATTTTTATAATTTATATATTATGGATATTTAACACTTCAATGCTTTTTGCACAGAACTTGGGATCTCTTTAGACTTGGATCTTGCATTTTCCCTTCATTCTTTCATTTCTTTTTGGCTCATTCATGCCTCTATAATGGTGTGGTTTTATGGTGGCAGCTCACCTGTGGTATTTGTTTTGAAACCTATCCCCGTGGTAGGATGAATGCTGCTGCTTGCGGCCATCAATTTTGCAGTGCATGTTGGACAGGTTTGTTTCTTTGCACAATGTTTATACTTAAATTAGTCTCTTCCTAAAAAGTTGCAAAGTTTGTGTCCTTAGTTCCAGTTTTCAGTTTGAATCACCCCTTTAGTTGGCAATATCGGGACCAATTTAAATATGTGGATAATGGGTAGAACAAGTATGATAGGTTAACCAACACCTGACTAAAGAAGCTCCCAATTTCCAGTAGACCTGCATTTTATGACTTTAATGTTGGGATGCCAAAGATTACCTCTTTTCAGCATCGGTCTCTTCATGTGGCAGTGATCTCTTTATAGTGGAACTACTATTCAACATGCCATCATAATAACCTCATTTCCCATTTGTGGTCCACTCGAGTGTCTGATCCCCCTATTTTTTGTGTTGACACCCTAGTTTGAGCTGGCATATCAGATGTACAAAGTAGATGTAACACAGTCATCATGGTGGGCCCCCCATGGAGCTTCTGTTGCACAAGCTTCTTGATGCCTGCTTCCTTGCGGGCTACATTCAAAAGGGAGGAGAACAGGCATGGACTTAGGTGTAGAATGCCCTTTGAGAGACTGCCTCTTCCCTCACTACTTGCAATGGCAAACACTACTTAGGTGTAGAATCTATGCCGTTGTTGATTTTTTATGGGTGATATCTACACCTTACAACTGACAATAACAGCCACAATATTCAGTTCTCATAATACCCTACCTTTATTTGAAATGTCTTCCCAAGCCCTTTGAATATCAAAAGTTCTCCACCCTTGGGAAACTAATTGCGGCTACGTAGTAGAGATAATTTTTACCTTTGATAATATCATGAACTCCATTTCCCATAGGATTTGAATCCCTTTCTTATGTGGTGAATGTTAGGTCCTACTGCTGATCACAAAAATAAATCAATAAATAAAAATAAAAAGGTCCTACATAGTTTGGAATGACATGGATGTATCTCTCACACCAAGGGCCTGTTTGGTAACCACCTAAAAATGAGTCCATGTCTTCTCTACCATATATAGCACCATTAGCCTTGGACGTTTTTGCTCCCCTCAATTAGAAAATTCTGTGTGTTTGACAATTGACGGACAGGATTTTATCCACACATTCCCCACGACAAGCCCACCCGTAGCTGATCTCTCTCTCTCTGAATCTCTCAAGCTCCACCCTTCTCTCTACCAATCTCTCTTTGAATATGTGAATCTCTATTTTTCTCCTCTTAACTCAATAGATTTCTCTCGCTTTCTCTTTGGCGAGGTTGAAGGAGACGGCAAAGAGGAAGAACATTGCCACACACCCTAGTTTTAGTTAACAATAATTATGTAGTATAAGTAATGTTAAAATGGATTCATTGTGCGTTAGAGATCAAGATTAATACGTAATTACTGTTAGCTAAAATGAGATCAATTGATTTTTTGGCGTCTACCAAACAAGGCCTAAAGTTCTTCAAAGGATTTCCATTTTCTTGTATATTACTTCTGACATTCCTCGTAATGAATTTTTCTTTATTGGTTTGAAACTCATTAGAAATTGGCATGGTTTCTCTATTTGAAACTGATTATTGTTTTGTTTGAATTGCACAATTTACTTCTCAAGGTGAGATAAACTTTTTTTTTTTTTTTTTTATTTTTTTATATACTTTTGCAGGTTACATTAGCACATCAATAAACGATGGTCCTGGATGCTTGATGTTGCGATGTCCTGATCCAACCTGTGGTTCTGCTGTGGGTCAAGACATGATCAATATACTGGCTTCTGATGAAGACAAGGAGAAGTATTCTCGTTACCTTCTTAGATCTTATATTGAAGACAATAAGACGGTATATCCAGGACTTGCAATCTTGATGTTTGCATCATCCAACATTATCTTTTTTGCTTCACAAAAGATGTTTTGCAACATTTCTTCTTCAATGTCTTTTTGTTTGCTTGGTAGCCAAGTGCTACTTAAAATAAAGTTAGAGAATTGATAGCATGGGCACATTTCATTGGCATCTTGTTCTTCTAGAATGATAAATTGCAGTATCGTTGGAATTGTTTTCATGGTATTTCAACATTGCTTTAATTATTTCATCACATTGTTCAAATTGTGCAGCTATTCCGTTGCATCTTTCTAAGAGGCACTTACCTCTGGACTATTTGAACATGCTTTCCTTCCTTATTCTTGCAGACAAAATGGTGTCCTGCACCAGGGTGCGAGTATGCTGTGGATTTTGTCATGGGTAGTGGGAACTATGATGTTAGTTGTAACTGTTCATATAACTTTTGTTGGAATGTAAGTACTGTGGGTTCTGGATGCAATTTCTCAAATATGTGCTTCGGTTGCCTTTAGTTTTCGTTACTCTCTGCTATAAGAGTGCTCTAACACTTGAAAATTTATCACCTTTTACAGTGTACTGAGGAAGCTCACCGGCCAGTGGACTGTGGCACGGTTGCGATGTGGATTTTGAAGAATAGTGCTGAGTCCGAAAACATGAATTGGTAGGGAATGAATTGTAGAATATAAATTTTTTAGTGTGCCCAACGCCGTACATTATGTGTTCTGTTTGATTACTGGACTGGGTTTTTTAGACCTGGATGAATTTATTGTTATTTTGGCAAACTTGATTCTTGTTTGTTTGGATTGTTCTCATTGGTGCACATTCTTCTAACCTTTTCATGTATTCTGTAAATAACATGAGGATGGTTGTTCATTGCTTCCTTCTAAATAACATGTATCATTTGAAGTTTGAACCATGTTTCTTATTAGAAATTTTAAAACTTGTGCATATACATATTTAGGACAGATTTCTTGCTTGCTTGGTCAGTCTGCTGTGTTATTATCTTACTCCAAAGTATGGCACCTATTGTTTTTGAGCACTGTTTTGCATTGACAATTTGGCAATTGATGTTAAGCAAATGCCTTATCAACCAGATGTGTTCATGAGTGTATGATGGCAAATCCGTGCCTTTATAATTTTTCTCCATTTGCGAATAGCTTTAACCAGCTCGGTATTCCACAGACTTTAGATGTATGAAAGGGTCTCAAGCGAAGTTGTATCACAAGGTATGTTACCTGAGTGCGTCAGACTCAGTATTGAGTGTGGCCAGCAATACAGTTCAGTTATGAGGGATCATCTGAACTTCAATTGTCAGGGTGTGGGTATGTCAGATCATAACTATTGTGTTGCTGTAATGCTGTGTTAAAAATTTCCTCAGAAGTGTTAGTAGATGTACTAGTCAACCGCATGCACAAATTCACGTGGGACAGTTTAACAAATTAAATTACAAAGGTAAATAATTTTAAAAATCATTAAAAGATTTTTCCTAAGGGCAGTTCATTAAAATTTCAGTAAGCTGGAGTTCCAAGTCATGGTAAAGGGGAAGGAGAGAAATGATTGTTAAAACTAAGGGGTCGTTTGGATGCATGGAAAGCTCCAGTTAAGATAAAAATCCCCAGGTCCAAGGGAGGTTTCCTTCGTTTGGCTGCTGTTGTCACTTAAGATAGAGTTTTCATTGGACATGGGTGTCTACAACAACGGAATATTCTGTGATCCATGTGGTAGACTGGTTTGTAGCTATATCCACAGGCAAAAGGTTTCCACAGAAGTTATTACTCCACATTCTGTTGCAATTGTACTCCGGCAGATGCAATGAAATGGTACATGGCCCTGATTTCAGGAGAGTGCAGGTTCACATTTTAGGACCTACTTATTACATGGCAAGTATCTCACACTCATATGCCAAGTGCACCTCCTCAATTGTTGCTCCTGTGGTACCCTTTTCAGGAAAAAGGGTTCCGGGAGGTTTATCTAAACACAATTTCAATCTAACACTTGTATGCCATGTCGGCACATGCCACAACACACCTCAACAGATGCTCCTCTTGTACACTCGTCATGAAGAAGGGTTCTAGAAGGTTCATCCAAACACAAGATTTCAACATCCACATATCGCCCTACCATGCATCCAAATACAAAATCTCAACATCATTGAAGTCCATGCCCATCCCCTGCAAACCCCTATCTACATGTCTAAATGACCTCTTAAAGTTCCTAGAAGGATCCCTTATCCTTCCATGAGTATACATGTATCCAAGCTGCATTCCAATTGTTTGAATAGTTGATCACAATGGAGTCCATGTCCGGGATTTAGTGATCCATAGACAGTGAGACACAGACTTTCCCCTTATCCATAACTGTGTGACCTTATGAACCGGTTAGATGACCAATAAACATTAACGTGGACCCAATAAAGGTAACAACTTTCAACGATGGACATTCTAAGGCTACTATTTCCTTTAGTGTGGCCACTTGAACTTTGGATCTGCCTAATTTTTTAGCCCACACCCCAAAATGTTTCGGTAAAACTGATGGACGGTGTGAATATGCAACATATATTATGTTGGGGCTCATAAATTTAAGTCAATCTTTTTTAACCGGTTTTCAAGGAGGAAATACAACCCAATTTTCAAACAAGCTAAAATAGTAATAATTGCCTCTTTACAGCTCATTTACAGAGAATTTGAAAAATCAAACAGGCCCTTAGAGTGATGAATCACTAAGAAGATGACATGAATCTCTTTGGAATATAGCCTATGAGTAGTGGGAAGGAGTAGGATACACTAGGGCTTCTAAATCACCAAAATCCATCAATTAAGCCAAGGTGTGAATGCCCCTTTTATAAGAAAAATATTTCAAACGGCTATAAAACAGGCAAAAAATGGCTACTTAGATCAATTGAGTGATTCTTCGATCGATCGAGGCTTCTCAGAAATGTCTAGATTATTGGCTGGACGGTTTCGGCCATCTTCGATCAATTGAATTGAATCGATGGACTGTCGATTCGATCAACAGTCTCCAGAATTCTGTTGTTTGTCTTTTCTGGTTTCCATCAGTTTTGAACCTTTATAAGCCTAGCTTATAATGTTCATTTTGAGGCTAAGGCTTGGGATGATCAAACTAGGATTTTCCTATGGGAGAATGGATCATCCAGAGTTAGGTTGTTTTGGAACTTAAGGGGTCTAGGGCTAGGATTACCAAGGCACTTCAATTTACCTATTGTCTTCAGGCCTTGATGCTTCAAGTCTTCGAGTCTTCAATGTCTTCCAATGGAGGTGGACCAATGGAGGCTCCATCGACTTAAGATTCCCTAGCTCACGTCATTGACAAACCGAGACACTAACACCTAGAAGGATCCCTTATCCTTAACATGAGTATACAAGTATCCAAGCTCCATTCCAATTGTTTGAATAATTGATCACAATGGAAATGTGCTTATAAATGAGTATATGAGTATCCAAGCTCCATTACAATTATTTGAATAGTTTATCACAATGGAAATGTGCTTATATTTTGTAACCAATGTCAGAAGCTATCTTGACGGATGTAGTTATAGGGAAAAAAAAAATCACAATGGAAATGTGCATTGAAGTCCACGTCTGGGATTTAGAGATCCATGGACACATACCTTCCCCTGCAAACCCCTATCTACATATCTAGATAACCTTTAAAAGTTCTAGAAGGATCCCATATCCTTACACGAATATACAAGTATCCAGGCTGTGTTCCAGTTGTTTGAATAGTTGATCACAATGGAAATGCGCTTATATTTTATAACCAATGTCAAAAGCTATCTTGACGGATGTAATTATACTGTAGAAAAAACTAGTTATATCTGTTGGATTATAGTAGCAGCACTTGTATGGGAGTGTGAATGTCTGCTCTTTAGGTGCCTAGGATGGCTCTAGTGCATGTGAGGATGCTTTTTGGTGGAGTTTGTTGCTTTTAAGACGTTTTGAGGAACATCAGAGATTGTTTTGAAGGGCTTTGTCCGTGTTACCCTCCAAATGGTGGAGAAAATGGAGAACATTGAAAGCTGTCTTTATTTCCTGCAATATACAAATTTTTGTAAAGTCTCCAAGAGTTATGGGAAGTTTTCAAGGAAGCTTGAAAAGTTCTTTGTGAAGTTGTACATGTGCATTCCGTTATACCGAATTTTCATTAATAACTAGGTAGTGAAAAGGGCAACCTTTGATCATTTTTACCAAGTTGCTTCCAACATATTGGCAAACCCCTTCTTAATTGGTAACTTCTTGGGTGAGTCCATATAATTGTTTTAAGTTCATGTCTAGTGAATTGTTATGTAAAAGTGATTCTCTTAGATTAGATAGGCTAAACGATGTACATTGGTATTGCTGGATCTTCATCACTTGCTCTGTTGCTTTCCTTTCATTTTGTGCTCAATACTTATGTAAATTGTTGATTTGATGGACAGGATATTAGCTAATTCCAAGCCATGTCCAAAGTGCAAGCGGCCAATTGAGAAGAACCAGGGTTGCATGCATATTACATGCACCCCGCCTTGTAAATTTGAGTTCTGCTGGTAAAGCTTTATATCTTTTATTTTGTGGAGTATTATAAATTGGGTCATTCGTTACTCTTTTTTGTTTCCCACTCAATGCATGTCCTTTTTCAATATGCTGGCAGGCTGTGTCTTGGTGCATGGTCAGACCATGGTGAGAGGACTGGTGGTTTCTATGCCTGCAATCGGTATGAGACAGCAAAGCAGGAGGGAGCGGTATATTTTCTTGTTTCTACTGTTTTGTTTCCAGTTCATATGTCTTCAGTGACCTTGTTGTTGTTGTTTTTTTTTTTTTTAAAGAGTCTTCAGCGACCATTTTTAGTGCATCTATAACATTATCTTTTTAACTATTTTATTGCTTATAGTACGATGAAACTGAAAAAAGAAGAGAAATGGCTAAAAATTCTTTGGAGAGATACACACATTATTATGAACGATGGGCAACCAACCAGTCGGTATGTGCAGTTTTCTTTTCATCTCCATTAATATACTGATCTTAGCTCATCATTTTGCATCCTTTAGTTGTTGGCATAGACAGTTAAAATCTCTCTATTAACTCCACAACTAATGTACATCATTGGAAACTCCACATAAGCCTCATATAATGAGTCTCCAAGATACTTTAAAAAAGAAAATCTAAATTAAAGGATTTATCTTGCAAGTTGGTGGATCTAGCAATTTCGATCTACTCTTTCCCAACCATGGCTAAAAGACCTGCGACTCGGAGTGACTCACCCACTCCGAGTCGCAGCTTGCCTGATTTGGGAGTGACTTGTTGTGTCGAGCCGGATTGGTTCTGAGTCTTGAGTCGACTCAGATGAGTTGCATCCAACTTGTCCTTCAATCCACATCCCAACATGATAGGCAATAGTGATTTTGCTTGTTATGGAAAGTGTCTTGTCATGGGTGTTTTCGAGTGCTATGATATATGGATTTTTTTGCCTCATCAATATTGCATTTATTAATTTAGACAAAACTTGTATTTGCTCTATTCTGATACGCTAGCTCCCGAAAGAAGTGATTTTTCTTGTCTAAAAATGATTTAATGTAACGATTTTGTTTTGACATATTCTTTTTCTAGGCCTTCATTTACATCTGAGTTTTTTTTTTTTTTTTTTTTTTTTTTTGAGTGGCCATCTAAGTTTTGCATTTGTGCAGTCTTGTAAGTTAGCTTTCTAAATTTAGCATGTATCTGAATGGAATCTGAAATCATGTTTCTTAATTGGCAGTCAAGGCAGAAGGCACTATCAGATCTACAGCAAATGCAAGCTGTGCAGGTAAGCAACGTTTCCTTGCTTTTTTTTTTTTTTCCTTCTCTTTTCTTTTCCTTTTCTTTTCTTCTTCCTTATTTTTATTTTTATTTTTACAAAAGAGGCGTGGAGTCTCCAACTACAATGCTATTGAGGCTGAATCCCTCTTTGGCTAAATCATGTGCTACAGATTTTACATCCTAGAAACATGAGAGAAGACTACTGAGATGTCTCCTTTAACTCCCTAATCTCCTCCACCCATCTCACCAAATGCCAAGGACAGGCTCTTGAAGAGTCTGCCTGCGGAATCACGTTAGCTGGACCTCCTTTGAGTGAGCTTGAACCCGAATAAGTTACTTTGGATCCTGCCAGAGTGTTTGTCTCATTAGCACAGGCAAGCCCAACAGGACTAGCAAAAATGCGACGAATTTGTCTCTTGTCCCTTTTTACCAGTTGGACCAGTGTTACCACTATAGCTGCCATCAAAACTGAGTCTCCACGTCCAATTTGGGAGTGCAGTCCAAACCTCATGTACTTATGAATGATCCCTTTGAGAGCCTTAAGAATTGAAGCCCACGGGATCATCAATTCTTTGGTCATCTCAACCACCTGAGAACCAAATACTAAAAGCCTTGTTGTTCTGCTCCTTCCACAGTGATCACTTGATCGTGGGAAGATCCAAATGCCAAAGAAAGCCGCCCCTTACTGATTTATAGCTAAACTTCCAACCTTTGAGAAGATCACCGACTGCCTTTGGCATCACCTAACCACACCAAACAGACTTAAGATAGAGTACCATGCTCCTTGAGTAAATTCCGCAATGAATAACATATGGCTGACAGATTCCCAATCTTGCATGCATAAGAAGCAAACCATTAACAGTGTATTTTTTAGGGGGTTTCTCAAGTGATCCAAGGATAGGATTTTATTTAGGCTAGCTATCCAATAAAAAGCAGCAGACCTAGGAGGGTGCCCAACCTTCCAAATTACATTAGTTGGGGCCTTCTGCCCACTCCAGAAACCTGTCTATGAAAGGATCTTGCTTTCAAGCGGATCCCATTTCCAGTTTTTCTTACCCCTGCTGGGTATTGAATGAACAATCTTCGATCAGCGAGAGGAACATAATAATCAATTTCTTCATCTGTGAGGTTACATCTGAACTGCCCTTCCTCAAAAAACAATTCTCCATAGTTTTATCCTTCTTCCTTGTCGACTAGCGAAGATTATAGAATTGGCAAGATTTGGAGCACCAAATATCCTCCCATAAACTCCAGAATCATTTTCAAGTACAATCTGATTCCTTCCATGAATAAATATTCCTGTTCTTTGGATGAAACCCTAAATATTCAATTATTGTGGAAACCCATGTCCAACGGAAGCCTTTTTTTGCAATACTCAAGGCATCCAAACCATGGAAGCCTTTCCTATCCACAGACATTGTTGTCTTAGTTGTCTTAGGTGTCGGTACCACACATCCAAATGATCCCCTATGTTGTAATCGTAGTTATAGGATTCTTCCATCCACCTAATGCTCCCTCTTTGTACTTGCAAATTTGCTGTTTCACTTTGGATTCTTATAGCGACCATATTCTCTCCAAATATTTGGGCGTTAATTTGGATTCTTGTAGGAATCATAATTCTCATTCTAAAGATTTGGGCTTCCTATTGGCTATTTAACGCAGGGGCATTTTCACACCGGGCTTGAGTGGGGTAGCCTGTGGGATGCAGGGACACACTCTGGGTGGGTGGCCCTTGTGAGGCGGGGTAGCTCGTGTGAGGCGAGCCCTACCCGTGTGAGGTGATACCCATGTGACGTGGGGCCCACGAGGGGGGTTCGGCCGAGGTCTTAACCCATGCGATGTGGGGCTTGGCCTATGAGATAAATGGATTAATTCGCCATGCTCTATCAGTTTGAGCTTTTAGAGTAAGTGGTTAATTGTCCTGCATCAAAGTGGTATCAGAGCGGGATGTCTCGTGTTCGAGACTCCTCACTGGGAGTGATTAATGCAGGGGCATTTTCACACGAGCTCCGGGCTCGAGTGGGGTTGTGGGATGCAGCCTCCTTTCAAACCGTTCGATCGCTTTGTCCAATAGATGTTTCGGTGGTCTTCCAACATAGTGGAAACCCAAGATATGATGCAGGAAAGGAACCCTCCTCACAACCAAATATGCAATCATACATCTTCAGCTCCTCAGGAATTCCCACCCTCATATAAAATTTCCACATTAGTTAACAGTAAGAACTGATTTTCCAATATGAAAATAGAAAAATTAGGATTTTCACTTGAGCATTAATTTTTCACTACAAATCCATGTTGATGCATGAGAATCATGCAAAGGTGTGGATTTTCATCGCAATCCATGCTAACATTTTAAAAAAGTAAAAATAAATGAAGCTTCTATGGATTTTTCGTCACCTTTTGAATTCTGGCCCGTCTTTTAGATATCTCCCCAGTGTTTGTAGTGTCAGAATTGTTAAAAGTATCGCTGGCTAAGGATACCGAAACACGTATCAGTATCGCCAGCAATTCTCCCCCCAAATCCAAACTTTTATTCTATAAAAAACATGAGTGAACAAATCACCTAAGAACCGAAATTCCAAAAAAATCCAAAAAAGTGGATTTTCTCTCTCTGTTTTTTTTTTTTGAGAAATTTCCCACTTTTTTTTGTCAAATTTTTGCTATTTACTGTTTCCTGGGTATCAGAGATATCATCGCTGGTATCAATGATATTATCGACCCTATCACTGATACCAGGGAACTTTTACAATGGATTCTTCTCAAAGTATCGCTTATATCGAAAATATCACCAAGTATTGCCAATATTTGGAAAAATTTTATACTTTCAGCAGGTTTTTTTTGCTGCCCCGCTGATACTGATAATGTTGGTAATATTATTGATAATATTGCTGATATTTGGAATACTGGTCTATTCTCATTTCAATTTGTTTCATCTCCTTCTGTATGGTAGCTAGTTGTGTGAGACTTCTAGCAGGTGCCCTTTCTTAGATTTTCTCCATCCAGTAGTCACCAGCCATATTACTGGAAATTCTAGACTGATAGTTTACATGTCAAAGGAATAAGAATAGTTGAGTTACAAGGAAAGAAAAAGAAGTTAATGCAAAGCTCCTGCATATGTTGTGTTTTCTGACTATCTTTAGTAAACCAGGTCATTTCTTTTATGGGGGTAAACTGATGCCTTGTTAACAAGCATGCCATTATATTTGTGCAGAATGTTCTCATTCATCTCTTTAACTTTGCAGCTTGAAAAGCTGAGCGACAAACAATGCCAACCAGAATCTCAGCTCAAGTTCATCACAGATGCCTGGCTACAAGTATGTTTAAGTCCTTCCATCTAGAGCCCTTTTTATTTTAAACTCACTGCCCTCTCCGTTTAACTAAATCTAGCTCTTTAATGGGCAGATTGTCGAGTGTAGGCGAGTACTGAAATGGACCTATGCATATGGTTATTACCTACCTGAGCTAGAACATGCCAAGAGACAGTTCTTTGAGTACTTGCAAGGTGCTTATTTCGATCTGAAACTGTCTTCATTCCATATGTGCTTTTAATCAGAGATAACACCCTCTTTTGTTCCTTAGGTGAGGCTGAGTCTGGGTTAGAGCGGCTTCATCAATGTGCAGAGAAGGAACTACAAGTTTACCTCGATGCGGAGGGGGGCCCATCCAAGGATTTCAATGAGTTTCGCACAAAGCTAGCTGGACTCACCAGGTGCTTTCTCCCTGAAAAACCTTTCTAACCCTTATGGAAGTGTGTTGGATCTTGGGTTGTTCTCCAAATTGATATCTCAAGGCTGCTCTCATGATTAGTTTTAGAAGCCTACTCATGGGCAGACATGCCATTTTGGCATGTGTTGCTGGATGTGGGACAGGTGGGCCCCACTCATCTGCCCTGGCTTGAAAAATCATGCTGGCATGCTCATTACGTGGGGCAATCTTGTATGGTGGATGTGAACCTTTGGACAATTTTATTAACCATGCATGTTTCCCATACACATGGCTCACCAGAGGAGTCAACTGGGTTATATATATATATATATATATATATATATATATATATATATATATATATATATATATATATATATATATATATATATATATATATGTATATCCTTTTGGGCTAGGCAGCTTAAATGGTCCCTATCTAACACTTCTAGAACATTTGCTTGCCTGTAGGATTTTTGTTCTATCTAACACTAATATCCATAGCACTGACTGTTTTCTACCAACACCGGTTTCCTTCTCTAATGATGTTATGCTTGTCATGGCAGCGTGACTCGGAACTACTTTGAGAACCTCGTACAAGCACTGGAGAATGGTCTATCAGATGTCAACGCCCATGGTGCCTGCAGCAGGACAACAAGCTCCAAGAGCCAGGGTGGCAAGGGGAGAGGTGGGAGGGGCAAGCCAGGGAGCTCCAAATCTGGCCCCAGCCGTGGCTTGGACGACACTGGTCACTGGTCCTGCGAGCACTGCACCTATGCCAATGTCAGGTCTGCCACCGAGTGTGAAGTTTGCCGCCGATGCCGGTGAGCGCATGAACCCTTTTCAGTGTTTGGGTGGTGCTGACCAGAATGCCTCAACGGGCAATGTGTTTCACCACCAGTCTCAATGGTAGTTTTCCGGTGCGCTGTGATCAAAAGGGTGTAAGCCAGTTTCAGGCCTTGTTATAATCCACATGAAAGGGAAATAAAGAGGTGGGTGGGGTAGTCAGGCCTGTTCTTTAGTGTTTTTGCGTGTTGAAGGTACTGAGCTTAGCTACTCCATTGGCTGTATATAATATATATATATAATCTATCCCTGCTTTTAACTTGTTTTGTTATTCGATTATAGTATAATCGAAGAGCAAAATGCAGATGCGCTCAGCCCATCTGTTGTTTTCAATGTTACCATATTCTCCCGGGCCCATCTCTTCTCCTGGGAACAATGGAAATGTAAATGAGCCTTCTTTAGCAGAGAATCCATGTTATGTAGTGTATGGTGTTTATGGGCATTTTGATCTGTGTTTAGATTGCAGTAATTCCTGTCATTCTCCATTGGGGAGCTTTGCTAAAGTGAAACATGCACCTCCACTTCACCTGCCAGAAATGTGTTCCAACACAACACGAGCCATGCGCAAGATCCTAGCTGGCTCATCACGCAGGTCCTGTTGTGTAGATGCCCTGGCCTGGTCATCAGGCTGGGGGAGTTTTCAGGTGGGCCACACAAGTACAGTAGTGTGCGTTTGAACTGTTCATTATTTTGATGCAAGTTTTGAAAGAATCCCCACTGTATTTGGACAAACTTGTGCTTCTGATGATTTAATCACTAGTAGATGTCATTGGCTATCCTTGTGCTCGCTCACCTTCCATGGTACATAGATGGTTACAGACCACTTCAAATTGGGTGCAGACTTTTTATTTATTTAGTTATTTTCTTCGTCTTCACAGAAGTTCTGAAACTGTCCCTGGAGTCTCTTGAGCCATTGGGATATTCTAGACTTCCTGTTGCAACCCTGATGAATGGCAAGGTCAACAAATGAATGTGTGCACCCGTATGCCTCGTGCTACACTTTTTTTACCCCATTTCTTTTCCTTTTCCCCCTTTTACACTTGGCTTTGGAAGTAGGAAACTCCAAGCGGGTAAGGGAAGGGAAGGGAAGGGAAGGGAAGCAGGACTTGAAGCCGGGATCATTCTCTCGTTGGGGATGTTTCACTGCCACTTTTCAGGATGTGCGATGGAATTCCAACCAGGATGAGGCTCCAGCTTCAGCTTCTCATTATTTCCTTCCCTCTTGCGTCGTCAAATTACAAAATCAAAAATGTATTTTAGAACTTGAAAATTTAAAAAAAGAAGGAAAAAAGACAGATAATACAGGCTGAGTAAAACAACGGTTGGGTAGTGACATTGTTTCTTGCAGTCTTGATTGTTCATATGGCTGTTGATCCCCCACAGGCCCTCCCATTTGATGATTTGATGATCCCAACCGTTTGGGGCTGGACTTGTCCACCAAGTCTGTTTTGACCACCACCCATTTACTAGTCACTAATCAGGCAGTTAAGATTTTCTCATGAGAAGGTCTTGGAGCAATGACCGTGTGATGATGAAGCTCGATGGTATTATTACCTGGTTAGGGAAAGGGATATATGCTTCTTCTTTTCTTTCTTTTTCCCTAAACACATTGCTGCCATCATAGTGCATTAGTGCATTCTAAGTAATTGCCTATCAAATTGGCACACGAGAATATAGTAATGTTAAGTTCACAGATCCTGTTATCTTTAAGGAAGATGATAGGTTATAGAAAAGAAAGTGGAAATGAGAAATTCAATTCGATTCTTGATTGAATCAAGAATCAAATTTTGGATTCGGTATGGATAAAAGTTCTTTCACTGTTATACTATTCAATTTCCGGCTATGGATCAGAAATTGTTATTCATGATATCGATCCGATTCAGTATAAAGGTAGAGCCTCTAAAATCACTTTTCCATCTTTTCTTTTTTCTAGAAAGAGCTTTTAAGATGCTCTTTTACATGCTGTAACCCAGTAATAACCGTTGCATTTGTTATTCCTATATCAAGATCAGAGTAGGCTGAAACATTATCTCGTCCAATTGCTAAGATTTTCCAGTGTTCCATGTGCTAATACTCGGGATTTGATAGACACGACAAAAGGTGGGCCCATCGTTAGTGTTGCAAGGTCTAACAAACGTTGCATACTTCGTTCAATCGAGCAAATATGTCACATGTAAAAGGCATTGTAGAGCTAGTTGCACGGGTAGGATTTTAGGACTGAGTGTGGCATACATGCACAAGTTCTGGCTGTTCATCAGGTGGGTCGAACCTTCCATATTCCCTGGGTCAACAATCAAGCCAGTCTGTACATCGAGAGGTTCTGAAGTATTTGAGAAGTGGATGAATAAAAGAAAATTTACCAACCTGGATGGTTTTGCTTGGTTTTTGGTCAGGCAAGTACTTGGCTGGTCCCACTTTTGGAATGGCCAGATCGCCATTTTAGTATGCGTGCAGACGAGTAGAATTCCAACTCTATTGAGCTCCCGTAGCCACCACATTTCTCATAACTAGAGCTGTACATGAGCCAAACCGAGTCGAGCTTGCCCCAGCTCAGCTCGGCCAGCAGGCTACCCCAGCTTGAATTCGGCTTGGCTCGGTCCTCGAGCCTGATTGGCTAGCTCGGCTTGGCTCGGCTCGGTCAGCAGCTCAGGCCAATTTGAGCCAAGCTTGAGCTCGATATTTCAAGCATAGTTAAGCTTACTAGCTGAGTTCCAGTTTAGGTTTTAGAATTTTTAATATATATAATATATAATTTATTTAAATATATAAATATTTACAAAATATTTATATTAAGTGAACCCGATCTAAGTCGAATCGATCCCAAACGAGTCAAGTTCCGAGACGAGTCGAGCTTGACTCGGCTCAAAATCTTTTTGAGCTTAAAAAATCAGCTCGAATTGTCTCAGGTCTAGTTTCGAGCTGAGTCGAGTCAAGCTTTTCGAGTTGAGTCAAGCAAGTTAACCGAGCTAACTCTGCTCGTGTACAGCTCTACTCATAACAGCAGCACTATGGATGAAATATGCAATGTTTGCATGAATTATTAGCGTGGCATGAATTATTAGCGTTCCATGGTTATACGTCTCTCTCAGGGATCCAGGCCTAGCATCTGGTGGACCCAACTGTGTATGGTGATGATGCAAAGAAGACCATGGGATGATTCCAAATGCATAGTCAGAGATCCTTCCAAATGCATAGTCAGAGATCCACATGCATCGAGAAATGGATGGATGACTGGGATCATCTGTGCAAGAGATTTTCACGTGATTAGTCTTCACCACCCATGCCATGCCAACCCCATGAACAGTCCAATCCAGATTACTGAAGGACCCTACAATTACCTCCTAGCCTTAACTGAAAATATTTGCCATTAATTTTAAAGGGATTCGTTCGTATAAGGGGTCTATCTTTTGGTCCAATTCCAAATAAGAACTTATCCTTCTAATATTTTAAAATAAGGGTCATAATTCCCACAACAGTTAAAAAAGACAAGGAATGACATGATAATCACTTGCCATGCAACTCATGCCAATTCACTTATTAGGTGGGCCACTCTTATATTAGACAAGTGACATCCAAACAACATTTTAAGGGAAAAAAAAAAAAAAAAAAACAGTAAAGCAGACAATATCATCCAAACAGTATTTCCAGATAAAATCAATTTTCAGGAAATGATTTTCAAACTCATCAATTTTAGATAATTTTTCTTTTAATTATGAGAAAATAAACCGGTTTGGATACCACCAAATAAGTTACTTCTCTACTTACAGCAGTAGATAAGTGACTTATTTCAGATAAGTAAGTTTTGTTTATGATTCATTATAAGTAACTTTTCTACTTAAAAGTATTTAACCATTTCAGTTAAAATTTTATTTTTTTTTGGCCTTTTTTACTTTCCATAAGTTGCTGATCAAGAGATGCAGGAGGAGAGACGAGAGAGAGGAGAGAGGAGAAGCATATAAATATGTTGTTTGCCAAACATACTTATCTTCTTAATAAGAAGAAACTAAGATAAGTTACTTGCGGCATAAGTATCTTATCTTATCTTAAGCAACTTACCATCCAAACACTCCCTAAGTGATATTCAAATTTGCTCAGTGGAATGCCAAAATAATGTCTATGACTCTTGACTACCTAATCACCGGTTCTATCTGTAGAAATTTGATTGATGGTCCAACCCACATCGGATTATAAGCCAAAAATCATACTAGTTGGACAACTCTGGCTATCTAGTTGTGAGTTGTACTGGTTGAATGTGGACTTTAACTCAGACTATATAGCCTCGTCTACCTAATCCCTTCAGACTACATTGTGTCTGATTAATTAGGTCGACAATTGGGATCACCGTGTCTTTGCTATGTGGGCTTTGATTGAGAAGTATAATCAACGACGTTTACTAATTGGCCAATCATTTTATAGTAGATCACATAAGCTGATTCCAACACGAAGTCTCTAACAAACTACCTTACACATCTATTAATTTAGTAGAGGATGACGAGCATAGGCCTTATGTCACTTCAATACAACATAACACTATTGTTGGAGTTAACCGATTCGTCACTCACACCAATGTAATTTTTGAAAATTCGCATGTGGTGTAATGGGATTACCACGGTTGTGCGTGCAGAAACTTGGCGGAGCTAAGGAATAAAGGCTATGTCCTACAGGGAGTGATTATGACCAAATAAAATTTTTGTCTTTTTAAACCACAACTGCTTGCTTATGTTAATATGAAAATTAAGCTAAGGAAGACAATTAACTCTAAGGCTTCCAAGCCAATGGAGGGTCCAATCACATAGACTACAAATGATATGTAATAAACAACTAGTTTATAACATGATAATGTACATGTGTGTGTGGGATGTGCTAACTATTAAATCTTAGCATTCATCTAATTATGCATACAAATAATTAAATATTCGATTACATAGGCATAATTAAACAAGTGCGCAAATGACAATCCCAAATACAAGAACGTATAGTAGTTTGGTTTCCCTACTCCACTCCCGGCGGACGCACTCAACTCATAAGTGTACCGGATTTCACTATCGGAGGTTTTAAATAAGGTTAACATCTAACCTTTACAATCCTATATAAAGAAGGACTCCCATAAGAGACTTGTGTGGTTTTCCATAGACTCGCTACAAACATCGGTCTTACACAAGAACCTACTAACGTACACTCCCGTCGGAGGCTCCCGCAAGAGATTTTAGTTGGTTTTTCGTATGCTAACCAACAACCATGGTCCTAGTCCAAGGACTTACGTTTACTCTTGCCAAAGGCTCCCATTGTAACACCCTGAAAATCAGGGGTCGAGCATAAACTCAACTCCCGAGTTCCAGAACATCACTTATGCAACAAAATGAATGATGATTGAATGTTGACTGTATTCGTGCATTGAACATGAGTGAGATTAAGCCAAAACAGCATATCATACTCCAGAGACAGTTAAATTTGCAAGCGGAAGACTGTGATAGATAGCTAAAATATATAACCTATGATGAGTCTCCAGAGTGTGATAACATTACCAGGTTAAATAAATACAAGTGCAGTTTTAAAATATACCAAATGTGAGAAAGTGTAATGTCTCTTATCCCAAGTACCATAGCCCCGTAAATACACTATCAGGTCTTTATTGACCCGTCAGAGAGATACAGATAGGAGAACTCCTCCTATCATCATAGAAGTAGTCCGGCTCTGCTTCACAAACATCGCCATCACCTGAAACTTAACAAATCTGGTTGGTGTGTACAACACCGTCCCGTAACGTGGGAGTGAGTGATCAACTCAGTGGAACAGTAAAGCATAGGTTAACATGTTATCAACTCAGTCAAGCAGTAATGATAAAGCAGTACAATCAAACAATTCTAACTACTCTTATTTAATGCAAGTATGAAATGACATGATGCTGTATGCCCTTGCCAAACCACCCTCATGCGACATAATCTTACGTTCGCGAATGCTTAACTCCCTCAGTGCGCCACATCTACTAAGCACATGCGGTGCGATGATGATCATGATTATCAAGTTATTATTAGTCCATTTCAAACAGCAGTATTGGGAAACTAAGGTACCTCCCTTGTATCATTCCCAAACATGATCCATTCTAGAGTCGTCAATCCTAGTTAATCTCATACGATATTATGGTTTGAGAGGCTTAGTGAAGGCATCACAAAGGGCTCGTCACCCATCAACACGGATACAGATCTCACCGTATGCGGCTCAATTGCTGACCGTCAGCTCGAGTACAGGTTTCACCGTACTCGGCTCAATCACTAGCCGTCAGCTCGAGTACAGGTCTCACCGTACTCGGCTCCACTCATACTCTAGTCGCTGTGAAAGACTCGTCGCCAATCACAGCCCTTGGAGTATACTCGAAGATACTACAGAGGACTCGTCGCCCGTCAGCACGAGTACAGGTCTCACCGTACTCGGCTCTCGCCGTAGGTATCGACAGCTGGAATACAGTGTCCCATACCACCATATTCGGCTCACGAGTCTGGTTGTGCAATGGTCACTACGGGGAGGCACATGGCCCCAGCGTAGGCCGACAGCTCGACCACGGTGTCCCATACCACCATGTCCGGCTCATGCGTCTTAGCGGATCGAGGTACCATGGTTAAAAGGGAGTTTCACTGGTAAGTTTGGTACCCTAGGTTCAAGCAGTAGCGTCCAAACAGGGTGAACATGCATAAGGCAGATCGGGTTACTTGACAAGCTCGACTAGCACGATCGCCCGTTGAACTGCACGACATGAAGTGCATAAACAACTTCGTGTGGCCTAGCCACTGCCGACAGGCAATGCACGACTCGAGTTCGTCGAACACATCCCACGTGGCAAATGAATCTCAGCCACGAGTTCAATCCCGTTACCGATTGCTTGGGCCATAATCATAGCCCTAAACACAATCAATTGCAGATAGATAAAGCAGTAATGGATCAAGATTCAACTCATACAATCAAGGTACAACATAAATATAAATTTAAACATATACATTACATAGTTAAAATCATAAAGCAGTTGAGCATGTTATAAATCACAACACAAGCATGAGTTTGTACATGTTCAATTCCTAATCACACAACTATCAAAGGAGATCATACACATAGTTAAAAGAGGTTGAGAATCATATCTCAACACCCTTATACATTACAATTTGCTAACTACTACTCATTCAGACATCTCAAGAAACACTTGAACTACATACACCACATACATGACATATGTTGATCAGATAGGTATTAGGCCAAATCCTTCTACTAGGGAGCTACCCCAATTATAACACGTTTGCACCCACGACGGATAGTCATGGCAAGCATGGGCCCAAGTTCTACATTCATTCAGTCATTTCCACAAACATTTGGACTACACACTTTAACATATGTAGTGTATTGACCGTGGCGTGATTTAGGGCAAATCCTTTTGTCAAGGGGTTGACTAGTACATTTCAATCATGTTCTTACATTCAATACACATGACAAACATAAATCATAAATCCATATTTACTTAGTCATTTCAACAAACACTTAGAATACACTATTCCAACATATATAGTGTATGTTAGCAAACATGTATTAGGGCGAACTCTTTCGCCAAACTAGTAATTTACGCATGTATAATATATTTATACAACGAATAATCATGGAAAACTCATCTCCAAATACATACGTATATGGTACTTTCTACGATACAGTATTTCTACATACATAGTGTATATTAGTAGAACATGTATTTGGACGAATCCTTTCGCCAAATTAGTATTTTATCCATATATCATATATTCATACAACAATTAATCATGTCAAACACATTTCCAAAATTTTTACGCATACGGTATTTTCTACAAATACCTAGAATATGTAGAATTTCATATTTTTCATCCTTAATCGAAACGGAAAACAGACAGCACTTTGTACATGTGCAATTGCATGCAGATCATGAATCTATCATTATCTGACATTGAAAGCGTTGAAAACCATAACCTATACACCTAAAGTCTGCACCTTTTGTCGTAGAATCGCAACGGAATCGATAGGTTTGCTAAGCTTCCGTATTCGGCAGTTTGGCAACCTATAGAACGAAATAGGTTAGCTATTTCACAACCTACAACAGTCTAAACCCCAAAACAGATTAGGGTTAGGGTTTCTTACCTAGAAATGACGCCGGAAATGGCGGAAAAAGCGTCAAGAAAGGGATGGTGCAGCCCGTGTGGTGGCAGGGAACGATAGTAGGGAGATCCTCCCACTTCTCCCTCACTTTCTCTCTTTTTTCCCTCTCTCAATCCCAAATTCGTATGGCTGCCATGAGAGAGGGTTTAAGGTCCTTATATAGTCTCAAAACTCACCGAAATAGACTCCTGTTCAATGGTTACTGCTAATATAGGTATTTCGTCACTTTTCCAGCCCAAAAGAGAGGTTCTGGTGGCCTTCCTTGAGTCAAACGTCAGACTTAAGCTCACCACACATGGATCTATGTGGGATTACGTTTTCGACTCGATCGGATTCCCAGATCGCACGTGGCGGACCACTTTCAGTTCAACGGTCAGTGGGCCACGATCCGAAATTCCAAGTACATGTAAATGTTCCTGAAATTTTTCTGATCCGAGGGTGTAATTTGGTCTGATTCTGACGGTCTCGGTTGCTTAATACTGATGCACAAGCGAATGGTGCCAGATCACTATTCCAGATATTTATTTGTAAAGGGAATAGTGTTTTTCACACTCCATCGCTCCGGATCCAAACGAATGGCCGTGGGACATCGGCTGGACCTGATTTTTGAGATGGTTGTCAAGCCCAGCGAGGCGGTCCTAGTTCCTTAACTTCGTGTTAATCGGACTTCCGACGTGCGGTCCAGATCCGATACGGAGTTTCGAGATGCTCCCGAGGGCAGCTGGGTAATGAGATTGATCCTATATTATAGGGTACTGTAGCATCGATGATTCTACAAGTTTTGGGTCTTGCGGATCATATTTAAAGCGATTGATGTTAATTTCACAGGTACTCTAGTTTAGCACTAGCTAATTCTTGCCTAATTTCTAAAGGATTTAGTCCTGTATGATTTCTATCTGAGGTGGTACCTGGGCCTTTGTAGTTTGTATATAAAGTGATCCAAGTTATACTACTTAGTTAGTTTAGGATAGTGTCTAGGATGAAAGTGCTTAGAAGAATTGAAAGAATAAGGTAGTGAAGGGTGAGATTTGTGAAGGAAATGGATTCAGAAGCGATTTTAGACTGTGGGGTTCAGTTCTGACGAATTAATAAGGTGTTAGGAGCAACCCATTGCCTAAGGACGTCTAATCTCAGGTTGGCAAAAATCCGGGATGTTACAATCTACCCCCCTTAAAACAAAATTTTGTCCCCGAAATTGGCTAAGGGTAATAAGGGAAGATTTCTATTATTTCATTTGCCTAAGACTTATTGATTCCAAGTTTCTACGCGTGGTAGGGTATATACCAGCTGGTTCATTTTAGTCTACCCCCTCTTAAAACTTAATTCTTTGTCCATTTCTCATACCCTGATGGTTTGCTACCATTTATTTCTTTACCTATTTGGAGGCTTGACGATAATTCCCACAATTTAGAGTAAGATAGTTGTTTTCATTGTTTGACCAACACGGAGAGACGATAATAGTGGGCTCGATCCCGATACATCGATCATCTACCTGACCAGGGTAGAAGGCTCATCGTATCCCTTCCCAGTCCTGGTAGATCCTGGTCTTCTGCTCGGTCAAGCAGGGAGTCCGCTGGTAGTCACCCAGGATTGAGAATTGGGTCAAACCGCGAATGTTTCGCAGTTGTATATTTCAGTAACTCCGTAGTCCGATCACTTTCTAAGAGTAAGGAATGTCCATCATTAAAAGGCTCAAATTGTTTATTCTAAGGTTGCCCTTTAGGTCTTAGTCTAAGAGAGTCCTCGATATTATCTATGTCCAAGGAAAGGGTGAATCAAATCTTACTAAATCATCCTAAAACGGGTTCTCATAGTAGAACTTGCTAGGGCTTCTATAATGTTCGTATTCATTGAGCACCGATTCGATCCTGGGCCAGTGGGGTAGGGTCCACCACGTTTCCGCTGCGCCACTCAGATCAAAGAGGTGTATTAGGTGACCTAACTAGCTTGGGCTCATAATGTTCTAAACCCCTTAAAACTTTATTTTCACCCTCAAGGCTCAAGAGCTATGTCCTGATCCGTAAGTCGGAACAAGGTGTAATTTATAACCTATCCTTGACATGAAATGGGAAATACATTGGTCTGCCTTTCATCGATGATGTGTACTATGACATTGATACCTATGGGTATCGAGAGGACAAAGGAACGGGGTCTCGTTCCAACCTATTCAAGCCAACTAACTACGTCCATCACTCAATTATCTTAGTATTGTTAGTCGTTTATATTTCTTAGTCTAATCAGCAGCCTAGGCTCGACGTATGCGTAGCGGTAATCCACTAGTTGTGATTCAAAGTCTATGCCTCTACGCTAGATGATTTCACTTCATTTCTAATACAAGGAAGGGTTTTGTCACTTAGGGTCAAAGTTGTCTAATTGGAACTGAGTTGCCTATAGTTGAATTTAACTACGCCCGAGCATTGCACATATGCTCATACCAGCTAAGAGGGTCCTAAGGTTCACATTATTAATTTGTTGGATTTTCTCTACGGTCAGGTCTGTCGAAATCTAGGAGCACTGCTCTAGGTCCAAAACTCCAAGGGTCTATTTGCCAAACAACCATTCACTCCAAAAGCTTAAGCTATCAGAGTGCGGTGGGTTAATGTATATCAAGGGACTTTATCACTTCAACACTATTTGGCAAGTGGTCTTAAGTTGTATTGAATGGGACCGCATTACTAATCCTACCTTGGAATTAGAAGTGGCTTGTTTGGTAGGAGGGTGGGAGGGGATTAAAATTAATGGTATAGGCTTTGGAAAATGAGCCTTGTGTCGGAAAGTGTGAGATGGGATTTCCAAATCCCAGGAATCGGAACTCCTAAGGGTAAGAGGAACACCCGGGATATACTCTTTATTGCATACATTCCAAACATGGCATTGGAAAACATGGGATACAACCAATCTAGGGCCATACCTACACATACATTTATTGTTACCTTTTCAATTCTATCCACCCTAACTCACCTAATGCAATTGGCCGAACGGGCCCTAAACGTCCTCAAATATCTAAAATATTCTACCAACAACTAAAACCATCAACATGAAATCATAAGCACCCTAAGACAATAACCCATACGAACTACGAGGCAACAGTATGGATGATTAGACATCCAAGAGAATGACCGTACATGCTCGGATAGAGCCATGGAAAAGCGAATGAAAAGTGATGGAGAGAGAGAGATAGGGCTGGAGGTTTGGTTCTCCACGGATTGGGGTCTCAACAAACGTTGTAGAGGCCCAACAGACAAGGTTTAAAGAAAGGAAGTGAAGAGATGGGCTGGGTTGAGAGTTTACAGGAATTTGAGCCTCAAATGGGGGGTGTAGGAGCTCAATTGAGAGAGAATGAAGAGGGGGGAAGGTAGGTATTACTGTAAACATTGTGGAAGGATGGATGGTGGTCGAAAAAGGTGGAATGTAGGATTGAGAGGGAGATTGGAGAGAGAAACAACAAGTTGGAGGGCTTGGAAGGGTGAAATGAGAGAAAGGGGGGCTCCAGCCCCCAAAATCCTAAACCCCAGCCAAAACCGCATGTGCCAGGGGGTAGGGGAGGTCGGGCCGACCAACCCCGGCCCCGGCCCCGGCCCCACGCCAGATGGGCCACCCGACCGCGGTCCACCCCCGGAACCGCGGCTCCGCCGCGGTCCGTCTTGGCCAGAACCCCGCCGCCGCGGTGGGGCCATGTTCTCTGTGGTCCCAAGGTGCCAAATGGACCCTGGTTCGACCCTGGGTCCCATCGGATTTAAGTGGGGAGGCCCTCGACTCCGAATCACTTCATTTCGGCTAGTTTCGGGATAATCGGACGTAACTTGCAATCCGGAATGAGTTATCTGACATAAAATATATGAATTTGGGGTAGAACGAGCTAATGAAGCTAACCAACCCTATTATGTAGGGTTGCGCAGCCCGAAATTGCGAGAAAACCCTCCAATTGATGGTTATTTCCCCGCTTCAATTTCGTTTTGCTAAAAATAGTAGTTTTAGTTTGATTTCTCTTCATCCGTTGGGCTTTAGGAGTTGTGCCCAATGAGAAAAGAGTTTAGAATAATTAGGAGAATGGTTTGGTGAGGTCGTTTAGGACACTTACTATTTTTTGACCAAAAACTTTACCCACTAGTAGACATCACGACCCATAGTAAGTCGCGAATTCTAGAAGTTTTAGTTGTAGTTTGTTCCTGATTTCTTTCCCATTACCTGGTATCCTTATTTAAAGGGTGGTGAACTCGTTTTTAGTCATTCATTAATCAGTTTCGAATTTATTAGAATTTATTTCTATTTTCTGCTTTCTCCTCTTGTAGATTCGAGAAGTCTCTGGGAGGAGTCCAGAGAAGCTCCAAGGATTCGGAGTAGTTATCCTCATCACGTTTATCGCACATCTTACTGATTCTCAATGATTGGGATGAGGTGGATTATGATCTAGACCCTTCACTAGACAACCTAGAAATGTTTTAAGGTCGACCCGTGCGACCATGGTTGAATACATACTCGATTTCGGCGTTCGTTTTCAATGAACTTCGCCAATTGGCGAAATCGGGATACTTATGACTATTTCTACATCCCGTCGCTCCCTCCTAAGTCAAAGTGCGTCAGAGTGTGTCGTGTGACCATAACCCAGGCCTGGTTTAATCAAAATCATGCTCTGATACCATCTTGTAACGCCCTGAAAATCGGGGGTCGAGCATAAACTCAACTCCCGAGTTCCAGAACATCACTTATTCAACAAAATGAATGATGATTGAATGTTGACTGTATTCGTGTATTGAACATGAGTGAGATTAATCCAAAACAGCATATCATACTCCAGAGACAGTTAAATTTGCAAGCGGAAGACTGTGATAGATAGCTAAAATATATAACCTATGATGAGTCTCCAGAGTGTGATAACATTACCAGGTTAAATAAATACAAGTGCAGTTCTAAAATATACAAATGTGAGGAAGTGTAATGTCTCTATCCCAAGTACCATAGCCCCTTCAATACACTATCAGGTCTTCATTGACCCGTCAGAGAGATACAGATAGGAGAACTCCTCCTATCATCATAGAAGTAGTCCGGCTCTGCTTCACAAACATCGCCATCACCTGAAACTCAACAAATCTGGTTGGTGTGTACAACACCGTCCCGTAACGTGGGAGTGAGTGATCAACTCAGTGGAACAGTAAAGCATAGGTTAACATGTTATCAACTCAGTCAAGCAGTAATGATAAAGCAGTACAATCAAACATTCTAACTACTCTTATTTAATGCAAGTATGAAATGACATGATGCTGTATGCCCTTGTCCAAACCACCCTCATGCGACATATCTTACGTTCGCGAATGCTTAACTCCCTCAGTGCGCCACATCTACTAAGCACATGCGGTGCGATGATGATCATGATTACCAAGTTATTATTAGTCCATTTCAAACAGCAGTATTGGGAAACTAAGGTACCTCCCTTGTATCATTCCCAAACATGATCCATTCTAGGGTCGTCAATCTTAGTTAATCTCATACGATATTATGGTTTGAGAGGCTTAGCGAAGGCATCACAAAAGGCTCGTCACCCGTCAGCACGGATACAGATCTCACCGTATGCAGCTCAATTGCTGACCGTCAGCTCGAGTACAGGTCTCAACGTACTCGGCTCAATCACTAGCCATCAGCTCGAGTACAGGTCTCACCGTACTCGGCTCAATCACTAGCCATCAGCTCGAGTACAGGTCTCACCGTACTCGGCTCCACTCATACTCTAGTCGCTGTGAAAGACTCGTCGCCAATCACAGCCCTTGGAGTATACTCGAAGATATTACAGAGGACTCGTCGCCCGTCAGCACGAGTACAGGTCTCACCGTACTCGGCTCTCGCCGTAGGTATCGACAGCTCGAATACAGTGTCCCATACCACCATATTCGGCTCACGAGTCTGGTTGCGCAATGGTCACTACGGGGAGGCACATGGCCCCAGCGTAGGCCAACAGCTCGACCACGGTGTCCCATACCACCATGCCCGGCTCATGTGTCTTAGCGGATCGAGGTACCATGGTTAAAAGGGGGTTTCACTGGTAAGTTTGGTACCCTAGGTTCAAGCAGTAGCGTCTAAACAGGGTGAACATGCATAGGCAGATCGGGTTACTTGACGAGCTCGACTAGCACGATCGCCCATTGAGCTGCACGCCATGAGTGCATAAACAACTTCGTGTGGCCTAGCCACTACCGACAGGCAATGCACGACTCGAGTTCGTCGAACACATCCCACGTGGCAAATGAATCTCAGCCACGAGTTCAATCCCGTTACCGATTGCTTGGGCCATAATCATAGCCCCAAACACAATCAATTGCAGATAGATAAAGCAGTAATGGATCAAGATTCAACTCATACAATCAAGGTACAACGTAAATATAAATTTAAACATATGCATTACATTGTTAAAATCATAAAGCAGTTGAGCATGTTATAAATCACAACACAAGCATGAGTTTGTACATGTTCAATTCCTAATCACACAACTATCAAAGGAGATCATACACATAGTTAAAAGAGGTTGAGAATCATATCTCAACACCCTTATACATTACAATTTGCTAACTACTACTCATTCAGACATCTCAAGAAACACTTGAACTACATACATCACATACATGACATATGTTGATCACATAGGTATTAGGCCAAATCCTTCTACTAGGGAGCTACCCCAATTATAACACGCGTGCACCCACGACGGATAGTCATGGCAAGCATGGGCCCAAGTTCTACATTCATTCAGTCATTTCCACAAACACTTGGACTACACACTTTAACATATGTAGTGTCTTGACCGTGGCGTGATTTAGGGTAAATCCTTTTGTCAAGGGGTTGACTAGTACATTTCAATTATGTTCTTACATTCAATACACATGACAAACATAAATCATAAATCCATATTTACTTAGTCATTTCAACAAACACTTAGAATACACTATTCCAACATATATAGTGTATGTTAGCAAACATGTATTAGGGCAAACTCTTTCACCAAACTAGTAATTTACGCATGTATAATATATTTATACAACGAATAATCATGACAAACTCATCTCCAAATACATACGTATACGGTACTTTCTACGATACAGTATTTCTACATACATAGTGTATATTAGTAGAACATGTATTTGGACGAATCCTTTCGCCAAATTAGTATTTTATCCATATATCATATATTCATACAACAATTAATCATGTCAAACATATTTCTAAAATTTATACGCATACGGTATTTTCTACAAATACCTAGAATATGTAGAATTCCATATTTTTCATCCTTAATCGAAACGGAAAACAGACAGCACTTTGTACATGTGCAATTGCATGCAGATCATGAATCTATCATTGTCTGACATTGAAAGCATTGAAAACCATAACCTATACACCTAAAGTCCGCACCTTTTGTCGTAGAATCGCAACGAAATCGATGGGTTTGGTAAGCTTCCGTATTTGGCAGTTTGGCAACCTATAGAACGAAATAGGTTAGCTATTTCACAACCTACAACAGTCTAAACCCCAAAACAGATTAGGGTTAGGGTTTCTTACCTAGAAACGACGTCGAAAACGGTGGGAAAAGCGTCAAGAAAGGGATGGTGCAGCCCGTGTGGTCGCAGGGAACGATAGTAGGGAGATCCTCCCACTTCTCCCTCACTTTCTCTCTCTTTTTCCCTCTCTCAATCCCAATTCGTATGGCTGCCATGAGAGAGGGTTTAAGGTCCTTATATAGTCTCAAAATTCACTTTTCCGAAATAAGAGAGGTTCTGGTGGCCCTCCTTGAGTCAAACGTCAGACTTAAGCTCACCACACATGGATCTATGTGGGATTACATTTTCGACTCGATCGGATTCCCAGATCGCACGTGGCGGACCACTTTCAGTTCAACGGTCAGTGGGTCACGATCCGAAATTCCAAGTACATGTAAATGTTCCTGAAATTTTTCCTGATCCGAGGGTGTAATTTGGTCTGATTCTGACGGTCTGGTTTCTTAATACTGATGCGCAAGCGAATGGTGCCAGATCACTATTCCAGATATTTATTTGTAAAGGAAATAGTATTTTTCCACACTCCCTCGCTCCGGATCCAAACGAATGGCCGTGGGACATCGGCTGGACCTGATTTTTTGAGATGGTTGTCAAGCCCAGCGAGGCGGTCCTAGTTCCTTAACTTCGTGTTAATCGGACTTCCGACGTGCGGTCCAGATCCGATACGGAGTTTCGAGATGCTCCCGAGGGCAGCTGGGTAATGAGATTGATCCTAGATTATAGGGTACTGTTGCATCGATGATTTTACAAGTTTTGGGTCTTGCAGATCATATTTAAAGCGATTGGTGCTAATTTCACAGGTACTCTAGTTTTGCACTAGCTAATTCTTGCCTAATTTCTAAAGGATTTAGTCCTGTATGATTTCTGTTTGAGGTGGTACCTGGGCCTTTGTAGTTTGTATATAAAGTGATCCAAGTTATACTACTTAGCTAGTTTAGGATAGTGTCTAGGATGAAAGTGCTTAGAAGAATTGAAAGAATAAGGTAGTGAAGGGTGAGATTTGTGAAGGAAATCGGTTCAGAAGCGATTTTAGACTGTGGGGTTCAGTTCTGACGAATTAATAAGGTGTTAGGAGCAACCCATTGCCTAAGGACGTCTAATCTCAGGTTGGCAAAAATCTGGGATGTTACACCCACGGAGACTAATACGTATACACCTGTGTCCAATGACATATATAATAACTTAATTTAGGCCTTACACAAGATCTCATGTCCTACACAAGAACTTAGGATTTAAAACCTACATAGGAGCCAAGGTCCTACATAAGAACCTGAGTTTAAGCTTTACACAAGAGCCAAAGTCCTATATAAGAACCTAGGATTTAGGCCCTACACAGGAGTCAAGGTCCTACACAAGAACCTAGTCGAGTTTGGGTCACAAACTCTTACCCTCAATCCTACACAAGGAAAGAGAGTATGTAGACTCTTAAACTTGACAACTTATCGGATTGAGCTCATTTTGTAGCGTCATCTCAGATTGCTTGATCGATGCTCTCTCATGCTTCAATCAACTCCCATTTGCTCCCCCAATCATGATGTCGATGCTTTACTAAGGCTTTAGCTCCAAGATCAAACACCTTACATGTAGTACTCCCTTCAGGTGACCAAGATGATAAGAGGTTCGTTGAATCTCTTACAACTAATGAGATGTTGTATTTTCTAAGGGATTCACCTAGATGGGTCTTCTAGAAGTTTAGATAATGATATGTCAATACAAGTTAAGTTTAATCTCTAGTAAATGGAGGAAATCAAGCACATGTTCAAGGTGGAGGTTGGAATCCTCATTAGAGTGTTAATCTCAAGGAAGATACTTAGAACTCTTTGGTTTAGAGGCTTGGGATGAGGGATATCATCATGAAATCACCTAAGCTTATATCGCACCAAAAATCCATCCATATACTCAATAACCAAATGTTCTTTATAAGAAGTTCAAGTTCTAACTATTAGAAAACGGGTAGATAATGGCTTTGTCGATGCCATTGAAAGGTCTTTAATGCCATCGAGGCAACCTTCTATGCCATCAAAAAAATTTAGATAATATGATATATTTCTTACTGGACATATCTAAGTTACCTTCCGATGCCATCGAGTGGTCTTCGATGCCATCAAAGTGAAGCTTTGATGCCATCGAATGAGACAATGATGCCATTGAGAAAATCAAATTAAATGATCAATTCTTGCTGAACATATCTGACTTCCTATTCGATGCCGTTAGGTGATATTCGATGCCATCGAAGTTTCGATGTCATTAAAGGAGACATTGATGCCATCGAGAAAATCAGATAAAATGTGAATTCTTGCTGGACATATATGACTTTCATTCGATGTCATTGAGGGGATCTTCGATGCCATCGAAGACCTCTCGAGGTTTGCTTGATGGGATTGAGCACCACTCGAAGTCTGCTGTTTTGGGCATATATTTTCACAGCAGCTTCGCACCTCTTATAGCCTTACTTATAATGTTCCAATTAGGTTCCTAAGGCTAAGTAATGATCAATATGATTTACCTATTAAGCCAAGATCATCTAGAAGTTCAAAGGTTATTTTTGGTCAAGAGTTGGGGTCACTAAGGCACCTCATTTGTAAGACCCGTATCCTATACTGTACCATTCCGTAGGCTTCCGCGGTCCTTCCGGTCGAAATTCGGCGACCCGTGATCTATTATCGGCATTTGCACGCGATCTTAAGTCATGTCCAGTATATCTGAGTCAGCTCGACTCGAAACTTATACCGTCATGACCGCATTGTCGCCGCGGTTCCAATGCCGCGTTTCGTGCGTCAATGCGACGCTTAAATCATAAGTTGTGGCCCGCGCATTGTAATGACTGTAGACTGCACATTGTGGGACTCACCTATTACAATGACACAATTTTCTAAGCCATCATGGGTGATGTGGTAGGTAATCATTTCCTCTCCTTTTCCCAAAAGTCAACACCCTCCCTTACCAAGCAATTAATGATGGCCTTACATCATTAATTCAAGCCATAACTTCTCTCCCTCCCTCTTTCTTCTTCTTTATTATTTTTTCATCCATTGTTGCAAGCTTGGGACGTCCGAGCAACCCAAAATTCAGCCATCTCCCACCCATTCTCCCTACTAATCCGGCCCACCAAACCCCATCTCGACCGTTAAATCACCCTCATTGGAGCTCTAAACCTATTGAGGAAGGAAGGATTTCAAGATTTAGAGGTGGGTGCTCCTCTCTCTCTCTCTCTCTCTCTCTCTCTCTCTCTCTCTTTCATTTTTGTGTGATGTGTGGCCCACTCAGATGGACCCCACCTTGATGTATGTCTTATCAAACCATGCAGTCATGTGGACCCTACCTTATGGATGATGAGAAAACACAAATATCAGACCCATCAGGTGGGCCACGTTCATGTGGGACCCACCTTGATGAAACGTGGGCCACGTACATGTGGGACCCACACCATGATGCTGTGTTTATCCATGCCGTCCAGCGTCCCTGGATGCTGGACGTGAAACAGGGTATGACTAACATGGAGTGCGTGTACTGACATGGGTGTGTACTAACAAGCTAACAAATAAAAAGAAAAAAGAAAAATAATATATATCTATATATATATATATATATATATATATATATATATATATATATATATACATCAGTTGGTTTTTAGATTTTTGGGTGGGCCACTCATATAGGCCCCACCTTGATGCATTAATTTAATCCACGCCGTCCATTCCATTCCCCAGCTTATTTTAGGCGTTGAGCCGAAAAATGAAGTGAATCCGATTCCCTGGCGGGCCATACCATAGAAAACAATATTTTCTACCGTTGAAATCCACCCTAATGTTTCTATAACACCAAAATACCCCAAATATTGGGCTCGTTCAGAC
>JAJHSJ010000005.1:82145543-82216864 GCA_021015155.1 Magnolia officinalis | reverse complement strand
CGAAATTCAATATCTGAGATGGGAGCATCAATGTCTATATGCATTTACTAGTTTTCTACTACTTGTATTTATATGCACAAGCGTTCATGATCAACTGTTAGGACTGAGGTTGTTACAATCTACCCCCTTAAAGAAGAATCTCGCCCACGAGATTCGATTACGGTCATCCCAATTTCCTTTAATATTGATTAAGATCAAGGGTTTGCTCACATGTCGTAGAGGAGAGTTCTATTATGGTTATCCTATTTGTATACATAAATTCGAAATTCATGTTGAGAATTCTATGTCATCTTACAGGAAGAGTAGTTTATATTTTTAGTGTTTGGATTAACACGAACAAATAATTATGTTTGGCCTGAGCCTGATACGCCAAACTTCTGCCTGGCCGGACAATGAGTTTACTAGTATCCTTTCTTAATCCCCGTGAGCATCGATCTTCTGCTTGTTCAGGTTATTGAGATCCTTGAAATCATTGGGATCTAGAATTCACATCAAACCGCGCATACATTGTTTAAACATGGTTCTGTCGATTCGTGTTCCCGATCATTCTATTCATTTAAGACATGTTATTTAATTTCCTATTTTCCTAAGGAGTAGGCCTAAATGGTTCCTTATGCTTCATCATTGCATTTTAGCTATCTGAGTGCTATCCAAAAATTTATAAGCTACTCATTTCTAATTGTTCTAGTCACATTGCTACGCATTCTAAAATTTTCATAATCCTTACTATCTGGTAACTACTAAAGAAGATTTATAAAGGTCGTACCTTGGTGGCTGAAGTCATTGTACTGAAGGGAAGATCCTCTCATCTCGTCGTTTCTTAAAACACTGTTTCAAGAAGTGACCTGACCTTCCACAATAGTCGCAAAGCTTATCTTGACCAGAAGAATGAGTCGGGTGAGACATTAATTCCATCCTCTCTTCAGCCATAGGAGATGCAATTGGCGTCGTCCTGGCTTTGCTTGCTGAACCTCGAATAAGGGCACGTGTTTTGGGCCTACGCTCGAAGTCCTTCTCTATTCTCATGGCTTTGTCCACGAGATCAACGAAGTTAATAAAGTCGAAGGTGCACAATCTCTACTGAATTTCAGGTCGGAGACCTTCTTTAAACTTTTCCAATTTATATTCCTCATCCTCAATAGCCTTTGGTACATATTGTGATAATTCGTCGAAGCGCGCTTCATATTGCGACACTGTCGTATTCCCTTGTTCCAATTTGAAAAACTCAAATATTTTCTCGTGACGATAACACGGAGGAAAGTATTTTTCATTTAACCTTTTCTTAAACTCATTCCAAGTCCACTCCTAATCAGATAGGACTATTCTTAACACGCCTTCCCACCATATATCGACCTCAACTTCCAAGGCATAAGTGGTGAGAATAGCCTTTTGGGCGTCCGAACAACCCAGCGATCTCATCATCTTGGCCATTCTATTCAGCCAGTGTTCTGCTAGAATTGGATATGGTGCTCTTGAGAAGGATGGTGGCCTCAACCTTTGAAACCTTTTAAATATATTTGCCCCACTAATTTCTTCAATCTTCCAGGTCAATGCACCCATATTATGTTAGAGAGCTTCCAATAGTGTGGCGATCAAAGCCTGTTGTTGTTGTACGATGGTAGTCAGTTGACTAATAACATCACCAGGTGGGGTTTCAGGTTGTGTGTTTGGTGGAGGTGTGCCCACATGACTCATAGGTGACTGAGACGGGATAGTTCCTGACGTAGGCGCTCTTGTAGGGCCATTTGGCGTAACTAAAGATGCAGGAGAGCGCATGGGACTCCCTTCTCTAACAACCTCGTTTGTTGGTGAAGTTAACAAATGGAGAGTTTGCAATCTTGAACGATGGGAGTTTGGGGCGCTAATCCTATTAAAAGAAAGGACTTATCATGGTTATGCCCTCATAAGTTTAAACAAGTCTTAACCTAAGATCGTAAGACATCTTATATGAATCATACAACCAGAGTATTGTTCAAGTCGATGGGTGCTCATCAACTCCCTATCCTTTGCGATTAGTTGTAACCAGACTCCAAAGATTTTAGGATGGCCCTTCTAGCTGTTACGAAAACTGTAACCCATGTCTTCTAGTTCTCGACCTATAGTTAAGGTTCTACGAACATCTCAAGGTTATATTAGTGTTCCACGATAAATTATAAGGGGTCTAACTTACGAGTTCATGAATTTAACCAGACTTTCTACAATACCTAAGTTTGGTTTCTAAGTTCATGACTATCCTAAAAATTCTCATGGGAACCTAAATTTCTACACGAGGATTCGGGTTTAAAATATGTTAAACTTACCTAAAATTTCAAAGCTAGTCTCAACAAGCCTAGCCTAGCCTAAGTTTGAAATTTTGCCTAAAATTCTAAGTTCTCACTATTAATTACTTCCATTTGTTGGAACGTACGAGAGATGTTGTTTCTGATCAAAGAGATGGATTAGGGGATTTAAATTACAAAATCTTAGTCTGGTTCCTTAAGTTTATAGAGTGCTTATGTTTGATTTAATGCACAACATAGTAGGTATTCTCTTTCCTACGGTTCCTGAGTTTAGTTCCCAATATCACACAACTATAATTTACAAGGGAACCTAAGTTCCTAAGTTCAAATGGCTAAGTCTAAAAATCATAAGGGACCCTAAAATTTAAGTTCCTAGATTCACAAAACACCTTAAAAATAAGGGGATGGAACCTAACTTCAAGTCTCAAATTTTATCAATGAAACTTTAGGTTATTTGAAATCACATAAGTCCTATTTTTTTTCCAAGGCCTGGTTTATCTAGACTCGCTTTGATACCAACTGTAACGCTCCGTGTTTTCAGGACCCAAGTATATAACCCGTTTCCCAAAAACCTGAGTGTTAGCCTATAAAATTCAGTGTAAATTTGAACCGTTTGTCATTAATCAGAGTTAACAACAACGAAGCTAGAATAAACCATGCATTAAATAAAAATATTATGATCATCACCAAATTTTCATATGTGGCACCCATACAGGACTTATACAATCCCAAATAACTAAGTTCATATAAGCAGAAATAGGAATCTATTAACTAGTGGTGGATCTCAATATGGGCCGAAGGGATCCCGCCTAGCTCCCTAGCTACTCGATCTACTCCAGCAACCTAGTGAACAACATCAGCTCGCCCTATACCTGCATCAACTTTTACAGTTTGATAGCGTCAATGGCTATCGCAGTGAGGAGCACCCTCTAAGATTTCACACTCATCATTCATAATTCAATATAGACGCAAGTCATGCGCTTTAGATACACTAATCAGGGCATTTCATATTCATACTCATATTAAGGAAATCAAGCCAATCAACATAATTTCATCATAAGCAAAATATAATAACACTCGCAATACAAGGGAACATGTTCAGATAAACAAACAATCAAACATACGATTTTCTATTGCACCCGAAATCACATTATGTGTGAACTTCGCAAGATGGCTAGAAAATCGATAAGCGAACTTCAGCTCCACCCAGAAATCATGGTACAAGTGAATTTTGCAAGGCGAATTGTAAATCACCCGAGAATCATATCGTACGTGAACTCCGCAAGATGGTTAGAAAATCGATAAGCAAACTTCAGCTCCACCCGAAAATCATGGTACGACTGAACACCACAAGATGGCTAGGAAACACATGATATGCATACATAACCAATAAGCCACGTAAGGCAAATATGCGGTCCAAGCCATATAAGGCATATGTGCGATCCAAGTTGCGTAAGTCAAATATGGACCGCAAGATAGTAGGTCCACGACAAGTTCCATTCGACACATCCAATGATTGTGAATGACAACCATACAATTAACTAAAGATAGCATATTATCATCAATCATTTATGCTTACCCAAAATTAAAGAGACGTGTTCATTATCTACATTGGAATCAAATGCGCAACATATTAACATATTCACGTGTTCACATAAGATGTTAAGTATCCCAATCAAGTAACTAAACAGAAAGGATTAAGACACCATCTGTGATTAGATAAATGAATTTAAGTGGGAAGCTCAAAGGGTGAGTCCTCACCTTAGACGAGTTCAAGTTGAATTCAATCGCAATGTCCACACCGACTTGGCTTTAACAAGAGGGATCTAAAGTAGTCTCTACCAAATACCTATATTCCACCAACACAAGCAGATTAATATAACCTATCTTGTTATTATTACTACATACATGTAAAATATGTTTTTAGCTAATAGAAGGTGGTTAGGGAGTCAACGCGCCTTAATCAAAAAATGAAATTAGCTCGGATCGCCTCGATTTGCATAAATCCAATCTCAGAGTCCACACCACTCAACTTGGACTCAACAATAGGCGTCTAAAGTAGTCCTTAGAGAATTTCTATATCTAACCAATGTAAGAAAGTCAGTAACTTAAATAGAGTTTTAAATACCAATAGAATACAACTAGAGAGTCATCTCACCTAGTCATCGACTCATCCTCAACATGGCCCCCATTTGGATTAAACCCGCAAGACAGTCGAGTCGACTCGGTTCGACTTGGCAATGACCTGGCTCAATCACTCTCTCTCTCTCTCTCATTTTCTCTCTTATTTTTCTTCCTTTACTTCCTTGCTTTCTCTCACTCTCTCTCTCTCTCTGTTTTTTTTTCTTTTCCTCTCTCTCTCTTTTTTAATGCTGGAATGCTCGGCAACGTTTGGACCAAGGCCCAAACCCAAATCGACTCGCTGGACTCGGATCCAGCCGAGTTGACTTGGTTTCAACCAGGCAGTAGCAAGCTCTCTCTCTCTTTGCCCTTTCTTCCCTGTTTCTCTCTTTCTCCCTTCTTTCTTTCTTCCTCTCTTTCTTCCTCTTCCTCCGTTGGTCGAGACAGACAGCGTCTGGACCAGACCAGCAGCGACCCCAACTAGGTCGGGCAGTAACTCGGCGCAACAGCGATGGCAGCAGCCGCACTTCTCTCTTTCTCAATTTGTTCTTCCTTCTCTTTCCTTCCTTCTTCTCTATTCTTCCTGCTTCCTTCTCTCCTTTTCTTTCCACTCTTCTCTATCTCTGATTTCTTCTTTGCCTTGCCAGCAAACTCGCAGCTAGCGAGTCACTACAAAACAGGGCATGATAGCGTGCTGACTGCAGAGAAAAAGGAAACGGCGCTGGTTCTCTCTTTAACATTTCCGAAATGGTCGCCCTAAGGAGGCTATTTGTAGCCCTTCCCCGTTCTTAGACACTGTCTGAACCTAACCTCTGGATTAGTTACAACGCTAGCTCTAATCCACTTGCAAACCCAATGTTGTTATTGCTCATCAAGCGCTTATTACCCCTAGACCCTTGTGTGGCTTCAATCCTACCCCAAGGATGGATTTCTGGATTCCTGGTCCACCTGAAGGACGTCTCAGATCAGCAAATGGGGTCCACGTACAGGTGGTGGGTTCTTCGAACGGATGGGGAAGATGACTTCCATGCCAATGGCAGATTACCATTGGACGGCTGAGCTCGTGATAAGCGGCATTCGGACGGTGTGGATTTCCCCTCTAATGACTGTGGGGCCCACTGAATGGATGACGTTTAACAGCGGCAGCGGGAGAAAATCTTAGATTACAGCTAGGGACGCCCTATTTTCGAGGGTTGAGATTGCTTACAATGGATGGCTGGGATCCTAGGAGAAACTTTCACACAGATCGCCAGCGTAGAAAGTAGAAAGAACGAATTCCTTTCCATTTTTGGAGGTAGGTGTGGTTTTAGGCTTATTTTACAGCTGATATTGCGTGCACGTGTGTGCAACCCAACGACTGATATTTGGTAGGGACGGTCCCTTTCGTGCCCTCTACAAGATGGATGGTTTGAATCATCCGTAGGACCCCTGATGGTGGGCCACGATCCATCACAATAGTCGCCCCTTTTTTGAAAGTTGCCCGGGTGGGAACACTGGAGAGATATCTCCATTTTTTGGAGATGTCGGGTTAGATCTTGCAAGTGCTATATTTTATATCCTTGTTTGTTGTCAAATTTGTGGTGCCAAAATCACTGTTATATATCTTGCATAAGTGAAGCTCTCTCAAAGATCAACATTCATAAACAAGCTAAGCTCACAACAAGCTAAGCTCACAACAAGCAAAGCTCACGAGTACAAAGATCAAACTTGAATGCAAGAACTACTCACAAGACATGACTCAAGCTGCAAGACTTCAAGAAGAGTACAAGGCAGTTCATAAAGAACTCAAGACACTTTCAAGATTGAGCTACATCAAGATTTCAAGATTGAACTACATCAAGACTTCAAGGCTCATACTTCAAGGTCACTAGTTCCTAATGTTTCAATGTCCTTACTTTATGGTTAAGGTTTGACTGACCTTAGGTTGACCTTAGAAGTAGGTCACTTTGGATACATAAATCGAATGTTTATTTTACATAAGTTTGGTCTGTTCTTCGACTAGTCCTAGGTCTTCTTCGACTAGTCCTAGAGTTGCTTCGACCAGTCTAAGAAATTCCTCAATTTGTCGTAAGTTTGTTACAAAAATCGGATAATTTTTGTTAGGCTTTGACTAGTCCAGGAATCTGTTCGACCAGTCGAAGGAACAGTGTCGACTGCATCTTCGACTAGTCGAAAGTCTTCGACTCAAAGTCCAGCGATGATTTTTAAATTCTTCGACCAGTCGAAGGAGATCTTCGACCAGTCGAAGGTGACCTACGACCAGTCGAAGGAGTCCTTCGACCAGTCGTAGAACGGTCAAAGCTTATCGCACCTGATTTTTCAAATATCTGTTATTGCTTCGACTAGTCGAAGAGCTCTCTAGACCAGTCGAACACGCGATCTGCTCACCTATAAATAGAGCACGAATCTCAGAAGAAATCATCGAATTAATTAATCCATTCAAGCCAATCTTCGTCGAACTTCTGAGAGATAATTCTGTGCTCCATCTAAGCTAAGTGTGCTTATTTAATATTCTCTTTCCTTAGCTTTATTTAATTGATTTTGTTTCTGCTATTCCAATCTAATTTGATAAGAGGAATTGTTATTTCCTTTCTTTGGAATCAAAATCAATTAAGGCAAGCCCTACTTGGTTTAATTTAAAATCTATTAGAATTAGAACCATTGTAATTGAGTACTGGACATTGAACTTGGACATTCAATCATCTGCTCTAACTTGGTTCTACCGGGCTGCTACAACGAAGGAGATAATCAGGTATTTTACATTTAATTGTAAATTTCTTTCTGTTTTGGTTTCTTTCAAGATTTGCTAAAAAAATCTTGTTGTATTGGTTATCTGAGGAGAGCCAGGAAAACTCAGAAGTGGGGTTTTTTTAATTGTGTAAGCCCACAGACAAAGACACAATTGTAAAGGTTTTTGGTGAACCTGGGAAAACCTATTTTGTTAGTGAACGCTAATATCCCCTGTGTGAGGATATTAGGAGTGGAGTAGCATTTTGTGTGGCTGTTGTTTAACAGTTGGTGAACACACAGGCGAACCACTATAATCCGTTGTGTTGTGGTTGAATGATTTATACTTCTAATCTTTAATTATTCTTTTGTGGGATGTATGTATGGTGGTGAATGTTGTAATCATTTAATTCAAGCATTGTGAGAATTTTGTAATAGTTTAGAATTTATTTTCTGCTATTCCTTTATCAGCTTGATATTCAATTTCTTTTAAAAGTTGTTTCAGCAAGGTTGCCCTGCCATTTTTATGGTGTATGGCTGTCCCTAGAACAATACATTTGTGATTACAATTTATTTCAATTCAGTTTGTATTTATTTCTTTATTCCTCTTTGGTTTGAGATTTAATATAAAGATCTTTCTAGAAATAAGGTTGTCCTACCATAAACTCTGGTTTTTGGTGAAAGGTTGTCCTCAGAACAACATTTGTATCAACCTCTCAAGATCTAAATTTTGAGGTTGTTTCACTTTCCTGTATTGTGATTTAATTTGGCTATCATATTCTTTTTAATTCCGCTGTTATAAGTTTTATTTGGCATTGTCCTATTCACCCCCCCTCTAGGACATATAGCTAGGCCTTTTTTAGATCTCAGTTTGACTGAGTGCTCGGTCTGGTGCTCGGCCGCTATACACATGTGGTGTACATGCACCACACAAAAGTGGGGTCCATCGTGACGATCCTAGCAATCTACTCCGTCCATTTGTCTGGTCGGCTCGAATTAGGTCACAGCCTAAAGGATGAGGCAGATCCAAGTCTTATGTGGGCCGTATTAGATGAAAAATGGCCTTTAAGTGCCAATTTTGTCAATCCAATGACTAGTTGTGGTCCAGTCTTGCGATCAGGACCGCTCATTTAGCTAGTGAGCCACACAGGGCCACTATCTATTTTAGATCATAAAATAAAAATATATTTACATATTTATTTAGTATAATACATTAACAATTATAGATAAGTATTTATTTAAAATCATGAACATTTTTAATGTATATTTTTGTGATTATATATGCATACATAGTATAGTAAAACTACAATTAAGTGATATATATTATATGCGTAGTATAATATGATAATGTATAGTTAAAATTTATAAAATGTAAATGTTAATTAATATACATCAATTGAACAGCTCCCTGTCCTTTATAGTCGTAAAGGGCTTCTCAGAAAAGTCCGAAAGGAGGCATTCGAAAAGCCGATCACTATAAATAAAGAAATCCAATTTTGAGAGAGGGGGGCTTCGACGATAATGTGTTAGTATACAATTCATTTTATATATGGTTTAAATAATATAAAATAAATAATATACGCAATTTGAACAATTTAAGTAACATATGTATTATTACAAATAATTATAAATTTATTTTATTATTATTATTATTATTATAATATATACAATTATATCCCATTTAAAATGAATTATTTAGTCTTCCTGATAACACTCGAGTGCTAAAAAGTATGGGGTGTTACAATCTACCCCCCTTAAAGAGAATTTCACCCCTGAAATTCAATATCTAAGATGGGAGCAGCAATGTCTCTATGCATTGACTAGTTTTCTACTACTTGTATTTATATGCACAAGCGTTCACGATCAACTGTTGGACTGGGGTTGTTACACCTGTCACATTAGAAATTCTTAGTGATCTAGTCCACTTTTCTTTATCTTTTTGCATAAGTATCATCACATCCGCCTTCTAGACGCATCGTTGGACGTATGCTCTATGGCTTGCCAAAATCTCGGATCTTACCGCATCAGAAATCCACATGTGCCTTGTCCTATTTAGACTACATCATTCATCCCTTGAGATTTTCTTACCACACTAAGTAGAGACCGTATATTTGTACGGGCAGAGAGGGTGCCTAACACCTTCCCTCTTTATAACCGAGGTCCCTTACTCGGAATCCCGGATCGCATACCAGGAGTCAATCTAAGGTGGGAGGATCTTCGGATTTCTCCAATGTTACATATTGCGCGGGTTCTAGCCGACTGCGGGATTCTAAGATTAAGTGGCTAGTAGCGACTCCAAACCGACATCACACACCCCCTTACTCACACCCCCAAAAAATAAAACCACTTCCAAAGATCGCCAGATAAACGTAAACACCGATTTCCAGCATTCACGCTTGCCTATTTCAGCTTCAGCCAACTAGGGGCACACCCTGCCTATCTCAGCTTCAATTAACAAGGGGCACACCCTGCATGTCTTAACTTCAATCAACCAAGGACACACCCTGCCAGTCTCAATCAGGGGCACACCCTGCCTATCTCAGCTTCAGCAATCAACCAAGGGCATGCCATGCTCACGCTGCATCTATCATCCAATCATGGCCATGATAGTCCAATCCATTGGATCAAGAAAGGGAAGTGGTCGGCCCTGGATTGGTCCGATGTGCAAATCTCACAACAATACCTGACGATGGAAAAGAGGTGCTCCAATGCAAGGTAAGTGACTCGGGAGGGACTAAGTACAACTCAATCCTGAATCCGACTAAGAGGAAATCATGGTCACTGGGCCAGACCGTGATCCTCCCTGTAATGCATCGACCCTCACCTCTTTAGGAGAGGGAGTGCAGAGTCTCAATTGGATAACTACTCCCTTAACAATTGAGTCAGCCGGTGAGTCATCTAAGGGCACCATTTTTTTTTAAAAGACAATTTAAGCAGCATTTCACACCTTTAGCCGGGTCAGGATAAGTCATGGTTTGCAATGCTTGCTTGCTCAGGATCCCTTAGAACCTAAAAATTCAAAAAAAAAAAACTTTAAAAAACATCTAGCATTTCAAATTCCATTTTAAAAAATAAATAAATTAAAGAGCATTTCAATTCCCACATTCATGAATATGCCTAGTTTGTTTGGAGTGCCACATGAATTCAAAGCTGATACATATGATTTCGACATCGAGTTAGATTTCGAACTCATGGGTCTGGATGAAGTTCAGGGTGGGAAAGATGATGACCTAGCTCCCGAACTTGAGGATCTCCTCAAAAAGTTTGAAACCAAAGCCAATGTTATAGCCAACGACTTAGTGGTAGTAAATTTGGGAACACCTGAAGTCCTTAGGGAAGTACGCATTGGGAAATCCTTGCCGCTAGAATTCAAGCAGAAAATGGTAGAATTCTTGACTCCAAGACTGTCCAATTTCGCATTCTCGTATAAAGACATGCCTAGGCTCAATGAAGAACTTGTTGTACACCATCTGGCAACAAAGCTAAAGATGAAGCTAGTAAAAAAGAAGCTTAGAAGAATGAAACTAGAATGAGCCCTAAAAGTTCGCAACGAAGTCATCAAACAATACAACGTGGGATTCTTGGTAGTCTCGAACCACCCTGAATGGCTCTTTAACATTGTACCAGTACCAAAGAGGGATCGCAAGGTTCGAATATGCATCGACTTCCGAGAACTCAACAAAGCTAGTCCTAAAGATGACTTCCCCCTACCACACATCGACACTCTAGTCGACAACATTGTAGGGCACATGATCTTCTCCTTCATGGACGATTTCTTAGGCTACAATCAAATTAAGATGGCCGTCGAAGATCGCGAGAAGACTTCATTTATCACGCCATGGGGAACATTATGCTATAGGGTTATCTGTTCGGTCTGAAGAATGTAGGAGATACATACCAGCGAGCAATGACAGCCTTGTTCCACGATATGATGAACAAGGAAATGGAAGTATACATTGATGACATGATTGTTAAGTCTCGTACGATTGACAGACACATTGAAGAGTTGAATAAGCTCTTTAATATGTTAGAAAAGTACAAGCTCCGACTTAACCCTCAAAATGTGTGTTTGGTATAATTAGAGGCAAACCTCTCGACTTCATAGTTAGTGAGAAAGGCATCAAAGTCGATGAAACAAAGACAAGAGCCATCATTGAAATGCCACATTTGAAGACAAAAAAAGATAGAAATTCATGGCTTCCTCGGTAGAATCCAGTACATCAGCCACTTCATCGCACAAATCACTCCTATCCATGAGTTGATATTTAAGCCCCTTCGGAAGAATTTGCCTAAGGAATGGAACGACGATTGTCAGGCCGCCTTCGATCATTTCAGAAGATATCTCATGAATCCTCCAGTTCTAGTACCACCGACTCCCGGATGACCTCTACTATTGTACATCTTAGTAGCAGCAAACGCTGTCGACAACATCCTTAACTAACATGACAAAATAGGAAGGAACAAGCAATATATTATCTAAGTCACAAGTTCACAGATTACGAGACCAGATATTCAACACTTGAGAAGTCATGCCTGGCCCTAGTCTGGGCAACTCAGCGACTTCGACAATACATGATCACATATACCATCCTTCTCCTCGCTCGTATGGATCCGCTCAAGTACCTGTTTGAGAAGCTAGCGCTCACTGGAAGGATAGCCAAATGGAAGCTACTTTTGTTTGAGTTTGACATCACCTATGTCACTCAAACGATAATTATGGGACAAACCCTTGCTGATCATCTCGCTGCCCACTCACTGCCCGATTATCAGCTATTGAAGACCTTCTTCCTCGATGAACATCTCTTACTCATTGAGGGAGAAGAAGAAAGAAAGGCAGACGAGTGGACGTTATTCTTTGACGATATCCAAATTCCTATCTCCAGGCGAATAACATTCAAGTGCACCAACAACGTGGCAGAGTACGAAGCTTGCATTGCCGGTCTAAAAGAAGCCATAATCTTGGGCGTAAAGAAGGTACAAGTTTTCAGAGACTCACATCTTGTCATCAACCATACCAATGGTGACTAGAAGACTAAAGACGAGAAGTTGATACCATATCACGTATATCGCAAAAATCTAATCAAAGATTTGAAAGAAGTCACCTTCTCATACAAGCCACGAGCAAAGAACCAGTTCACAGATCCTCTTGCTACATTAGCATGAATGGTAGAAATTCCAAGAGGAGCATCAGAATGGGAGCTCACATTTGAACTTTAAGATGAACATGCCTTCTTCCTGCAAATTAAAGAAGCCGAAGCCACTCCTAGCAGCAAACCCTAGTATACCGACATCAAATGGTATTTGGAAAGCCAGGAGTACCTGAAAGAAGCTACATCATCCGATCGCCGAACCATCCAACTTTTGGTGGGACGGTTCACAATCAATGGTGAAATTCTCTACAAGCGATCCTATATCAAATCCTCCTCAGATGCATCGACGAATCCGAAGCTGCAAATATTTTGGAAGAAATTCATGACGGTGTGTGTGGCCCGCATGTGCACATGATGGTGAAGAGGATTTTACGACTCGACTACTATTGGATGACTATGAAGACAGACTGCTGCCAACACATTAGGAAGTGTTTCAAGTGTCAAGAGCATGCAAATAAAATACATGCCCCAACCTCAGAGCTATACAACTTGACTATGTCATGACCCTTCTCCATGTGGGGTATCTATATCATTGGAAAGGTAAATCCGAAAGCTTCAAATGGTCATGAGTATATACTTGTGGCAGTTGACTACTTCACCAAGTGGGTAGAAGTAGCATCCTACACCACCATAACAATGTCTCAAGTATTCAAATTTATAAAGAACAATATCATTAGCCGATACAGAGTCCCACACACCATCATCACTGACAATGGTTTTCCCTTTGTCAACAAGAAGATGTAAGACTTCCTTTGAAAGTTTAAGATTCAGCACCGATGGTCAACCTCCTACTGCCCCTAGACAAATAAAGGAGTGGAAGCCGCCAATAAAACACTATCAAGATACTCGAGAAGTTAGTCATGACATACAAAGATTGGTCTGAGATGCTCCCATATGCACTCTGGGCCTATCGGAGGTATGTACGGTCTACTACAGGCACAACTCCTTTTGAGCTTACATACAAAATCGAAGCAGTTTTACCAGTTGAAGTACAAATACCATCTCTTTGAATACTAATGGAGAGTGAAATCAAGGAAGGGGAATGACTTAAAGCCAGATACGATTAGCTGCACCTGGAAGACGAGAAGCGCATGCGTGCACTAAGTCATTCCGAAAGCTATTAGAAAAGATTGCTTATGCCTACAACACAAGTATTTGAAAGAGAAGCTTCAAGATTGGTGATATGGTCATGAAACACATTTTACCATCGCATCTTCCAGATCCCCGAGGAAAGTTTAAATCCTTGTGGAAAGGACCACTAATCATCAGAAAAATACTTTCAGGAGGCGCTCTCCGTCTCACCAATATGAAGGGGGAGGATCTTCTGAAGCCAATCAACGCTGACAACGTGAAAATCTTTCACGGGTAAGTTTATCTAATATGATCTACAGTTACATTAGTAAAACTGAAGTCAATTGGCCAAAGTCGGTCATCCTGAAAATTACCATTGCCTGTCCACCAAAAATAGAGCTTCGAATAAAGAGTAGAGAGAGAGAGAGAGAGAGAGAGAGAGAGAGAGAGAGAGAGAGAGAGAGAGTATAGAAAAAAAAAGAAATAAGGGCAAAGTAAAGAGTGTGCAGCCCAGACCCTAAAAAAAAACCACCATCCCTCCACCTCAAGATGAGCCAGGCTAAGGTCAACAACTTTACCATTATAACTCAAGAAAAAGTTAGAATAGCCGTCATTCGGCCGACAACGATGGAATTCTGACCCCTTAGTCACTGTGGAAAAAGAAAAAGAAAAAGAAATCTTCCTAAACAAAGAGGGCGAAGTGAAAACCCGAAGGGGCTCTTTGAGTAAAAACAGTGGGTACATAACAGACTTAGAAAAAATTCAAAAGGGCACTAAGGGAAAAACAACATAGCTACTAAGGGGCAGACAAGATCAAATACCCGGGATGTGGTGAAAACTCGAAAGGGAGCCATGGGCAAAAATTACGAGAAAATCCGGCTGTAGTGAAAACCTGAAAGGGCGTTACAGGAAAAAATGGCTCAAAGAAAAGAAAAGAAAAAGAAAAAGCAGGTATTAAAAGACAGTCCAAGACAGCTTAGTAGACAGCCTCAAGTCCAGAACAAGAGGAAGTATAATCAAAGATAAGGATTCTACTACATTTGACAAACTCTGAAAGGTAGCTGTCTTAACTATATACTCCCTTAGGGAATCAAGGATTCTCCTAAGGCACTACTCCAAGTCATAAGTCAAAACATTGGCTCAGCCACAATTTTGATTCCTGCATCCTGGCACAAAAATCCAGACACATGTACACATAGATGATACAGGGCACAAAGTTTTCAAAAAAATTTTTCTCGTTTTATTTACTTTTTTCATTACATGCATGTCTTCCAAAAACAAAATAAATGTTTTCTCAAAATAAAAAAGCACACAAGAAAACTCTCAGCTCTCCTCACCAGGTAAGTGCCACTCCTCGGTCTCGGGCTCAGCTAACCGCTCTGGCAGCCTACTATTCTCTATGCGCAGGTAATATAGCTCCTCTCGCTTAAACTGCCAAGCAACTCTCTCCTCCTCATCCTCCCGATGAGAAGATGAAAGCCGTTGAGACATCTCAACACACATATAACGCAATGAGGAGATCTCCGATAGAAGATGGCCATGGGTAGATACAAGGAAGCCAAGATCAATAAAAAGGCTACTCCTCAAAGGGCTCATAAAATCCGATAGCGGACCCGACATTAGGAAAGTTCAGCATAGCAATCTCATTTGTCAGAAACCAGTCTAGAAGGTGATGATAAAATAACTACTTTGCTACCCATTAAAGATACGGAATAGTCACTAAAGGCGCCCCCCCCCCCCCCCCCCCCCCCCCCCCCCCAAGATTCGAATCCCAGCACAATAGCCATCAAGTAGCCACCCCAGAGTACACGAACTTGAGTGCCTAGACCTCGAGTCACCTATGGAAGAGGACAATGTCTGAAGCCAGAATACATAAAAGCTGGAACGTCCTGCCAGAATCTGAACTAGCGGAATCTAATTGGGTGATAGCAAAAAAATGACTGTAACCCCACAATGATCAGAGGCTCTCTACGGGCACTACAAATGACGGGTGGACAAGTAAGCCAGGAAGACTCCCAACGGATCTCCCAACTATACAACTGCACAAACATCCAGCGATATAATGACTCACTCATACTTGCTATACGAGGAAGCCTCCTCATAATATGGCGAGGAATATCAACCTAGGGAATGGATCAAGAAAGCGGAGTTGTCATCACCAACCTCTCTTAAAGCCACAACTGTCAAGATCAGATGAGTAAAATCAACTAGGATGCAAAAGGAACAGATGCAATAGCAACATATCCAAAAGAATGATGGTGCAAAGAATGATATATACCTGGCGGAAGGTGCAACAACCCCATAGGACACAAGTACTACCACGACTACAGTCGGTCAATCCCTCAAATACCTTAGCATGGACTAATGATGTAATGCTCTTCTAGAAGTATGCGCAACTCAACACCTCAAAGAGCAGTGGAAGAGTCAATCGACACCCCCTAGAGAATAAGAGCTCAATGATCAGACAAAAGATAAGGGCCATGCGGCACTCCGAAGATCGTGTAGACCCCAGAAAGTCCTTATCAACCAAGAATGCGTCATACAAAGCATCCGAGGAGAAAAAGACTGCATCCCAGCCATCAACTTCAGCTCGGATCAGATACGGAATACCGAACCAGTGGTGAGGATCATTTGCCCTCGCGTGACATCTCTCTAGGATATGAGGTGAACAATCCAAGGGTAATTCAGTCATGTACGACATCTCCTCCAAGGACTGTCCTAGTCCAGATCATTGAACTCAAACAAGTTCAGCGCTGGAACCCAACTGTCAAAAGATGCCCCGAGCATCCTCCAGTCAACATTTATCTAAATCAGCCGAAGGACCCCTCCGAAGCTGTAATACTCCATCTCATGGAGCTCGAAGTCTGACAAGCTCCGCAGTCGATCAGAGCAGACCGATCATGGTTGGAGTGGACAAGTATGCACGGGAACGCCAACAAGAACCATCATCTCAGAAGAAGCAGGCAACTTATTGAAATGCGGCATCCCCTCATCTTGAATATCAACATCAACATCAGACCAAAGAGGGTCAACAAATGTAGTCTTCGTAGCTGGGAACTCTCTAGTTGCCGCATCAAGCACTCCAGGGGTCACGGTCAACAACTTAGACTTATCCTCAACAGCCTGGGAAGACGCATCTATCTCATAGGTGGATCGCACGGGTACGTTCGCCGCTGCAAGCGATAAAGAAAGAGGAGCCAGAAACAATGGACGATCACCATAGTCAAGACTGACCGTCGAGATGTCGTAAAAAACTGCGCCACAAATGGGATCGATCCGACTGTCCAAAAATGCGTCGTGATCCATCAAAGATGCCATGCAATGATCCGAACCATTTCACGCATCATTCGAGCTGACCAAGAGCATTGTCATGGGCCCGATCGAAGCACCAATGTCGAGATCTCCACCGATCAGCCCATCCTGAAGAGAGGTACACAACCATCTATCATCCCGACCGATTTAAAGAGCTGTCAAGTCATCCACACCGTCAGATATCGAGAGGAGCTACATTTTCATCTACCGTGGATGGGATCTCATCAAGACTAATCAAGTCAAAGGATCTCGCATTCAGATCATCCACACTACAATCCAAGCCATCCAAGGTGGTCCCCAAGCTATTCAAGCCATCCAACTGGTAGATCAACGCCTCAACATCAATCATGGCTTCATCCTCACCATCCAAAGCCACATTTACATGCCTACTCCAATGGGACCCATAACCTCTCTTTCAAGTCTATCCCCACCATCAAAACCTTCATCCAAGGCCTCTTCATTAATGGTTAGAATTTCAGAAAATCCTCCATTGATGGCGGCATTTAATCCAACCCCAACCACCATCTCTAAGCCTTCATTAACCCCGCTATTACTACCCCTCACTAATGCATCATCTAAGCCATCAATGAGAGGAATATCTCCATCATCCAAGCAAAGAGGGGAATCTGATGTGTGGGACTTACTAACTCCAATATTGATATCACCCAACAATCCATCTTAGGTGGCCCATGAAGAGGATGACCAAGATAAAGAAAGGAAAAAAAAGAAGGAAAGAGATGAGAAGAAGATCCATGGCAGGAATCGAATGTTTGTTGACAGAAGGGGATGGAGACCAACAAAAGGAGAATGTTGGATTTGTCCAATTATAATGAGCCAAAGTAGGTTAATAGATGCGAGACCGGCGATGACCAGGTTGCCGTCGGTCTATACATTCTGATCTCGCTTTCGCGGGATTGACTCTAGGGCCTGCGGTAGGTGAAAATGACAGGTGACATCAGTCGGAGGCACCCTGGTTATTGCCCATGCTTTGAATGGACCTCTACTTGGGCCAAAATATAACTAAAATGTCCAAAACCTTCTTCAAGTGACAAATCATGAAGATGTGGGCCTGAAACAGGCCTACCAGACTCGAAAGTGATCAAATGATGATCAAGGTGGACTCGAATGATCTGAACCATTAAAGCATCATCAAGAAATGATCCATGCCATCAATTAGCTTCCTCAAGACCCAATACATCAAGAACATGCATCAAATGACCAAGATATGGAGCAAAAGGTACATTTCATCATCATGACCATTTAGGCCGTACAAGTACAAATGCTCGATCCTTCAAAGAAGAATACAAGAGAAATTATGTACAAAGTTGCTAAAGAAGGATCGAATGCCCATGAAATCCCCCTACAAATGGCCCACACAATCATCATCATCACCATTCTCCCACTGCTTATGTCAATGCTGATCACCTACAAAAGAGAGTCATGGAGGAGAAAGGAGGTATAAAATCTACTAAACATATCCCAATAAAAACCCACATTAATTACAACCGTCGATTCACGATCCAATGGATTGGATCATTTTCAAAAACCTCATAAATTTCTCAATAAAAACCAGCATTGATCGCGATTGTCGATTTGTGATCTGATGGACCAAATCATTTTTAAAAACCCCATAAATTTTTCAATAAAAATTACCATCAATTGTGACCATTAATTCGCGATCCGATGGACCAAATCATTTTCAAAAACCTTACAAATTTCTTAATAAAAACTAGCATCGATCGCGACCAGCTGGATGGATAGTGCCTGGATTGGGTCGGTTCTGAATCTATCAGGAGGACCATGCCTGGATCGGGTCTACTGATGCTTGGTTCGGTCAAGAACTCGATTAAGATTAGTTTTGGGATGCCATCTTCGGCCGCCGTGGCTGACTTTGCCAGTATGTCCGCTTTGAAGTTCTCTGACCTGGGGATTAGGCTAACAATGCACCTCAAGAATTTGTCGATCAGCTCTCGAGCCTTTTGTAAGTAGGTCTCCATTCTCTCTTCTTTGGTTTGATATTCGCTGAATATCTAGTTGACGATGAGTTGCGAGTCACTATGGACTTCCAGGTATTGGGCTCCCATTACGCCTGCCAGTCTGAGCCTAGCCAATAACACTTCTTATTCTGCCGTGTTGTTCGATGTTTGGAATCAAAATCTCAAGGCATATTGTATGCAAGTCTAGTCAGGAGCCTTAAGGACTATCCCGACCCAGCTGCCTTTAGAATTAGATGAACCGTTGACGTGCAACGTCCACATCGGTAGATCTGACTCGGCTGCCAAATCTTCGGGTAGGTCAGGCTGAGTGTTAAAACTGGTCCCCAAGTCAGCCTCACGCATGAGTTTGACAATGAAGTCGGTAATTGATTGTCCTTTGATGGCGGTTTGGGGCCGATATTTGATGTCGAACTCGCTGAGCTCAACTGACTATTTCTTGAGTCTCCTTAATACCTTAGGTTTCTGGAGTACCTAACAGACAGGTTGGTTGGTGGGAACTATGTTCACTCCCCAAGTATAGGGTTGTGATGTACTAATAAACTCGGTAAGACCGAGGTCGAATCCACAGAGATTGAAACCTGTACGTTATCTGAAAATAACCAGATCTAGAACTAGGCTAAGATGAAATCTAAACCAATCGTGATTTGAGGAATAATGGTGAAATAATTATCTAAAACTTAAGAAAATTCAGAGAAGGGAAACTAGGGATTCAGAGGATCCACTTATAGAGATCAGGGAGATCTTCGCTTGATTTACGAACTCAACTGGACTTCGAGTCCCATCTTCATCCAGTTGAAAGATATGGCACTAAAACTCAATCTGAACTTCCTTTTGATCTAGTTTTCAAAGAGATGAAAGATATAAGAATTAGGTATGATTCCATCACAAATCCATGCCTAAGAGACAAGGTAAACAACAGAACTTAGACCAACCCATAACCAATCAAAAGATGTATGAGTGTTAGGAAGGATTCCGTCATCCAACCATGCCTAGGAGACGATGGTGAACAACAGGGCTTCCTAACCCCATAATCAAAATAAGAAAAAGGAAAACTCAAGCCATCACAGATCTAATGTAATATCAGTCACACTAAATCATTAAAAACCAAAATCTTCCTTAAAATCAAACCGATCAAAACAAGTTCAACGGACATAATCCAAGCCGCAGAATCCTCCCATCTCGCTACAAGCTTTACCTCTTAGCCCTAGCTAAGAGGTTTAGCCAACCATATTGGGTAGATCACGCCAAAGTAAATAAATCAAAACAAAGAAACAAACTAATCTCTCTCTCTCTCTCTCTCTCTCTCTCTCTCTCTCTCTTCACGTGAGACTCAATTCCCCTCTTTGGACGTCTTAGGCCCTTAAATAGATGCTGGAGGTCGGCTGCAGAAAATCGGACGTTTCACGGCTGCAGCGAAAGCCTTTTCGCAGTCGGAAGACGGCATCGAAAACTCCCATCTTCCTTTGCTTTCTTTTCAAAGAAACAATGTCCCTTGGGGTATTTGTGGATGGGCTACACGATGGACGGATCAGATCTTCCATCTGATCAAATGTGGTGGGCCACAACTGCCCGAAAAATCCGGATGAATCCCAGACGCGCGCTGGCTGCGTAATGCTTACGCTGTGTACACGGTGGGTCCCACTTCACTGCTCGTTTGGACAGTCCACTCCGTTCATTGGATGCATGATGAAAAATCAATCAGGAAAGGCCTTGTTTGGACGTCCTTTAATGTGGCCCATTGACTCTGTGCTTCCACCGTTCATCATTGCTTCTAAAAACTCTCTCCCTGCGTGCGTTCATGGGTTTGAAAGAACCCCTCTTGTACAGTCGGTTCAGCCCTCTGGTGCGACTAGACGGTCTAGATTGACCACTTGTAACCGTGATGGTGGCCCACAAGATCCGTCCGCAAGTCTCTGTTGCGAAACAGAGCTTGCTGCCGTGAGTTCTGACGATCGGCGGACCCCAAAACGATGGATATGGCAGATCCACTCTGTCCATTGTTTTTATGATGAAAAACCATCCAAACGGGCCAAGCCTGACTTAATTCCTGTGCGACCCACAAAAATTTGTATTGCACTGTTCATTCTTCGCTGATAAGATACTCACGTGGTCGCTTGCATGAGACCAGAACTCCAGCATGGTTGTAGTCGTGGCTATCCTCTGAGGTGAATGGACGGTCCGGATTTATCATCTGACCCATGATGGTGGCCCACTGAAATCATCCATGCGGACGCTGGCGAAAGAAAAAAAAATGGAAATTTCCGTTTTTAGCTGGGAGTCGGTCAAGAGTCGATTTGACCGACTCTCTATTGCCGTGCACGGCCGGTGCACTTGCGCACCGTGTACATGTGTTGTATGTGAGGGTCCCATAGCGATGTTCTTGAGAAATCCGCTCCGTCCATCCGTAGTGGCAGCTCCTTTAACGCGTTCAGACCATAAATGAAGTATATCCAGATTTCAGGCCGGCCCCAAATCATAATTTTAGGGGCTGATCTGTCTGTTGGACCACTTCCACGAGGATCCAACGACTCAAATTTGATGTGTATGGTTAATTTATGGTCCTCAGGCCATATATAAAGTTTCGAGCCAATTAAATGGTAGGAACCCTGTGATCTTGCATTCTGGACAACTTTCAGGCCCCTTTTTGACCTAATCACTTGATTTTCTCGGATATCTGGCATGTATTTTCTTCGATCTTGGTCGCCTAGGCTCTGTCCCTTGCCTTGGTGAATTTAAAATGTTAATTCCATGCGTTTAGCACCTTTTTGTAATCCAAGCTCTCAAATATACCCTGAATCACGAACACAGTTAAACCCGGATGTTAAACAATATTATGCACGTAAATCCAGGCAATAAATGGGGTCTAATATGCAATATTCGACCCTCAACAAACTACGATGATATGGTCCTGGAAGTAAGGTCATAGACGACGGGACAAGACGACTAGGGCTAGGGTGAGTTTTTCGTTGTTTGGGTACATGGTCTTTGCTAGGAATAGGGCTTTGCTGACATAATACAGTTGTAGCTGCTTCCCTTCTTGCTCCCAGATGAGGGCCGAGTTGACTGCTGTTGCGAAAACTGCCAAGTATAGCAAAAGTGGCTCTCCTTACTCAGGCTTTGAGAGTGGGGGCGGAGAGCCCATATATTGCGTGAGTTTTTGGAAGGCGAGCTCGCATTCTTCCTTCCACTCTATCCTTTGTTTTCCTTTCAACTGTTTGAAAAGGGAAGACATTTATCAGTGGCTCGGGAGACGAAATGGTTGAGTGCGGCTATTCTTCCTGTGAGGCATTGGATTTCCTTCGTTGTCTTGGGCTAGGTCATATCGAGCAGAGCTTGGATTTTGTTAGGGTTTGCCTCTATCCCTCTCTGGCTGACCAAGAATCTGAGGAATTTTTTCGAACTGACACCAAAGACACATTTGCTAAGATTTAACTTCATCTGGTATTTTTGCAATGTTGTGAACATTTCCTCGAGGTCGGCGATGTGGTCTGAAGCTCCAATGCTTTCGACGAGTATGTCGTCGACGTAGAACTCCATGGAGCGTTCGATCTATTGAGTGAACATCTTATTGACGAGTCGCTAATATGTGGCCTCAGCGATTTTCAACCCAAAGGGCATGACCTTGTAGCAGTAGAGACCTTTGTTGGTGATGAAAGTCGTCTTCTGCTTCTTGTAGGGGTGCATAACAATTTGGTTGTAGCCCGAGTAGACATCCATGAAACTTAGAAGTTTGTGCTCGACTGTGCTGTCAACGAGCTGGTCGATCCGTGGGGAGGGGAAAACTATCATTGGGGTAGGTTTTATTCAGGTCGGTGTAATCAACACAGACACACCACTTCCCATTGAATTTTTTCACCAGAACGACATTGGCTATCCAGTCTGGATAGTAGATTTCTTCGATGAAGCCTGCTTCGAGGAGTTTTCTGACCTCTTCCCCAATGATAGCATATCGTTCAGGCTCGAACGCTCTTCATTTTTACCTGATTAGTCGGTAGTCGGGGGTCGACGTTTAATTTGTGAACCATTATTTTTGGACCGATGTCGGGCATGTCCCGATGAGACCAGGAAAACACGTTGGCATGTTGTCGGAGGAAATTCATCATCTCATCCTGTAGTGATGGTGTCAGCGATGAGCTAACCTGTACTATGCGGGTCGGGTCAGATTGTTCGAGCGGGATGGTCACGAGGTCTTCCAATGGGTATCCTCTTTTGACCGAGTCCTCCAGAGGATCGAGGGAGGTGATGGCCATCGCTTGATGCTGTGTTCTTAATGCCATGGAATAGCATTGCCGAGCCTCTTGCTAATCTCCTTTGAATAGCCCGGTGCCGTGCTCAGTCGAGAATTTCTTCGCGAGATGATACGTTGATACCATTGCTTGTAGAGTGTTGAGAGAAGGTCGGTCGTGGATGACATTATAGACGGAGGGACAATCGACCACAAGGAAGTCGATCATAGTCATTATTGGTTCTGTCCTTCTCCTGTCGCGATTGGGAGCTGAATAGATCCTTCAGAAGTCACTTTATCCCTTGTGAATCAAGGGGTCTTCACAGGTCGAAGTCGAGACCTCCCAACCCCCATTTTGTTGAAAGCTTCAGCGAAGAGGATGTCAGCTGAACTTTCAGTGTCCACCAATATCTGAAGCACTTTACAGTTAGCTATGGTCATAGTCACCATTAGTGCATCATCGTGGGGATGTTGGACACCTCGGGCGTCCTCTTCATTGGAGGTCAAATCACAAGACACCACTTTCTGTTCCTTCGGAGGCCTATTGGTGACGTGGATAGCTCGGTTCAACTCTCCTCCCCTGGCGGGCCCGCTAAAGATAGTGCAAATTTCCCCGGTAGGTTCATTGTTGATGGGTCACTCATTTTTTTAGATTTGCTCGCTCTTCCCTCTTGTTGACATATTTCTGTAAGTGTCTGTTGCGAATGAGGGCCTCGATCTCCTCTCTTAAATTGAAGCAGTCGCTGGTCGAATGGTCATGGTCATGGTGGAAGCAGTAGTACTTCCACTTGTCCTACTTGTCGGCATTGGATTTCATCTTGTTCGGCCACTTGAGGATTCGTTTGTCTCGAATTTTCATGACAACTTGTTCGGGTGTCGCATTAATGGGGGTGTACGAACTAAACCTACTCTCAGGTCACCTGCTCAGGCGTTGGCCTCTTGTCGGCTTGTCGTCTTTTCTTCTTTTATTGCTATTGGTCAAGGTCGGTTATTCCTTTTGCCTCTTTTCCCTGGCTAAGTTTCCCTTGTTCCAAGTAGCCTTCCGTGAGCTGAAAAGCACTTTAGCGTTGAAGTATTTCTGGGCTCGATTGAGGAGGTCGGCTAATGTTGTTGGTGGGTTTTTGCCGAGTGAGAAGAGGAACCTCCCTTCTCTTAGGCCTCTCATCATGGCAGCTAGGGTAAACTCTTTCGAGTGCCCTTCTACTTGTATCGCTTCCACGTTGAAGCGCTTGATGTAATCCTTTAGTAGCTCGTCTTTCTTTTGGATAATAGTGAGGAGGTGAGTAGTCGGCTTGATCCTCTCATTTCCTCCTATAAAGTTGGTAATGAATGCTTTGTTGAGTTGTGTGAATGAGCTGATAGACTGTGGCTTCAGTTGCTGAAACTACTTCCGAGTCACTACTGTCAGGGTTAAGGAGAACGCTCGGTACATAACCATGGTTTATGCACCCTAAAGTTCCATCCAAGCCTTGAAAGATTTCAGGTGCTCGGACGGGTCGGTGGTCCCGGAATAAGGGGCGATGTGTAGCATTCGGAACTGGGGTGGGAGTTGAGCGTGCATGATGTCGGCGGTAAAAGGAGGCTTGGTTTCTTCTAGTATTGCTTCTACTGAAGTCGGAGCGTGTGTGTTGTAAGCCTGTCGGATGTCGCCGATCTGGCCTCGCAATTTATTGAGCTCGGCTTCCCATGGGTCCCTGCTTTTGGCCGTTGCCTCGACCACGATTTTGGGAGCTTTGTTGCGCCTCTTCTTTTACAACTCATGGCGTAAGTCGGAGGCAGCCAGTGCGGTAGTGCCCAAAATGTGGGAGGGCACTGGCCTTGATATTTCCATCTGCTTGCTCTTTCGAGAGCCAGCAGACGCTTTAGGTGGAGTGGTAATTTCTTTAACTACTTGAGCCGCTGCTTCCCCAGCCCCCTGGATGAGGGGAGCTAAAAGTTGCTCTATCGAGTTGATATTGTTAGTCAGTGTTTCAATTTGTTGTTTGAGAGAGATAAGTCGTCCTCCCCTATTCCATGATCGTTGTGTCGGTCCTGCGGGCGTAGAGTTAGCCTGAAGTTAGGAAGATGAATCGTGTCGATCAACAGACTATGCTGGTGGCGTAAGATCGGTTGCAGCGGTGGAGGTCTGAACTTTCTTTTTCCCTTTCGCCATTGTAGTACCTTGGTGGATTATGAGAACGACTTTTGATGTCATTCCCACAGACGACGGCAAATTGTTTATGTAGAAATCTGGTTAGCCTTCCCTGGACCGTCGTGTACTTGCACGGGAAGAAGACAAAGGATACCCTAGCTAGACCAGGGACCCTCCGATGCCTAAGTTAGATAGGGAGTTTGGGTCTGGTCGTAAATGTCGTTAGGCTAAAGATTGTGCGTACCTTTCACTGTTAGAGGTGTTCCTATTTATTGGTCAGAAGATGCCATGGTATAGAGGAGATCTCCCTATTTAGTAGGGACGTGTTATAGTTGGATTCAGATCCCGAACATATCGTGAGGATCTCCCGAGATCTTCGGCAGAGATCTCGGGCAGATCGTGTGGCGGTTGCCTCCCTAAATCCTCAGCTGGAACTTTAGCCAGACATCGTCGTGGGCAGGTCGGGGATGGACAATTATTTCAACTTGAGGTTATGCTGACCTAGTCTGGTTAGAGGTCGTGCTTTGGGAGCTATCACCTCGGGACGTCCCGACCATTACCTCAGAAGCAGATGGGACCGTGGACGAGCTCAGTATTGGATGGAAATGGAGATAGTTTGTCTCCTGGTGGTCGAGCTCAGTGGGAGTAGTCAGTTTCTTCATAATAACGTTATTTCTTTCTGGCTGCTAAGGAGCTCCCTGATCATGGTTAGAGGAGGCTGACCTCATGATGCGTACAGGTGTCGTCTGACCTAATCTTACCTCACTGATCAAGCCATTTTTACCCATAACACAAATCATTAGATGGGCTACACTTGAATTTGAATGTTTTGAGTGGTATATATTATTTTTATGTACTGGCGCATGCTATGATTGGATCCCTAATAGTTTTGGTTCACCTAAGTTACACCTACTGGACGGGTTGGATGTTGGGTGCATACCATGTGGGCCCAACAATTTTGGATTCTCCACTTTGTAAAGAAAACAAATAAAATGAGGTCACTAATGTAATTTCTACTTTGGGCATTATTTGGTAAATTTTGATTCATGGAAGAATTTTTCCGAAAAAATCCCTAAATGTTTTTAGGCATGTCACATATAGAATACAAGGTCGCTTGAATAAAAATGCCTTCAAAAGAAGGCTATTTTACAACTTTTCGCTCAAATGTATAGTACTTATCCTTGATTTCTCCTTAATACCTACCAATATTTGTAGTCTTTTATAATTCGACTTTCAAAACAACTTGATACTCGAGAGAGGTGGGCTCTCATCATTTTGGACTCTGTGCAAATGTGCTTGGGTCCGAGATCTTGTAATGTTTCTAAAGAAGACACGTTTGATGAAAATGGCACATGTGCTGGTGTTGGAATAACATAAGAAAGGCTCATGGAGACACAATCAGCAAAATTGGGTCCCACTATTCGCCCAAAAGGCCATTCTCATAATGGGTAATACTACACAAGGGGCATGCTCAAGCAATTCCCTGACAGAAGGATCCTATCCATCAATTAAACATGGCTTTTTCATAACAGGTAGGTTGTTGACTAACTCAAAATGCTTAATAGTACTGTAGTGATCCTTGGAGATAACCTCAGAATAGAATAGATAGTTTATATTCATGGTGAAATTTCTATAAACTCCCTTTAATAGGTGGATAAAAAGTAGATGACTATGAAATTATCAGCTTAGAACACTACCACAATCGACATTCAACTAAAGAAGGCCAAAATAAATAAATCCATAGCCAGGATTGCCCAATTTGTGAGATTTTAATTCATCAGGGCATGGACTGCTGGGGCACTTCATATCAATGATATGTGGCACACACATGTGAATGGACCACACATCATGGCACCATGTCTTAACCTTTTGATGTAGAATGGGTTGCATGTATAATGGGTTGCGGACAGTTTCATGGCCAAGATGGATCAGAAAAGGCCCAGTCGACGACAAAAGTGATCCAGATTGTCAGAACTTAAAACGGACATATCTCACAAACCGAAATGAGCCATCGGATGTACCATATATATTTTTGGGGTAGGACGAGCTACTTTAGCCACCCAACCTGCTATGCCGGGTTGCTCATGCTGAATTTTCGAAATACCATTAGATCGATGGTCGAATTCATGTTTTAATTTCGTTTTTTACTATTTATAGTAAGTTTTAGTTTGAGTATAACTCTTCATCCAAGTTGCGCCCAACAGGAAAAATGCTTAGAATAATTAGGAGAACAGCATGGTGAAGCCAAAGAGGACACTTACTTTTGGTTGAAAACCATGCGCACTAATAGGAATCATGACCGTTTATAAATAGTAAGTTGCATTATAGGTGTTTTAGTTGTAGTTTGATTCCGAAACTTCTTCCATGGCTTAGTATCCCTAATTCAAGGGGTGTAATCTCATTTTTAATTATCAATCAAATTATTTCAAATTTCTTAGAATTATTTCTATTTTCTTCTTCTCGTGGATTTGAGGTTCCACTGTGAGGAGTACAAAGAAGTTTCTTGGATTCGGAACAGTTACCCCCTGAGAAAGACGGTGCTCAACCTCACGTCCTTCCCCACATCACCTTTCAACTTGGATTCTAGTAATAGACGGTTGAGAAATATACGATCATTGTTCGGCGTACCCTTACTCAGTATATTGCACTACTACTGAGGTGTAGAGAGGAATGTTCGTTGAAGCGAGCATCTGCGAGTTGCTTTTCTCTCTTTTCACTCCTTTTCTTCTCTTGCGAATCTCCCGACACTCGAGCGCATGCACATCCATACCTTTTGTGCAGAATAACGCACTTTCTAAAAGCAACATCAAAAAGGGCCCTCTTTATGCAAAATGGGGTGCAAGGTTTTGCATGGTAGTTATTTTAATCAACTGCATTTTCAATTCTCAAAGCTAACATATGTTGATAAAGCGTCCAAATCATGGGCTCCACTTTAAACGTGTGATAAATTCACGTCCTGAGTAGCTGATCGTTGGACATCTCTTAAAGGGAAAAAAAATCAATGGTCCAGATTTAACAAACAAATTTCCATTAATTATAAATTGGTGAGCCAGTTACGTGTATAGAGGACCAAATGCCTTGGTGAACCATCTTGTTTTGTCCGCCAATGATCAATTCCAAAATGTCCTTACTATGGCTCAGGCCAAGATATACATATCTTGTAGAGTTTCTGACATATATCACCTTCCTTTTTTGCTATGCACCAAATAACACTTATCCTTCTGTTATACAATTATAAAACATCGTATGGTTAACTTTTATAAGATTTAACTATTAAAATAAGCCATTGATTATAAATTTATCTCGTGATCATATGAACTAACACTTTTACCCTTAACTTTGTCAAAATGAAAGAAATTTTCATTTGATCTTACGCAAATACAAAGGTTATATGATTTTAACAGAGATCCAAACAGCTTGTTATGTGGCCCCCAACATGGCCACATGATCTAGACTATCAAATGATGGACCATCCATAGGATATAAACGGTCAAGATGATGACCTTATCGTATTTGCATGGGAAAAAAAATGAAAAGATTTCTTTATAAAGTTGAGGGTAAAAGTGTCATTTTGTATATAATGCCACTCCTGCATAAAGAGATGTGGGGTACTGGGTACTACAATTACAATGGGCACGAAGGTTGCCACGAGTGGGTAGATGAGATAGGCGTCAAGACGGGCTGCTGGCATAGAAAAACTAAGGTATTACAAGGTGAAATCAAATATCTTTATAATGTTCTCCCTGTATTTCGATCACCATTATATTTTAAGGAGATGAGTTCACTAATGTGCATTATTAAATTTAGTGAATCTTTTTTAGTTTGATTAAGAGTTCTTTCATATTCTTTTTTTCAAGTATGCCCCATAAAAAAAGCTTCAAATTGGAATGTTTAATTATCATTAGACTTAACCTATTTGATCATTCCCACTTATCATATTTGGTCACCTTGACATCCGAGCTTGAATTAGTGGGTTTAAGAGGTTGTTTCTCTATCAAAGATAAGTTGAGATCCTCGCGCCCTAGAGTGATTTTTTAATTATCCTTTAATTCTAAAAAGTTAGAGCTGGTAAGGGATGAAATGTTGTTGACTTGGGAGCTGACTGATGTAATATGCACAACAATAACATGAAGGTAAAAAAACTAACATTAGATAGGAACCCACTTAACTTAAGCATGAATAAGGACTTCTTTGTGCTAATTCTTTATTTAATAGATGACTAGTGTTTGCTCATTTTTTTAAATAATAGAGGAATAAATGATAAATAGCTATTTATAAGATATTGCCACATCCACGAAAAAGAAGAAAACATTTACGAATACAAGGTTTTTATTGATATCTATGTTTGAATGCATTTCAGGTCGTGGCATACCATGACCCATAATTATATTTTATAGAACCAACCTTCACTCTAAGATAAAAGATAAATAATGAATAAATAAGAAAGTTTAAGGAATAAAAATAATACAAATGCATAAGGGGTCATTAAGATTGTATCAATGAGAGGCTTTAATTGATATGGGTTGCAAGACTAGTGACGCAGGGAAGGACGTGAGGTTGAGCACCGTCTTCCTCAAGAGGATAACTATTCCGAATCCACGGAACTTCTCTGGACTCCTCACAGAGACTTCTCGAATCCACGAGGAAATAAAGCAAAAAAATAGAAATAAATTCTAATAAATTCAAAATTGATTGATGAATGAATAAAAATAAGTTCACAACCCTTTAAATAGGGATACCAAGTAATGTGAGAGAAATCAGCATCAAACTACAACTAAAACTCCTAGAATTCGTGACTTACTATAAATAGTAAACTTATTATTTATAGACGGTTGTGATGCCTACTAGTGCGCAAGGTTTTCAGCCAAAAATAGTAAGTGTCATATTTGGCTTCACCAAGCTGTTCTTCTAATTTTTCTAAGCTCTTTTCGCATTGGGTGCAACTCCTAAAGCCCAACGGATGAAAAGTTATAATCAAACTAAAACTTACTATTTATAATAAAAATAGAAAAACGACCATCGATTTGGCGGTATTTCGCAAATCCAGCTTGCGTAACCTGGCATAGTAGGGCGGTTTGGCTAAAGTAGCTCGTTCTACCCCAAAATCGTATATTTTACGTCCGATAACTCATTTCGGATTGCGAGATACGCCTGATTTAAGGTCCGACTGTCTGGATCACTTCTGTCGTTTACCGGGCCTTTTTTGATCCATCTTGGCCATATAACTGTCCACGACCCTCTCTACATAAGTCTCCTCTGCTTCAAAAGAACTCGTCCTCGAGTTCTCGTCTTGCTCTGCTTCGTGATACTCGGTCAGGTCCGGGACGCTGAAAGTCCGTAAGATCGCCATGTCATCTGCAAGATCAACAACGTAAGCGTTGTCATTGTTCTTTCGGATGATTGGTACTGGTCCAATCTTCTTATTTTTTAACTTGTTGTACGTTCTGGTCGATTTTTTATTATTTTTTTATTATTTTTTTTTTTTATTTTTACGCTGATGGACCATTACCTGGTCGCCCACCTCAATCACTTTTTGTCACCGATACTTGTCAGCTTGCTCCTTATACTTTTTGTTCGAGGCATGCAGCTTGGTTTGTACCTACGCATGAATGCCCATGATCCTATCTGCCATATGTTCTGCCGTAATATTCATGCCTAGGAGCTTGGGTAGGGGGATCAAGTCAAGTGTGTGGTGAGGTACTCGTCCATAAATAACCTGGAATGGAGATTTCCCTGTTGAGCGATTCACCATGTTGTTGAATGCAAACTCCGCTTGAGACAAGGCCAAATCCCACTGCTTCAGTTTTCTCCTGAAATACATCGAAGGAGGTGTCCCAACGTGCGATTCATAACTTCGGTCTGCTCGTCAGTCTATGGGTGGTAGGCGCCGCTGAACTGAAGTCGTGTATCGAATCGAGTCCATAAAGTTCTCCAAAAGTGGCTAATGAACTTCGTGTCACGATCAAAAGTAATAGTCTTGGGAACCCTGTGTAGTCGTACAACTTCTCTGAAGAATAGATTCGCCATGTGTGTTGCGTCGAGACTCTTCTTACATGGAATAAAATGCGTTATCTTGGAGAAATGATCTACTACCATGAACACTGAATCCATACCGTGTTGTGTTCATAGGAAACCAACTACGAAGTTCATAGATAAATCCTCCCAAGGGTTGTCAGGCACGGGTAACGGGGTGTAGAGGTCCGTATTATGAGATTGCCCATTGGAGGTCTGACAAATATAACAATGTTGGACTGTATTTTCCACATCACGTACCAATTGTGGCCAGTAATACCGCTCTTCCACAAGAGTTCGCGTCTTGTCTCACCCAATGTGTCCACTAAGGCCACCTCCATGTATCTCTTAGATTATCTTTTTTTCTTAACAAACTTTTGAGGATGCACGGTCGATTCCCCTTGAAAAGGAACCCGTCTTGTATATGTAAGTTGCTAGGGTGACCTTTTGGGCATCTAACCCATACGTCCTTGAAGTCGTCGTCGTCGGCATATATGTCCTTGAGGCGCTTGAACCCGACAACCACATTGCTCATAGTGACTAATAAAGTTGCACGGCGACTCAGCGCATCAACTACTTTGTTCTGTTGCTTAGACTTATGTTTTAGCACGAACATGAATTCCTGCAAAAATGAGATCCATTTATCATGCACATGGTTAATGTTAGTTTGGTTATTAATGAATTTGAGAGCTTGATGGTCTGTGTAAAGTATGAATTTCCTTTGAATCAAATAATGTCACTAGTGTCACAGTGCCTGGACCACTGCGTATAACTCGATCTCATATGTAGACCACTTTTTACGTGCATCGCTAAGTTTCTCATTGTAGAAGGCTACTGGCCTACCTTCTTAAGAAAAAAGTCCCCCAATCCCGACATATGAGGCATCACATTCGATTTCAAAAAGTTTGTCGAAGTTGGGAAGTACAAGAACCGGGGTCGTGGATAACCTGCGCTTAATTTCGGCAAAGCTCCTATCGGCTTCGTCAATCCACTGAAACTGTCATTTCTTCGTGCAATTTCTGATTGGTAACACAATGGTACTGAAAATTTTCATGAAACAACAATAGAAGGTCGTCAGTCCATGAAAACTTCGCACTTCGTGAATATTTGTGGGAAGAGGCCATTCTCTGATTACCTTCACCTTCTCCTCATCCATCATAACGCCCGTGGATGTTACGACAAAACCCAGAAATAATAGGCTATCAGTCATGAAACTGCACTTTTTAAAATCGAGATACAATTTATTTTCAGTGAGCACTTGAAGGACCTTCTTAAGGTGTTCTATATGAGTGGTTTCGTCTTGACTGTATATCAAAATATCATCGAAATAAACCACAACGAACCACCCAATGAAAGGTTTCAAAACTTGGTTCATCAATCTCATGAATGTGATAGGCGCGTTCGAAAGACCGAAGGGCATGACCATCCATTCGTATAATTATTCATTGGTCTTAAAGGCCGTTTTCCACTCATCACCTGGCCGTATTCGAATCTGATGGTGGCCGCTCCTTAGATCCAATTTAAAAAATATTTTTGCGCACTTTAGCATGTCTAGTACATCGTCCAACCGTGGTATAAGAAACCTGTATTTTATGGTGATTTTATTGATAGCCTAGCTATTGACACACATGCGCCAACTCCAATCTTTCTTTGGAATTAATAGAGCTGGTATAACACATGGGCTCATACTTTCTCGAATAAGACCCTTACGTATCAGTTCCTCCATTTGCCCCTGCAGAATTTCTCACTCATTCAGACTCATCCGATAGTGAGGACGATTGGGTAAACTGGACCCAGGGACAAAGTCGATATGGTGCTGGATATCCCGCATGGGAGGTAACCCATCGGGAAGGTCATCAGGCCAAATTTCTTTGAATTCATATAACAAGGGACTTAGTTTTTCAAGGATGATGGTAGGCTCGAGTTCTTCCCCTTTTACAATTAATGCATAAGCCTGTCTTGTTTCTTTGGATTCTTCTACGAAGTCCCGTATGGTTAAGAGAAAATGACCCTCCACTTTAGAAGTTTCAGGTAGTCCCTCTGAATCCATAGGGGCCAATATGGTCTTCCGGTCGTCCTTGACGAAGATATATGTGTTATCTCGCCCTTTATGAGTAGCGTCACGGTCAGATTGTCAAGGTCGATCAAGTAGTATGTGACATGCTTCTATGTTAACCACATCACATACGACTTCATCCTTATAATGTTTGTCAATTGAAAATGATATGATGCACCGTTCAGTTACTTTTGTTTCGCTGACCTTCTTGATCCAATCGATTGTATATGGGGAGAGATGACGCTCCGTTTTCAATTACAATTTTTCCACCATGACCTTGGAGACGATGTTCTTGCTGCTCCCACTGTCAATGATCATGTCACAAACCTTTCGATTCACCGTACACCTAGTTTGAAAGATGTTATGCCGCTGTGGATGCACTTCTTTTCTTACCGCATATAATAGTCGCCTCACGACAAGCGACTCGCCGTAATCTTGCTGAACCCAACCTGACTCATCTGCCTCGGCCTCGGTGGTGTGTTGTTGTTCTTCAACATCTGGATCTTCATAAGCATTATCAGCACTACCATCATTGATGGCGAGGTTCGCCACTTTTTGCTGGAGACAAGTATTTGATAGGTGGCCTGGTTGGCTACAACGATAGCAGTTGTCAGGCATTAGCCAAGCATAAGGGTTCGGGATTCTACTTGGACCAGAAGCAATCGATACACCCATTTGAGATCTAGCTTGCTCACTTCCCTGATCTCGACTCTCAGACGTAGGAGGTTGAGTGCGTGCTCTTACGGGCTCCTTCCCCTTGGGTTGTTGAGCTTCCTGGGGCGGACCTGCCACTGCGACCCTTGCGGTAGGATAGGTCCATGCGTTAGGACTTTCAAGTTGCGCTTTCGTCTGGGTGACAAACTTGATTGCATCATTCATCGTCTAGACGGATTGCATCTGGACCGATCCTAAATCACCATACGTAATCCACCGTTGAATCGGACGACTTGCTGCGATTTAGTCTCGACCAAATTGTTACGCGCCGCCAGGCAGTAAAATTCTTCTGCGTATTCTCTCACTGACCAACTACCATGTCGACAATTTTGGTATTGTTGGAATAATACTTTATCGTAGTCGCTAGGGAGGAGTCGGGCACGTAGTAATTGCTTCATCCGCTGCCATGTGTGGATTGGTGCTTTCATCTGCCTGGTTCGTGCGAGTTGCAGTTGTTCCCACCAAGTTAAAGCTCCGCCCTTCAACTTGTAGGCCACAAGCTTCACCTTCTTTGCTTCAGTGATGTCCATATAGTTGAAGAATCGCTCAACTTCAGAAAGCCAATCGAGGAAATCCTCAATGTGTAGTTGGCCATTGAAGCCAGGAATATCAACCCGCATCTTGAATTCCCGATCTGTTCAATCTACTCGATCACCACCTTGTCTGGGGTGTTGGAAGATTATCTCCTCGATCTCTTCATCGCTGGATCCCCCTTTCTTAGGAATGATCCTTGGATGCACTGTCGGTACTATCTTGTGATCAGGGTGATTACGAGTTTCAACAATTGGCGGTGGAGGATTACCACCAGGAACACGGAGTTGCCTTAGGGTTTCCGCCAAGAGATCCGTCATGCGATTGATGAAAGCTTACAACCCTTGCATAGCTTGTCGATTCTCTCGCTGCGCTACTTCGAAAGATGCCGTCGTTAAAGGTAAATTCTTTAAAGCACCACCCATGAGATTGTTGCCCGACCCATCATTAGAAGCCATCAATCTAAGGAAAAACCTCGCTTTAATACCAAACTGACGGATGGAAGGACGTGAGGTTAGCACTGTCTTCCTCAAGAGGATAGCTATTCCGAATCCACGGAACTTTTCTGGACTCCTCATAAAGACTTCTCGAATCCACGAGGAAAGAAAGCAAGAAAATAGAAATAAATTCGAAATTGATTGATGAATGAATAAAAAATGAGTTCACAACCCTTTAAATAGGGATACCAAGTAATGAGAGAGAAATCAAAATCAAATTACGACTAAAACTCCTAGAATTCGCGACTTACTATAAATAGTAAACTTACTATTTATAGACGGTCGTGATGTCTACTAGTGCGCAAGGTTTTCGGCTAAAAATAGTAAGTGTCCTATTTGGCTTCACCAAGCTGTTCTCCTAATTTTTCTAAGCTTTGGGCGTAACTCCTAAAGTCCAATGGATGAAGAGTTATAATCAAACTAAAACTTACTATTTATAGTAAAAACATAATTAAAATAGGGAAACGACCGTCGATCTAGCGGTATTTCACAAATCCGGCTTGCGCAACCCGACATAGCGGGGTTGGTTGGCTAAAGTTGCTCGTTTTACTCCAAAATCATTTATTTTACGTCTCATAACTCATTCTGGATTGCGAGATACGGTTTGACGGTCCGGATCACTTCTACTGTTGAACGGGCCTTTTCTGATCCATCTTTGCCATGTAACTGCCCCGAACCTCTCTTATATCTACTAATAAAGGAAAGAACTAAATCATAATAGACTTACATGATTCAACGAGCTTTATTATAATAAAGTACAATTGTACGAGTGTGGTTTCTCATGAAACCGTTACCTTACAGCATGGCTATCATCATATGATTAGGTGTCAATATCTGATAATGCGTATGAATGGAGGTGATGCATGCGGCAAGCATGTATGTGAATTTATAGATTAGAGATATCCATATGAATAATAATCAAGCTAAATAAACCATTAGCATGCAAACTAATCAAATAAACTAGGTAGTAGCAAGTGAGCTGTGGGATAATATAATGGGCCATGGGCCAAAGGAATGGGCTGCGGGCCATGAAAGGGACAGCTGGCCATTGAAGAGGCTATGGACTAGCCAAAGTGGGCAGGCCATGAAAAGGGGCCGTTTGCCATTGAATTGGCTATGGGCTAGCCAAGTGGGTGGGCCATGGGCCGTTTGCCACGGAACAGGCTATGGGCCAGTCAAGTGGGTTGTTGGTGTAGAGCGGGTCACGAATAATTTCATGGCTAAGATGGACCAGAAAGGCCCATCAGAGACGTAGGTGATCTGGACCGTCAAAACTTAAAAGGGACGTATCTCGCAAATTGGAATGAGTTATCAAATGTACCATATATGATTTTGGGGTAGGGCGAGCTAATTTAGCCACCCAACCCTGCTATGCTCAGTTGCCCATGCCGAATTCGTGAGATTCCATCAAATTGACGATTGAAATCTTGTTTATTTTCATTTTTACTAGTTTTAGTAAGTTTTAGTTTGATTGTATTTCTTCGTATGCTGGGCTTTAGGAGTTGTGTCCAACATGAAATGTGCTTAGAAAAATTTGGAGAACGTCATGATTTGGCCAAATAGGACACTTGCTATTTTTGGCCGAAAACTATGTGATCTAGTAGAAATAACGATCGTCTATTTATAGTAAGTCACCATTTTAGTGAGTTTTAATTTAGTTGTAGTTGAATTCTGAAACTTCTCCTTATGGTTCGTAGCTTTATTTAAAGAGTTGTAAATTTTTTTTTTTTTTTTTATTATAATTTTTTATTTTTATCATCGATAAAATTATTTCAAAATTTTTAGAATTAATTTCTATTTTTCTTCGTCATTTGAGGCATATCTGACGGTGCTCTATCTCTACACGTCCTTCCTGCGTCAGTTGTGAACCATGTAAATGGGCTATTGGCTGTGGATCGAGCTGTGGTTATGTAAACGGGTCGTGTTGTGCAGATGGGTCGTGGGCCAAAAATGTAGGCCATGGGTAGTAGATGGGCCTTGGGCCATAAATAGGCTCGGAGGGTCTGGTAAATACACATTGTATGGTGGAGAGACATCCGTTGGAGGCCTTGGATAGCCGTTGATTCAAGTAGATGCACTATGATAGGCATTCAGCATTAATTAGCGAGGTGGGCCATCATGGACAACATCAACTAAGGAGAAGTGGGCCAGCGCCATCTGTGAAGTAAAATGGGCAGTCTTGATCACAAAGGACTCTATGAAGGCAAGATTGCATGGAGTGATCACGTGTACTACATGTCTCATTCAACTGTTGTATGAAACCTGCCGATCACCGCATTGTTGTAGAATAACTGAGATGAGAGCGTTGGAACTCCCAAGTAAAGATGTGTGCTGGAGCTATGGAGTGGAATGGAGTACGAGCAGCTGTTGTGGGAATGGAGCACGAGCAGCACGAGCTCTCGCTCTTCAGCTCTGAGTACTAAGAAAGTAGAGGAAATGATCCTGGATCATGCAAATGGGATCCCCCATGGGTTATTTGTAGATGATGGAGGCCTTCGAGAGGTTGATCCAGAGTATCATTTTTGCACCTCGATTCGCACTAAACACCCATATCTTTTTATTTATTTATTATTATTTTCACTCGTTAGAAAGATAATTTGATAAGTTATGGAATGAAATTAGAACAATTTCAACTGGACATTATTTCACTTGTTAAAAATGGGCCTAAAGTTTTTGCAGCATCATCCACGCTGTACACAAAATCAACAACACACAATTTTAGTTAAGGGTTAGCATCTTCCTTATCATAGCTTAGATTGTTATGAAATGAATTTTGGACAAAAGTAATTTTGCTGCTCTTTCCGATTGGAATCACTTCAATGAAACACTATTCACCCTTCACCGGCTATCTCAAACTAAGGCTATACTTGTTGTCCACTTTTCAACAATTTTGAAAAGTATGACTTTTTATTTTATAATGAATAGTCAACTAAATCATATATAATAACTGGGCTAAACATCAAACCTAGTGTGAAATTTAGTACGTCATAATAATTGCTTTCTTTGTACCGAGATTGCAACATGCGAATGGTTCTTGTAATCATATGACCCTGATGGAATACCAACAATATAAGCTGAAATAACCAAATAACCAATTTTATAATAAGATAGATCTCTTGAAGGATTCTCTCCCAGATTCCATTGTCTCCAGGGAGAGGAACTATTGCTGCATATACCTCTTTTGAGTAGAGGTGGCATGGTAATCCCGAGGCAGAAAAATAATTGTATGAACCACACCTCTGTGGTGCCCACCTGATACCCATTTGATTAATGCAAACCATCCAATCTAATGCCTGTTCACCAATGCAATGTGTGACCCACTTGAAAATAATGCTAAATGAACTCTTGACTCATAACCGTCCATCACTTTAATGATCCATTAGATGCTCATGATCACCAATCAGCTAACAAAACCATAGTTTTAGTGTAATTTTTTATTTCACATGGAAGTAGCTAGGGCCAATGATTTTTACAACATACCAAGGTAGGGTCCACAATTTGGGCACTTCACTTTGAGTTACAGGCACGATAGGAATGCACCTATATTTGTTGAGGTTAATGAAATTTATGGCATGGGTTCCCCGTCGTTTGCCAACCTGATGCAACCCTTGTTTTATCTTGGCTGTGGACCGGCAACAAGGGCACATAACTCACAGACGTGCAATACAATAGAATATTTCATAGTCAGTGTATTACATAATAGACTATTACATATGTTGATTATAATTAAAAATTTAGGTATTTGCTCAGGTATCAAAGCTTTTCTCTGTAATTTTCTCGTAACAACAACATAAGCTTAGTTGAACTGGAACACTACCTGGTGCAATTCGTGGGTGTTTATAGGCTCAGATAATAGAGGGGCGATATCAAATAAATAGATAATAGTTGTTAGACCTTGCCAATCAATTACGAGAATATAGATACAGAACAAGGTCATGATGATGCTGACCACCATAAGATAATATTCCTCTCAACCCTGCTAAACAAGAAAATATAGTAGGGTCGGAAGAGCCGGGATACAATAGAGTCATCTTCTCAATAGCGCATGAAGAAGGCGATGTATCTTTTGGGACGACCATCCATATGATCAAGCAATCCAAGTCATTTGATCAGCAAATCTGAAATAACAGGAGCAAATAAAAACGATTAAATTTCAAACATTCAGTCAAGAAAGTGAAGAAACATGATGGATTGGAGTGTCTATTTGGCCATTTTCATACCACATACTATATCTATAATCGTGATATTACCCCACTATAGAGAGACGGCTCTACCATGCATATTTTTATTCTTCTAGGCCTGTGATTTTAGCTACGCTTGGATTTTATCCTTGAAAATAAATGGGTATAACTGGCCTAATGCTCAGCTGTCCCGTGAAGGCAAATGGTTTGTAACTATATTACCATGTTATGCATCGAGTATGAAGATCAATGAACTGAATAGACGGCTAGACTAGTCTTCTGCACCTTACACCCTTATAGAAGCAGGGATGGGAATTAAAGCTTCGTTATGTGTAAGATTGGAGACCCAACCTTGTTTATATAATTTAGAGGGTTGAGGAGTTTGGAACCCATCGAAACTCCTCTAGGTAAGGTTACACATGCATTTGGTAATCCCAGTCCCATTAGAATATTATATCTGAGACACAGTTTTAGTGCACCACACATTACACAATTTTAGATGCATCACAACTTGGTGGAGTCCACTGGTACTTCCGATTTTACTATCCAATCCTTAGGACAATCCATACCGTTGATCAATAAGACCCACCAAATTCTTACATGTTTGCCATCCGTTGCTCCAAGAGCGGAGGACAAGATGGCCTCATCACTACCAGCTAGCATACACGAAGGATATGCCAAATTCTTATACATGAGCTTGTGCAATGAAAACTCCGTAGGACCTACTAGATATCTATTGGGCCACGAGCTTATATTAGAATGTTAGCCTAAAATGGAGATAGATTTAAAACTCAAATAGCTACATCACAGGATCCAGTGAGGTTAGGATGCCTATCATTGCAACCTTTTTGACCCACCATGAATTTTACGTGCCATCCAACTCAGTTATAAATGTGGTCTCTGCAATGAATAAGGGAAACACAAAAATAATTTGGTGGGCCTCAAGATGATTTCAACGGTGGGGGTTCCATCGCCACTGTTTAGCAGGTGAGGTGCACGCTGGGCTTTGAATCAGCTCCAACAAATACCCAGCCCAGCCCATCCGCAAGTTGCACCGTAGTCATCAGGAGGTCCCTTGCTGAATGTGCTCTAGACTCAAAAGTATGGCTGGCCCACTCGCTAGGTGGGCCACATGCTGATTACCGGTTGTATATTATCCTTTTCTAATTGCCCATCTTCATAATTAGTGGACATGCTAGATTTTCTGGCTCGAGAAACTTCCACCATTCATCCCGGATGAATGTCCAGGATATTCGCACATGTTTATGACGCAGGGAATCTTGTGAGGACAAGTCTTCCACCATTAGGGGTGTACACGGGTCGGGCCGAGTCGAACTGGCCTCAGCCCGTCCAAGCCCGTTCAACAGCCACACAAGGTCCGAACCCGACCGGGCCCGGTCACCGGGCCAACTCTCCAGTCCGAACCGGGCCCGGCGCGAGTTCGGGCCAGTTTCGAACCTGAGTTCGGACCAGTTTCGAACTTTATAGCAAGTTTATGAGAAGGACTTTGACAGGTAATTCGCGTCCCATTACAACGGCCTCGATCAACGGTTTAGATAGTTGAACTATAGACTCCACAAAAAATCTAACTAGTCAGGACATTTACATACATTTGACAAAGCATAAAATAAAACATTTTATATAAATTAAATACAGTCATACACGAGTCGGGCCGGGCCGAGGCGAGTCGGATTTCGAACCGAGTCAGGCCGAACTGGGAGGTATCCGAACTCGGCCTGAACTCACTTTCGGGCCTAGAAAATTGGCCCGTCCTGACCCGAACTTAGTTCCGGGTCGGGCTGAGTCGGGCTTTTTCGGGCCGAGTCGAGCGAGCTAACCGGGCTAGCCCGGTTTGTGTACACCCCTATCCACCATCTTCCTCAAAGGGGATAACTGTTCCAAACGCTTCGAATCCACAAGGAAAAGAACAAGAAAATAAAAAATAAATTCTATAAAATTCAAAATTAATTGATGAATGAAATAAATGAATTTACAACCCTTTAAACAGGGATAATGAGAGAAATTTCACAATCATACTGTAACTAAAACTCATAGAATTCGCAACTTACTATAAATAGTTTTACCCCAAAATCATATATTTTACTCCCGATAACTCGTTCTGGATTGCGAGATACGTCATACGTCTGATTTAAGGTCTGACGGTCTAGATCACTTCTGTCGTCGACTGGGCCTTTTCTAATCCATCTTAACTATAAAACTGTTTGTGACCCGCTCTACATCAGTTTATCATATTGCCACGTGTAAGGCGCTTGTCTTTGGCACGTGTGAGCATGCCGGGGCCAGATCAGGTGTTACTTGGGTAACACCGTAGTGGGTGTTCCCTGACCGTGGGGCCCACCTTGATGTAAGTGTTGTATATCCACGCTGTCCATCAGTTTTTTTTTGGCTAAGTTTAGGGTGTAAACTCAAAAATAAAGCCGATCCAAATCTAAAGTGTACCATACCATGTAAACAGCTGTCACTAAACGCCCACCATTAAAAACTTTATAGGGATCAGAGTAATGTTTATTTAGCATCCAACCTGTTGATAAGATTACACGGACATGAATGAAAGGAAAATATAAATATTAGCTTCATCCAAAATTTTTGTGGCCCACAAATTGTTTTTAATGATCAATGACTAATGACCATTCCTTCCTGTGGTGTGGTCCACTTTAAAATTGGATCTATTTAATTTTTGGGTTCACGTCATAAAATTATCTAAAAAAAATTGATGGACGGCATGGATATACAACAAATACATCAAGGTGGGCCCAATGGTCAGGGAAACACCAGCTAAGGTGATAGTAGGTAGGGGTGCACATGGGTTGGTTCGGTCCAGTTTTGGGGTGAAATTGGAACCGAACTGGTCCTAATGGTTCTAGGATTTTCGGAATCCGAACCGGACCATTTGCACCATAGAACCGGAACCGAAACCGGACCGTGAAAATTGGTTCGGTTCCACAGTTCTGGGCATTTTAAAATCCAGCCCAATTGGTATGAGAGAGAGAGAAAGAGAGAGATGGAGAGAGAGAGCTGCCGTGGCGGGTGATGGTGAATGGGAGAGAGAGAGAGAGAGAGAGAGAGAGAGAGAGGGACGGCCAGCGAGAGAGGGACAGACCGGATGACCAATGAGAGAGAGAGAGAGAGAGAGCAGGGGCCTGGGCAACCGCACGCAGACGACAAGAGAGAGAGACGGTGAGAGTGGGCAGGGGCCTGGGCAGCCGCACATAGATAGAGAGAGAGAGATGGCGAGAGAGGGAGACAGCGAGAAAAAGAGAGAAAAGGTTTATTATTATTATTATTATTGTTATTATTATTATTATTATTATTATTATAAAAAACATAAGTTTGGATCCATAGTTAGGGTCCACGGTTCGGTTCACATTTCGGTTCGGTTCTACATGACCCTAAACTGGAATCGAACCGTATCCAATGGTTCTTGAAATTTTGAAACTAAAACCGAAACCGGTGCAGCGTAGAATCAGACCAAACTGAACTATTTGATCAGTTCTTCCAAGGTTCTACTGGTTCAATGTGCACCCTAATACCAAGATAACACCTAATCCTTAAAACCCGCACATAGTCCATACCATTCAAAAGAGTAAAGCCGGTTTGGCGTTTTTTCCTTCACGTGTCGAGTATAACAGAGGTTTTCTTGTTATTCACGCCAACCCTCATCACGACAAACATGTGAAAAGGGTAACGTGTAAAGATTTACAATCACTCATCTAAATGGCCCTCTCGATGTGACCTGGTCCAAAAATAGGCTGATTGGACGATACAAACTCAATCATTTAAATGTGTTGATTTTTCAAGAACATCCAGGGAGATGAAGGAGAAAGAGAGAAAAAGATATCAGTTTTCTAATAGCTGTGAATTTCCAGCATGTAGACATTATAAGAATATGAATAAGAAAATACATCTCATCGGTGGCCCCAACATATTTATGCCAAGAATTCAAATCCTCATCTTCTCACAAATAGAAAATTCTTGTTTGTTATAATTTAATTGGGCTACATAATCATATATTACATTTAATATACTACCAATCATAATTACGAAAACAAAAATTTACTATTTACAGCAAGCATAGGATCCGGATTCGCCAAGAATATAGATTCTTACGCCAATGGAAGTGAAAAGGAGAAGTTTCCGGAGACTTTGGAAGAAGCTATGGGAAATCGCTTTTTCCGATTGACGGAAACAACAATGTATTTCCGTTTAAATTCAAATACCTGAATTTTATCATAATTACCCCTTGAACCCTATTTACAAGGGCTTTCAAAAACCAAACAGACCTTAAGCCTAGTTGCACTGGAATTTTACTTGATGCAATTTATTAGTGTTTATACGCTAGTGAATTCTTGATTCCCCATGAAGCTCCGAGCGCTTTCCTTCTTCCACATTAACAAACACCACTAAACATGGAACATTTTTCAAATTTCTAAGTATAAAAAATTCAGTGTTAACAAATAGAGCCTAAGATAATAAAGGAGAAGTGATGTCAAATAAATAAACGGCCGGTTGTCATACCTTGCCGAACAAATATGAGAATATAAGTATAGAACAAGGTCATGATGGACGACCACCATAAGATAAGATACCTCCCTAACCTTTTAAGTGAGAAAATATAGTAGAGTCGGAAGAGCCGGGATAAGATAGAGTCATCTCCTCAATAGCGCATGGAGGGTGACATATCATTTGGGACCATCCATATGATCAAGCAATCCACGTCGTTAGATCAGCAAATCTGAAATAACAAGAACAAACAAACACGATTAATTAAATATCAAACATTCACTCAAGAAAGTGAAGAAACATGATGGATTGGAGTATCTATTTGGTCATTTGGGAAACAAAAGCTATCCATAATAGGGCCGACTGGATGGACAGCCTTAATTGTGAAACTACCCTACTACAGAGAAATGACGTACGTTTCCACTATCAGCTGCTATACATGATGGATGCCATTATCTTATACATGAGCTTGTGCAATGAAAAATCAGTCTGTGCGAAACTTGGTGGGCCTCAAGAAGATTTCAACGGTGGGGGTTGATCCTCAGTAACCCTAGAATGTCACATGGAAATATTGTTGCATGGGCTCCTTTTAGAAGATGTGGCAGGAAATTCATATCCATGCATGATGGGCTTTGAATCAGTTCAAAATGCAAGCTCCAACAAATTCCCAGCTCGGCCCATTTGCAAGCTGAATAGTAGACCTTCACGAGGAGGTCCCTTGCTGAATGTGATCTACGCTCAAAAGTAAACCTGGCCCATTCACTAGGTGGGTCACACATGCATTCTGATTATTGGTTGTATATTATCCTTTTCTAATTGTCCATCTTCATAATGAGGACGTGCTAGATTTTCTGGGTCAAGAAACTTCCACCATTCATCAGGCACAATTCATCCTCCCTGATGAATGGTCAGGATATTCGCACATGTTTATCATATTGACACTTGTAAGTTGCTTGTCTTTGGCACGTGTGAGCATGCCTAGAGCAGATCAGGTGTTATCCGGTAAACCTGAGTGGGTGTGCCCTGGTCATGGCCCACCTTGATGTAAGTGTTTTTATATCCACACAGTCCATCAGTTTTTCCAGCTCATTTTAAGTATGAACCCAAAAATGAAGCAGATCGAAATATCAAGTGGACCACACCACAGAAACAGTAGTCAGTGGTCATTGAACACCCACCATTAAAACTTACTAAGGCCTACGGTAATATTCATTTATCATCCAACCTGTTGATAATGTTACTAAGCCCTGAATGAAGGGAAAACACAAATATCAGCTTGATCCAAAAGTGGACCATACCATCCATCTATTGTTTTCAGATCAGTTCAGGGCATTATCTAAAAATGAAGAAGATACAATTACCAAGTGGACCATACCATTGAAAACATTGGTGATTGATTATTAACAAGACCCTAAAGTTTTGGATCGAGTTGATATTTGATTTTTCCCTTCATCCAAGCTCATGTGACCTTATCAACGGATTGGATAGAAAATCACCATGGAGACATTAAGTTGCACTTAAGAAGTTTTTAATGGTAGAGCGTTCCATCACCACTGTTTCTTAGAGTAGGATCCAAATGAGAGTGGGATCTTCTATATTTCATGATTCATCCCCTAAAATGACATGGAAAAACGGATAGACGGTGTGGATACAGAATACATGCATAAAGGTGGGCCCCCACGGTAAGGGCCGCACGGTCTTAGGTGAAGCCGGGTCTCACCCGAACACTCCCAAAAAGTAAAGCTGGTCGGGCGTTTTTTTCCTTTCACGTGCCGGGTAGGATAGAGACGTTTTCGTGTTTTTCACGCCAACCTTCATCAGAACAGACATGTGTAGTGGGACACGTGCAAACATTTAAATGGATGTAGGACCTCTCGATGTGACGTGATTTAAAAATAGGTTGGTTGGACGATTCAAACTTCTGCATTGAGCAAAGTAATAGGCGACCGAAATGAACTCAACCCACTGTTCTTATTTCATGCTTAGATTCATTTGTGATGTTGGTCCTTCCGATCCAAATTTCATATCATTGGTAGACAGGCCTGATGAGAGGCTCGGATCTTGTGGACCCGAATCCCGTGCACGGATATTCGCAGCTAGCCAGCGTTTAGAGATAAAGCGCGTAGGATTAGCAAAACTGATAGAAAAGACTGAGGATGGGAACGTTGAAGCACATAAGATATCGTGTCTGTGGCGGTGAATTCCTAACCTTCAAGCTTACCCTACACGTGTCATCTTACGGTGGGAAGTGGATTGCGTCCTCCCCAGCTGGACGGACTTGGGACATGCAGACCTATGTGGGACCTACTGTGATGTATGGGTTTTATCCACGCAGTTCATCCAATTTTTCATATCGTTTTAGAATACGAATCTAAAAATGAGGCAGACACAAGGTTCAGTGGACCACACCATAGGAAGTAGTAGTAGTGATAATCATATCCACCATTGAAACGTTCCAAGGGCCCACCGTGATGTTTATTTACCATCCAACCTGCTTATAAGGCCAAAAAAATCTGGATGAAACGAAAGCATAATTGTCTGATTAATCCAAAACTTCTGTAGACTTCGTGAATTTTTTAACGGTGGGTATTTAATCACCACGATGCAGGGGCCTTGGATCTACTGCGTTTTTGAGCTTATATCTTAAAATAATCTTGGAAAACTGGATGAACGGAATGGATAAAACCGATACATCACAATGGGTCCCACATAGCCCTGCCTGCACAGACTCTGTCCAGCGGCGGCAGGACGCAATCCACTTCCCGTACGGTTATTTTTTCATTTGAGTGCGGATCGTCTGTTTCCCGAGGAGGAACTCCCAGCCTCCAGCGTTTTCATTGTTCCACGTCAATGTAATTTTCACATCATCATTAGTTTTTTTAATATATTAAAAAATATATATTTAATAAGAAGTATAACGGAGACGTTAGACACGTAAACGGACGGGCTACTCCCGGTGCCACCGGGCAATTAATGGCTAGTGGTCAGTGCTCTGTGGGGCCCATCATGATATATGTGTTTCATCCATGCTGTCCATCTATTTTTATAAATAATTTCATGGTATGAAATCAACAATTATGCATATTCCAATCTGGAGTGGACCACATTGCAGTAAACCGTGTTGAATGAACGTGGACCATTAAAAAAAAATTTGAGAGCTATACAAGTTTTTTATCAAGCTGAACTTTGTTTTTTACCTTCATCTGGGTCTATACGACCTAATCAACATATTTGATGTCAAATAAACAGTACAGTCGGCCTTATGAGAATTTTAATGGAGGATATACAATCACTACTGTATTCCTGTAATGTGGTCCACCTGAGATTTACTTACCTCTCTTTTCTTTTTTTTTGAAAAATGCCCTAAAATGACCCACAAAAATGGATGAACGGAATGGATGAAACACATACATAATGGTGGGGCCCACCGAGCACCAACCATAGCCACCGGGCTGGTGGCAGGGAAGTAGCCCATCCGTTTTCGTCGGACACGGGGACGCGGATTTCCTACCAAAGCCTTTTGCAGTAAAGTTCCTGTCCAAGGATTCTGAATTGCCCCACTTTGACGTTTGTGATAAATCCAACCCGTTCATCCATTTTTAGATATCATTTTAGGACGTTATACCAAAATTAAGGTGTATACAAAACTTAAATGGGCCACACAAAAGGAAACAGTGGGGATTTAGTGACCACCATTGAAATATTTATATGGCCACAAAAGTTTGTATCTGTCTAATTTTTTGGTGTTTTTACTTCATCCCGGTAAAAATGACCTTATAAACGGTTTAGATGGCATAGAAACATCAAGACGCCTAGGAAGGTTTCAGTGGTGCTATGTGGGCCCACCATGATGTATGTGTTTCATCCATGCAGTCCATCTATTTTTCTAGTTCATTTATGGTATGAGAACAAAAATGAGGTATAACCTAATCTCAAGTGGACCACATTACATGAAACAATTTTGAATGAACGTAGACCATTAAAAACTTTTTGGGGGCCATAAAAGTTTGGATCAAGTTGATCTTTGTTTTTCCCCTTCATCTGGGTCTTTATGACCAAATAAATAGTACAATGGGCCTTAGGAGGACTTTAATGATGGATATCCAATCACCATTGTTTTCTTGTGGTATGGTCCATATGAGATTTATATCCCTCTCATTTGTGGGATGAAGCCCTAAAATTATATGTTAAAATAGATTAAAGGAATGGATGAAACACATACATCATGGTGGGGGTCCACAGAGCACCGACCACCACCACCGGGTTGGTGGTAGGGGGAGTAGCCAATCCGCTTTCGTTTCCATTTGGGATTCAGTGCTCCCGATGTATGTGTTTCATCCATGTCGTTCATCTATTTTTCTAGATCATTTTACGATCTGAGAAAAGGAACGAGGTATATCACAATCTCAAGTGGACCACATTACAGGAAACAATGTTAAATGAGCGTCGACCATTAAAAACCTTTTTAGGGCCATAAAAGTTTTGAATCAAGCTGATCTTTGCTTTTTTCCTTTCATATAGGCCTGTATGACCTAATCAAAAGATTGGATGTCAAATAAACAGTACAGTGGGCCTTAGGAGGATTTTAATGGTGGATATCCAATCACTATTGTTTTCTTATGCTGTGGTTCATCTGATATTTATATACCTCTAATTTTTTGGATAAAACATTAAAATTATATGTAAAAATGGATAACCACCAGCCACCGGGTCGGTGGTAGGGGGAATAGCCAATCCGTTCCCACAATCAGATACCTTCTATTTGAGGATTCAACACACAGATTAAGTAGCGAGACTGCTACTAAAGTGATGTCACCTAGTTATGTGGGACCCACCATGATATATGTTTTGTATCCACACTGTCCATCCATTTGGAGAGATCATTTTAGGGCATGAGCCATAAAATGAATCTGATCCAAAACTCAAGTGGACCCCAACACAGAAAATAGTGGAGGGAGTCATGCCCACCAATAAAAACTTCAAAGGGTCAAAAAAGTTTTCCATCAAGCTGATATTTGTGTTTTCCCTTTTAATGTCTATGTTAAATTAAGGTCCACTGTGATTTTTATTTAAGTTTTCATTTAGGGATTCAGTGCACAAGTTGAGTAGTGAGACTCACTACTAAAGTGACGTCACATAGTTATGTCGGTCCCACCATGATGTATGTTTTGTATCCACACTGTCCATTCATTTGGAGAAATCGTTTTAAAGCATGAGACAAAGAAAATAGGGTTCCATTAGAAAAAGTTACAAATTCTCTAAAAATAGGGTTTTGCTTGATAAAATAACGAGTTTTCGAATAAAGTGACTTGGTTCCACTAGACAAAGTGATGATGCTACTGTGCAAAGTGAGATGATTTCACTAGATAAAGTAGCGACTTGTCAAATAAAATGACGGAGTTTCGATAGACAAAGTGACGGGTTCATTTGACAAAATGATAAGGTTGCAGCACAAAGTGACGGGGTTGCAACACAAAATGACGAGGTTGCAGTATAAAGTGATGGGGTTCAGTAGACAAAGTGACGGGGTACAGTACACAAAGTGACAAGGTTGCAGTACAAAGTGACAGGGTACAGTAGACAAAGTGACGATGTTGCAATATAAAGTGACGGGGTATAGTAGACAAAGTGTCGAGGTTACAGTACAAAGTGACGGGGTTCAGTAGACAAAGCGATGGGGTTGCAGTACAAAGTGACGGGGTTTAGTAGACAAAGTGACGGGATTGCAGTACAAAGTGACGGAGTTCGGTAGACAAAGTGACGGGGTACAGTAGACAAAGTGACGATGTTACAGTACAAAGTGACGGGGTTCAGTAGACAAAGTGACAAGGTTGTAGTATAAAGTGATGGAATTCACTAGACAAAGGACGAGATTGCAGCACAAAGTGATGGGGTACGGTAGACAAAGTGACGAGATTGTAGTACAAAGTGACGGGGTACAGTAGACAAAGTGATGATGTTGCAGTACAAAGTGACGGAATTCAGTAGACAAAGTGATGATGTTGCAGTACAAAGTGACGAGGTTCAATAGACAAAGTGACGGAGTTGCAGTACAAAGTGACGGGGTTCAGTAGACAAAGTGACGGGTTTGCAGTACAAAGTGACGGGGTTCAGTAGACAAAGTGACAGGTTTGCAGTACAAAGTGACGGGGTACAGTAAACAAAGTGACGGGGTTGCAGTACAAAGTGACGGGGTACAGTAGACAATGTGACGATGTTGCAGCATAAAGTAATGGGGTTCAGTAGACAAAGTGACGAGGTTACAGTATAAAGTGACGGGTTCACTAGACAAAGTGACGAGATTGCAGCACGAAGTGACGGAGTACAGTAGATAAAGTGACGAGGTTGTAACATAAAGTGACGGGGTATAATAGACAAAGTGACGATGTTGCAGTGCAAAGTGACGGAATTCAGTAGACAAAGAGACGGAGTTGCAGTACAAAGTGACGGAGTTCACTAAACAAAGTGACGAGGTTGCAGTACAAAGTGACGGGGTTCAGTAGACAAAGCGACGGGGTTGCAGTATAAAGTAACGGGGTTCAGTAGACAAAGTGACGGGGTTGCAGTACAAAGTGACAAAGTTCATTAGACAAAGTGACGAGGTTGCAGTACAAAGTGACGGGGTTCAGTAGAAAAAGTGTCGGGGTTGCTGTACAAAGTGACGAGGTTCGGTAGACAAAGTGACGAAGTTTGGATTGGATTCAGTCGTAATAAATGGTGGGCGTGACTCTCTCCACTGTTTTATGTGGTGGGGTCCACTCGAGTTTTGAATCTGATTCATTCTTTGACTCATGTCCTAAAATGATCTCTCCAAATGGATGGACGGTGTGGATATAAAACATACATCATAGTGGGACCCATATAAATGGGTGACATCACTTCCCCACCATGATGTATGTGTTTCATCCATTCCGTTAATCTATTTTTACACATAATTTTAGGGGTTGATCCCAAAAATGAGAGGGATATAAATCTCCTATGAACCACACCACAGGAAAACAATGGTGATTGGATATCCATCATTAAAGTCCTCCTAAGGTCCACCGTACTGTTTATTTGACATCCAATTTGTTGGTTTGGTCATAAAGACCCAAGTGAAGGGAAAAATCAAAGATCAGCTTGATCCGAAACTTTTATGGTCCCCAAAAAGTTTTTAATGGTCAACGTTCATTCAACAATGTTTCATGTAATGTGGTCCACTTGAGATTGGGTTATACCTCATTTTTGGTCTCAGACCATAAAATGATCTAGAAAAATAGATGGACGAGATGGATGAAACACATACATCATGGTGGGCCCACATAGCACCAAGTGGCAGGGGAGTAGCCAATACGTTTCCAATGGAAACCGTGGACGTGGATTCACTGGGGAAAGCGTTTTGCATGAAGTTCCAACGCTGGATGTATGGTGGGGTCCACCGTAATGTTTATAAGAATTCCAATCCATTCATCCATTTTTAGAGCTCATTTTAAGACATGTAACAAAAAATTAGGATGATCGAAAACTCAACTGGGCCATACAAGATGAAACAGTGGAGAAAGAAATTCCTACCGTTGAAACCTTCCTGGGCCTCTTGATGTTTATATGCCAACTAAACTGTTTATAAGGTCATTTTCACTCGGATGAAGTGAAAACACCAAAATATTAGACCGATACAAAACTTTTGTGGCCATATAAATATTTCAACGGTGGACACTAAATCCCCACTGTTTCCTCTCATGTGGCCCATTTGAGTTTTGTATATTCATTAGTTTTGGTATGATGTCCTAAAATGATATCTAAAAATGGATGAACAAGTTGGATTTATCACAAACGTCGCAGTGGGCCCATCTAGAATCCTTGCGCGGGATATTAATGCAAAAGGCTTTGGCAGAAAATCAGCGTCTAAAACGTGAAATCGGATTGCGTCCCGAGTCTTATTATACTGAGTAAACTTTATTGGGCCCACTGTGAATTCATGTGGTTTATCCACGCCGTTCATCCATTTTTTCAGATCATTTTAGGAGTTGAGCCCAAATCTGAAGTATATCAAAAGCTTGAGTAGCTATACCAAAGGAAACAGTGGAAGTATTGATTTTCACCATTGAAGTGTTTCTATGCCTCCAATGATTTTTATTTTTCATCCAAACTGTTCATGAGATCACAAAGACATGGATGACTTGAAAAAACAAATATCATCTTGATATAAAACTTTCGTGGGCCCCAAAAACTTTTCAATGGTAGAATTTAATTCACATTGTTTCAGGTGGTGTGGTCCACTTGATCTTTGGATATAATTAATTTTTGTTGTAAAATTCTAAAATTAGATGATAAAAGAGATGGATGGAGTTGATACAATGCCCGAATGACAATAATTGTGGGCTCCACAGACTTTACTCATTACGCTTTCCGTATTGAGGTACTCAATGCACAAACTCCTTTGCTTTCCGTATTGAGGTACTCAATGCACAAACTCCTTTAGTTTAATGTCCGTTATAGTTCTCATTAGACATACTTTTTTTAAATATATTTAAAAAAATTAATGACATGGCAACGTTGACCAATGAAAACGCTGGAGGCAGGGAGTTCCTGCCTCCGGGAGGCAGAGGATCCGCACTCTTTTCATTTTTCTACCACTTTCTACTTCCTTCACGTGGAAAAATGCTCACAGCGGGCGGTTACCGTACAATAGGTCTGAGGGTCGCGGATTGCTTCCTACCCCCGCCCGTCACTAGCCTGAACGGGCAGTTCTGTAGGCGGGCTCACTGTGATGTATCGGTTTATCCACGCCGTCCATCCCTCCTCTCGGATCATTTTAAGGTACAATATAAAAATGAGGCAGATCCAACGCTCAAGTGGACTTTTACATTTAATGCAACTAAGCTTATTATTTGGTGCAGTACACTTGAGCGTTAGATCTGCCTCATTTTTATTATTATACTTTAAAATGATACGAGAGGAGGGATAAACGGCATAGATAAACCGATACATCACATTGTGGCGGCCCACATAACTGCCTTCGGGGCCAGAGACAGGCGGGGTAGGAGGCAATCCGGGTCCCTCGTAAAGAGGGCTCACACACTGCTCTTCACGAAAGCGGATTGCGTACTCATTAACTCAGTACCTTATCGTACTAAGTAAACTGACTGGGGTTCACTGTTATTTATTTATTTTATCCACTCCGTTAATTCATGTTAACAGATAATTTTAGTGCTTGATCCCAAAATTTAAATAATTTAAAATCTCACGTGGACCACACCACAGGAAACAGTTTTATTGAACCTCTACCATTGAAAATTTTTTGAAGGCCAAAGAAGTTTTGGATCAAGCTGATGTTTGTGATTTCTCTTCATCTATGTCTTTGTGATCTTGTTAACAGGTTGGATGATAAATAAAAATTACTTTGCACCCTATGAAGGTTTCAACGGTGGAAATCATTATTCCACACTGTTTCCTGTGTAATGGTCCATTTGGGCTTTGGATTTACTTAAAACTTAGGATCAACCCCTAAAATTAGTAGTAAAAATGGATGTACGGTGTGGATAAACCATACACATTTACAGTGGGCCCAACTGAATTTACTAAGTGCGATAAAAGCGTACTGAGTAACTCAGTACGCAATCCGATTTCGCTCTTCACTTGCTAAAGTGGCCTCAACGTAGAAAACAATAGATATCCGCTAATATAATAAAATTTCAAGTGGCCCACTTGATGACTGATCTAATTTTTGCACAAGGAGATTCTTAGGGTGGGGTTAACCTTTTGGATGGTCCGAATGTTAATATTTAAAGTATCGTCCAAAACCAAAACGGTACATATGGCCTTATGATATGTATAGGTATAGCTCATGGACGATACTTGTATCAGCCCTTTGTATTCCAAAACAGTTCAGAGGTGATATATATACGGGCTGTATACACTTGAAAGTATACGATGGGGTGGAAATTATGCCGTAGTTGGAGAATAGATGAGCCGTCCAATCAGTTGATGTGAGCATCTCTCTTTTATATGTTTTATTATAATGCAGTTGAGGTACACGTGTCATGCCATGTACTTTACATCCAAAATGCTAAAAATAGTTTGACTCAATCCAGGTTGCTATGATAACAGGATAATATTGATTAGAGAATCTGTTTGCTGATTAATCAGTATTGTTTTTTAATGAAAATTATTATTAATTGTATCATTGTACGAATATTTGGATAGTTTGAATTTAAGGTACATGTAATGGTTGGATATTTGATGTAGTACATGGTGGATCACATGAAGAAATAAGATGTGAAAATATTATATTTGTGGTGGTTTAAGTTTTGAATCCTAAGATAAATTTATTATCTTATTTATGAATATTTTAGCAAGTGCAAAATAATTAATATAATGAATTTTCAAATTCAAAATTCTACACTTCCAAACATTGAACATATATATGTAATTATAGAAATTCAGAATTAAATTTTTTTTTTTTTTACGAGAAAATTAGAAATTTGAATAAGAAGGAATTTAGATAACTTATTTGATTCGAGGAGCGACGAAAGTCACTTGGCTTGAAATTGATTTATCTTCCTTTGGACAATGTCCATATATAGTGCAATAGGAATATTAGACAATTAATATTCAGGATACCCTCAAATGTTGTCTTGTCACACTGGCGTACTTGATGTACGAAGACCCAAACTGTCATTATATGTCTAACCTGAAGACTGAACCAAATTCGTTGTTGAGACTTGAAGTGAGAGAGAGAAAGTCAAAAGATTAAAGTTGATTTTTTTAAAAAAAATTTCGAAACTAGATAAGTCTATTATATATACTTCAAAGGTTGCCTTGAATGGGTCTGTACGCACCCCTGCCAACAGTCATGACTTTTGAGTTTTTTAAAGAATAAACTTTTTTTAAGGCTCTGCTCGGAAATACAAAACAAATAATCGTTGTAAATCAAAATTTCGAAAGGGCAATAAAAAAAAAACTTTTAAACCTATAAGTATACTCACGTGCGCACACGCACACACCGTGCCGCGTCGCGTCCACGGCCCAGCTAGGCGCACACGCGTGTGGCTCATGTCATGGATTGGAGCTAATGGTCATATGCCCCATAAAATGGGCCTATGCAAAATCTTCATTTTATAAACTCAAAATTTTCTTCTTGCTTATCCGATGTGAAACTAAACCCACACTACTATAAGACAAAATGCATTTGTTGCTTTTTTATAAATTTGGAGGGATTTTTCAAATCATTTAAAATTATTTATCTATTTATTTTGAAACACCAAAAATACAAGATGCCCTACATGATCAATGGTTTGGATATCTTACTCGTGTTTTTCTTGGCACATGCAGGGCACCGGTGTTAGGCATTTCTTGCATGTTAGCTGCTACTATTATTACCATTCTTCACTAAACCTTATCCTTATATGTGATGTTTGTGAGAAATTTGCCTGGTCCATCAGTTTTGCGGGTGAATATTAGGACATGAGCCCAAAGATGAGATGTATCAAAAACTCAGGTGGACTATACAACAATGAAAATTAATAGAAAAATGACTACTATTGTAACCTCCTGTTTACATTCGTTTTTAGCATATTTATGTGCATGGGCCAATGAGATGCCGCCATGTGTTGGCACTACGCACTAAATGATGGGTGAAATCCTACTTGCACCATCCATTATTGTTTACACCTAATCTATCGTGCTCAAATCAACTGATTCAAAAGATGCCACATAGTAACCATGCCATATGTGGTATAGATGACTCCAAAAGGAAAAAGTATATACGTGCACATGAGAGAAAACATTAAATGTTAGAATTCTATAAAAAAAGGTACTCTCATAATCCCATCAGGGACATCTCTATCTAGCATTAAATGTTAGAGTCTTGCTAAAAGCAACTCTTTACGTATGCTAAAGCCAAGTGACATAAGGATCGCAACAACTTTTCAATGTGGGAGTCCAAATATACGAGGACTTCAACCGAAGCATGTAAGAGAATAGCTCTTGTACACATGGTCGTACGAAATATGCCTCGATGATGTAGAAGAATCAAAGAGATTTCTACAATCGATCGTCCAAATCTTTCACGATGATGAAGATTATGCAAGGCCACCGCCTCCCAAAAGCCTATATAAATAGCACTCCATGAAGAGCCCTAGGTCTCATGCCAATATAATTAAACAACTCTTATTTATCCATCCACCATAAACATTTATCTTTTTTATATTTTAGTTTAGTTTAGTTTCAGCCCCATCGATGCTCATAACATGTGACTCTTAGTTTTTAATAGTAGTTCATCTCTCCACCCTTCATCAATACTATCCCGCTGGATCGCAGTGAAGATTGCTCAGTTTCGAACGGAATGTTGAAGGGCTTTTCTGTTATATACTAGTTAATTTCATTAGTCAATATGCCACGAAGTTTGATCCACGCCAGATGATGAATGGATAGTCGATTCACGACCGTCTCGCCACGTGCTTGGTTCCTACCAAGGCCACGAATATTCTATCACTTCACCAGCTATAATGTTGTGTAAAATTTCATACAGGAACCTTATTATGTACGAGAGCGGAAACTGTCAATGGACCGTACTAGTCCAACTAAGTTCCCTAATTTGACTAGGAATGACATGTTTAGGAAAATTAGAGTCGAATACCCATTTTTGCTAATCACGAATGGGTAGCGTCATGAACCTAGACAAGTCCAACACCAGTGGACACCCACGAGAAGTCTCAAGGATTAGCTTATTCCATAAATGCCCCAATTTATCAAATTAGGTTTAGACCGTGCGATTTAGGTCCGCTAGACTCAAAATCATATATTAACGTTCGTCTTACCAGGCTCGATGTCTATCGCAGATGTTGAGCCAAGATGACACTTTGGATAGCTCAACTTTGACCCACAAACCGAGTGCATGGGATGTGTGCGTGCCGTAGTTGATAACATGAACTTAAGTGAATTGATCACCTCGCACTTTTTGTGAAAGTTATGACTTTCGAACCGTTGGATCACGATCAAACTTAAGACATTGATTTAGGACATTTTCCTGCACATATCTGTATAGCCGTGGCCCTGATCAACCATCGACAACCATTGAACAGGATTAAGACCTCATCCATTAATCAGCACACCCGATCATGAGATGATTATATCCAAACATAGATTTCCTAGTGGGACACCTATCCCATGACTTAGATTGTCCTGTGCACCTCCTATTGAGCCTCGATGGTTGGAAACAACCTCCTATAAGGCTAGTATAATGAACACTTGGCTTTTTGGGGCTGTTTGCACACAATCTGACACTAGAAATAGACCCATATTTCACACCTGCTCTTCCCATACGAATTTAATGCCCTAACCCTCACGCCCCAAAAATCCGAGTACCCGAGTAGGGCTACTCAATACCAAAATTCCAAGCACGGGGGTTAAAATTAATATATTATCTTTAATGCACAAGTAAATACTCAATTTCACAAGGCTTTGTACAGTCAAATTAAAGGAGGATAACTACTAATTCCAAAGTTAATTAAAGAACATTGTACCATACTATCTATAACTTAAGTGACTATTTAAACTAAATCACACAACTTATTAGATTAACATTTGAAATTTCAAACTAAACCTAATAACAATGCAAACTAATAATAAAGGCCTACGTACTCAAAATAATTTAACTCGGCACATGTATGATTTAATTTAACGTGAGTATAACAATTCAGTAGGATTGTCTTATATACAAATCTAAAGTTTCTAGATTTAACATATGTCATTAAGCAAAGTAATAAATTTGAATCAAAAGTAAACAACATAATTTGTGATAACATCGAGTACATGGAATGCAAAGATGATATGCATGCGATACTGTCAATGAATTCACATAAATAATCAAATAAAAGTTCATCATTAATTACAACACTGTACTCAGTGTATGACTATGTTATATTAACACTCATGCACTGGTACCTTGTGGTGAGGGACCAATTTATATGTTAGCTTGTTAGACTACTGTTCCAGATGTACTTTCGACGTATGTCCGCGTACACGATTATACTCATATGCCGTACACGAAGGGGGACTTTGAACAATTAATGAGTTCTAGGGTCTTTCATCCAAGGACACGATTGCCTTACTTGTTGGCTTTATGGTATTTTATTCAATGGATACGATTGCCCTACTTGCTAATACCATTCACATTTTTTTTCCCTACATTTCCATAATAAATAAAGATAGATGAATGTCATGAATGATTCAAAATCAACAACGAAATAGTTTAATAAATCATATTTCCATACTAAAATGCAGATTTTATACATAGATGTAAAAAATTGATGCTATTAAATTTCAATCCTTGTAAATTTGATCAGTTTTCAGTAACAACCTAAAATTTTTTAGAATTTCTAGAAGTTCGGGATGTATTCTGTAATAATCTAAAAATTTATGCCAAAACTGCCAAATTTTAAAGGAAATTTTATCTAAGTCATGAAATATATATATATATATATATATATTATTGATAGAATTAATTATTTTATAATAAATTTCAATTTCTCCTCTTTAATTCGTAAAAAGTTCTTAACTGACTTGATTATTTTACAAATTTAAATTATAATCTAGATCATAATTTTGAATACAAAAATTAATCATATCAAAATTCTAACTTAAATAATTTAATTAATCATATATACTAAACTTTATATTAATCGCCAAATACTAAAATCCTTAATTTCCAAGTAATTCAAAAATCTTGTTAGATTTGATTTAGCTGATTTTAAATAGATTTAATTCTTAAAATATTTAAATTAAATTTAAATTTCAACTTGGCATAATTACTATTAATCTTACAAATACTAACTTCATAATTAAATTATAATATAAACTAAAATTTAAGTAAACCATCTTAAAATAAATCTAATTTAAGTTAACTAATCATACAATCTTAAAGTTTGGATTTATATTCGATATATGCTTAGATTATTAAATTAATTATTCTAATATTTTAAATATCAGATCAATTAAAATTTTAAATTTATGTAGGAATTTATGTCACCAATTAATTTATACACATTAAATCGAAAAAAAAAAGTTCAAATAAATCTTGAACCTAAAACTTTGAATTTCATAATACAAATTTATTTACAACTTAGATTTAATAATCAACTTGAATCATTACTAAAACAATATTCTGAGAATTTAACCTAATTTTAATTTACATAATAAAATAGTTTTAAAATTCAGGTCAAATCTTAATATAACTAAACAGATGATTTAAATATGATTTCAATAACACTAACCTCAACAATTTCAATAATATAAAACAATATATTATAAATATGATATTTGTACCTATAGTTTATCTGAGTGGTAATACCCCCATGAACATTTGGGATGGCATATGAACATCATGGTCTGCTCTAACTGTTTCATGTGGTATGGCGCACCTGAGTCCTGGATCTGCCTGATTTTTGGACACCTGTTCATTTGTAGTCTTGAGAAACTGATGGACGGAGTGGATTTGTCACAGGAATTTTTCTAGACCTCACATAGCTTCCGACCATAGGGCAGGGGCACAAGCAAGTCCCACCAACACCCAAGCTTTGTGGGCCACCGCCATGTTTGTGGGACATCAATTCGATATGAGCCTAACCCAATCCAAAACTTAGGTGGGCACACCAAAGGGAACAAGGGCAATCGTGATGACTGCCATAGGAACCTTTTTATGGCTTATTATTCCATCCAAACCGTTCATCAGGTGAGCCCCAACATCCCAAGGAGTCATTCAAAAAATCAGCCTGATTAAAAACCTTTCTGGCACTTTTAAATAAAACTGAGATATTAGGCTTTACAGTCGTCGGATCTCTTCTACATTTACGGTGAAAGCTTAAATTATTTTTCTACACCCGTCCACAAAATCTGGAACCCGATTGTGAAACGGTGACCGTCGATCGCAAATTGGACCCGTATAGTAAAACCCTGCGTCTGTTTGCCTTCAAATTTTGCACGACCCTTCATCGGGCCATGAAGCACCTATCCTATAAATTTCATAATAAGGGGGTCATCAGAGTCGCCCCAACAACCAAAATGGACCCGTAGGGTCATTTAAAGATTGGAACCGTATGATAAAACCCCGCGTCCGTTTGTCTTCAAATTTTACACAGCCCCTCATCGGGCTATAAGACACCTACACACCAAATTTGGTGATCAGAGGGGTGACAGGGCCTCCCCAAAGCAAAAAAGGGGTCATAGAGGGCCATCGAAGGAAATTATTAGAACTTACGGCCATTTGGCCCAAACCTAGGAAATAAAACCCTAAAGCCCTTTCTCACACACTCCCACTACCACTCCAACAACAAAGAGAGTAAAGAGATAAGAGAGGAAGAAAAGAGTGAGAGAAGGTGGGCCATAGTTGAAGGTGGGACCCAAGGGAGGTAAAGTCTTACAATTCCTTCCCTCTTCCTCAAGAAATTCACCACCCTCAACCGCAAGAACCACTCTACGCCGATTGGATATGTAATCTTTCATCTTTGTATAAAACCCATTATGTTGAGAGAGGATTTGCATGAAATCCTAACATGCAAATGCATTGCCTCAGGATTCTGACCAATCGACCCCGAGTTCAACACTTATAGGTCGTTTCCCAAGTCTTCAACGATCCATAGGTGCGGACTATCATTCTTAGGTGGCCTAACACTAATTTTAATATGGATTTAATGATTATGAATGTTTGAGTGATGTATTTGAATAATCTAGAGAGAACCTAGGCAAGGCCTTATTTTAGATCCTTCTAATCGACATGAAATGATTATGTAATATTTGTTGTTTCTTAACATGATTGAGCATGAGCTTGGTGATTGCATGTCATCTCTTACTTGATTCTTGTACAATGTTTTCTTGTAGCATGTATGATACATTAACCCTTGTGTATTTTTGTGCTATAAGACATATAATTCTTGGCCTCTTCGCTAACCCCACCACCTCACACATATACATTTATTTCATAATGTTGTTAGTAATTACATTTATAGAAAAATCTAAAAATTTATGTTTGAAGTATGATTGCGTGACATTACTTGTGTTAGATGATAACTCCCGTTTGTCGAAGTGTTATTAATTACCAACAAATCCCTATGTTGGTCAGGAAATTAAGGTGAGAAAAGGTGGTCCCGTTGGTAGGACCATCCTGCGGCTAAACCAGTGGATTTGGACGGATGTGGATAGGCGACAGTAGTTGGACTACATGGGTTGCTTATGCTCGATGTCATCCGTCACTTACTTGTCTGAACTCGCACGGTCTAGTCCACTTACTGACCAACCATGTTTGTTAACCTTGTCTGCTCATACCTGTATGGAACCTGGAACACCCTCTAACCACTGCAGCCTATTGATAACCATTTGAAATCGATCCACTGACTCGAGAACCGGGCATGGTGGAATGGGACACTATGTCCAAGCTGTCTGCCTATGCTGGGGGACGAGTCTCCCCGTAGTGACCGCGAGCGATCCCTCTTCTCAGCACTCCCCATGTGCTTGAATCGAAGATGGGGAACCCAATGGGATCAAGGATCGCGGGGTCTTGGCCTCGCACGTCGAGGGGCCTTGACCTCGCAACCAGATGAGGGCAATGATACGTGGGGTGTTCTAGTTTCTCCAATCTACTGGATGAACGGAATTAATTAAAAACTTGGCTAACACTATCACGATCGCATCGCACTAGTTAGGTTGGCGACTTGGCAGTTGAGGTTGCAATGAGAGAGTGTTGGACATGCGCGATCGTTAGACGAAGTCGTTCGAGGGAGTGTTGTTGTGAGGCCATACATCATATCATATTCCATACATGTGCATTAAAAAGATTAGTCAGGGATTTATGAATGTCTGCCTTTCAATAAATTTATCATAGAATTGATGCTTGTTGTAACTTAAGGTTAATAGTACTCACTGAGTTGATCACTCACTCCCACTCTGGGACAGTGTTTTAAAACACCAACCAGACTCTTCAGTAGCTGTAGGTGATACTGAGTTCGAGGATCCTTGCGGGGCGAGCCTTGATGAGGAGGAGAAGTTGTCCTATTTCTAGCTGATGGGCGGTTCGCCGTAGATTTCGCGGGCGGACTTAGATCGCTGAGTAGGGAACTCAACGCATCATTCTTTTAGACATATTTTTTGTATTTTGTTGGGCAACGCCTCGTGTGACCCATTGTTATATTTTTTAGATTTGTATACATTTAGCCACTTCCATTTCAGTAGACTAATTGTGATTGTGATTCATGTTTCAAGTAATTCTATACTGCTCACTAAACTAGATTAAACACAAAACTGTAAAATTAGTTATAAGTAATACCCGGGAACTTGGGAGTCGAACGTGTGCACGACCCCCAATTTTCAGAGCGTTACACTAACGGTCTGGTTCCGGTTCCAAAAATCCTAGAACCGTAGGGAACGGTTCGGTTCTAGTTTCACCCCAAAACCGGACTGAACCGAACCATGTGCACCCCTAGTACCGCTCGGCGGAGCAGGGAGGCGATTGGGTGAAACCCAGACGAACCAAAGACAGTGCAGACCTTACCGTGAACCTTACCTTGATGTACGTATGCTGTATCCACACCGTTAATACGTTTTTTTTTTTTTCCAGATCATTTCAACTATTATTTAAAACTTTAAGCAGATCCAATTACCAAGTGCACCATATCATTGGAAACAATGGTGATTGATTATTAACGAGCAGAAAAAGTTTTGGATCAAGCTGATGTTTTTTCTTTTCCCTTCATCCAAGCTTACGTGACCTTATCAATAGATTGGATGGAAAATAACAGCTATGGAGACATTAAGGTGCACCCTAAGATGTTTTTAATTGCAGAGTGTTTCATCACAACTGTTTCATAGAGTAGGGTCCACCTAAGAGTTGGATCTTCTATAATTTATGGTTCATGACAGTGAGAAAATGGGTAGACGGAGTGGATACAGAGTACATACATAAAGTTAGGCCCCACGGTAAGGGCCGCACCGTCTCAGGTGAGGCTGGGTCTCGGCTAATCCACTACCATAAAGTAAAGCTAGCAGGGGCGTTTTTTTTTTTTTTTTTTTTTTTCACTTCACCTGCCGGGTAGGATAGAGACGTTGTCTTGTTATTCAGGCCAACCTTAATCACAACAAACATGTGTAGAGGGGTACGTGTAAAGATTTAGATGGATCTAGGACCTCTAGATGTGACGTGGTGTAACAATAGGTTCGTTGGACGATTCAAACGTCTGCATTGAGCAAAATAATAGATGACAAAAATGAACTCAACCAACGGTTCATATTTCATGCTCAGATTCATCTTTGATTTTGATCCTTCCAATCCAAATTTCACATCATTAAGAGACAGCCTGATGCGAGGCCCGGATCTTATGGACCCGAATCCGGTGCACGGATATCTGCAGCTAACCAGCGTTTAGAGATAAAAGCGTATAAGACTAGCAAACATGATAGAAAAGACTGACGATGGGAACGTTGAAGCAGAAAAGATATCGTGTCCGGTGGCGGTGAAATCCTAACCTTACCCTACACGTGTCATCTTACGGTGGGAAGTTACCTTATTGTACACGTGTCATCTTACGGTGGGAAGTGGATTGCGTCCTGTGCCGCTGCACGGACTCGGGACAGGCAGATCTCTGTAGGAACTATTGTGATGTATGGATTTTATCCACACCGTTCATCCATTTTTTTTCATATAGTTTTAGTTTATGAATTTAAAAATGGGAATTCAAATGGCTCAGGTCGACCACACCATAGGAAGTAGTAGTGATAATGATACCCACCATTGAAACCTTCCAACGGCCCAAAGTGATGATTATTTGCCATCAAACCTGTTCATAAGGCCACAACAGTCTGGATGAAACGAAACCATAAGGTCCCGTTTGGCCGGGTGGATGGGAAGGGATTGAATGGTATTATGGTAGATGGCATGGATTTCTAGGTAATGATGGTGTTGTCAGTGGATTGTCTTGAGATTTGTGGGATTGTTATATCCCTGAATTGCTATATCCATTCTGTTTGGCACGCTCGGCCAATCCAGGGATTAAACCTTCCCCTTCTTTTCAATCCCTCGAACCAAATACATCCCAAGCAAATTTGAACGGATTAGGTGGATTGGATGAGATTTAAAGGTAATGATGGTGTTGTCAGTGGATTGTCTTAAGATCCATGGGATTGGGATTAGATCACCAACTCCGTTTAGCACGCCCGGCCAATTCCAGGATTTAACTTCCAATCCCTTCCAATACCATCCAATCCGTTCAATCCGACCGGCCAAACGGGCCCTAATTGTATGATTGATCCAAGACTTTTGTAGCTCTCATGAATGTTTTAACGGTGCATGTTTAATCACAATGATGCCGCCCCCTTGGCCTTACCACGCTTTTGGGATTATATCCTAAAATAATCTTGGAAAACTGGATGAACAGCATAGATAAAACCCCTACATCAGAATGGGTCCACATATATAGCCCCTGCCTGCACCGAGTCTGTGCAGCGGCGGCAGGACGCAACTCACTCTCCGTACGGTGTTTTTTTTTTTTTTTTTTTCATTTTCCTGTTTTTTTACGTGGAAAAATGCTCACGGCGGACGGTAACCGTACAATTGGTCGGACTCGTAAAGAGGGTTCACTTACTGTTAAAGTCAGCCTTCTTCACTTGCTAAGTGGGCTCAACCTAGAAAACAATACATATCTGCTAATATAATAAAAATTCGAGTGGTCCACTTGATAACCGGATTGATCTAATTTTTGTACGAGGAGATCCAAAACCAAAAGAAAAAATTAGCACTGTAGATGCTTACATTTAAAGGGTTTTTCTATTTTTTTTCTGCAACAGCTATAAACTTTCATTACCAAAGTAATTTTTTAGGTACGGAGAGAAGTATATGGGCAAAAATATCCTTCGTTTGTATGTATAAGCACGTGAAAAAGGTTATTGTATTTTCATTGAAATAAGATTTTCGGTGCATCCAGGTCTAACTTGGTACGTTAGGTTTTGGGTGGGTTAATAAAGGTAAAGTGAGTCAAAGGTCGTGTCTATAATAAAAATTTACCCCTCATAACATTCCTGGGTGATATTCGTACCATATGACCATGTATTAGTGGTGAACATAATATATACAATAGGTTATTTAAAATTTTCCAAAATCTTGAACCTACATTATAGGATGGAAATTATCCCATGGTTGGAGAATAGATGAACCGTCCAATCAATTGATGTAAGCAGCTCTCTTTATATGTTTTATTATAATGCAGTTGAGGTACGCGTGTCATGTCCTGTACTTTACATCCAAAATGCTAAAAATTGTTTAACTAGTTGCACATTGCTACGATAACAGGATACTATTGATTAGAGAATCTGTTCGCTGATTAATCAGTGTTGTTTTTTAATGAAAATTATTATTAATTGCCATTGTACGAATATTTGGATAGTTTGAATTTAAGGTACATGTAATGGTTGGATATTTGATGTAGTACATGGTGGATCAAATGAGAAAATAAGATGTGAAAATATTATATTTATGGGGGTTTAAGTTTTGAATCCTAAGATATATATATTTTTAAAATCTTATTTCTGAATATGTTAAGTGCAAAATAATGAATACAATGAATTTTTAAATTCAAAATTCTACACCAAGATCCGCACTTCCAAACTTTGAACATATATCCGTAATTATGGAAATTCAAAATAATTTTTTTTTTTTTAAAACGAGAAAATCAGAAATTTGAATAAGAAATTTGAATAAGGGGGAATTTAGAAAACTTATTTGATTCGAGGTGCGACGACAGTCACTCGGCTTAAAATTGATTAATTTATCCTCCTTTGAAAGATGTCCATAGTGCAATAGGAATATTGAACAATCAATCTTCAGGATACCCTCAAATGTTGTCTCGTCACACTGGTGCACTCGATGTACGAAGATTCGAATTGTCACTGTATGTCTAACCCGTAGAATGAACCAAATTCGTTGCTAAGATTCGAAATGAGAGAGAGCTAAAGATAAACCAGATAAGTCCGTTATATATACTTCAAAGGTTGCCTCAAATAGGTTTGCACGCACCCCTGCCAACAGTCATGGCTTTTCTATTTTTTAAAGAAAATACAAAATAAATAATCGTTGCAAATCAAAATTTTGAAAGGGTAAAAAAAATAAAAATTAGGCCTGCAAGTATATTCGCTTGTGCACGCACACACACCGCACCGCACCACGTCCACGGCCCGGCCCGGCACGTGGGCGTGTAGTTCATGTCATGGATTGGGGCTGATGGTCACATGCCCCCTGAAATGGGCCTATGCAAAATCTTCATCTTATAAACTCAAAAATTTCTTCTTGCTTATCTGATGTGGAACTAAACCCATACCACTATAGAACAAAATGCATTTGTTGCTTTTTTTAAAAATTTGGAGGGATTTTTCAAATCATTTAAAATTATTTATTTATTTATTTTGAAACACCAAAAATACAACACACCTTACATGATCGATGGTTTGGATATCTTGCCCGTGTTTTTCTTAGCACATGCAGGGCGCCGGTGTTAGGCATTTCTTGCATGTTAGCTGCTACTATTACCATTCCTCACTAAACCTTATCCTTAGATGTGATGTTTGTGAGAATTTTGCCTCGTCCATTGGTTTTGCCAGTGAATATTAGGACATGAGCCCAAAGATGAGATATATCAAAAACTCAGGTGGGTTATACAACAACGAAAATTAATAGAAAAACGACTACTATTGTAACCTCCTATTTACATCCGTTTTTGGCATATTTATGTGCATGGGCCAATGAGATGCCGCCATGTGTCGGCACTACGCACTAAATGATGGGTGAAATCCTACTTGCACACTCCATTATTGTTTACACCTAATCTATCGTGCTCAAATCAAACGATTCAGAAGATGCCACATATAAACCATGCGATATGTGGTATAGATGACTCCAAAAGGAGAAAGTATAAACGTGCACATGAGAGAGAGCATTAAATGTTAGAATTCTATAAAAAAGTACTCTCATAATCCCATCAGGGACATCTCTGTCTAACATTAAATATTAGAGCATTGCCGAAAGCAACTCTTTACTGATGCTAAAGTCAAGTGACATAAGGATCATAAAAACTTTTCAATGTGGGAGTCTAAAGATACGAGGACTTCAACCGAGGCACGTAAGAGAATATCTCCAATCGATCGTCTAAATCTTTCACGATAATAAAGATTACGTAAGGCCACCGCCTCTCAAAAGCATATATAAACAACACTCCATGAAGAGCTTCAGGTCTTATGCCAATATAATCAAACAACTCTTATTTATCCATCTACCATAGATATTTATTTTTATATATATATATATATATATATATATATATATATATATATATATATTATATATATATATATATATATATATATATTAGTTTAGTTAAGTTTCAACCCCGTTGATGCTCATAGCATGTGGCTCTTAGTTTTTAATAGTAGTTTATCTCTCCACCCTTCATCAATATCATCTGATGATATCAGGGTAACACCCAATCCTTTAATGCCACACAGAGTCCGTACAATTCGAAAAAATTAAAGTTGGTCCGGCGTTTTTTCCTTCACGTGTCGAGTGTAACAGAGTTTTTTCTTCTTATTCACTCCTACCCTCATCACGACAAACATGCGAAAAGGCACACGTGTAAAGATTTACAATCACTCATCTAAATGGCCCTCTCGATGTGACTTGGTCCAAAAATAGGCTGATTGGACTATACAAACTTATGCATTTAAATGTGTTGATTTTTCAAGAACTAACACCATTGACGAAGATGGAGGAAGGAGAAAGAAGAAAAAGACCATTAGTTTTTTTTTAATAGCTAAGAATTTTCTGCATGTAGACATAATAATATGTACAAGCAAATACAACTCATCATTTGGCCCCACCATATTTATGCTAAGAATCCAAATACTCATCTTGTCATGGATAGAAAATTCTTGTTTGTTACAATTTAATTACGCCACATCATCATATACTACATTTAATATAGTACCAATCACAATTCAGGAAAACAAAATTTTACTATTTACATCAAGTAGAGGATCCGGATTCGCCAAGAATATGGATTCTTACACCATTGGAAGTGAAAAGGAAAGTTTTTGGACACTTTGGAAGAAGCTGTGGGAAATCTCTCTCTGACTGATGGAAACAACAATGTATTTCCGTTTAAATTCAAACACCTGAATTTTATCATAATTACCACTTGAACCCTAATTACAAGGGCTTTCAAAAATCAAACAGCCCTAAGTACTAAACATAGAAAATTTTCGGCATAAAATGGTGAAGCACTTTTCTTCTTTCACGTTAACAAACACCATTAAACATGAAACATTTTTTAAATTTTACCGTAAGTACAAAAATTCAGTGTTAACAAATAAACACTAAGATAATAAAGGAGGAGTGATGTCGAATAAATAAACAATCGGTTGTCATACCTTGCCGAACAATTATGAGAATATAGATATAGAACAAGGTCATGATGGACGACCACCATAAGAAAAGATACCCCTCTAACCTTCTAAGCGAGAAAATATAGTAGAGTCGGAAGAGTCGGGATAAGATAAGAGTCATCTCCTCAACAGCGCATGGAGGGTGACGTATCAGGTGGGACATCCATATAATCAAGCCATGCAGGTCGTTCGATCAGCAAATCTGAAATAACAAGTACAAACAAACAGGATTAAATATCAAACATTCACTCAAGAAAGTGAAGAAACATGATTGGAGTATCTATTTGGTCATTTTGGAAACAAAAGCTATCCATAACAGGGCCGACCGAATGAACAGCGTTAATTATGAAACTACCCCACTGTAGAGAGATGACGTATGTACGTTTCCACTGTCAGCTTCCATACATGATGGATGCCATTATCTCAATGAAAAATCAGTCTGTTCGAAACTTGGTGGGCCTCCAGAAGATTTCAACAGTGGGGGTTGATCATCAGTAACCCTAGCATGAACTGACAAACTGATGAAGGGAGTGGATGTCACATAGAAATATTGTTGTATGGACTTCTTTTAGAAGGTGTGGCAGGAAATTCATATCCATGCATGATGGGCTTTGAATCAGTTCAAAGTGCAAACTCCAGCAAATTCTCAGCTCGGCCCATTTGCAAGCTGAATAGTAGACCTTCACGAGGAGGTCCCTTGCTGAATGTGATCTACACTCAAAAGTAAAGCTGGCCCACTCACTAGATGGTCACACATGCATGCTGATTATTGGTTGTATATTATCATTTTCTAATTGTCCATCTTCATAATGAGTGGACGTGCTAGATTTTCTGGGTCAAGAAACTTCCACCATTCATCCTCCCTGATGAATGGTCAGGATATTCACACACGTGCCAAAGACAAGCACCTTACACGTGGCAATATGATAAACCTGTGCGAATATCCTGACCATTCACCGGGGAGGATGAATGGCACATGTTACCCGGGTAAACCTGAGTAGGTGTTGTCTGATCATGGGCCACTGAGGGGCCACTGTGATATACGACTTTTATCCACACCGTCCATACATTTTTTTTCATACCATTTTAGAGTACTGAACCAAAACTAAGACAGATCCAATCCTTAAATGGACCACACCACATGAAGCAGCGTTGCTAAAGACGTCCACTGTTGAAAAGTTCTTAGGGTCCACCGTGTCGTTTATTTTCCATCAGATGATGAAGTGAAAATAAAATAACCATCTTGATCCAAAACTTCTATGGTCCCTAAAATTTTTCTCGACGGTAGGAATTTAATCACCGATGTGTGGTCCATTTGAGATTTAGATCTTCTTTATTTTAGGATTAAAAATATAAAATGATATGATAAAATGGATAAACGGTGTGGATAAAATTCATACATCACATTGACTCCTCAGTGGCCCTCGGGGCCTCCGCCCATCCCGAGCTGCGGTGGTAGGACCTAATCCGCGCGCGAATCCCAGTACCGCTCGATCGGGCAAGGAGCGGATTAGGTAAAACCCGGACGAACCAAAAGACAGTGCAGACCTTACCGTGGACCCCACCTTGATGTAGTATAATGTATCCACACCGTTCATCCTTTTTTAAAATCATTTCTACGATTATCTAAAAATTTAAGCAGATCCAATTACCAAGTAGACCATACCATTGGAAACAGTGGTGACTGACTATTAACTAGAAACAAAAGTTTTGGATCAAGCTGATAATTTTTTTTCCTTCATCCAAGCTTACGTGACTTTATCAACAGATTGGATGGAAAATAACAACTATGTAAATATTAAGGTGACCCTAAGAAGTTTTTAATTGTAGAGTGTTCAATCACAACTGTTTCTTAGAGTAGGGTCCACATAAGAGTTGGATCATCTATATTTCATGGTTCATGAACTAAAATTATCTGGAAAAAACGGATGGACGGTTTAGATATAGAATACATGAATAAAGGTGGGCCCCACCCTAAGGGCCGCACTGTCTTAGGTGAGGCCGGGTCTCACCTGATCTCTCCAAAAAAGTAAACCTGGTCGGGCATTTTTCCTTTCACGTGCCGGTAGGATGGAGACGTTTTCCTAGTTTTCACGCCAACCTTCATCGCAACAAACATGTGTAGAGAGGCACGTGTAAAGATTTAAATGGATCTAGTACCTCGCGATGTGACGTGGTTTAAAAATATGTTGGTTGGACGATTCAAACGTCTGCGTTGAGCAAAATAATAGACGACCGAAATGAACTCAACCAACGGTTCATATTTCATGCTCAGATTCATCCGTGATGTTGGTCCTTTCAATCCAAATTTCATATTCATTAGGAGACAGGCCTGATGAGAGGCTCGGATCTTGTAGACCCGAATCCGGTGCACGGATATCTGCAGCTAGCCAGCGTTTAGACACAGCGTGTAAGATTAGAAAACCTGATAGAAAAGGCTAACGATGGGAACGTTGAAGCAGAAAAGATATCGTATCTGGTGGCGGTGAACTCATAACCTTATCTTACACGTGTCATCTTACGGTGGGAAGTGAATTGCGTCCTGCGCCGCTGGACGGACTCGGGACAGGCAGATCTCTGTGGGACCCTACTGTGATGTATGAATTTTATCCACGCTGTTCATCCATTTTTTCATATCGTTTTAGTTTATGAATTTAAAAATGAGGAATACAAAAGGCTCAGGTGGACCACACCATAGGAAGTAATAGTTATAATGATATCCACCATTGAAACCTTCCAACGGTCCCAACGTGATGTTTATTTGCCATCAAACCGGTTCATAAGGCCACAAAAATCTGAATGAAATGAAACCATATATAAATGTATGATTGATCCAAGACTTTGTAGCTCTCAAGAATGCTTTAACGGTGCATGTTTAATCACAACGATGCGGCCCCCTTGGCCTTGGATCTACAACGTTTTTAGAATTATATCCTAAAATAATCTTAAAAAACGGGATGAACGGCATGGATAAGACCCATACATCACAATGGATCCCACATAGCCCTGCCTGCACCGAGTCTGTCCAGCGGCGGCAGGACGCAATCCACTCTCCGTACGGTGCTTTTTCATTTTTCACTTTCCTCACGTGGAAAACCGTACAATAGGTCGGACTCATAAAGCGTCGCGGAGTGCGTCCAACCCCCGCCCGTCTCTAGCCCCGAACGGGCAGTTCCGTATGCGGGCCCACTGTGATATATTGGTTTATCAACGCCGTCCATCCCTCCTCTCGGATCATTTTGAGGTATAATAAAAAAGGAGGCAGATCTAACGCTCAAGTGGACCCTTACATCTAAGCTTATTATTTGGTGTGGTACACTTGAGCGTTAGATCTGCTTCATTT
>JAJHSJ010000005.1:81945443-82145443 GCA_021015155.1 Magnolia officinalis | reverse complement strand
AACTAGAAACAAATGACGTTCAATATAAACAAGAATCAAAGCAAAGGAACATCAAAATAAACTACGGCTTCACCTCTTAGCCCTATCTAAGATATTAGCTAGTCATATCTAACTCAAAAACAAAAGAAAAAGTAAAAGATATACTAGAATCCATGAAGAAATCGAAGTGGAAGAACATTTTTAGCGCTCCGCCTAGGCCTTCTCTCCCATTTCAAACCCTAGAAGATGCTTTGGAGCATCTTAGGGAGTCTTATTTGTAGTTGTGGAACTCTAACTTTCGCACCGAGTTGGAAAAATCTAGAAACCGCCTCAAATTTACGCACTCTACGCAGTTTCCAAAATAGACTTTTAGAACTTTCATTTTTTATACTTGGAGTTTCAGAATATATTTTCTCAAGACAATTTTCAGGAATATATTTTTTTAGGACAATTTTCAGGATTCCTTTTGTTTTTCTTCATTTCAAATCTTCGATTCTCTTCATTTCTCACTTGGTTTTCTTAGATATTTAACATGTGAATTCTTTATTAATGACTTCCAAATATCCAAATCTTCATTTAGTAATCTTTTGAGTATAAATCTTTTATTTGACATCAATTTCACCTTAAATTCTCGAAATCGCCTTGCACATGAAAACATACATAATTTAATTGATTAAGCTTTATCATGTTTATAAAACCAAGGTATAAAAAGGGAGAAATATATAATATTTCACACTCAATAATCCCCATATAAAATTAACCATACATTTAGAGATCTTATTTATTAAGTGTAAATATTGATTGAAAACCTTATAAATCAAGATCTAGACTGTTGAAATTAGAGAAAAGATCATAATAATAATTTGGATCGTTAAATCGATGATCGGGTCTAATCCAACCATTGATCAAAGGATTAAAAACCAATTAATGTATTATATTTAAGAAAATTAAAAATCTACTTGATTTAATGTTAGATACGATACTCTCATTAAAGATCAATCAGGACTATTGCACCAAAATCATGAAAAATAAGAAATAAATGGTCAGATTAGATGGATCTAAATATCCAATTGTCTTTAAGGTAGATCTTGATCTTAAGTCAAACTTAACAAAGATGAATACCTTTGATCTATGGTTAGAAACATGATAAATGATCTATCTACGACTCAGATCTAAGAAATTAGTGACTTGATTGAATGATTTAGTGGACTAATGAAACAATCTTAGAACCTTACTCATTTTTTCAAGTGTTCTAAGAAAATGGACACTAATTAAAGAAAAAATTAATTTGATGCTTGTATTTTAGCTCTGAATCAAAAAAAGAAAACTTTTTATGGATCGTAAACCTGAGTGCAGTAATTAGATTTATGAGAAAATTATTAAAATGTTGAAATGGTCGAATAAGCAATGGACATTATGGGTAAGTAGTTACCCTCACAGATGGATTTTTTCCGCATGCATTGCATAACATTACATGTTTACTTTTACTTAGCTTTTATAATATGTTAATATCTGTTTAAGTATGCAACTGTCTTGTATTTAATGTATCATTCTGAGAACACCAGACAACTCGAGGATCGAGTTATCCTTTAAATTCTCGGGCGTAGTTCCCAATGGAACCTGAGTTAGTAACAATAGGGCCTCCTCCTTGGATTATGGTTGAGGCTAGGGAAGGAGTTTGACCATCTCTAAAGTAGGCCACTCATTGCCAGATTATACAGTTACACACAATACGTGAGATATGTCAAGTCGGTGTTCACACGGGATATGAGTAAACTCTTACAGGCGTAGGAGTTTACTCATGGAACCTGAGTTATCCTTTAAATTCTCGGGCGTAGTTCCTAATAGAACCTGAGTTAGTAACAATAGGGCCTCCTCCTTGGATTATGGTTGAGGCTAGGAAAGGAGTTAGACCATCTCTAAAGTAGGCCACTCATTGCCAGATTATACAGTTACACAATATACGTGAGATATGTCAAGTCGGTGTTCACACGGGATATGAGTAAACTCCTACACGTGTTGGGCTTATATGGATCTCGGTCGGATGGGTGTTGGTAAGTCGGACGTTGTGCACAGCTACGACCCTGGTTGTTCACTAAAGAAACTATTTAGAAACTTCTTTATCTGGTAATATGGCATACTAACATTCTTGTATATGCACTTGTATCATACTTATGTTGTGAATCATGCGTACAACTACTTGCTGGGATGTTAGCTCATTCTGTTGATTGAAAAACCATATAGGACAGGGAAATGAACTGGAGTCTTCGTGTGTGGAGTGATGACTTCGAGAGGCGTTCTCATGGAGATTTACTATAAGAATAAAGATATTTATTGCTTTTAAATAATGATGTATGAACTTGGGTTGGATATCAATCAATAAATGATTGATACTCTTGACTAGATGTATAATGATTAATTATGTTTACTATTTGTGATGATTATTATGGTTATGTGTATATATTACCCTATCCCTATTGAGTCATACCCTCGAATCGACGACTGAGTCAAGCAATCTTGGGTTTCCATGAAATAGTGGTGAATACCACTTTAGTTGAAGTAGGAATATGTCAATATGTCCTAGAGGGGGGTGAATAGGACTTTTTAAAGTTTTTTTTAATGATTTATTTAAAATCCTAACGCACTAATCATAGCAACAAGCTCATATTAGGATTACTCAAAAATAACTCTACTGGCTTCCAAGCCTAGTAGAGGATCCAATCACAAACTATTTTAAGAAGTGAACAATATGCAAACTAGTCTATGATGGATATGACTATGTATGTGTGATCGCAGGTATTTAGATATGAAAGTATTAAAGTAAATCACATAATTAGAAGAATAGCAATTCAAACACAATCATTTTTATAGTGGTTTGACAATCGGTCTACTCCACTCTCAGCAGACGCACTCAACCCTTGAGTGTGCCGGATTTCACTAAGGAGGTTTCACAGCGGTTCACCTCAAACCTAAGGCTTTAAATCAGATTCACCTTCAACCTTTACAACCTACACTGAGGCTGACTGTTTATGCTCCCTGAGAAAGGGTCAACACATAGCACCTGGTTTTAGGCATACTGGCCAAGGATCTTCCACAAGACCCTAACTGAGGTTTTACGCGGTTTACCCCAAACCTGAGGTTTCACACGGTTCATCTCAAACCCAAGGTTTTGACTGGTTCACCTTTAACCAGATGTTTATGCTCTCCATAGAGCAAGGGTCCACACAACGCACCCACTACGTACACTCTTGCCGGAGGCCTCCTACAAGGGCTTGAAAGGGTAAGAAATACCTTAGACCCAATCCTAAAAAGGAATAATCATAAGTGTCCTCTGTACTCTAATAACTTACAGATAAGCAGATGAGTCTCATTCAGCACGTTGACGAAGATCTCTTCCTTTGTTGATGAAGAGTCTTCTCTTTGATCTGCAACTCAGATAATGTACCAATACATGGCGACGGGTTGGGTCAAGGGTATGATGAAATCCTACTCTCAAAATATTTTCCTATAGGAAGATAGAGCGATTTCAATCATCTATGCATTCAAGGCATCCCAGCTTAATGATTTGCCATTAAGGTAGTAGCTGGAGGATCCTTGAATGCGGAAGTTCATTCCCCACTCCACTCTATTGAATATCAATGATGAGGGTGGATTGGAGGATGAACTCCCCTGAGAGAAAGGGCTTTGGATATAAGATTTAAGGTTAAACACTCAAAAGCACTCTCTTCTTTCTCTACCAGCAACAATAGACAGGCTCTCTTTATATAGGCAAAAAGGTTCCAACGGATATAAAACAGTCACATTTATGACAGAGTTTGATATCATCGAGCGGGTTTGATATCATTGAGCGTATATTCTCGATAGCATCGATGGTCCGCTCGATGACACAAACTCAATGTCATATGCTTTTGAAACCTTTAGCCAACTGGTCGATGGAATCGAAACACTTGTCGATGTCATCGAATTTCGAACTCCGATTTCATCGATGAGAGGTTCGATTCATCGACACTTGAAAGCGAGAGAGACTTGACATGAAATATTTCAGGTTTACAAGAATGATCGAGGGACCATCGAGATCATCAGAATTTGAATGTCGATGATATCGATATCAGAGTCGAGGCATCGATAAATCCAATGGATTTCTCATTAAGCTTGCTAGACAGTTCATGTCCTTGTTCAATGCAATCGACTTGGTACCGATATCATCGATATTTGTTCAACAACCCTGAAATATTTTGTTGGTAAACTAGGTGCCCATGACCGATAATATCGTAAGACTTCCGATATCATCGAATTTGAAATTTGATTGTATGGAGAAGAATTTCGATATATCGATGCTTATGAGATATTCTTAAGTAAAAACAGGGGCGCCGAAAATCTGCCTATCGATATTATCGAGTAAACTTTGATAGACTCAAGATTTGAATATCGATGATATTAATAGGTATATCGATACATCGATAATTCCGTCCAGATATGTATGATGTTGCTAGACATATTTGGTCCTCTTTTCGATGGTATCGATGGAGCATCGAGGACACGACAGCGCAGGTCGATCATATCGAGATGTGTGTCGATAAAATCGACAAGGCAATAAAACTTAAGGAATTTTTTGATTTTTGAAAACGTTTTCTTACCTTAAAAATCCTAAGATGTTCTAGTTTATTTTAAGGGTTTTATGTACCTGGTGTTTTGGGACAGGGGATGTGAGGCTTAGATTTACCTGTGATGAGCTTGCACACATCCGGTTGAGGCAGACGCTTTTGAATTGATCTTTCAATTAGGCTCTGTAGTCTAACTGACTCAACACTCACGCAATTGACAAACCAGGGCACTTTCAATCCCCCCCTTTGTCAATTATGTGACAAAATCCCAAAACACCCTAAAACACTAGACAAACACATCCTAAATTATGTGTACATGCATTTTACACAATTTTACAATTTCTATTGAAATCATGTACATAGCCCAACATCTACTCCCCCTAACTGCAAACTTCCCTTTGCTTGGTGCAGCCTGCTCCCCTTAACACCTGCAACACTGTTTAAGCAGATATATAATTTTCTTGTCGGGGTGTTTGAACTGTTCTCCCCCTTTTTGTCAGTCGTTGATAAAGATATAGCAGTTGATATTGACTGAAGTTTAAAGTAATGTGAGAGAACAGATATAGATGTATAAAGATTAAACTATTTTTAAGCATACATCATTTTTAGACAGTATGGATGCATATTAGATTAAATAGAGTAGTGATAAAAGCAGATAGAATAATCATTAAGAAACATCACATGCATTCCATATCAGACAAACCAGGGGATCTGAGAACCGAATTATGGCAGTAAAGATGAGAATTTCATTCAGCCATATCCAAATTTCAAAACATATATTACCACAGATAGCAGTAGATTAACAGTATATCCCAATAGAACCAAGCCAAAAAAAAAAATAACTGGATGTTTAGCCCAACCATGGGCATATACAATTACCATATACAAGAAAAACTTCAGATTCTGTAGATTAGTTAGTTATCGCATACACTCATGAAGGCATAGAACATTAAAAAAGATACTGATGTTCATATGCAGAACTAAGAGTGTTGTGTATGTGATAGAAAGTAGTGATCAGCATCATGGAGCAGAGTGGGATGGTGCCGTGTTGTCGCGATGGCAAGTCATCAGATCCACTAACTGTTGGACGGTCTGCTACACTTCCTGGACTAGCCGTTCTAGGATAGTAAGCCTCTCGTTCATCGACTCCCTGAGTTGAGAGACATCACGCTGAATGACATCAATCCTGCCTTGATGGAGCTTAAATCTTTTTGCATGCCTGGGTGTTGATGTTGATGGAGCATGTTGAGATCCAGAAGCTTCTTCTTCGGCCATCTCAACCCCTTCCATAGGAGCGTCGCCAGCCCTACCTTTTCCCTCAACTTGAGTGCCTTCCTCCAGGGGATCCTCAGGATTTTTATGAAACTTCAAATTCATCCTTCGGATGTTGCTTTTATTGAAGGTTTGGAGAGGAAGTTCAGGATCATTTATAGTTGGGAACCCTATGGCATTACAGATTGTATGGATGATCTAGGGATATGGTAAGAGAATGTCCCTAGCCCTATGAAAAACATATACCAACTGATACACGATAAGGGTAGGCAGACAAATCTTGATCCCAGCAACAACCGAATAAATTATCATACTCATGAAGCCCGTGAGATCTACCCTGTTGGAGCCCCTAGAGTAGATATTTGAGGCAAGGATGCCATGCAGGACTCGATAGCGTGGTTCCATAAATTTGGCTTTTAATGCATTCCCTTGGTGCCACTAGACGTCACGATCATAATAAAGGAATTTGGTGACTGTGGACCGAACCTCAATATCTTCCATGTTCATATCTGGGAGTCCTACAGGAGATAATGTAAGATTTAATATCCCTGTGACAGATCCAGGAGTGATCAACACATCATCACCATCGACGGTTACGGTGATGGATGGAGGATCAGATGTCAGAGAATGACAGGCCGCAAAGAAATTATAAGTCCGTTCAAGGTGATATGATCCCCCAAAGTCGAGAACTGGTAACCAATTTATGGCTGCAAATAGAGGTTCCAGATTATATGGAATCAAGCAACTTCTGTCAACTTTCCTTTCGAGAATAACTTTTCTCCCAGTGAATTTTGCCAAGACTGGATTAACTTGCACTGGTGGAGGTGCCTATGCCTCAGACTGGGACACACCACGCTTCGAACGTTGCCTTGTGGGGGTCCCACATTCTGGAGCCCTTGCCTTTTCTTTTGTAGCAAGCACTTTTTGTCAGACAGATTTTGAAGACTCCCCCTGTCCGGATGCTTTTCCTTTGTCTTTTCCCATGTGGACAAAAGGAGATTTTGAAGGATTTGGGAAAGAGTACAAAAACTCAACAGAAACGGAAATACCAAAATAATGGAGTCTTAATGTGTAGAAGGGTATTACCGGATTTGTTGAGTGGTTAGGGCAGTTCGATGAGGGTCCGAGTGGTCCGGTCGAGAGAATCGAGTAGGGAAGAAGAAAAGAAAACCAAATTTTTTTCGCTCTCCTCTGACTTATATTGGCAGCATCTGTCGATATAATCGATCCTTCTTTCGATGATATCGAGAGACTCTAGATCGATTTTATTGAACCTGCCCCCTATACCATTCTTGATCATACAACTGTTCACATTCTAAAGGGACGTTGATGGTATCGACACTTGATCGATTAATCGAGATAGATTTGTCATGAGACATTGATTCTAAAAATTTTTCATTCTTTTGCAGTTTGACCGACGTCCGTGTATAGGAGAATATATTCTTGAATCAACCGTATACATAGTAAAATTTTGTACAAGTTTTGTACATCCCAAAATTATAAACATTACAATGTTTATGGGCAAAAGATGAGGTGAGAGACCTCAGATATAGCAACACAAAATTGCATCATTTCAGCAAATATCCAGCTCTTGATGCATGATCTGAACTAGTTCTTCCTTACCCATTTTATGGCAGAGTTTTTAGTGTTTAGTTTATCCACTTGATTGATTAACTCTTTCATTTTGTTTGTCATTTTGGGTGGTGATGGAGGTGTATTTCTTCTATCTATATTTCTAAGTGGACTCTTGAAATTCTGCATTTCTCTAGTTTGTTTGAATTTCTAACCAGAGTTATGTTGAGTCCTCTTAGGTGTCATGCATTCGAACTTATAATGACTAAAATCATCACACAAATGACACACTGGAGTAGTTTTAGTTTTTCTTCCTGAAGCAGCAAATCTTTCAGTTATTGGTGTTGCATTTCGAGATTTTGATTTAAAATTTTCATATCCTAGACCACTCTTGTCCTTTCCAGGTCTTCCCATCCCTAAGAGTTTTTCTAATTTTTCACCACTTTGGGAAAATTTACAGTTTAGCTTGGCCATTCTTCTGGACTCTTCTAGATCAAACAGGAGTGTATGATTTTCATTTTGAAGAAGCATATTTTTGTCTTTTAATTGTTCAACCTGTTTGCTTAGTTTTTCGATCTCGAATTTAAGGAGGGAGTTAATTCTCTCAAGTCTATCATTATCTGAGTGATGTTGTTGTAACTCATTGATCAGATGTGTATTAATTTTTATAGTTTTGTCCAAATATTTTTGCAGCAATTGCTTTTTGTTCTCAGATATTCCAAGTCTTTTAATCACTTTTATGATATGGATATAAAGTTGATTGTAAGCATCTCGTAGCTTGTTTTGTTCTTCTTCTTCTTTTTTTTTTCAGTTTCCTCATTATCTGACGGAAATGATTCAGTGGCTTGCTGTTCTTTCTCAGTTTCAGTTTCACTAGGAATGATTGGAGTGGTGGAGACCATAAGAATTTTTAAGGATTTTTGGTCTTCATCGCTCTCTGAGTCACTGGATTCTGAGTTTGACTCATTTGTATCATCCCATGTGACAGCCATTGCCTTACCTTTAGTTTTTCTGTTTGGGCATTTAGTAGATAAGTGTTCATACTTCTAACAGGCATAACATTGTGGTTCTTTGGTCTTTTTACTAAATTTGCCTGCAGAAGGTTTGTTTCCACCTTTCTCCTGTTAAATGGATGGCCACGATTCTTCTGAAAGAATTTCCTGAACCTTTGTGCCAGCAAAGCCACTACCTCATCTTCGTCTTCCCTTTTACTTTCACTGTCCTTGTTTGTTGTTTTCTTATAAGTTTATAGGACAATTGTTTTGGATTTTTGGGTTTGTTTAAAGTGTAGTTCAAAAGTTTGTAGGGAACCTACCAGTTCTTCTACTTTCATTTCATCAATATTCCTACACTCTTCAATGGTTGTTACTTTGGGATTAAACCGTTCCGGCAGTGATCTAAGTATTTTCCTACAGATTTTTGGAACCGGAACTTTTTCTCCCAATCCACCCATGGAGTTGCAAATGATATTCAATTTTGTGTAAAACTCCATAAAGGTCTCATGCTCTTCCATTCTGAGACTTTCAAACTGTGAAGTCAGGAGTTGAAGTTTAGATATCTTCACAGTGTTTGTGCCTTCATGGGTTGTTTCTAATAGATCTCATACTTTCTTGGATGTCCCACACATACTTATTTGATTGAAAATGTCTTGGGACACGACACAGTAGACGACGTTCATAGCTTTTGCTTCAGCAGTCTGTTTTTCTTTATCGAATGCAATCCACTTTTCTTTGGGTTTGGGTTTTGTGATGGTTGTGCCACTGTCAAGTACAATTTGTTTAGTTGGTGGCACGTATCCGCTTTCAACTATATCTCAAACGTCATGATCCAACGATCTCAGAAAGTAGTGCATCCTAGCCTTCCAGTATGCATAATTTGAGCCATTAAATACTGGAGGCCTAGTGACCGATGAGTCCTCTCCTTTGGCCATATTCCCAACTTCAGTCAAGATCACTCTCTAGGCGGTGAATCCCTTAAAGAGAGACCTGCTCTGATACTAATTGAAATAGTGGTAAATACTACTTTAGTTGAAGTAGGAATATGCCAATATGTCCTAGAGGGAGGTGAATAGGACTTTTAAAAGTTTTTTTTTTATGATTTATTTAAAATCCTAATGCACTAATCCTAACAATAAGCTCATATTAGGATTACTTAAAAATAACTCTACTAGCTTCTAAGCCTAGTAGAGGATCTAATCACAAACTATTTTAAGAAGTGAACAATATGCAAACTAGTTTATGATGGATATGACTGTGTATGTGTGTGAGGTGTGATCTCAGGTATTCAGATATGAAAGTATTAAAGTAAATCACATAATTAGAAGAATAGAAATCTCAAACATAGTCATTTTTATAGTGGTTCGACGATCAGTCTACTCTACTCCAGGCAGACGCACTCAACCCTTGAGTGTGCTGGATTTCACTAAGGAGGTTTCACAGTGATTCACCTCAAACCCAAGGTTTTAAATTAGGTTCACCTTCAACCTTTACAACCTACACTGAGGCTGACTGTTTATGCTCCCTGAGGAAGGGTCAACACATAACACCCGGTTTTAGGCACACTGGCCAAGGATCTTCCATAAGACCCTAACTGAGGTTTTACGTGGTTTACCTCAAACCCGAGGTTTCACACGGTTCACCTCAAACCCAAGGTTTTGACTGGTTCACCTTTAATCAGATGTTTATGCTCTCCACAGAGCAAGGGTCCACACAACACACCCACTACGTACACTCCCGCTGGAGGCCTCCTACGATGGCTTGAAAGGGTGAGAAACACCTTAGACCCAATCCTAAAAAAGGAATGATCACAAGTGTCCTCTAGACTCCAATAACTTACAGATAAGCAGATGAGTCTCATTCAGCACGTTGACAAAGATCTCCTCCTTTGTTGATGAAGAGTCTTCTCCTTGATCCGCAATTCAGATGATGTACCAATACATGACGACGAGTTGGGTCAAGGGTACGATGAAATCCTACTCTCAAAATATTTTCCTATAGGAAGATAGAGCGATTTCAATCATCTATGTATTCAAGGCATCCCAGCTTAATGATTTGCCATTAAGGTAGTAGCTGGAGGATCCTTGAATGCGGAAGTTCATTCCCCAATCCACTCTATTGAATATCAATGATGAGGGTGGATTGAGGATGAACTCCCCTGAGAGAAAGGGCTTTGGATATAAGATCTAAGGTTAAACACTCAAAAGCATCTCTTCTTTCTCTACCAGCAACAATAGACAGGCTCTCTTTATATAGGCAAAAAGGTTCCAACGGATATAAAACAGTCACATTTATGACAGAGTTTGATATCATCGAGCGGGTTTGATATCATCGAGCGTATACTTTCGATAACATCGATGGTCTGCTAGATGACATAAACTCAATGTCATACGCTTTTGAAACCTTTAGCCAACTAGTCGATGGAATCGAAACACTTATCGATGTCATCGGATTTCGAACTCCGATTTCATCGATGAGAGGTTCGATTCATCGACACTTAAAAGCGAGAGAGACTTAACATGAAATATTTCAGGTTTACAAGAATGATCGAGGGACCATCAAGATCATCAGAATTTGAATGTCGATGATATCAATATCAGAGTCGAGGCATCGATAAATCCAATGGATTTCTTATTAAGCTTGCTGGACAGTTTATGTCCTTATTTGATGCAATCGACCTGGTACCGATATCATCGATATTTGAATATCGATTTAATCGAGAGACTCCCGATCATTGTTAAATAACCCTGAAATATTTTGCTGGTAAACTAGGTGCCCATGACCGATAATATCGTAAGACTTCCGATATCATCGAGATTTGAAATTCGATGGTATCGAGAAGAGTTTCAATATATCACTGCATATGAGATATTCTTAAGTAAAAACAGGAGCACCGAAAATCTGCCTGTCGATATTATCGAGTCAACTTTGATAGACTCGAGATTTGAATATCGATGATATCGATAGGTGTATCGATACATCGATAATTCCGTCCAGATATGTATATGGTTGCTAGACATATTTGGTCCTCTTTTCGATGGTATCGATGGAGCATCAAGGACACGACAGCGCAGGTCAATCATATCGAGATGTGTGTCGATAAAATCGACAAGGCAAGAAAACTTAGTGAATTTTCTAATTTTTGAAAACATTTTCTTACCTTAAAAACCCTAAGATGTTCTAGTTTGTTTTAAGGGTTTTATGTACCTGGTGTTTTAGGACAGGGGATGTGAGGCTTAGATTTACCTGTGACAAGCTTGCACACATCTGGTTGAGGCAGACGCTTTTGAATTGATCTTCCTATTAGGCTCTGTAGTCTAATTGACTCAATACTCACGCAATTGACAAACCAGGGCACTTTCATTCCAGAGCCGGGGTGTGACAGTAATGCTCTTGTAGGGTGTGCGTCCCACGATAGCAGGAGGTGCGGTACGTGTCTAACCATCAGCATTCTATTCACGAGATCAAGGGGGACGATCCAGATAATGGGGACGATCCAGATAATAGGGACTAGGATGTGGGGACCAATCCCTGTGACATCTCCGAGGCACAGGATCACCCTGAATGTAGCGGAGAGGGAGAGACGTCATCATTTGTGACGCCCCTCTAAATTCTAAGCAGGGTGGTAGATGAATATAAAGATAAGCCTATACGCGATACGAGTCCTTCAATGTGGTTTCTCAATCCATTCACGGCCCCACGCACTGAGAAAGAAGCTATTTTGGTTGGCAAATATGTGTTTATGGACCCGTTGAGAACTCTTACCCCCTGCAAATATGAAATTGTTAAAGCGGCTTATAATAGGCATAATCATAAGTGGCTTTCAAGTTTATGGGAGGATGCATGGGTTAATGATAAGGTAAGATTATGTTATAAAAGTCCTTTAAGCACTTCACTTTATATTATATATTTATTGATAATTTGGGAGTGGCACAGGGGATTGAATAGTGTATGAATTTTTTGACCGATCATCACCTACAACATTTCGTAGCGTATCCTCAGAACTGTATGTTTGTGTTGGCATACTTCTAAATAATACTCATTTAATGACATATACATTTAACTTATATTGTAGTCAGGATATTTACAAAAATTCTCTTCCTTTATGATAGTTATTATTTAAGAAAAATTTTACGCTTCTCTGAGAATTGATGTCAAACTGCATCAAAATAAAGATAGAGATGAAGTTTTGAATAATATTAATAGTGGGGTTTTGGCTATTGTTAAAGCAAAACACTTACGAAGGGAGATGTGGAATTTCGAATGTGTAAGTTTGTCATTGCATTTCTCATTACATAATTTACTTAATATATAAAGTCTAGCTTACTTTAGATGTACTTATAGCGTTACCTACGTGTGTGTTTTGTCGGTATACTTCCCCATCAATTATCGAAATGAGCACTAATTTTTATTGTTGTACATCCCAAAAGAGAAATAGTTGGTTTGCTTGACAGCTTTGATAATGAATGGATGGGGAAGTACGACGATGAAGTGGCTGATTTTAGGGAGAGATTGAGATGGTTGTTCCATCTTTGCAATGGGGGAATGCATATTAAGAAGTTGAATGAAAATTTGAAATAGTGAGTAGGATTCTATGTCAAATTAGTGGTCATGAATGTAGAATCTTTATTATAAAATACATCAACTTCCTTTCTAGCAAGATAGAGATTGTATTTGGCACGGTAAGTTTCGTATAAAATCTTTTTCATTCCTAATCATTATTAGAGATCCTTTATAGATGACTCATATTCACTTGTATGTTATGCTACAACATGAAATGAAGAAATTCATATAGACATTGTCATTCAACTGTCTTCGGCAGTATTTAAAGTGTCATCCAAAAAGTATCGAAGTGGTTGATCCTCAAAAGGTAGAAAATGTGGAAGACCATGTAAAAGTGATAGATATAAAATCCTTCATTTAGAAGAAAACCACACTTAGATTCTTTTTTAAGAAGAGGAAGTATTTTTAAACTTTTTTCGGCCAAATGTATCAATGTATAAATTAGTGTTGTAATTACTATATTTTTAATTTAATCATTCTTTTCTTGAGTGTAATGTGATAATTGGTGTAATGGATGAATGTGATGATTTTTGTAATAAAAGAATGTTGGAATGGAGGAATTGAGAAATGTTGAAATAGAGAAATTTTGGAACGAATGACTACTAATATCCATTGTGGATCGCCGATATTAACAACAGACCTCTGATATTCTCTGTGGATCGCCGATATTAACAGTAGACCGTTAATATACTCTGTGGATTGTCGATGTTAACAATGGACCACTGATATTCTCTGTAGATCATCGATAAGATCTCCAGTCCACATTTAATATCCACTATCCACAATTATTATCGGTGGTCCCCAATCAATATCCGTGGTTCACAGTTATTATCAACGATCAACAGTTAATATCCGTGATCCACAGTTAATATTGGCATTCCACAATTAATATCATCAGTACACATTGAATATCAGGGGTCCTTAGTGAATTAATACATAAACTTTTTCAACTTTTATAATGGATGAAATATGTTTTATCAGTATTACTTTACAAAAACTAGCCACAATGGCCATTACACTATACATATACAAAAAAAAAAAATGGATAATAAAATCTTTCAAATTACAAAAAGTGGCAGATGGAATTTTTTAAAAAATAAATCAATTTTCACTAAAGGCTGGAAGATAAGTGCATGTGTCATCCGAATATGACTTGGTCGCTTGCACCTAAAGCACTTTACGTGTCGCCTTTCTTTACCAAGACTTGTAATTCTTCTCTTTTTCGGTCTTTCAATCTGTGTCTTCTAAATTGGAGGGATTTTATCACATGTCCCTTTAACATCTGCCGATGTCTCTCATTTACTATCAAGGACAGGGTACACCGATTCTGATATGTAAGTCAGTAAACTTCTAATGAGTAGAACAATGAACAATAACTGTAACAATTACATTAGTACTTATCACATGTTGCAATTACATGCACACATGGCAACATCATTACACCATATTCACCACATCCACATTGACCTTCACTCAGTTTCACTACGTCAATATAACCCTATGCTCTCACTTTATACTTATCTATAGATATCACTGTACATATTATCTTCCCCGCTTCTTTTGATAATTCACTCATGTAAGACTCCGCTCATGGTGTTGCTCTTAAAGAAAATTAATGGAAATTTCCCTTCTCACGATGAATTTTTTTTGTATTTTCTTTCTTATGCCATCAAGAAGTTTCATGATCGGATGTTCTCTTGGGTATTTTCAAAATGCATTTTTGCTCTCAGCTATGTTTGCTGTTATGATGTTGTATTTTTATAACACCCCATACTTTTCAGTACTCGAGTGTTACCATGGAAATCTAACCTATTATAAACACAAATCTAGCTTATGTGAATGTTCACACATTAATTCTAGCCTAAATCTAACCATTAGGAGTAATCTTCATCTATAAATTAAGCCATCCAACCGTTGATTTTCAAATTGACAAGCACATCATCATGAATCGACATTGAACTTCAGCAATCCATTGCCAGGATTCCAATAACGATGAAAGTCCAAACTATGCCTTTTTAGACAAATTGAACTGCACATTATCAATCTCATGCATTAAGCCACAAGATCCACTGTTTAGTTGACTCGCATCATGGCCATCAACAATCTACTTAAAATTAATACGAATCCAACCATACGATTATAAAATAATAGTTCAATTCTAACTGGATGCTTTTAATAAGTCTTAAAGCCATCAATAAACAATGTAAAATGATTTAACTGCTTGACTTTAAAATCGCCCATTAAAACTTAAGATTAATCGTTAATTTAGATTATGAACCCATTTAACCACGACATTAGCCATCTAAACATCCACTATAAGCCATGGAGCATCCTGATCATCCAAATGATCCTTTGCTGACCCCACATTAGACCCATGATAGCGTGGGTGATTGATTATAATACAAATTGACTGTCAACTTCTCTTGGTGTGGCCCACCTTAATTGAGGACATGCCTCATCTTTGGTCTATGGTCATAATAGAACCCTACAAAGTTAGTGGACAGACTGGATTGGTTCACACATCATTGTGAACCCCACATCCACTTCAAGGTGACCAACGGGTGTGCTCCTGCAATGCACTAGATAGGTAGAACCAGTTAAATCAAGTTTGACCCGAAAATTTTGAAAGAAGGTTCTTCTTATCCTTTTCATTTTTACTACCACGAGGCACTTTCAAACAAAGTTCGTTCTCTTGATGTGTGGCCCACCATCAGTGAACCTATGAGTGATCTGAACTGTTCATCTAGTTTAGATAGTTGTTTTGACCAAAACCTTGTTGACCCCACATGTTGGCTCACACGTATGTACCCACTGTCACTAGCACAAGATGACTTGCACTCAAGCGACTTCTGAAAATGAAAATGATGTTTTCTAATTGCCGATCTAGCTATCCTTGGGTGGGTTCATTGTGTAATCTTGACCCCTTATTTGGGTGTATCGTAGCCCTTCTTACTGCCTAGAATTAGGTTTTCCCACTGCATGTTGAAAGGCGATAAGAATCTTTTTATTTTGGGTTGTTGAGCGTTAGCACGATCTCAGTCATTCATTTGCTTATAGAAGACCTACAAGATCATCATAAACATCCAAACTAGGGCTGCTTATAGCCTCACGCGCAGTTGGCAATAGTTCTCATAAGAAATCTCATGAAAACATGACATATCTCCTGTTACTCAAAAACTCATGAACCACCAATTTTTTCATTATCTTACTCCAAAATGTGGGTCCCATAGGGATCATTAGACATATCCATGCCATCCATGCACATTAGATCAGAGAAATAATTATTGATGGTTCATCTGCCATTAACAGTTGGATCTTCTTCCCCATTTATCTGAAAATCCCATCTCCTTTTGGTGGTTCCCATTTGCTGATCTGAGACATTCATCGTGTGGCTGACAACATCTAGTGCACATCTGTTAGTTCAGATGTTAGCCATGCAAAGGGAAATTAGTTAGATATTCAGAAAACTTACCTATTAAAAACACTTGAGCCACAACTAATCACCTGATTAGTTACTCTTGAAGGACCTAGAAGTTAATGAGTAGAGCCCTATAATGGGCTACCTTCTAGGGCAACCATACCAGAAACAAAAAGTTAAAGAGAGCTTCATCTTGTTGCCACATTTTATGAGTTGAATCGAGTCTCTAGTCGGGTTGAGTTGTTGTCCGAGAATGTCTTACCACTCTGCAACTCAAAGGAGTGTGAGAAAGCTAGAAGAGATGAGGGAATGGGAGAAATCAAGGAACTGATGCTAAGAGATTCGTTCGACCATCGCTGACTTATTGACGAGTCATAGATTTGGGTTAAGCTGAGTTGGAGCAAAGTCGGGTCGTGTGTGTGTCTGGTCTGAGTTCAGACTCATACATGAGCTGAGTTAGGGAAGTAAAAGAGTGAGGAAAGGAGAATCGTGAGTGACTCCTAGGCTGAGTTGTTGTTGTGCACCGAGTCGACTGAATCTCGGGCCGCATTGAATCACTGGATAAAAGTCTACTCGAGTTTGAGTTTCTCAGACCTTGGCTGTGTATTCATGCAGAAAGATAGTTAGGAGGAGATATGAAGTTGATGCACTTGAGGAAGTGTGTTTATTGTGGGAATTGTCGGCTTGTGTGTTTTGGGTAACTCTCTGTCGAGTTGAGTTCATGACTCAATATGCAACTCAAGTTGGGTTTGGCCAAACTCCATCTGAGTCTAGACTATGTGAATGATCTGGGGGAGAGAATAAAGGAGTAAAGAGAAAGAAAAGAGAAGAAGAAAGAAAGAAAGAAAGAAAGAAAGAAAGAAAAAGAGCGAAAGAGAAGAAGGGAGAAAGGAGAAGCAGGGAATTCTTATCGTTCTAGTTCTGTCGGGTTGACTCAGCAACCCACTAAGTTGGCTGAGTCTAGCCCATTGCTGGAATATTCTCGTCCAGCTAGCCGAGCTCAGTTTCAAAGCACTTTAGCGACATTGCTAATAGAGCTTGGGTTGAAGCCGAGTTGGTATCGGGTTGCACCATTACATCGCAAGTTGACTCAGTTAGGTCTACTGAGTTTGGCAACAAGTCAAATATGGTTTGAATCTATTTCAATAGATCTTAACCTGTAGTTGTAGCTAGTCTTAGGGTTTCGAGCTCCTTTCGAATCAAGACAATCTAGTCCGGACTTGGTTTCAAGTCCATGTTAGTGGTGAGTTAAACCATGCATCGGTGACTGGTCCTGGGAATCTGAGTCATTATCAGGTGCTCAACCAAGTTCGGGATCGACTCGAGAGCAAGTCTAGGTTCTTTTTGTTTGAATTGATTCAACTTCGAGTTATGTCGGGGAAGTCGAATCGATTGTGGAGAGGATTATTTCCAACACTACATTAGGTTCATCTTGTTGGGTTCGACTTATATTGAGTTGGAAATCGGGTTAGATTGCATCTTAAGGATTGGATTCGATATAAAGCTATTTCATACCTTCAAAACCCTATTGAGAAGTGAATCCACGTCCTCAGGTGAGGATCACCCTTCAAGCTTTCCAACATTATAATAGTTAGTTTAGTTCTTTTATTTTATTACTTACTTAATATAGTATTTAGTGGAATGAATGATAAGTGATAATTTTTATTTGAATAATGATTGATGATTTGATTTAAATATTCAAACATGTTATGGATCTCAAATATGTTTATTTTGGTTTAAGATGAGCACTTTACATGTGTATTTTCTATTGATATTATACGTGGCTTGTTTTGCTCCTTAAGATTATTGGATGGTATTATTAGAGGTTCCTTGAACTAGTAGCTATTGTGTAATGGATGAAATGAAATTTTGATATAGACTTACCCCATTGTGAATCATTTGTGCCTTTGTCTTTTGGGTAACCTATCTTTGTCATATCCTTCAATGGACTTGTCGCCCAATGTGGTTTTGATGGATTATGTTTGTATAAACTTGCAATGGTAACTTCTACTTATTGTATCATGGAAGGCCACTAGTTATAGAGATTACTATTAACATCCTACTTGCTAAAGTTTCATGAGCTAGGGATTGTGGTATGGGACACTGTGCCTGAGCTTTCGGCCTATGTTGGGTGACGAGCTCCCCATAGTGACATTTGAACTTCCTTAAAATGGTTGTTTGTAAAATTGACTAATAAAGGTTGAACTAATCATGTATTTCATAGCATGCGAAAGATAATGAGTGGCTAATCTAGATGTTATAACATATACCCTTTCTTGGGGTATTTTTCGTTGGCTCCTAGATCACTGTCGAACGACCCAATTTGTGTGAGCTTGTCATTTGAGCCCGTACTTGATGTACTTTCGTTGGTAACTAGCCACTTGAGATTTTACTTGTGGGTTTTTACTTAAAGCTAGATAGATGAGCATCTCCAAGCTGATGTGCATATGCATACATCCATGCATGTAAATAAGATTGCATTATGAATTCTTTTATATGTTTCATTCTTTAAAACTATTCTTGGCTAATGTGATAGATTGTAATATAATTTGTAATGATCATTATGAATGGTTTAGTATAGACCTATTTTGGCAAACTATGTTTAACTATTGTGATGGTTTGGTAAATCTTGAGGGGTATATCTCACTGAGATAGTCATTGACGCTATCGAACCATATTTAGTTGGCGTAGGAGACATAGATGATGTGTAAGTTGGTGGTCATGTGGAGCATGAGGAGCTAAATGATCTTGTAATTCTAAGTTTTAGATTTCATTATATTGATTTCGTACTTTCCTATATTTGTAAATCTTAAGATATTAGTTTGTATAAGCCCTATGGGCAATGTTTACAACCCCAAGTGTAGTGTCGTGATGTAGTAATAATCTCGGTAAGACTGAGATCGAATCCACAGAGACTGATCTTGTACATTTCTGAAATTAACTAGAAGTAAAATCAGGAGAAGATATTAAACTAATTCTGAAGTGATTGAGAGAATAATTGTGATTAAAGTGATTAAAACTAAGAATTCAAAGGTGAGAACTAGGGTTTCCAAGGATCCGCTTGTAGTGATCAGGGATCCCCCTTACTTGATTTAAGTCACACAATTGGAATTGGAGTCCTATCCTATCCAATTGGAAGATATAGCAATTAAATCAATGTATACTTTCATTGATCTAATTCTCAATGAAGGAGAACTATGACAATTGGCAGGGATTCCGTCACCAAACCATGCCCAGGAGGCAATGGCAAGCAACAGAATTTACCAATCCCATAATCTCAAAGCAGGAGAATTGTGAAAATAAGGAAGGATTCCATCACCCTACCATACCCAAGGGACGATGGTGAACAACAGGACTTACTAATTTCACAATCTCAAATCAGGAAAAGAATATACTTGCTATTGTAGATCTACTGTAATTTGAGTCACCAAAACCATTAAAAATTGAAAGTATTCCTTGAATAATCAAATTAGAATCCATGAAGTTCAACATAAACATGAATCAAAACAATAGAAACAACCCATCACGCTACACGCTTCACCTCTTAGCCCTAGCTAAGAGGTTTAGCCAACCATAGACATGATTGGATATAAAACCCTAGAAGAAAACATGAAAAACTAAGGAAGAAAGGAAGAAAAACGCTTGGTAATGGCTCTTCACTCTTGTGCTTTACTCCTCCAAATCCTAGATGATGCCCAGGGATGTTCTGGGCACTCCTATTTATAGTTGTGCAACACCTCCTTTCGCACCAACTTGGAAAAAATCTAGAAACTGGCTCAAATGCATCATATTTAATAAGATATGGTGTGCATAATAATCATGACATGCCTAAAGGAATACGACTTTCACTTCGCTGATCAGTACTTGATGACGGTCCGATATAATAACGATATCCATGTATGGTGTAATTTTTCAAAATTTTCAGGAATGAATTCCAACTGTTGCTATTCTCAGATTCACCAACTCCAAAAGTTTTAGTGACGATGTGGTTATTCCCGTCTAACACCTTAGCTGTGAACAATACACCTTTAAACTTCCATTTCAGGTGAGCACCTTCCACACATAACAAATTTTGACAATACAGTTGAAAGCTTTTAACACATCGGCCGAGTGCGATGAAGCATCTCTTGAAGCAGTTGGTTTCGAAGTTTATCCATAAATCTGCAACCGTCCCTTGATTTACCTTTGTCAGCTTATGAAGATAGGCCGTCAACATAACGAAGGAATGTGGTAATGAACCCATTATCTCAGTAGTCGCAAGTTCCTTACTATTATATGCCTTGTCATAACTAGCATTGACTTTGTATTTTTCAAACATTTCATGTTGTATATCGACATGTTAGGCCTTTCCTCATGCGACTAGCGGCAAACCCACTACATATCTTACTGGTTGCCTGTCGATGATGTCTCCCCATCCCTTTATAAGCTGCTTTATATTTAAGCTGACCGCTCTACGCAAAATTTTCCTGAGGATAATATGTCTGAAGATATATAAGCTATCGCATCAACAGATTGGTTGCATGCGTGTTTGGATCTGTATGTCTTTATTTTGAATGCACCATCATCATCCATCCTTTATACATGCAACCTCGAACCACAACTTTTAATGATATGTGTAATCATATATCTCTACTCATTTGATTTCAAAACCTTATACTAGAAAACTTCTTACATTGCAAACTTACAAAGAGCATACTAGAGTCGAGCCTTGTCCCTGTACATCTGTCCGATAACTATTTCAATAGGATCATCAACAAAATCCTGATATCCCTAATAATCCATGTTAATGAATGCAACATCCTCGTCGCGTATGTTAGGTGGTAACATATCAGATGGTGCAACCACGACATCCACTGTTGTACGCCTTCGTGGAGTAAATGGCCGCTCCCAACTGACGAACATCGGATCATGTATATGTGCATAAGTTGATATGCTAGGTACATTTACATCAACTGGTGCGCTGTTATCATTATACTCTTCACAAGATGAAAATTGACAAGTCGATGTGTCTAAGATATCGAGCATCAGATCTTGAATGGGTGCATTGCTTGATGGGCCAGGGATGTCTGCATGATCCGGTGAAGGGATGTTCAGGTAGTTTTGACTATCCAACAATTGAAAACTTTACTTATGAAAGTCGTTGAACAATGGAACATGTATATGTGCATTAGTTGATGGGCCACATACATATTCACCAACTGGTGGGAGGATGTCACTGCACTCTTCACGTGATGGGGACCGAATAATCGACGTATTAAATTTTTCAATCATCGGTTCTTGAATGGGTACATTGCTTGATGCCGAAGGGATGTCTACATGTTCTGGTGAAGGGGTGTCTGTGTAATCTTGGCTATCCAATAATTGAAAAGTTGTTGCATCAAAACCATCGAACACCAGGACATGTATACGTGCATTATTTGATAAGCCAGCTACATGTGCACCAACTACCGGGGGGTGTCATTGCACTCTTCACGAGCTCGATAGTGAAAAATTAGCACGTCCAGGCTATCAAGCCTCGGATCTTGAACATGTGCATTACTTAATGGGCCACCGATGTCTGCATGATCTGATGATGTAACGTTTACGTCATGTTCTCTATATACAGAGGTATACACGTTTGTTATTGGCTCATTCAGATCTACGAAGATATGTTCTCTTACTATATTTGTACGTCTGACTTTCTCTATAAACAAAGGTAGTTGAACTTTGGGATTATGGCCGGAGATAATCATATACGTGGTGACATCGTCGTCGTCTTTGATAATTTGTGGACACAATAATACATGCTAAGTGAAGCATAAATAACATTCATTCTAACTTCGTAATCCTTGGGTGTTGTCTTCATAATCTTATGCACACTAGATATGAGTGCCTCATAGCTTATTGCATTGCTCATAATGATTATCTTAGAATTGCCACCTTTGTAAGACCAATCCCCTTGTTCATATACTAGCTTTTCATTATAATAACAACATATTGTTCGGAGATCCATGATGTAGTTGAAAGAAAAAAATCTAGGGTTATTAGACTTATAATAACAATATAATAATCTAAAAGAGAATTCAATTGTCATTTCAAAGGATATAAGTTGTGCATTTCTACTAGGATCACCACAGTGGATCATCGATATTCTTTGAAAATATGCACCATCAAAGGGATATTGACTGTGGATCACTGATATACAATGTGGACTGTTGATATTCAGCTTAGACTGCTGATATTCATCGTGCTCCATTGATATCAGCTGTGGACCGCTGATGTCCACTTGGATATCAGCGGTCCACAACTAATAATAGCGGAGCATAGTGAATATCATGGTCCAAGCCGAATATCAGTGATCCACTGTCAATATTAGTAGTCCACAGTGAATATCTCTTTGATGTTACATTTTTTCAAGATCATCATTAAGTTTAGTCCATATGGATCTCCGTTATGTTGCTCTGACGAGATTTTTGTTGGAATGGATCCGTTTTAGTCCATAAGAAACATGTATGGCAGATGTTACACACACCTTTCTGTCGATGTAGCCTAATGAAGGATATGATGAGGGTAGGACCTACAGAAGGGACAGTTGTTGTAAGAGAGTAAACCAACGGTGCTCGCTGGAGTGGGTCCCATGGGGTGGCACAATGGTCTCACGACGTGACACAATGGTCTTAACTACCATCAAGGTTGGTGCTTCCCTCTCTCCAACATAATTACTTGAAATAAATTTGAATGTTAACAAAATTTGTCTTTTTGGAGTCCACGTAGTTTTTTAGATCATTCCTTTAGGTTTTATGGTGTATCACCTTTGAAATTTGCTACGACCATTAGAAAAGACCAATGTTATCTCTATTGATGGCCACAATGATATCGGATGAAGATGAAATCAACACCCTTTGATGACCTAAGACCCCTAAATCACATGAACGGATCAGATCGACAAAGGGGCGAGGCTTCTTCTTGTTTTTGTGGGACCAAGAATCCCCTTCGAAACCCCTTTTCTCCTTACGAGACAAGTAATTATGTACGAGGAGCAGCTGTCGCAAAGGCACCAAAAGATGAAAAAGATACTCTGAGGTTGTTGTGGGACCCATTGGGTTTTCTTGAGGCAAATCCAACCTGTCCACGAGTAAGGAGTTTTAATTTCATAACATCGATCCAAGTTTGAGGGCAAAACTCATCACACATGGACCACACCAAAAGAAAGAGTTTATAACTAATACATAACGTTAGCGTAGTTGCGAGCCACAAACATCTTCAAACATAGAACTGAAAAGACCCTTCCGTGGGTTCACAATTGTCCGATTAAAATGAACGGATCAAATCAACCAAGGAGTGGGCCGAATTTTAGTTTTGGGTGGGATTCATGTCTCTTTTTAAAAGGAGCTTTTACTTTTCGAGACGAGAGCTTGTCGTATGAGACACAACTGTGGCAGAGTGACATTTTCGTTATCCGAAAAGTAAAAAAGTGGTTCCAGGGCTAGAATTCCTTATTTTTGGTCCGTACAGGATCATGCAACAACTATGTCACCTTACTGGGTCACCTAGTCGAATAACCCTCCAATTGGGGAATATGATCAATTATATTCCAACTAATATGAATTCCGTATACTTTGAGTTTTTTGAAGACATTCGAGATGTGCACGTAAAATTCAACCATAAGTTAGGTGAGATATGCAATTCTAAGTACACTTCACAAATCAAGCCGATCTAAAACTCAAGTGGGCCACATCATAGGGGTGTTAAGAGTGAAATATTGTATAATTTCTCCATATTATGCATTGGTTTTATGAACATAGATGTGTTTAATTGATCTAATTACACATGCTTTCTCTTATGAGGTGATTTTGAGAGCTAATGAAAAAAGGGTGCTTAAAGTATGAATTTAATGCTCAAAGAAATACCAAGTGAAGGATTGGATCTATGGATATCAAGATTGAAGAATTTAAGAGTCTAATATCTAAAGAAACCAAGTAAAGAAGTAAAAAAATCGAGGAATCGAAGTGCAAAAAATTGGAAGTGTAGAAATCGATAGTTCGATACCATCGAAGTTAGTGTCGATGCCATCAAAGTTACTTCAATTTCATCATAAAAATTAAGAAAAATCAATTTTGTTGCTGGACATATTTGAACATTCTTTAATTCCATCGAGGACATGATGGGTGCCATTGAAGCCAAGTTTGATCTCATTGAAGGAGGTTCGATGACATCGAGAAAATACGCAAATTTGAAAGTTCTATGCTGGTTCATTTGGACTTTTTTATGGGAACTCGATGCCATCATAGTTACGATAGTTGCGTAAAATCAAGTCGGTTTTGAAGTCGGTGTGAATCAAGCTTATATAAATGGATATTTTAGAATTTTCTATACCCAAATTAGGGTAGAAGGAGTAGAGCAAGGAGTTGTGAAGTTTTAAGGAGTCATCATTCTTCTTCAATCCTTCGGTTCTAGTTAGTTTTTATGTTTTTCATTTTAAATTTTAGTTATCATGTATATGGTTGGCTAATCTTTTAGCTCTATGGATACCTTCATTGTGAACTCTCATGCACTTGTGCTTCTATGGATACCTTCGTTGCAAGTGCATAAAATTTAGGTTAGGTGAGATATGCCTTTCTAAGTATAATTACCAAATCAAGCTTATTCAAAACTTAACTAGGCCACACTTGCCATAACTGGCATCTTCCATGTTCCTTGCGTTGTAGTCTACTTGAGATTTTATACTTGGCTATTTTTTGGCATTAGACCTAATACAATTGGACGACTCTGATGTAAGGATTGGATGACACGTATATTTCAATTATGACCAGGTCCCTCGAGATGTTACGGCCCTTATCATGGGGTGCATCTTTATTTATGTATTCCATGTCCACGTAGTTCATCCATTTTCCTTTATCATTTTAAGGCTTGAAATAAAAAATAAAACAAATTCAAATCTCAGGTGGACCACACCATTCGGAGTTTTAGACCAAGCTGATATTTGCTTCTTCCTCTCATCCAGGTTTTTGTGACTTTAACAATATGTTAGATAGCAAGTAAACATTATGGAAACATTATGGGGAGCCTTAGGAATTTTTTTAAATAGTGCACCGTTCAATCACCACCTTTTCCACTTTTTCCTATGTTAACATGCATCTGATAATCAGGTCTGCTTCATTTTTGGGATTACCGTGAAATGAATTAATAGGCAAAATAGATGGAGGGCATGGACATAGAATACATACATCAAGGTGGGCCCCACGGCAACGGCCGGACTGTCATGGGAGTCCAAGGCTGCACCTAGTCCGCCACTGGCCACTCAACATAAGTGGTTGTGGAACCTCCACGTGTTCTTTTCATTTGAATGCCGTAATTAAATAAATATAAATTTCACGTCAACCACACCACATGAAAGAATGGTCATCCAATCGCACAACATTAAAAACTTATTGGGATGCACCAAAATATTTATAATATTTATTGACCATTCAACTTGTTGATAAGGCCACGCAAATAAATCCAATTACTTGTTGGGTTACTCAGTATGCTTTTATCGTGCTTTCACTTGGTAATTTTTTGAGCATTAAATTCATATTGTTTATGCTTTCTATCTCATTTTAACTGTTAAGCCCAAAATTGAAACATATCCAAACCTAAGTGCGCCATGCCACATAAACCGTGGGAATAATGATTTCCACTGTTGAAACCTTCTTAGGGCCCACAGTGATGTTTATTTGTCATCTGTCCTGTTCATAATATCAAAAGGACATGGACAAAAGGAAAACACAAATATCAGCTTGATCCAAAACTTCTGTCACCCCAAAGAATTTTTCAATGGTAGATGTTCAATTCACCTAGTTTCTTTTGGTGTGGCTCATTTGAGCTTTGTATCTGCTTGATTTTTAGTACCATAAACTAAAATTAAATTAAAAAATGGATGGACAGACTGGATAAAATAAATACATCATGGTCGCACATAATTTACTCAGTAGGCAATCTACTTCCCATACAAAAGAAGACGTGGATAAAGTTTTTTTTTTTTTTTTTTAAAGAAAAAAAAAAAAAATATCAGCTTGATCCAAGACTTTTGTGGTCCACAAAAGGTTTTCAGTGTCAATAACCATTAATTCCTGTGATATGGTCCACGCGAAATTTGTATCTACTTCAATTTTGGGACGATGGATTAAAACAATCAGGTAAAATAGATGGACGGGCATACATCTATGTAGCCCTAGCGTCAGGATCCCACCCACGTAGCTGGTTCCGGGGTTGCACCTAACTCGCGCATACAAGAACTTGTACGGTAACCGTCATATAGTTGTCAGTTGCGTTGATGTATGATGCCGGGAAAGGACGATGCACTTTTCCAGGCCTTTCTTTCCACTAGGTTAACTAATCCTACACGCTGACTGGGTGCAGATATCCGTTGACAATATCCCATCCCACAGATCCTATCCGCACATCAGCTTCTCCTGATTTACAAGTAACTGATGTATTTGAGCATTTATAAGTGGAGCCTTTTGCTGAGTTTATTATTATTTTTAATTTTGTTGTTTTCTTACACAAATCCAACGGCTAGGATTGTCCAACAAACCTATATTCATACCAGTTCACATGGCTGGGGAAGCTGATGGCCCAGTGACCAAACTACGTGAGAACGACTGTGATGCATGGGATTCATCTAGGTAGGCCATGCCCTCATTTTAGTGGATGAGCCGGAAAAAGTAGATCCTAGGGGATGAGCTTGAAAAAGTAGATCCCAAGCTCAAGTACAGCACGTTTAGGACATGAGAGAACAAGTAGATCCAAAACTCAAGTAGAGCACATCACATGAAACAATGAGAATAATAATTTCTGCTATTGAGACATTCTTAGGCCAGTTGCCATGATGTTTATTTGTCATCCAACCAGTTTATGGGCTAGACAGGAATGAAGGAAAAACAAAAATATCAACTTGATCTAAAATGTTTGTTGCCCATGTAAGTTTTTAATGATAGGTAATTCTTATTATTTATTGTTGTGCGGTCCACTTAAGCTTTAAACCTATTTCATTTTTATCTCAGGCCTTAAAATGAACCGGCAAGACAATAGACTGGATGAATGAAACACATACATTCTAGGGATGAAAGTTGGGTGGGTTGAGCCCGATCGACCCGACATTGGGTTGAGCTTGGGCAGGATGTATCGAATCTGATCTTGGGCTTGGGCTATACAAACACCAACCCGATAAAACTTAGGTCGGGCTCAACCCAACTCGAACCCAATCAATATATAAGTTACTTATAAATTATAATTGAGTGTGGATCATATGTGTTGAAGGCATAGGAAATTTCAGTGTTGTCGGGTCTCATTGGTCTACATCATTTCTGATGACTCAAGTTAACAAGATATGCTTGATTTCTCTCTACCAAATAGATTGTGTGCTACACAACACGACTTTTAAATGAGCAATTGTCCTATATATTTAGCTTGTTTGTTTAGAACTACATATATAATTAATAAAATCATAGATATCAAAATAAGACGTGTATCGAAATATAATAAACTAATACAATCATTAAAATATTAGCATGTATCCACCCGATCAACTTGACCAACTTGACCGAACTCGCTTGGGTTAGGCTTGGGTTGAGAATTCCCAACCCGATGTTGGGTTGGGTTGGGTTAGGGTTGAGGTACAAGAACCTCGGGTTGGGCTTAGGGTTGAGTACCAACCCGACCTAACCAGCCTAGACTTTCAGCCCTAATACATTCCCCTGGCCTCAGTGGAGTTTACTCACCCATCAAGAGGATGGAGAACAAGCAAAAGCTACTCTTTCATAGCCCGATCGATGTGACTTTGAGGGTTGATTAAAGATGGGAAATCAGATGCGGCCGCAACCTCACCCTATATGTTATGGCATTTACTTGGACTGCACTTTGATTTATGTATTCTACATCCACATCATCTATCCATTTAGCTATATCATTTTAAGCATGAAATAGAAAATAAAATAAATTCAAATCTCAGATGAACCATACCATTAGAAACAATGGTGATTGGAAATTAAAAACTTCATATGAGCCACAAAAGTTTTGGACCAAGAGGATATTTGTTTCTTTCCTTCTGGATGGCAAATAAACATTATGAAAACGTTAAGGTAGGCATTAGTGATTTTTAAAAAATGGCGTGGCGTTCATTCACCATTTTTTTCCTGTATTTTGATGTACCTGAGAATCAGCTCTGCTTTATTTTTGGGCTTACTCTCAAATGAACTGGCAAAATAGATGGTCGGCATGGATGTAGAATACATACATCAAGGTGGCCCCACGGCATCGGCCTAGTCCAAGGCTGCACCAAGTACGCCACCGGCCACTCAACATAAGTGGGGGTGGAGCCTCCACGTTTTCTTTTCATGTGAATGCCCTAATGTATGCCGGTTTCCAGGTACAATGAACCTCTCACTTCCACCACACACGTGGCGGAAAACCACCCTCGTAGCTTTTACGGTGCATTGATCTGACTGTACGGTCACAACTACCTTCTCAGGTGGAGTCAGATTGCCAACGACAACAACCTACGAGAAATTCACTCCACCCATCATTTTGTTTTTTTTACGGATCATGTTAAGACACCAGGCTATATATGAGATTGATCCAAAACTCAAGGAATCAGTTATGTGGGTCCCACCATGAGGTATGTTATATATCCAAACCGTCCGTCCATTTGGAGAGCTCTTTTTAAGCCTTGAGCCAAAAATTAAGACATATCCAAATATCAAGTGGACCACACTACAAAAAACAGTGAGGGATTGAACGTCTACAATTGAAATGCTTTTGGAGGTAACAGAAGTTTTGGATCAATATGATATTTGGTTTTACTCATCATCCACGTCTGTTTGACCTTATGAACGAATTGGATTGAAAATAAACGTTATGGTGAGCGCTTCGAATGTTTTAACGGTGAGAATCATTCTCCCTACTGCTATTTGGATGTGAATAATTTATGAGATATCTTGAAAAATGGATGAACGGTTTGGATATAATAAATACATCATTATCAAACCAATATAACTTTGATCTCCTTTGAACCGTTCATACAGTACTCGAGGATAGTCAACTCGTACACACTAGCTAGGTCGTTGGTGTGTGGTACACCAGCCAATCCACTTCCAAAACTTAAATGGAGGTACGATATGAAAAGTAAGAACGTGTTTGGGTGCGTGGATTCGGAACCATTTGGATTTGAAATACTTATATTGTGTTTGGAACCTGAATTGGGAATCAATTTTAATCCAAAAGTAACTATGCATGTACATTTATAAGGGTTTGAATTTAATACATAAATCAACTTTAATATCTCTAATTAGTGACTTATGTAATGTTTCACGCAATGGTTTTAATAAGCACGCTAAAATATAAGCTTTGTTTGAATATGATAAAATTTTAAGCCTTGGATGAGCCACAAAGCACAAGATTATGTCTATGTGAGTAACCAACAATTTTTACTCATTGATTTACATGGATAATGTTTGAACAGTACTAATCATCATATTAAAGTAATTATAATGATGTAATTGCTAATTTAACTGTTTTGTATATCATTAGTGGGCCATGTGCCCAATAAAATAATAATCCAATGACACACATTGTACACATGCAACTATCGGAAGGATTTTAGATGTAATCCAAGTTCTTAGATTTCAAACCTCTTTTTAAAGAAATTTGAAATCCCCTGAGGGCCTGTTTGACCAACTGCATTAGGTGAGATTAAGGTGGATGGAACTGTAAAAGTAACAATAAATATATGTGTAAGGTATTATCTCTGGATTGGATGAATCCCATGTTTTTCAATGTCATGTTTGGAACGTATGCAATTAAAAGTAATTCTCAGGATTTCCTTTCAAATTACACTTGGGTAAATGAAAAATTCATCATCCATAGGATTTGGAAATCCCATCTCACACTTTCCAACACAAGACTTATCTTCCAATGCCTATAAAATTAATTTTAATTATATCTCATGCTCCATCTGAACATGCCATTCCCAATCTCAAGGTGAGATTAGCAATATAACCCCATTTAATACAACTTAATACCACTGACCAAATAGGCCCTAAATGTATTTACTTTATGCCACCAAACAATCAGAGATTTTGAAATCCGTTCATATAAACATCATGGTCGACTTGGGGAAGGTTTTAACAGTGGGTACTTTCTTACCCACTTTTTACTTACGTGCGGTCCAGTGGTCCCACTGTGGTTTTAATAATAGTCAATTTCCTAACAACTTTTCCCTTTCGTGCGGTCCACTTCAGGTTTTTATTTTTTATTTTTTTAATAATCAGCCTCAGCATCAACGGGGGGTGGATTTCTCAAACATTCGGATAAGGTTTGCTTTTGGGGAGAAATGGTATTAGTAGCTGCATGTAAGAAAAATGTGACATAGGCACCTCTACGTGTTAACAAAAACACGTGCAAGACATCCAAACCATTTATCATGCAGGATGATCTGAGGACGTAGATGATCTGGAATTTCTTACGCATGGGTCTTCCTATCAAGGCTTCGTGGCCAATATGGCCGGACGCGACTTGCCTGGGCCTACACGAAGTTCGTGTGGTCGGAAGCTATGTGATGTCCACGAGATGACCATGAAAAATCCACTCCGTTTATCAGTTTCAAAAGACAACAATAGTATAAAAGATCAGGCAGATCCAAAACTCAGGTGGGCCGCACCACATGGAACAATGACGAAAGTATGACTACTATTGGAAACTGTGGGGTCCACAGAAGTTTTATACCGGGGTGATATTTGTAATTACAGTTTATTTAAGTGATATTAACCTTATGAACGGTTTGGATGGCATAGCAACATGATAGTCGGCTCCAGAATCTTTTAACGGTGGACGTTTTTTCAAACTAATTTTATTGGATTAGCTGAAAACTGAAGCATATCCAAAGCTAAGTGAAAAACACCACAGGAAAAGTGGGAATTAAACGCTTACCGTTGAAAACTTATAAGAGGCCATGGAAGTTTTGAATCAAGCTGATGTTTGTGTTTTACTTTCATCCATGTCTCCATGACCTTAAGAACAGGTTGCATGACGAGTAAACATTAGTGTAGGCACTGGTAAGGTTTCAATGGTAGATATCATTATCCATATTGTTTTCTGTGGTGTCGTCCATTTAAGCTTTGGATATACTTTAATTTTGGGCTCATGCCCTAAAATAAACTGATAAAATAGATGTACGGTATGGATAAGACACATGCATTGAGATGAGCCCCACAGAGTTTACGCAGTATCGTAATAATAATACACTTGAGTAATTCATTAGGCAATGCACGTCACAGGCAAGTCTCGTCCTATATGCCCATTTCGGGAACATGTTTGCTGACAGAATCTATCAAGCATTTCACATCAGGCGTCGTACTCTACCGATTATGATATCTGTGACCAAAGTGGGTTTATTTGATTTTTATACCAAGGTCTGGGGAGTGGGGACCATGCTTTGATGTCTTGTAGTGGCCCACCTAAGTTTTGGATCTGGCATTGTAGTCTTGTGAAACTGATGGACATAATGGATTTTATCATGGCTATCTCTGTGGGCCCAACATAGCTAGATATTGTGGTCGAAAAGCTAAGTCGATGTGTAGGTGGACTATAACGTGGTGAGGAATAACAGTGGATTTCTGGCAAGGGGCATGGGTAAGTCACCCACATATGGCAATATTTGAAATATGTATGCATTTTACACCAGTGGTGCTCCTCTGCTGATTATAATATTTCATTAGTTGGATTTATTTTATATTTTTACCAAGTCTATTTTCTTATCTTTAAGAAGCTTTCATATTCAGTTATGATTCCCACTCTGACTTTCTTAGCAATTTTATCATTTTTTGCGTGCTTAATTACAGATAAGATTGAAGCAAACCGATCTATAATTCATGTTTTTATAGGACGCGGATTTCCTGCAGGAAGTTCCTGCACAAGGATTCTGGATGCGGCCCATTGTGATGTTTGTTAGAAATCCAACTTGTCTATCCATTTTTTGAGCTCATTTTAGGACATGATACCAAAAATGACTAGGATCCAAAACTCAAGTGGGCCATACTAGATGAAACAGTAGGGAAAGGAATTCCTACTGTTGAAACCTTCCCAGTATCTACCTTGATGTTTATATTCCATCCAAACCGTTTATAAGGTCATTTTCACTGAGATGAAGTGAAAAATCCAAGAAATTAAACGGATACAAAACTTTTGCGGCCATATAAATGTTTCAACGGTGGTCAATAAATCCCCATTGTTTCCTATGCTGTGGCGTACTTGAGTTTTTGATCCTCCTCATTTTTGGTCGAATATCCTAAAATAAACTCAAAAAACGGATGAACAGAGTGGCTTTCTCACAAACATCATAGTGGGCCCCACACAAAATGTTGCGCAGGAACTTCCTGGGAAAGCTTTCGCAGGAAGTCCCCGTCCGTTTTTATACTCAGAAGTGCAAGAAAGTGAGGGTTAGCTATTATTGGCCAATAAAGGTAAGTAAGATTGGGATTGCCTACTGGGTTACTCAATACACATGGGGATAGCGTGCTGAGTAAACTTTACTAGCCCCGCCATGATATCATAATGTATGTGTATTATCCATGCTGGCCATTGGTTTTACCAGCTTATTTTAGGGAATGAACCCAAAATCGAAAGTATATCCAAAGCTCAAGTGGGCCACACCACATACAACAATAGTGATAATGAATTCTACTATTGAAACCTTCCTGGGGCTACAGTGATGTTTATTTGTCATTCAACCTATTCATAAGGCCCAAGTGAAGTTTTCAATGGTAGGCTTTTAATTTCCACTGTTTCCTATGGTGCAGATTCAATTTAAAGACTCATGCCATAAAATGAGCCAATAATAGATGGACAGCGTGGATAAGACACACAGATCACTTTGGACGCGGATTTCCTGCGAAAGCCTTTCGCAGGAAGTTCCTGCGCTGAGAACCCAGGTGGGGCCCACCGTGATGTTTTTATGGAATCCACCCTGTCCATCCCTTTTGTGATCTCATTTTAGGCTGTGAGACCAAAATTGAACAGGTTCCACGACCCAAGTGGGCCGTACTGAAGGAAAAGGTGGTAAGGGAAATTCCTACCGTTGAAACCTCCCTGGGTTCTACAGTGATGTTTACATGCCATCCATACCGTTAATAACGTCATTCCTACTGGGATGAACTGAAAAAACAAATATTAGAATGATTCGAAACTTCTGTGACCCACGAATATTTCAACTGTCAAAATTCAATTCTCACATTTTCGGCCCACTTGAGAATTGGGTACGGTTTATTTTTGGCTTCACGTCCTAAAATCTACTCACAAAACGTATGGACGGAGAGGATTTCTCAAAATCATCACAGTGGGCCCCACCTGGGTTCCCAGCGCAGGAACTTCCTGCGAAAGGCTTTCGCAGGAAATCCGCGTCCGATCACTTTGGCCTTACATAATGTATTGGATATGCTATCGGTACTCAGTACACAATCTGCATCCGAATAAATGAGAGTTAGCCGACATTGACCAATTAAGGGCCCGTTTGGAAGGGCGTGTTAGGGTGACTTCCATGGTAGTAGGTTGGCTTGCACAGAAAACGGCGCAATTTAATGCAGAACAGTGGATTGTCCCCTAACCAGATGGATTAGCCGATCCAGCACGTAAATCGTGTGCACGTTTGGACGGGTCAGCAAATCCAACCGTCCCAGATGCTGTGTATATTTGGCCGGGCATGGGATTGCATGCAATCCCATGCAATCCAACTACATCCTTGTTTGGACGGTCTAGAATAACTAACTAACGGTCACTGTCAGCGCTTGAAATGGTGCATTCGACGGGATTGTGTACTCCACGGGACACAAGATGTCTGTGTCTCATCCAAGCCGTTCATGTGGGTGCCGTCCAAACCATTGTCTCATCCACGCCGTCCATATATGCCATTGTCCAATCAGATGGTCAGTACACAACCTCGTGAACGGTGTGTGGTCCACTGTTACTTATCCTATGTACAAAATGGATGTGAAAATTTCAAGAATAATCAGAGAGATTTCAATTGACGCAAGCGAGATGTGAAGTAGGCCCCATTGCTGGTGGGGCCCACTGTATAAACACTGGAGTGTTCAAGGCATATCTCACTACGCAAAATGATTTCAACATATTCATGGATTGTCCATGTCAAATATGGGCCGCACATTCAATCATGTCCATCCAGTCCGTTCATTTCAAACCGATAGAATTAAAACACTTAGCCAAAATTAAAACGACAGATGTTGACATATATCAATACCACAAAAGTTTTCCAAAAAGCTACTTGGAGTCTATAATATACTAAACCATCACATGGCTTTGCAGTTCATAAAAACCATAAATATAAGTCAAAGAAATAATCAAAGTATAAACGATAATATTTAAAATTTAATTATAACAACCAATGTAAAAAAAAGAACCAGCATCCCCACGAAAATCGCAAGGACTTTCTCGTTATCCGATCGATCAAGATCATCAGTCGATGTCGCCCTCTCCAGCACCTCCTATCTCGTCTAGGTCGACTGATGGGTAAACGCAGTCGTAGCGTGCTGGATCACAATCTCAGCAGATGCAGCGACAACCTGTAAACACGGAGACGCTGGCAGTGGTCTGGATGGCTCACATGCCTTGCGAAAAAAATTGTCTCAGCATGCTACAGCCTCCTTCCAGTTCCGCAACGAGCGGTGCCTGCTGCCACTGTATCCCTCAACTTCTACACGTGCCTCATCCCAGGTGTTATAAATCCCAGGGCGCCGTCCGACCAGGACAACGTAAAACTTTTCTTTACCCATCTGCAATGGCATGCATAGATCATCAGGTTGATATATGAAAGAATGAATTCAAATAAGCAATACTAATAATATTTTTTAAATTTCAAAGTCGTATGTACGTACCCTTCCTGCATTATTTGACCTGTCTAATCTAATCTGAGTTAATGTGCGTAATGCAAGCATGTGACTACATATGCCGAATTGCTTCCAAAACATACTTAGTCATTAAAATAGCAGTCATAGATTGTATACATTAGGCATTCCATTCCATCACATGAAAATCCAAAATATTAAAAGGAAAAAAAAAAAAAAAAAAAACAAGGAAACCAACTGAAACATACATGACAAACAATATAAGTTATTACATGCCTCGTCTAAAAATCAGCAAAACAAACCCAGTGACCACACCCTGTCATATAGAACTAACACCTCCATCACCAAAATGATCACGGAGTTTTTCCTTTAACCACTCCACTCGGCGCTCGGGTCGAAGATTAACAAAGAACGACGCCAACAACTTGTCCTTACTCAGGATCTCACCAACATCGATAAATTCTTTGGTAGTCAGGCCTTTCACCTCCTCGAGAACATCAAGTACAGTCTTAGTACGATTAACCTGTTTGCTGAGCCCAAATTTCATCATTGACTTGGCAACGGTGTTCAATAAGGCCCCGAGTACATCACATGGATGAGGCGGCCGCGATCGTTTCCTTGTTACTATCCCTCCGCAAGTACCATCGGAATCAGGAGTGTGAGTTAGATTGCCACGGGACCCGTGATGTCCCGTCGCAGGACTGTCCGATGGTAATGGAATGGTCCCTGTGGAGTCTGTAACGTAATCCTCTGATAGATCTATCGTATCATCTACATCGTCATCAACAGAATTCCATGCTTCATTAAGGTCTCGCTGCAAATGAGAAGAAGATGCCGACGCGGCCATACTCATGCTGCCTCGTACGTAGCGGCCCGTGGCTTGGTCGGATCCGCATATCATTGCGAGGTCATCCATCCTGTCGATTCGTTTACCGCGGAGTCTAGCAGCATTTGGGTGAGACTGCCAGATGAATAAGATAGGTGTAATAATACGTAAATATTACTTAGAGATGGAACATAGGAAATTCAAAACCAGTAGAACGTACCCTGAGATATTGCTCCCAGACTTCATCAGGGGCTGTCACAACCATCCTCTCCGAGTCCCAACCGAAGCCACTCGTTGCTAGCATGTCCTTCACTGCAGTATACTCTCGCTTGTAATATCTCACCCGATTTGACACGTTTTGCCATGTGACAAATACCCTAGTGTGCTTTGTAACTTCGTCGGCCGTAATCTGGTACGCCTCCCACTTGAATCCGTTATCAGCCTTACGGCCTAGTGCGACTTATTCGAGGAAAGTGTCGAACAGTATCTGGTCCATAACACTTGTCCATTTCATCTTTGGCGCTCTAGATGAAGGCTCCACGAGAGATTTCATAGTTTTCGCACGTGGTGAACATCGGGTGGCTGCTGGCGGTGTTTTTACCGGTGACTGGGTCGGTGTGCATGTTTCGTTAAAAGCGTCTGTCATTTCACCTGAATATGAAGTAGGTATGATTTTTTGGGCAAATTGCAACTATAATCAGTAAAACAACAAATATGAAGATAAGCTTATAGAACATAAATTCACAAGTCCTTGTAACAATCCAAGGATACCATCAAGTGTGTAACTCGGTGACCATAATTCACTAGTTTTCGACGTTAATATGGGAACTTTAAATATAGCATCACCAACTTATGTATGAAAATTAAATAGAAAGTATCATCATCTACTCCTACTATTTTGTTGAGCATCTGCACACATTCTCGCTGCAATGTCATCGCGGATTCGATTCCAAGCATCTTTTTCACGCTGCGTAAGTGGAAATAACCATTGTCGCTCGTCGTTTCTTGATAGCTCTTGTGGCGTTGGGATACCCTCCACATCAGCACCAGATATAGCAGCGAAATCACTGTCCTGTGGAGACTCATTTTGGCCACGTATATAATTGTGTAGGACACAACAGGCTATCACAATCTCGACTTGTGTTTGAAATTCGTACTGCATAGCGCTCTTCAAGACGGGAAATCTTCCTTTCAATAAACCGAAACATCGCTCAATTGCATTGCGCAATTATGCATGTCAGTAATTAAACAACTCCTTCATGTTCGCAGGAGCTCTCCTGGTTTGATTTTCTTGTAAGTGATACTGAACGCCCCGGTACAGAGCCATAAATCCAGGTGAATGAGCATATCCAGCGTCGACAACATAATATTTTCCTATACATTCGAATCAGAGGTTATATTAAGTGAAAAACTAGATTGTAGTAATAGTTAACAATTAGATAGGCACTTTCATAGCAGATATACAGTACTGTTTGACACAAGCAACGGATCATCCGATTGGGACAATGCATTGTGTAGCACTCTCGCATCCGAAGTAGAACCCTCCCAACCGGCCAACACATATGTAAAATTTATATCGAAAGTACACGCTGCCAGTACATTTTGGGAGAGCACCCCCTTGCGATTACGGAAGCTCGCGTGGTCAACTGGTAACACATGCGCTGGGATGTGAGTACCATCAATTGCACCGACGCAATCCTAAATGTGAAGAATCAACAACCATGAAGCGACTGTACATTGGAAGGAAATAAAATAATACGGACTTAGAAAACACACCTATAACAAATATACCTAGAAGTAAGGAGACCAATTTAGATTTGTTTGAATCTCTGACGACGTCTCTATGCTAACAGGTTTAACTAAATTAGGGCACATTGATATAATTGCCTGCAGCACACGGTGAAAGTGCCGACTGACTATCTCACTCGATCAGATAAATCTGTGACCTAAGACCCGGTTACGAACATTGTGTCCCAACGTGTGAAGGAAAATTACTAATTGTTCTTCAAGACTAATATTACGCATATCACGGAGTCGTGTCTTCTCGCGTAGCAGCGCACACAGTTCAAAAAAGGATTCTCGATTCATCCTAAGCTGATCTACACAATCTCGGTCACTAGCCCGAATAATCGAATTAATGAACCTTGCTTGAACATGTATGTACGACAATATTCCCCAACAGCCTACACACAAGCTGCCACCACGTGGAAGACAATTGTCCTATCTGGCGATTCCTCATTTGACGAATCCATCGTCAACAGATGACCTACACTCTCACGTGTGTATTTCTCATAAATATACATTGCAAACAACAGGGGTACAAATCTAAATATTGGACGGAGGTATATATGTATATGAGTACTTAGACCTCCATGGTCGGCCTCTAACAGTGGCTATAATGCTTACCTGTGAGGCCTAATTGAGCTTAGAGCAACCATCAATGACATGCATTAAGAAAAGTGTCAACAATAGCAGTGCCTACTATTCGTAGGCCCTATTGAGAAAGAAAATTCATCCAGTTGTTTGATGCGTAATGAAAGGTGGTAGAAAAGTAAAGTGGAAATAAACATTATAGATCTATTCATCCAGTATCCGCTTTACACTTAACTCTCTTATTTAATGGTACAACTGATTCAGCCAGTGACTTGATTTGAGTCACCATGGGTCACATCGAATGGGCACAGTGGTTGAGTCGAGTAATTCTTCCCTAGACGGGATCGAGTCAGACCAGATCCGAGTTTCAGGAGACTCGGCTCAAAATCTTGCCAAGTCAAGTCGGTAGATTGCGTTGAATTTTGAGTGTCGTTAGTGAGTTTTGGAATTGTGTTCTATGTATGAGCTACATTAGCCCCCTGCATTGATCGTGTTCATGTGACTTCTCTCAAAAGGAATTGTAGGATCTTGATAAATCAGTTCATAAGCAATAAACTTCTGTTCCCTAAGTTCTGTGATTCAAACCATTGATTTAAACATGTCTTTGGCCTTATTTTCGAACCATAGCTACAATTTTTTATTTTTTGAGATGTTTAGTTATTTTTGTACTTAAGTGCCTATTTTGGATCAATGAAAGAACCTTGTAACTCAAGGTGTTCATCCTTACTCTGCTTCCACGGCTTCTTTGTGTGCTTTTACACCAAGTGTAACCATGGTCCCATCTACCTCCATCTTTGACTCAGCTGATTATTTTCTACTTGTAGTTTATCTCATTTACAAATATTGATCGTCTTAGAACTATAAACATGATCATGTACAGCCACCATGTATATGGGTTTCCACATACAGCCCGATCTATCCTGTCAACATGTTACATGTGTAGAGCATGTGTAGGATAATCAAAGCAAAAGGTGGGCCACACCATGAACATATCCGGTGCAGAAGGCTGGTCCACTCAATAGGCGTGTCACACTGTCAAAATCAATGGAAGGTTGAGTGTGCCAGTATGGGCACAGCCTCCTACCTAATGACTAACGAGTGAATAAGCCAAACCGTCAAAACGACTAGTGCTTTTTGTGGTGGGGCCCACATTTCCATATATTTGATCTCCTACAACTGTGACACCTTGGCACAAAAGATGGGTTTGTATGTTGAAATTTACAATACACTGACTGTAAGTGATCAGTTCTTACTTTTCTAGTATATGTTTCCTCTGGCCCATCCAGTGGGGCTAAAAGGGAACTTAGATGATCAGATGTCTCCTATCCAAACAGGCCCTAAATATGCTAAACCACGTTACCCATACCGGAATAAGAAGAAGACATGATAAATGGGAGAGAGCTTACAAAATGCAGGCAGCAACATACCGTATCCGTTTATGTGGTTTCGCTGCAGACGAGAGAATGGTCAGCAAATAATATGACTGTGCTGACTTTTTTCCCTGCATAATCAAGATGTAAAATCCAATCAGATTTTCTTGGAAGTCATTAAGTTATTGCAGAGTATAAAATTTTTCTGGAAGGCTGAAATATAAATTCAGTTTCCGAATGAAAAATCTAGCTAATACAGACATAATACTGCATTATAACATTTGCCAACTGTACGCATATTGAAGAAAGATCATATGAAGCAGAAAACTGCTCTTCAAAACACATGATCAGAGAACCCAAACTTTGGTTAAGAAGAAATTACACATAACATAAATAACCAGACATTCATGAAGAACAGCCCAAGCCAAATTCAGAGAAAATGTTATACTATAACAGCTGCCACCTTCATGCATATTGAATCCAAACCCGTATAACAAAAAGTTCACTCATATTCAATAACCAAACTGTGTGGTAAGATGAAATACTAGAGAATGTAGAAAACCAGATATTTGTAAAGTACAATCCAAGCCAATTTCAAAGACCAGAGAACCCAAACATTGGGTAAAATGAGATTGTCAGGGAATCTTAAAATTAGAAAATCATGAGCAATCTGTGAACATCAATTTCAACATTAAACACTAAAGTAATAGAGCTAATTCCTTTATTTCAAATGAAGGAAACCATTTTGTCAACATATTCAAATGGCATGAAAATAGATTTTGAATCAGAACAGATCTTAATATGGGAAATTACTAGTGGAGGGCAGTTTAGTCATTAGGTTTATTTAACAGTAGTCAAATCATTTGATGCATTTAAGGGTAGCTAAGTCATGATCAAGTACTGTATTTTATATGTAACTCGTTGTATGCATTTACAAGTAGGGTTGGCAATGAGTTGGGCTAACACCAACCTGGACCAATCTGTTCTGGGTAAGTTTTGCATCATTACTACAAATAGATCATTGGTCTAGTTAAGGCCAGATTTCTTTGCCCATATAACAAATTGGTCTGAAATCACTGGTAACAAGAAGGGATGGCAAAATTTGAAGACCAATGGATAGACACATGAGATCTACCAAATAACTCTCCAAGGAAGTAAAGAGAAATACACGAGTAGTCAATCCATGCAAATTTTGAGAAATTACTGGACTATATGACATTATGCGTAACAGTAAAGCAACATAGATTGTAGTAACCATACCAGAGATCTGTCTCTAATCCAAGAGATGAGATCAGTGACCTTCAAGCCAATGATACCATGTTGCGAGTAACCAATAGTTTTTTCACAAAAAGATTATAACATAAGGTATTTAAAGTCAGTATATTTGACGTATAAACAAGGAAACCAACTGCACATATCTATTTGTGCTCCAATGGATACACGAAACCAATAAGTTAGATAAGAGTAACCGTACCAGAGATCCATAGAGAACAAATAAGCAACAGATTCGTCTACAAATCTGGATTATAACGAGTATGCTCCACCGACCATTGGATAGCATGATTCAATAACGAAAAAACAAAGGTCCCTCCCAGTTGTACTAACTGGTATAGGTTGAAGTCATTTTGGACCCACCAAGCAAATTGGTTTGGGTACACGTCTAGGCAGCTGGGGCCATCAAAAAAGCAAAAACGGAAAAAAAGAAAAAAGAAAAGAAAAGAAAAGAAAAAACAGAAACAACCTCTCTAGTTTCTTGGATTTTTTGTAAATGGTGGATACCTCTTGACAGGCTGCAAGTAGTAACCATCATCCCGGCTAACAAACATGCAAGAAGAAGAAAGAGCAGAACAGGCGTTCATATGAATCGACATATGCCATGTTTTTGAAATACGGCCTGATTGAAGCTAACAAAAATCATGAAAAGCAGTTCGCAGAAAACTGAAATGGCCAAAATGCACAAATTTATTGAGGTTACGCAAAACCCCCAATTTTCTAATATGGCGTAGGATGTAAATCCAAAATCAGAAAACCCTCAAATATGCGAAACAGTAATGCGAAATATCAGAAAACACCACCGACCAGTGGCCTACAGAAGGATTAAAGCATATGGAGAAGAAAAGAGACAGTATATATGATGTGTGATACAGAGATCCAACATCCAGGCCTATTTGATTCATATCCGGAAGCCATGACATCTTCCCAGACAGCATAGATGCATCTTGGAGGGACTAAGCCCGGGATAGTAGGGGTTACATCACGGGCATGAAAAACCTCCATTTTCCCTACAGCCTTACGATGGGAATACAACAATACAGAACATGCAGGACCAGTTGACAACCACAGGTGGCCATTTTCATGCTCGGGGCGAGGAAGACGACATACCTCAGATTTCTTCCCATCCGTTAGATCGCGATGGTCTCGACCGGTAGATGAGTATGGCCATAGGCTTACCTGAAAGAACCGAACTTATAGGAGGATTTCAGCAGAAAACCCTCCTCCTACCATGACTCTCGCCAGCCAGTGATGACAGGCAATCCTATCCCTAGTCCGTACGGTGGACTGCGGACGATCCTGGGAGTGGCACGAGAAAATATCGCCTGCAGAGAGAAAAACAGTGAGGGATTTGCGAATCCCTCGTCTCATCACCTCAATCCAGCGCCATAACCTATCCACCTGACAAAGATAGCCGCCCAAACAGGCTATCCTACGGGGACTACTGGATTTGACCATCCAATCCCGTCCACTCCCTCTTAATACGAGCGAATCCACCCGTCCAAACGAGCCCTAAGGGTGTATGGTCCTGACTTCACTTTGTGTTCACGTGTTGATGAGATTACTCCAACTCTCTCTGTCATATTGTCAAGAGTGCACAGGAAAAATTGTTTTTGATTTTGAATCTGAATGCTCCTGTCCTCCTCAAAACAGCAACCTTGGGTAACATATTGAAATGGGCTATCGCTCACCCAAGCTCGCTTTGTCAAGAAACAAGCCTTTAATGGATTCTACCTAGATATTTTTTTTAGCCATTTTAACTATAATCGTTTTTAAATCTTTTCTCGAGCTTCAGTGGATATATTGGAACTGCGATTGTACTTGAACTCGGCAAACTCTTGACTTTGAATGAGATTGTACAAGGGTTGGTGGGTCCAAATTGATCTAGTCTAGGGAGGCTAATGTCCAACTTTGAACTTGTGTAGACTAAAATGTCTACAAAATTTAAGGGCATGTTTGGAACATGGGATTAAATGGTATAGAACTACATTTGATCTTATTTATACTCCGATCCATAGCTCAAGTGGTAGACTGAGTGAAAGATACCTCATTTCAACACTGAGGTCTTGATATTGATTCCCTAGTGGGGGTGGCTAACAGTGATGTGTGAACTGACAGTGGGGTGTACTAACAAGCTAACAAATAAAAATAAAAATAAAAATAAAAATAAAAATCTTATTTATAAATTTCATCTAGCATTTGAAAATGATAAAAATGATTGAATTAATCTAAGTATCAAATCATCCAATCCCTACTAAGAGATTCGGTGGGATTTTTGGTAGATTTCAGTACATCTTTTGGCCCCACATTGATGCATGTGTTTTATCCACACTGTCCATTCATATGCACCCTTTACGTGCAGTACCCTAAGAGAATGTTAGTGGTTCAGTACGCAATACACATCCTAGGCAAGTCTCGTTCTATATTCCTATTTTGGAAACATGTTTGCTGATAGAATCTTTTAAGCATTTCACATTCGCCGGACTCCTCTTACCAGTTATGATATTTATGACCAAGTGCGTTTAATTGATTTTTCTGATTTTATACCAAGTGGGACAATGCTTCCATGTCTTGTAGTAGCCCACCTGAGTTTTGGGGATATGCCATTGTGGTCTTGTGAAACTGATGGACATAGTGGATTTATCATGAGCGTCTCTGTGGGCCCAACATAGCTAGGTCTTTAGTTCGAAAACTATGAACAACATGTAGGTGCACTATTTTGTGGTGGGGGATAACAGTGGATTTCTGGCCAGGGGCATGGATAAGTCACGCCGGAAATGGCCATTTTGGAAACATGTATGCTGATAGAAAATCTTTCAACCATTTTACACCAGCGGTACTCATGATCTACGTACTAATTATAATATTTCACTAGTTGGGTTTATTTTACTTTTTTACTAAGGCCTAACGTATTTTCTTATCTTTAAGAAACTTTCATATTCAGTTATGATTCCCACCTTGACTTTCTTGGCAATTTTCATACATTATGGTATCATGGTGGGGCCATAGAGTTATGATACCCTCAAAGGCCCCACCATGATAAGGGTGCTAAGTAAACTCTATGGCCCCACCATGATACCATAATATATGTCTTATTCACGCGGCCTATTGATTTTAGCAGCTTATTTTAGGGCATGAGCCCAAAATTGAAGTATATTCAAAGCTCAAATGGTCCACACTACATGCAAAACTGGATAATGAATCCCGCCATTGAAACCTTCCTAGGGCTCATAGTAATGTTTATTTGTCATCCAACCTATTCATTAAGCCCTCAAGAAGTTTTCAATGTCAGGCGTTCAATTCCCACTGTTTCCTATGGTGCAGTTCACCTAAGCTTTGGATATGATTCAATTTTAGCCTCATGCCATAGAATGAGCCAGTAATGGATGGACAGCTTGGATAAGACACATACATCGCTTTGGCCTCACTAAATATACTGAATATACTATTGGTACTCAGTACACAATCTGCATTCGAATAAATAGGGAAATTAACCATACTGGCCTCGATATATGGTCAAATTTTCCTAAAAAGATTCAACCTTTCAAATATTTTGAGGGTGGCCTTCTAACAAGTCTCCGAAAATTACTTGGACCAAAATGCCCTTTGTCCTTGGTTTAGTAGTTGTACAATTTTTCAGCGAATAAGAAGTTACATCATATTTAATGACATCTACGGAACCCTTTTTTGGGTGTGGGCAAGGCCCAACTCGTGGGGCCAACACTGATGTATGTGTATAATTTATGCTGCCCATCCTTCTTGCCATGTCATTTTAGGGTTAGGGCCCAAATATTAGCCTGATCCAATGCTCGTGTGACCTACATAATAGAAAATAATGGTGACTGTTGAAACTTTATAGGTTCATTGTGATGTTTGTTAGAAGTGGACACATACAAGTTAGGACTTTTTGAGCCCACGACAAGCTGGCTGACAAGGTGGATGGATCAGATCACCCCATTGTGGGCCTTAAGTTATGGTACTAATGGTTTGATAGAAAGGAAGTGTACACGTTGAAAACCACGATCCATACAACATGACAACCACGACTCATATAACCTGGCAACCACGACCCATGCAAACCACGACCCAATGGGTCCACATTGATGTATGTGTATAATTCATTCCGTTTATCCTTTTTGTCCTGTCATTTTACGGCTATGGCCCAAATATCAACTTGATCCAGTGCTTTTATGGCCCACAAAATTGAAAATAACGGTGACCGTTGAAAGTTTCTAGGCTCACTGTGATGCTTGTTAGAAGTGGACATTGCCAAAGTTAGTACTTTTTTGGGCCCACGCCGAGCTAGCCGACAAGGTGGATGGATCAGATCACCCCATTGTGGGCCTTAAGCTATGATAACAATGATTTGGTAGAAAAGAAAGTGAACACATTGAAACGATCCATACAACATAACAACCATGACAACTACGACCCATGCAAACCACGACCTAAACGGGCCCACACTGATGTATGTTTATAATCCATGTCGCCCATCCTTTTTGTCGTGTCATTTTAGGGCTAAGGCCTAAATATCAGCCTGATCTAGTGCTCGTGTGGCCCACATAATAAAAAATAATGGTGACTGTTGAAACTTTATAGGCTCACTGTGATGTTTGTTAGAAGTGGACACTGCTAAAGTTAGGACTCTTTGGGCCCACGGCAAGCTGGCCGACAAGGTGGATGGATCGGATCACTCCATCGTGGGACTTAGGATATGGTACCAATGGATAGGTAGTAAAGGAAGTGAACACGTTGAAAACCATGATCCATACAACATGACAACCATGACCCATATAACATGGCAAGTACGACCCATGTAAACCACGACCCAAATGGGCCCACATTGATGTATGTGTATAATCCATTCCGCCCATCCTTTTTGTCGTGTCATTTTAGGGTGTTCACACCCCAAGTATAGGGTTGTGATATAGTAGTAATCTCGGTAAGACCGAGGTTGAATCCACAGGGACTGAACCTTGTACGTAATCTGAAAGTTACTTGAACTAGAACTAGGCGAAGATGTAATCTAAATCAGGAAATTTTTAAGGGAATAATGATGAAATATTAGACTAAAACTTGTAAAATTCAAAGGTGGAAAACTAGGGTGCCAAGGATCCACTTGTAGAGATCAGAGAGATCTATGCTTGATTCATGAACACAACTGGATTTAGAGTCCCATCTTCATCCAGTTCAAAGATAATTCATTAAAATCCATATTTGAACTTCCTTCGATCCAGTGTTCAAGAGAAGAAAGGTATGAGAATTAGAAATGATTCCATCACAAAACCATGCCCATGAGACAAAGTAAACAACAGAATTTAGCCAATCCACATCCAATCTAACGGATGCATGAATGTTAGAAAGGATTCCATCATCCAACCATGCGCAGGATACAATGGTGAACAACAGGGTTTCCAAATTCACAAACCCTATAATGAAAAAAATATACTCAAAGATATCACAGATCTATTGTAATTTAAGTCACAACAAACCATTAAAAACTATGAATATTCTTTATAATCAAACTTAAATTAAGGAGAGTTCAACAACCATGAATCAAAGCAATAGAAAACCCCATCACGCTACAAGCTTCACCTCTTAGCCCTAGCTAAGAGGTTTAGCCAACCATAGACATGATTAGGCTAAAGACTCTTAAAGAAAATAACATCAAGGAAAGAAAAAACCGAAGAAGAAAGGAAAAACTCTGTGGCAGCCATCCACTCTTTCTCTCTCTCTCTCTCTCTCTCTCATCCGTTTCTTCACACGTCCCCGGATGTCCTCTCCACGTCCTCTCTCTCTCTCTCTCTCTCTCTCTCTCTCTCTCTCTCTCTCTCTCTCTCTCTCTTTATAGGTGTTTAGGTCGGTTGGAGTGGAGAACCGACTCCACTTTCGTAGTAAGAGGCGGTGACGTAGCAAAAGTGTTGAAGGAGCTACGGTTGGATGAGATTTTAGAACGGTGATCGTTGCAAAACGTGGATTCTGACTCCTTGGTGGGGTTCAAGACCCCTCTCTGAAGGTTCTGAACGGTTCAGATCATCCAACCGACCACAAACAGTGGCCCACAAAACCCTGCAATGTCCAAAAAATTGGACATGCGTACGTGCGAATTTCCTGCGCTACGTGTTTGGTGGGCCCCACAATGATGTTTTTTGGAAAATCCACCCTGCTTATTAGATTCCACGCGAAATTTCAGTCGGAAAGGAGTAGTTTTGGTCGAGTTTTGGTGCGGTCCACCGTATAAAATCAATTCGCCATCCATCTTGTATTTTCTGGTGATCCACATGTGTACGTGTGTATGGGGCCAAAAGGCCGCCATGGCTAGGGTCGTCCCTACCCCAAGGACGCAATGGACGGTCCAGATCATCTGTTTGGATGATGGGTGGGGCCCACTACCAAAACTCAATCGACGTGGTACAGTCGCTGTTTAAATTTTGAGGAAGTAGTTGGTCAGCCCTCTGTTTGACCAGATCTCATGTTCGGAGTGGCTCGCTTGCAATGTGCTATGTACACACATGTGAGCATTTGTGGTTCATCATGATGCGTGTGCAAAATCCACTCTGTCCATCCATTTTGCCACCCCATTTAAGGGGTTGAGACCAAAATTGGAGCATATCCAGATATCTGGTGGGCCTCAGATCGATGATTTATGGGTTGATCTACCCGTTGGACCACTTTCACAAGGATCCAATTGCTGAAATTCAACGTGTACGGTTTATTTAGGGTCCTCAAGTCAGATATAAAGTTTTGAGCCGAACGGATGGTGGGAGCCCTGTGATCTTGCATTCTGAATGACTTTTAGGCCCGTTTAAACCCAATCATTTGATTTTTTCAGATCTTTGGCGTGTAAATTCTTCGATCTCGGTCCCCTGGGGTCCTCCATTGCCTTGGTGATTTTGGATCATCAAATTCATGCATTTAGCACCATTTTTAGTCCAAGCTCCTAAATTCACCTTGCAGCACAAACACGATTAAAATAGAGCGTTAAATATTATCATGTACGGAAAATCAGGTAATAACTAGGGTTTAATATGCAAATATTTGACCCTCAACACAATCCCCAACCAGCATTTTGTTAGTCCCAAGCAAAGTATGCGAAAAATATTTTAAGAATTACGGACAAATTCTATAAACTCGAGTGATTTTTGAACAATAATCAAGTCAATAGAATTCTAAGATTCATGAATGTTGGGCATTACTTTCTCCTGAACTCAAGCATACGGTAACTTCATAGTCAAGTTCAAGTATTAATCCATTGATCAGAACAATTCTAAACATGAGTTCCATGGGTGTACAGTGAAACCTAAACTTATCACAATCAAAGACTAATTCTTTATTTTCATGATAACATTGATAATCACAGAGAACATTCAGGATAACTATAACCTAAACCAAAACTTGCCTTACAGTTCAATTTTCACTCTTCCAGCTTTTAATTTTTCCATCGATGGCTTTCATGCTATGTCAACCTTTTAAAGGTAAAGCCAAGGAGGGGAATCGAACCTTCACCTATAGGGAGTAAACCCATTCGCCCTTTCCGAAGACAACTATTTTTTTAGCTAGGTATTATTTTTTGTTTCTTTGAACATGATGGACAAATTCCTCAGGTTGTCTCCTTCTATGTCTAGTAGCTACCAGGTTAACAATTCAATATCGAACTGAAGCCTTAATGTGTAAGCTAGGTGTGACATGTGAAATCATGACTCAATCAATGTTTAAAACTTCTAATCATGGATTAACAATTCAAACTTATGGATTAACAATTCAAACTTAACTATGAAATCTAAAGATAGCTGAATCCAAGAGTCATAAATTACCAACATTACGTATCTTATATGTCTAAGTAAAAAATGGCAGTCAAAATCACTTCGAATTCACAAAAATATCCAGAAAAAGTTTAAAAATTTTCACAATTTTTGCTCAAGACTGAGAAAACACTGATTAGGTAACCTAATCTCCCATCCCAACCTAAAATTTACATTGTCCTCAATGTAAAGAGATAAACATGCAATGCAGGTGAGACAACGAAAGTAAAGGAAACGTGATGGAAAGATAGTACCTGATGATGGAGTTAAGCGGCTTTTTCTCAAAGAGATTTCAGCGTGAAGGTGGCTCGACACAAGAGGTAATCCAGCAAAAGAAAACTATCCGAAAACAATTGGAAAGCAAACTAACCTAGAACGACAAAAGCTAAACTACCCTAGTCCTATGAAAGCAATAAACCTACCTATACCTCCATCAGACTAGGAGATCAATCTTGGTAAACAGGATCATTCAGAGGCATGGACACGTCCTCTAAATCAAATTTCTTAACTAATGGCTTTAATCGATGTCCATTTACTTTAAACTCATTGCATTGTCTGGATTCTGAATCTCGACAGCCCCATGAGAATAAACATTGATAACAGTAAAAGGGCCGGTCCAACGAGATCAGAGCTTACCTAGAAAGAGATGTAACCGAGAATTATACAAAAGGACTTTCTGACCTAGTGTGAATGATTTTCGATGAATATGTTAGTTATGAAACGCTTCCATCCTGTCATTGTAAATTCTCGAGTTCTCATATGCATCGTTTCGGATTTCTTCAAGTTATTTAACTGAAGTTTGCATAGCGAGCCAGCTTCATCCAGATTAAAATTCAGATTTTTGATCTCCCAGTAGATTCTATTTTCCAACTCCACTGGAAAGTGACAAGCCTTCCCATAGATAAGTCTAAAGGGAGATATTCCAATAGGGGTCTTAAATGCAGTACGGTAAGCCCATAAGACATCGGTCAATCGGATTGACCAATCCTTCTGGTCAGGGTTAACCATCTTTTCCAAGATGTGTTTGATCTCCCTATTGAAAAGCTCATCTTGCCCACTTGTCTGTGGGTGGTAGGGGTGCTCACCTTATGAGAGATACCATGTTTCTTCATTAAACTCTCAAATGGTCTACTACAAAAATGTGAGCCCCCATCACTAATGATGGCTCAAGGCGTTCCAAACTGGGAAAGGATGTTCTCTTTTAAAAATTTAATGATCGTACAATGGTCATTGCTTCAACACAGAATCACTTCAACCCATTTAGTGACATAGTTTACGGTGAGCAAAATGTATAGATTTCCAAAGAATTGGGGGAATTGTCCCATGAAATCGATGCCCCAACAATCAAATGCTTCAATGATAAGGATTAGATTCAAGGGAATCATATTTTGATAGGACAACGCCCCCAATTTCTGACAACGCTCATAAGCTTTGCAAAACTCATTAGTGTCCCTAAACATAGTGGGCCAGTAAAAGCCACACTGCAGAATCTTGGACATGGTCTTTTTATCAAAAAAGTGACCACCACAGGCTTGTGAGTGACATAAGGAGATGACACTCTGATGCTCATCGTCTGACACACATCTCCTTAAGATTTGGTCTAAGCAATATTTAAATAAATATGAATCATCCTAGAAAAAGTTGCGCACTTTGGCGAAAAATTTCTTCTTATCTTGCGCAGTCCAATGTGTCGGTATGAAACCTGTGGCAAAATAATTAGCAATATCAGCAAACAAAGGTGAATAGGAGACTCTGAACAATTGTTCATTATGGGAACATGTCATTGATATGTGCCGGGCTCAAGGGAATCAGAGGGATTAAGGCGGAAACATGGTTAGCCATACTCTCTACTTCCTTTTTATCTTAATTTCTAAATCAAATTCTTGGAGTAGAAGGATCCATCTTATCAGGCGAGGCTTAGCATCATTATTAGCAAGAAGATACTTGAGCGCCATATGATCTGTGTAAATGATGATCTTGGATCCGATTAAGTAGGAACTAAATTTGTCCAAAGTGAACACTACGGCTAAAAGTTCCTTTTCCATAGTCGAGTAGTTCACTTGGGCAGAATTTAGAGTCTTACTTGGGTAATGAATAACGCAGGGCTTCTTTTATTTTCTCTGGCCTAAAACCGCCCCAAGAGCATAATCAGATGAATCGCACATAAGATTAAAAGGAAGGCTCCAGTCGGGTCGCTGAATGATAGGTGCAGTAGTTAACATGCCCTTGAGCTTAGTGAAAGCTTCCTGGCATGGCTCGGTCCACTCTTATGTTGCATCCTTTGAAGTAGATTACATAGAGGACGAGAGATGAGACTAAAGTCCTTTATGAATTGTCTGTAAAACCAGTGTGTCTAAGAAGGATCACACATCTCGTATGTTCGTGGTGGAGGAGGGTTAGAGATAAGATCGGTTTTAGCCTTATCAACCTTGATTCCTTTGGACGAGATGATATGTCTAAGGACAATTCTCTTGTGAACCGTGAAAATGACACCTCTCCCAATTAAGTACCAAATTCTTTTCTTCACATTTTTTCAGCACACATTTAAGACTCTCTAAGCACTCGCTAAAATATGGACCGAAGACAGAGAAATCGTCATGAAGACCTATAGATATTGCCCCACCATATCAGAAAAGATACTCATCATACATCACCGAAAAGTGGCAGGAGCATTACATAATCCAAATGACATCCTTTGGTAAGCAAAGGTACCATAGAGACATGTAAGTGTAGTCTTTTCTTGATCTTTAGGGGCTATGTCTATCTGATTGTAGCCCAAATACCCGTCAAGGAAACAGTAATAGGAATGACCAGCTAGCCTTTCCAAGATCGGATCATTGAAGGGCAAAGAAAAGTGGTCCTTCCTCGTGACGGTATTCAACTTCTTGTAGTCAATGCACATTCTCCAACCAGTAGTAACTCTAGTTGGCACGAGTTCATTATTGGCATTGGCTACGATGGTGATTCCGAACTTCTTAGTAACCACCTGAGTTGGACTCACCACTGACTATTGGATATAGGGTATATGATACCTACATCCAATAGTTTAAGAACCTCGGCCTTAACCACTTTTTTCATGTTTGGATTTAGTCTACGTTGTGATTGCCGACAGGGCTTCGTATTATCCTCGAGATAAATGCGGTGAGTATAAACTGAAGGGTCAATTCCCTTGAGGTTCGCAATCGTCCATCCAAGGGCTCCCTTATGCTCAATGAGAGTAGATATAAGCATACTCTCCTGTTCTTTCTCCATGTGGGTAGAAATCACCACCGGGTATGTCTCATCTTGACCTAAATAGATATATTTCAAATCAGAGGGCAAATGTTTTAGGTTAAACTTCGGTGACTTAAGGTTAAACGACAGAGGCACTTCCTTAGTTTGGGGCAATTCTTCAAATTGTGGCCTCCACCGGTTAACTCAAGTACCGGCACAGTATCAAGCATGACAACCATCTCCCTAATCATGTCATCATCAAAATCATGGGAGAGGGCCAGAGGATAAGGTCAGAGGCATTCTATCGTCCATGAAAGAGTCAATCATGTTAATGTCGTGGAAATCGTCATCATCCTCTAACCGTCTGTCCGTGTTGAAAAAGATGTTTAACTCCAATGTCAGATTCCCAAAAGGCATACTCATGACACCATTCCTGTAATTGATAATTACGTTTGAAGTGGCAAGGAATGGGCGACCAAGAATGACGGGAATTTGAGTGCTTATGTTATTGATGGGTTCGTTATCCAGGACGATAAAATCTACAAGGTAGTAAAATTTGTCAACCTGGACCAATAGATCCTCAATTATCCCTCTCGGTATACGAACAAAGCGTCAGTAAGTTGTAATGTAGTTAAAGTGGTCTTAATTCACCAAATTCTAACTGATTGTATACCGAGTAGGGAATCAGATTGACGCTCGCTACTAAGTCAAGAAGTGTGTGCTCAATTCGATAGTTTTCGATTACGCATGATATGGTTAGGCTACTAGGATCTTTGAATTTCTGCAGCATATCTTGCTTTAGGATGACACTCACTTTCTCAGTCAAGAAGATTTTCTTTTGAATATTTTGCAATTTTTTAGTCGTACACAAGTCTTTCAGGAATTTGGCATATGAAGGTATTTGTTTCACGACATCAAGTAGAGAGAATGTTGACTTTCACTTATTTCAAACACCTCTAAAATATCCTGAGAGTTAGAGAGAGGTTTTGTTGCAACCAACCGTTGGGAAAATGGAGCAACTGGCTTCCCTTGAGGTTCTAGTTCTAATTCTCGTGAAGTATGGCTAGATTCATCGTCTTTGTCCTCTTTCGGTTCCTTAGGCTTTTCACCCTTACTGGAATAGATTTGTCAATTATCTTCCCACTCTTAAGAGTGGTGATAGACTTATCTTGCTCCATCTGATTTGAAGAGCTTGGATCACTTATCTCACATTGCGGTTTAGGATTGGGAGAGGTTGAGCAGGAGCAGGAAGCATCCCCTTTCCCCCAATTGTTAATCGTGACTCTATTCTTTGATATAGATGTCGTAAGTGATCCCAAAGCCGCTCTGATGTTCTGGTTGAGTAGCTCTTAGTCTCGAATATATTTTGAATCGGATCCTCTTAAGGTTTCACTTGATTTGGAATTTGATTGAAGAAACCTTGAGGGGTAGCTGTTTGTCCATTCCTCCAACTAAAGTTTGGATGATTTCTCTAACTAGGATTGTATATATTGGAGGTAGGTCTATTGAAAGGTCTTTGGTAATTGTTCACGACATTGGATCCTCATTCAGTAACCCTCAAGAGGGTGGTATTGTTGGACAATTTTCAGTTGTGGAATGTTGCCATCACAAATACCGCAACAGTTTCATTAACCTTATCCTTCTTTAATTCCATGGCCTCGAATTTCCTTATGAGATAGTCACTTTAAAATTGATATATCGTCCTCTTTCCGGAGATACATTCCACCCTTCCTTAGATTGAGTCGGCCTAGCCATGGTGCTTGATTTTGGGTATGTGTCCCATGATTGTGCGTTTTCAACAAGTCTATCCAAGTAGTGTTCACTCCCCAAGTATAGGGTTGTGATGTAGTAATAAACTCGGTAAGATCGAGGTCGAATCCCACGAGGACTGGTCGTTACAATTCAAATCTGTGATTCTCCTTAACTAATTCAACAAATAATGGAACAAATTACTAACACAAATCTATGAAAAAAAACAATTGAGAATAAGGAAGAAAATTCAATCAGAGAGAGCACTAGGACTTTCGAATCCACCCCTAATATCCTAACCATTGTTTTGTCTGTTAATTCACCTTAAATTAGATTGATCAACTTATCTAGAGAAAGCACAATCTGTGTCCTTAATCGGGCATACAGATTGTCTAATTCCTTCAAGCAATGCCATGAATAAATATCCCATGTCCAAATCGGGCATATGGAATATACAGTTCAGTAAAGCACCCTGTTTCTTCCTCTACAGGAACCTGTTCATGATCAGATACAAGCACCTAGAATAAGCATCCAGACCACATCCATCCATAGACTCTGATCAAGTTCATAGATGGAGAAGTATAGAAATTAAAGCAATCAAGCACACTAGGGAAAGAAACAAATCAATCTTAATTAAAGTAAAATCAACATAGAACAAAGGGTATTCAAATTAGGGGTTCCATCTCAGCCCTAGCTGAGAGATTAGTTACCCATAAACTCCATTAAACAAATGGATAAATAAAAATAAAAATTCATAAAAGGAATTTCAAACCAATTTCTCTCTCTCTTCTTTCTTCTCTTTCTTCTCTCCCTTGCTGTAGATCTGGGGCTCCTCCCTGGTTCTGAATCCTTTTCCCATGTCCAAGACTCCTTTTTTATAGTTGCTGGAAAGCTGGATCAGTGGCAGAGTTGTAGCAGGACATGGAGTGAAAATTTTCGCAACCATGATCGGTGGGCCCCACCGAAGTGTTTTCTGGAAAATCCACCCCGTCCATTGGATTCAGGACGAAATTTCAGTCAAGAATGGGTGGTTTTGAACGTTCATTAACGCGGCCCAGAGAAGAAAACACGAAGAGATCAGTTTTGAACGTTGCACGGCAGCCCTTTTCTGGCCTCTGTATCATGCACGTGTGTACGCATGGGAATGGAATATCAGCATGGGTTTGTAGTGCTCGCGGCCCTCTACACGATGAACGGCTCGAATCAGTCGTACGGGTGACGGGTGGGGCCCACAGTGCTTCGCAAAAACGGCCAGCGGCCGGTCGTTCGCTGCTGCACAACGCGGACGCGGATTTTCTGCGGAAATGGTGGGGCCCACTGTGATGTTTTGTTGGGAAATCCACTCCGTCCATTTGATTTGGCTCGGAAAACTACTCAGACCTGATCGGTTTTGGATCGAAATAGTGATAGCCCATGGTTTTCTCACCCGACCGTTCGTCTGGTGTTTGAACGGTTGAAATCGAATACATGCCTCTTTTCAGAAATTCCAACACCTAGGCCATGATAACAGCCTTCATTTAGTGCTGATAGACGGTCCGGATCGGCGGTTTGATGGACGGTGTGGACCCACAATCGAAACCCAAATCACCCAGAGAAGACGCTGCGTCTTCTCGGTTTGAGAAGACGCTGCGAGCGCGGGTCAGCGGTCCGTTTGACCGGCTGGCGGTCCGGTGCATGGCGGTGTTAATGTACATGATGTACATGCATCACGTATAGGATCCACTATGATGTTGTTTCCGAAATCCAATTCGTCCATTCCTTTTCTCAAACTATTTTAGGCGTTGAGTCCAAAATTTAGCCAATTCCAGATATCAGGTGGGCCCAGAATCGATAATTATTAGGCTGATCTGACCGTTGGACCACTTCCCGAGATCTTCAAGGGCTGAAATTTAATATGTACGGTTGATTTACGGCCCCCATCACATGTATGAAGTTTTGAGTTGATCGGATGGCGGGAAACATGTGATCTTGCATTCTGGACCCTTTTCGGGCTCCTTTGGCTTGCTTTCCTCAGATCCCAGGCGTGTAAAATCTTTATTATTGGTTCTCTGGGGTCTATCCCGTGCTCAGGTGGCTTTGGATTATCAAATCCATGCTTTTATTCCTCTTTTCAGTCCAACACTCATTATTACATCCTGCAATGAAAATACGATTAAAATATTTCATTAAGCCTTATCAGGTATGTAGATTTAGGCAATTACTGGGGTCTGATATGTAATATTCGACCCTGATCACAACCCCCAACTAGCATTTTGCTAGTCCCGAGCAAAACATGCGAAAAATAATTTCGGAAATAAAAGACAATTCCTGTAAATTCAAGTGACTTGTGAACAGATAGTCGAGATGTGATCATTCTACGATTCATGCATAGTGAGTGGAATTTTCTCCTAGAGTCAAGTTCACTGTAAATTTCATAAACAAGTTCAAACTATTAAACCATGAATTAGAATAATTCTAAAACATTGAGTTTCATGAGTGTATAGTGTCATCTCAGCTTTCAACCATTAAGAGATTCAATTGTCAATTTCATGATATCATTGGTAATTAACAACGGAGCTCATGTCACCCAAAACTGGAACCAACACTTGCCTTACAGATTAACCTTTCATTCTACCATTTTTTTTTTGATTTTCTTTATGAATAGTATGCCAAGGAGGAGAATCAAATCTGCACCTATAGGGAGCAAACCTATGGTGAAAATTGTCGCCTAAATCTTTTCTTATGTCAACTATGAGGAATCGAATCTTCATCTATAGGGAGCAAACCTATGATGACGATTATGCGACTTATTCTTTCAATTCTTCTTTATAGACTGATGCTAAAAATTTTGTTTTTCAGGCTGGTTCCCTTCATGCTTAGTGATTACCATGTTATCAATTAATATCGAACTGAAAACTTAATGTGTAAACGAGATTTGATATGTGAAATCATAGCTCAATCAATGTTTACAACTTCTAATCGTAGATTAACAATTCAAACTTAAGTGTGAAATCTACCAGACAACCGTATCCAAGAGTCATAAATTTCTCACATTCTGAATCTTGTAATTTCAAAATCACAACTATCCTTCAAAATCACTTTGAATTCAATAGAAATTCCAGAAAAATTTTAAAAATTTTCACAATTTTTCGCTCAAAACCAAGAAAATACTGATTAGGTAACCTAATATCCCACCCCCAACCTAAAATCTACATTGTCCTCAATGTAAAAGAAACAAGCATGCAATGTAGATGAGAAAAAGGAAAGAGGAGTGAGGGAAAGATAGTACCTGGATAAAGAATCAAGAGACTTTCCCAAAAATATCAACGTAAAAGTAGGTCAGCACAAGAGAGAAATAAAATAAAATCACAAAAAGTAAAAAAAAAAAACCTACCTATACCACTTTCGCAGGTGCTCTCGATTGCATTTAGCGTATGCAACAAGCCTTTAAACCCCTAGGTTACCCCTAGTGGACGAGTTGTAGTCTCGTGAGGGTTTGCAGTAATGTTACCCACAAACATTGAACTAACTAACAAAAACGAATTAGAATGAAATGCTAGGTTGCCTCCCAGGAGCGCTAAGTTTAACGTCTTCAGCCAGACAAAAACGGACCATGAATTCATTAATCTTTAAGACCAGGGTCAGTCAAAGAACTTACCTCAACACGTGGTTAACCAATCCTAGACAAGTGATGTGAGTTCCCCTGAGCTGTGCTATCTGCAATGAGGTAACTGACACTGTCGTCAAATAATTTAAGGACTTCTGCTCGAACAACTTCTTCCATGTTAGGATCATGCTTCCTTTGTATTTTACGTGACATTTCCACAGCATGATCCTTACATACAGTGGGGCACACTCCTTGTATTTCTGCTATCTTCCGTTCAATTGCTGCCTTATATGTTCGAAGAACATTAAGCGACCTGTTCTCTTTTGCCTTCTCAGAGTTAGAAGCTGTGTTGTCAGGAAGAGTCTCAGAGGGATGAAGAGGTTCCACTTTCGCTCTCCATTTTTCAGTCTCCAATATAGGAGTAGAGTCGAGCAGTGCATTGACTTCGTGGATGGGACTATCTATGTCAAAATTCGTGCCATGTTGTGCTAAGCAGGTCTCAAGTGGATCTTCAAAAGATTTACGGAAGGAGTCCTGCACTAGACTCTCGATCATGTCCACTTCAAATATGTCGTCCAAATTCGCGGGTTGTTGTCCTACATTAAAAACATTGAGTTTAATATTCATGTTACTAAATGACAACTTCATAACTCCATTCCTGCAATTTATAATAACATTAGATGTGGCAAAAAATGGACGACCCAAAATGACTGGGATCTGACTATGAGGATTCTGAACAGGCTGAGTATCTATAACTATGAAATCCACTGGAAAATAAAATTTGTCAACCTGGATTAGCACATCTTCAATAATACCCCGGGGTACCTTGACAGATCTATCAGCTAGTTGTAATGTTATTTTAGTCGGTTTCAACTCACCAAGTCCTAGCTGCTCATAAACCGAATATGGTAACAAATTGATGCTCGCCCCCAAATCAAGTAATGCCTTCCCGATTTTATGATCTCTTATGCCGCAAGAGATGGTAGGAGCTCCTGGATCCCTAAATTTAGGAGGGGTGTTATGTTGAATCATGGAGCTGAGCTGCTCTGCAAGGAAGACTTTCTTATGAACATTCTGCTTACGCTTTTGAGTGCATAAATCTTTAAGGAACTTAGCATAAGCAGGGACTTGCTTGATAGCGTCAAGCAACGGGATGTTGACTTGTACTTTTTTAAACACATCCAGGATTTCATCAAAATTGTTTCTTTTCTTCATTGGTGCCAGACGTTGAGGAAAAGGTGCTTTGGGCACGTAAGGTGGCACGTCAGCGGCTCTTGGAGAGTCAGAGAGTTTTTGGATTTTGGATGCATTGGTTTCTCTCTGCTTCACTTTGATTTGATTCATCCCTAGGTATCTCTATTTTGTTGTCAATCTATTTGCTTGACTTAAGGGTAGTGATTGATTTGGCTTGCTCGTGATATTGCCCTTGGTTGAAATTAGAGCCAATCTCATATTGTCCCTTTGGATTAGCCACAGGTTGGCCAGGGAACTTACCCTTCTCTCTCTCACTCAAGGTGGCAGCTAGTTGACCCATTTGTACTTCCAGCTTGGTAATGGATTGTGCATTTGCATGTAAGCTTTGCTGGTTGGTTAGTAAGGTTTGTTGGGTGTCTTTTTGGAATTGGAGAGAACTCTGCATAAAAAGATGGAGTGTATCCTCAAGAGATGGTTTCCTTGATTGTGCAGGCAGTTGTTGATATTGCGAAAACTGCTGAGGTTGCATAGGAGGATTTCCAGATGGTCCTCCTTGTTGCGATCCTTTTGTCCAAGAAAAATTTGGATGCCTAGCCCACCCTGGGTTGTACGTGTTCGAGTAAGGATCATTCCCAGGTTTCTGAAAGGTGTTCAAAGCATGAACTTGTTCAGAGAGGAATTCTGGAAATGTTGTACCAGATGGGCAAGATTGCGTAGGATGGGAAGGACTAGAACATATGGCACAAGCCTCGGCTTGAGTTGTTTGTAGAGGTCTATTATCCAACATCAGAGTATCAACCTTCTTTGTCAGGCCATCAATCTTGGCATGGAGATCTGGTGTGACTCCTATCTCATATATGCCACCTCTCTTTTGTGGTTGGGAACTTCTTTCACCTCTATCTGAATAGTCCCATTGCTGGGAGTTTTCACACAAGGTTTCAAAGAATTTCCACGCTTCGGTATCGCTCTTGGTCATGAAGGACCCTCCAATGGTGGCATCAACTATGCGACGGTTCTGGGGTGTCAGACCGTCATAAAAGTATTGCACTTGTTGCCACTTCTCAAAACCGTGGTGTGGACATTTAAGAAGCAAGTCCTTCCATCTTTCCCAACATTCATGAAAGTGCTCTCCCTCTTTTTGTGTGAAATTAGTGATTTCTCTACGGAGAGCATTAGTTTTGTGAACAGGGAAGAACTTGTTTAAGAACTTCCTAGACAATTGGTCCCATGTAGTGATAGACCCAACTTCTAGAGAATTCAACCATGCTTTCGCCTTATCCTTCAAAGAAAAAGGAAACAGGCGTAGGCGGATCGAATCGTCTGAAAAGTTTTGGTATTTAAAGGTGGAGCAAATGTCTAGGAATTCTTTCACATGATGATATGGGTCCTCCTTGTCTAACCCATAAAAGGAAGGCAACAACTGTATGACCCCAGTCTTGAGTTCAAAGTGTGCTGCCGTGGTGGTAGGCAACACTACACATGAAGGCGCATTGAATTGGACAGGAGCTGAATAATCTCTAAGAGTTTTAGTTCCATTCTCTTCTGCCATTTCAACTGGGATGTCTTTCAATCTTCTATGGAATGTTCTTTCTATTTCAGGATCACAAGATGCTAATTCTATATCTAGAGATCTACGTCCTAGCATAAACTAAGTAACAACCTAAGAAAAAGAAAACTAGAACTAGAAGCTATGATATAAAAAAAACAAGTTTAAACTATGTAAGTAAGAATGGGAAGAAAGAACCCGGAAAAAGGAGATGATTGATGTCAGAAGATTTAAGAAGCTCCTCCTTCACTTAGTAGCTTTCTTCCTCAATTCCTGAAAATAGAACAAAAACAAATCAAGTTTCCTAAATTAATGATAACAAAAATCCTAAGCAAAGGTTAATTTCTAAAAAAGAAAGTTTCTAAAAAACAACAAGAAGAGTTAGTTTCTAAAAGGGAAAGAAAAATTTCTAAAACTAGAAAATAAGAAGTTACTTAAGAGAAAAATCTAAATCTAAAAAAAAAAAAACAAAAAATTCAAAAGAAATTCTAAAATTAGAAATTTTCTAAAAAGTAAAAACCTAATTCTAAAATAAAAAATAGAAAAAGTAAAGAATTTAGAAAGGGATTACCAAATTAGAAGTTTATCTCAGGACCCTACAAAATAGGAAAGAGGTTAATTTCTAAAATAAAGAAAAGAACTCTAAGTTAGTAAAATCCTAAGCTATGAATTATGATAAGAGAGAATCCTAAATTCAATATGGATCGAAACAGTCCCCGGCAACGGTGCCAAAAACTTGTTCACTCCCCAAGTATAGGGTTGTGATGTAGTAATAAACTCGGTAAGATCGAGGTCGAATCCCACGAGGACTGGTCGTTACAATTCAAATCTGTGATTCTCCTTAACTAATTCAACAAATAATGGAGCAATTTACTAACACAAATCTATGAAAAAAAACAATTGAGAATAAAGAAGAAAATTCAATCAGAGAGAGCACTAGGACTTTCGAATCCACCCCTAATTATCCTAACCATTGTTTTGTCTGTTAATTCACCTTAAATTAGATTGATCAACTTATCTAGAGAAAGCACAATCTGTGTCCTTAATCGGGCATACAGATTGTCTAATTCCTTCAAGCAATGCCATGAATAACATATCCCATATCCAAATTGGGCATATGGAATATGCAGTTCAGTAAAGCACCCTGTTTCTTCCTCTACAGGAACCTGTTCATGATCAGATACAAGCACCTAGAATAAGCATCGGACCGCATCACGTATAGGATCCACTATGATGTTGTTTCCGAAATCTAATCCGTCCATTCCTTTCTCTAATTTTAGCGTTGAGTCCAAAATTTAGCCAATTCCAGATATCAGGTGGGCCCAGAATCGATAATTATTGGGCTGATCTGACCGTTGGACCACTTCCCGAGATCTTTAAGGGCTGAAATTTAATATGTACGGTTGATTTACGGCCCCTATCACATGTATGAAGTTTTGAGTTGATCGGATGGCGGGAAACATGTGATCTTGCATTCTGGACCCTTTTCGGGCTCCTTTGGCTTGCTTTCCTCAGATCCCAGGTGTGTAAAATCTTTATTATTGGTTCTCTGGGGTCCATCCCGTGCTCAAGTGGCTTTGGATCATCAAATCCATGCTTTTATTCCTCTTTTCAGTCCAACACTCATTATTACATCCTGCAATGAAAATACGATTAAAATATTTCATTAAGCCTTATCAGGTATGTAGATTTAGGCAATTACTGGGGTCTGATATGTAATATTCGACCCTGATCAGTAGTCTCACACATCATCAACATTTTTATTCATGAATTCCCTATTGCACATCGTCTCAACCAGTTGGCGCATGGAAGATATCAGTCCATCATAGAAAAAGTGTGTAATGCCCCATGTTTCAAAACCGTGTTGTGGGCATGAATTAAGAAGATCCTTAAACCTTTCCCAACATTGGAAGAATGTTTCTTCCTCCTTTTGGGCAAAGTTCATGATTGATTTTCTAAGGGTGTTCGTTTTATGATGTGGAAAAATTTCTTTATGAACTCCCTTTGCGTATCATTCCTTGTGCCAATAGATCTAGGATGTAGTGAATGCAACCACGTCTTAACTTTCTATTTCAAAGAAAAGGGAAAGAGTTTCAGTCTGATTGTGTCATCAGATACGTTTGGAAAATATAAAGTGGTTATGATCTCATCAAACTCTTTCAGGTGTAGATATGGATTTTCTGACTCAAGCCCATGAAATTTAGGAATGAGTTAGATCACCCCTGGCTTGATATCCATGTGTCCCATATTCTCAGGAAAACCATGCATGAGGGCGTACTCACCCCGCCGGTTGTAAATAATCTCGTAAAGTACGAGGCGGGGGTGCTTGATGCACCTTATTCTCATCCTGGATGTCCTCCACCTTAGGTTGGGGTAGAAAAGGTTGGTCTGTAGCCATTACTTCAATTAACTCTGGGGATCTAGAGTGGCGTTTAATTCTGCGATGGATAATCAACCCCTCAACCAATCCTTCTTCAGTCAAGAGATGTCGAGTGTTGTCACGGACCCACTTGGGCATGAAACACTCGCAACCCTCAATTTAGATTCTAAACCTAACCTAAAAGAAAGAAAGGAAATAGAAATCTAGAAAGAAAGAAGAAAAGAGTTGGAAAGAAGTTACCATATTCGAAGTTCCTCAGTTAAAACCCTGCAAAACAAAATAAAACAAGTCAGTTTCTAAAAATAAGAAGTCTAAAGTTAGAAAGTTCCTAAAATAGAAAGTTAACTTCTAAAAATTGAAAATAGAAAGTTTCTGAAAACTAAATTAGGAAACTTCTAAACCTAAAATAAAAAGTAAGTTAGTTTCTAAAATGAATAAAAGAAAACCTAGAATTAGAAAGTTTCTATAAAACAATTCCTAATCGAGAAATATAAATGATGAAAAATTAGAAAGAGATTACCAATTTAGAAAGCTTATATCAAGGTCCTACAAAATAAGAAAATTAGGTTAGTTTCTAGAAATCAAATAAAAAAAACCTAAATCTAGAAAAACCCTAAGCTTAACCTAATTTTAAAACTAGTTAATCTTAAAAGAACGTAATTGTCAGTTCCCGGCAACGGCGTCAAAAACTTATTCACACCCCAAGTATGGGGTTGCAATCTAGTAATAATCTCGGTAAGACCGAGGTCGAACCCACATGGACTGAACCTTGTACGTAATCTGAAAGTAACTTGAACTAGAACTAAGCGAAGATGTAATCTAAATCAAGAAAATTTTAAGGGAATAATAATGAAATATTAGACTAAAACCTATAAAATTTAAAGGTGGGAAACTAGGGTGCCAAGGATCCACTTGTAGAGATCAAGGAGATCTATGCTTGATTCATGAACACAACTCAATTTAGAGTCCCATCTTCATCTAGTTGAAAGCTAATTCATTAAAATCCATATCCGAACTTCCTTCGATTAAGTTTTCAAGAGATGAGAGGTATAGGAATTAGAATTGATTACATCACAAAACCATGCCCATGAGACAAAGCAAACAACAGAATTTAGCCAATCCACATCCAATCTAAGAGATGCATGAATGTTAGGAAGGATTCCATCATCCAACCATGCCCAGGAGACGATGGTGAACAATAGGGTTCTCGAATTCACAAACCCTATAATGAAAAGAACATACACAAAGCTATCATAGATCTATTGTAATTTAAGTCACAACAAACCATTAAAAACTATGAATATTCCTTGTAATCAAATTTAAATTAAAGAGAGTTCAACAACCATGAATCAAAGCAATAGAAAACCCCATCACGCTACAAGCTTCACCTCTTAGCCCTAGCTAAGAGGTTTAGCCAACCATAGACATGATTAGGCTAAAGACTCTTAAAGAAAATAACATCAAGGAAAGAAAAAATCGAAGAAGGAAGGAAAAGCTCTGTGGCAGTCGTCCACTCTCTCTCTCTCTCTCTCTCTCTCTCTCTCTCTCTCTCTCAACTATTTCTTCTCATGTCCCCGGATGCCCTCTCCATGTCCTCTCTCTCTCCTTTTATCGGTGTTTAGGTCAGTTAGAGCGGAGAACCGACTCCACTTTCGTAGCAAGAGGCAGTGACGCAGCAAAAGAGTAGAAGCAACTACGTTTGGATGAGATTTTAGAACGGTGATCGTTGCAAACGTGGATTCTGACTCCTTGGTGGGGTTCAGGACCCCCCTTTGAAGGTTCTGAACTATTCAGATCATCCAACCGACCAAAAATGGTGGCCCACAACACCACGCAACGTTCGAAAAAATTGGACGTGCGTACGGTGCGAAATTTCCTACGCTGACGTGTTCGGTGGGCCCCATAGTGATGTTTTCTAGAAAATCCACCCCACTAATTAGATTTCTGGTGAAATTTCAATTGAAAAGGAGTAGTTTTGGTTGAGTTTTGGTACGGTCCACTATATAAAATCAATTCGTCGTTCATCCTGCTTTTTCTAGTGATCCTCGTGTGTACGTGTGTATGGGGCTAAAAGGCCACCATGGCTAGGGTCATCCCTACCCCAAGGATGCAATGGACAACCCAGATCATCCGTTTGGATGATGGGTGGGGCCCACTATCAAAACCCAATCGTCGTGGTGCGGTCGCTGTTTGAATTTTTAAAATTTGAGGAAGTAGTCGGTCAGCCCTCTGTTTGACCAGATCCCATGTCTGGTGTGCCTCGCGTGCACATGTGCTATGTACACACAGGTGAGCATTTGGGGTCCATCTTGATGCGTGCATGAAATCCACTCCGTCCATCCATTTTGCTACCCCATTTAAGGGGTTGTGACCAAAATTGGAGCAGATCCAAATATCCAGTGGGCCCCAGATCGATGATTTATGGGCATATCCACAAGGATCCAATGACTGAAATTCGACATGTACAATTAATTTAGGGTCATCAGGTCAGATATAAAGTTTCGACCCGAACGGATTGTGAGAATCCTGTGATCTTGCATTCTGGATGACTTTCAGGCCCGTTTAAACCCAATCACTTGATTTTCTCAGACCTTTGGTGTGTAAATTCTTCGATCTCGGTCCCTTGGGGTCTGTCCCTTACCTTGGTGATTCTGGAGGATCAAATCCATGCATTTAGCACACTTTTCAGTCCAAGCTCCTAAATTCACCTTGCAACACAAACACGATTAAAATAGAGCATTAACTATTATCATGTACGTAAAATCAGGTAATAACTGGGGTATAATATGCAATATTTATCCCTTAACATAGGGCTAGGGCCCAAATGTCAGCCCGATCCAGTGCTTTTGTGACCCACAAAATAGAAAATAATGGTGACTTTTGAAATTTTCCAGGCTCTCTGTGATGTTTATTAGAAGTGAACTTGTAACGCCCTGAAAATCGGGGGTCGAGTATAACTCAACTCCCGAGTTCCAACGCATCACTTATGCAACATAAATAATGCTGATTAAATGTTGTCTGTGTTAGAACAATAAACATGAGTGAGATTATACCAAAAATAGTAATTCATACTCCAGATCATTAGTATAAAGGCAAGTGGAAGACTGAACTACATATACATGTATGAAATGAAACAAAAATAATTTTTTTTCTCCAGAGTATGAGTCTATCTGAGTTACCATATACATATGTTTATTTTGTAAACAAAATGTCAAAAATAATCTAAGAGGCGATCCCTGCAAATCCCATCAGTGCGGCAGACTAGTCGAAGCCGCCATAGTACTGCATATACGAGAACTCCTCCTGGTCCTCGTCATAATCAGGCTCCGCCTCCTGAGTCGTCGGCTCTTCTAAACCTGAGACAGAGTCTGGTTGGTATGCGCAACACCGTCCCGTAACGTGGGAGTGAGTAGCTAACTCAGTGGAACAATAAAGCATAGGTTAACATGTTATCAACACAGTCAAGCAGTAATGATAAAGCAGTAAAATCAAACACTCCTAGCTACTCTTATTAATGCAAGTATGGATGCAGGTATGATGGATGCCCTCACCACACCCTCCCTCGTGCGACACCATCTCACATTCGCGGCATGCTTTCATCCCTCAGTGCTCCACATCTTCCTGGTACATGCAATGCATGATGAGCATGATTACCGAGTTTTTAATTAGTCCATTTCAAACAGCAGGATTGGGAAACTAAGGTACCTCCCTTGTATCATTCCCAAACATGATCCATTCTAGGGTCGTCAGTCCTAGTTAATATCAAACGATGGTGTGTTTTCTAGGTCACTGCAAAGGCTGCCAGGGCTGTTACGCACAAAGGTTACACCACTCCACCATCACCTCTTAAACGATTCATCACAATACAAAAACAGGCCTAGTTCATACTCTATATACCGCGGCAAACCCTAAGGCTCACTGCGATTTCAGAGTATACTTGAGGTCACTACAAAGGGCTGCCAGGGCTGTTATGCACAAAGGTTGTACCGCTCCCCCATCACTTTATCAATGTAGGCCGACGCACGAATATAGTGTCCCATACCACCATAATCGGCTCACGAGTCTGGTTGCTCACTGGTCACTATGGGGAGACACGTGGCCCCAGCGTAGGCCGACAGCTCGACCACGGTGTCTCATACCACCATGCTCGGCTCATGAGTCTTAGCAGATCGAGGTATCATGGTTAACGGGATTCTCACTGGTAAGTTTGGTACCCTAGGTTCAAGCATTAACGACCAAACATGGTGAACATACATAAGACACACGGGTTACTTAACGTGCTCGGCTAGCTCGAGCGCACAACAAGTTGAGCGATATGAAGCGCAAAAGCACTTCTGTGGCCAACCACTATCGCCAACTGAAGTACGACACGGGTTCGCCAAACACATCATGTGTGGCGAGATGAATCTCAACCACGATCTCAAGTCTGGTACCGAATGTCTGGACTATGGACATAGTCCCAAACTCAATCAATTCTCAACCAAAACATGTGGAGTAAAGCATATAAACAAAGTAATTCAAGCACACTAGCAAGCATGTCATAAAGCATATTATAAAGCATGTTATGAAACAAGTTACAAAGTATGTTAAAAAGCATGTTATAGAGCACTATACAAATAGGGATACAAACACATATATTTCATAAGTGAGTGGTTAGAGTAAACAACCACATGGAGGGAATCATACGTGTCTCTAAGGTAGTTGAGAACCCCATCTCAGCACCTACCTAAGGCACTAACATCTAAGCACTTACACCCACAAGCAATTTCACAAACACTTAGAGTGCACTATTTCAACATACATGACGTATATTAGTAAAATATGTATTAGGGCTGTCCTTTCACCAAAGTAGTATTTTATCCGTATATATCATATTCACACAGCAAATAATCATGACAATTACATCTCCAAAATTTATACATATGCGGTATTTTCTAAAATACATAATTTCAACATACATAGTGTATACAAGCAAACATGTATTACGGCGATTCCTTTCGCCAAATAGGTATTTTATCCATATACTATATAATCATACAACAATTAATCATGGCAAACACATTTCCAAAATGTGTACGTATACAGTATTTCTACGTATACCTAGAGTATGTAAAATTCCATAGTTTGTATCTTTAATCGAAACAGTAAACGGAAAGCACTTTATACATGTGCAAATACATGCAAATCATGAATCTATCATTATCTGACATTGAAAGTGTTGAAAACCATAACCTATACACCTAAAGTCCTCAACTTACACCTTAGGATTGCAACGAATCAGCTAGGTTCGTTAGGCTTCCGTATCCGGCGAATTTGTAGCCTAAAGAACAAAACCGATTAGCTATTTCATAACCTATAACCTTCACGCTCCCAAATAGATCTAGGGTTAGGGTTTCTTACCTTAAAATGGAGTCGGTATCGCCGGAAAAACGTCAAGGAAGGGGTGGTGCAGCCCTTGTGGTGGTCGAAAGCAGTAGGAGGAAGATTCTCCCACAACTCTCAAGCTTTCTCTCTCTTTTTCCTCTCTTCTCCTTAGGGTTTTATCCCAAATTTATATGGCTGTGAGAGAGGCTGCCCTAAGGTCCTTATATAGCCTAAAAACTCTCTGGAATAGACTTATGTTCAAGGTATACTTAAGTTATAAGCAAATCGGCGTTAATTCAGCTCAAAAGAGGGTTTCTGGCGGCCCTCCTTAAGCTAAACGTCAGACTTAAGCTCTCTAATCTTGGATCTACGTGGGGTTATGTTTTCGTCTCGGTCGGAATCCCAGATCACGCGTGGCGGACCATTTTCAGTTCAACGGTCAGTGGGCCTCGATCCGAAATTCCAAGTACATGTAAATGTTCCTGAAATTTTTCCTGATCCGAGGGTGTATCTGGGTCAGATTCTGACGGTCTGGTTGCTTATAAAATGTACGCAAGCAATAGGTGCCAGATCACTATTCAAGATATTTATTTTGTAAAGAAAATAAGGGTTTTCACACTCCCTCGCTCTGGACTCGAGCGAACGGCCGTGGGACATCGTCTGAACTTGATTTCCGAGATAGTTGTCAAACCCAGCGAGGCGGTCCTGATTCCTTAACTTCGTATTATTCAGACTCCCGATGTGCGGTCTATACCTGATACGGAGTTTCAATTCGTTCCCGAGAGCAGTCGGGTAATGAGTTTGATCCTAAACTTTAGGGTAACCTAGCGTCAATGATTCTACAAGTTTTGGGTCTTGCAGATCGTATTTAAAACGATTTCAACGGATTTCATCGCTAATCTAGTTTAGCACTTAGTTAACTTTGTTACATTTCTAAAAGATTTAATCCTAAGTGATTTCTGGTCGAGGTGATACTCGAACCCTTGTACGAAAATTTACGGGTCGTTACATGAACATTGCCCAAATTAGGACTTTTTGGGCCCACATCGAGCTGGCCAACAAGGTGGATGGATCGGATCACCCCATTGTGGGCCTTAAGCTATGGTACCAATTGTTTGGTAGAAAAGGAATTGAACACGTTAAAAATCACAATCCATACAACATGACAACCACGACCCATATAACATGGCAATTATGACCCATGCAAACCATGACCCAAATGGGCCGCAGTTGTATGGATCGCGGTTGTCATGTTATATGGGTCTTAGTTGTCCTGTTATATGGGTCTCAGTTGTATGGGTCGCAGTTGTCCTGTTATATGGTTCACAGTTGTCCCGTTTTATGGGTCCCAGTTTTCCTGTTATATGGGTCGTAGTTATATGGGTCGTAGTTATATAAGTCACAATTATATGGGTCACAATTGTCTTGTTGCAGTTGTCCTGTTTATGGGTCGCAATTGTCTTGTTATATGGGTCGCAGTTATCCTCTTATATGGGTCGCAATTGTCCTGTTATATGGGTCACAGTTGTATGGATCGCAGTTTTCATGTTATATGGGTAGCAGTTGTATGGATCGCAGTTTTCCTATCATATGGGTCGCAGTTATCCTGTTATATGGGTCGTGGTTATCCTGTTATATGGGTCGAGGTTGTCATGGGTCATGGTTATCATGTTATATGGGTTGTGATTATCATGTTATATGGGTCGTGGTTGTAATGTGACATGCGCAGTTCATAAGGGTCGAGGTTGCCATGTGACGTGGACCCCACCCTGATGTATATGTTTAATCCACGCCGTCCACCATCTTCTTCATATTATTTTAGTCTATGAGCCAAAAATGAGACAGATTCGAGTCTTGAGTGGACTGCACTGAGGGAAACAAAGTCCCACTGTTGGAACTTTCTAAGGCCCACTGTTGTGTGTGTATAGGTCGTGGTTGCCATGTTATATGGGTCGTGGTTGTCATGTTATATGGATCGTGGTTTGCATGAGTCATAGTTGTCATGTTATATGTGTCATGGTTGTCATGTTATATGGATCGTGGCTTACACGTGTTCACTTCCTTTACTACTTAACCATTGGTACCATAGTCTAAGGCCTACATGGGGTGATTCGATCCATCCACCTTGTCGGTCGGCTCGCCGTGGGCTCAAAAAGTCCTAACTTGGGCAGTGTTTACTTCTAATAAACATCACAGTGAGCTTGAAAAGTTTCAATAGTCACCATTATTTTCTATTTTGTGGCCCGCACGAGTGATGGATCAGGCTAATATTTGAGCCCTACCCCTAAAATGACATGACAAAAAGGATGGGCGACATTGATTATACACATACATCAATGTGGGCCCATTTGGGTTGTGGTTTGCATGTGTTGTAGTTGTCATGTTATATGGGTTTTGGTTGTCAAGTTGCATGGATTGCGGTTTTCAATGTGTTCACTTCCTTTTTTTACCAAACCATTAGGAGGTGTTTGGATGGTGGGAATAGATGGGAGTAGGTGGGAGTGGCTTTGTGAAACCCATGGATTTTAGCTTGGGCCTGTTTGGGACTGACATTGGAAGTATGGTTGCAGGGTCTTCTTGGAAACAATGTCGGCCTACTTTGGGTTTCCTGTGGCTAATGGTCGGTGTTAGGTGGACCCCACCATAATATATGTGTTTTATCTATGTCGTCCTGTAACAATCCGATTTTTCAAAACCTGAGTACACGACTCGTATTCCCAAAACCCCGGTGTTAACTGAATAAACAATGATGATTAATGGGAAATCAGAGTGCAAGTAGTGGGAAGTAACCATAACATAGATATGAGCAAAAATGTGAACAATATCCTAGCCCACTCAGCTAGGGGCCAATATATAAAAATCCTCAAATGTAGAAAATAATAATCCCAGACATCAAACATAAATGAAGAGTACTGATTTAACTCGTAATATGTGGTCGCTTCCTGATACGGCTCTTCATTATAAGGCTCCTTTTGGACTGCAGCCTCCTCCTAATCCATCGTGAGTCCATCTACCTCTGCATTCTCTGTACGGTTGAACATTGATAAATAAGTGACCAGCTCAGTGTGATCCCCCTCAAGATTTCACACCGCCACCATAGACAAGAAGTAGTATAAAACATCCGGTCAAATCAAAACATGACAGATGCAGTCTTATTATATGCATGGATGTGTGAAATGCAATCATCGTCCTGGGGATGCTTATCCGTACGGACAGTGAGCTCGTCACCCATGTAATCATCGACCTGGGAAAACACATCCATTCGGACAGAATACGTACATCATGTACGATAGCAATAAATGCTGGTCTATGCCATGTATGCATGATTAACCAATCCATTATTAGTCTCATTACACTCAGCCAATTTAAATAAGCTCATGGTCACTACGGGGAGCTCATGGCCCAGCGTAGGTCGATGGGTCGGGCATAGTATCCCATGACCACCATCCCCGATCCATTAGGCTACCGCCTTAGGGTGTGTGTAGAACCTACAAACACATGGCCAATCAATTTAATGTGAAGGGGCTACCACCAATGCTAATTGGGAATGACATGTCGAAATTTCTACGTACGGCGATTAAAACATAACGGTATGAATGGTTCAAAGACGAGTAAACAACGATATTTATAAGGTTGCAAGGTTCATCCCAAGTAGTTAGGTGAAACCACACATGGATGGTAAATCCCTTAAACAAATGCCAACAACCAAAACCTCCATGTCAGGGGCCTACTCGTATTACGACCAGTATAGTTACACCCTAAGCACAGACTCTCCTTTGATAGAGTTTCCCATGGAGAGATGTCAATAATGTGTGACTTACAATCAATATGATCTCGTAGAGATCCAGGCATGCTTAAATATTCAAAATAAAACTCATGTATGTGAACAGTTCAGGAATCATGTAATCCTAACTTATCATGTTATAAAGCGTGCATCACAATTAAACAACAAGTACTCTAGCAAGTCCAAGTCATGTTTCCAAGTTAAACTAATTAGTGATTCAACAAGTCCCAAGAGCATATGATAGATTGGTCCTATGACATGTGGCAATATATTCTAAAATATAAATACAATCGTTAACCAATGGTAAATAAACTATGAGGCATGTATCTACTTCAATAAGTTGAATGATCATCCGCTCCTATGAGATCATTTACAACTATGATAAAAGACTACTTCTAATCTAGTTTAGAGATAGAAAGCTCAAGGGGAAGAAAGTCATCACCAGAGTTGTTGAGGTCCTGCCCTTGATTTGAATTTCCGAGTGAAGCTAGTGGCTCCAAGTTACGCAAATAGTTCCCTAGAGAACCAACTTGCATTAGATAACATTTCCTAAGCATAATAAAAGTTTGTGGGGTTTTGAAAAGCCTATAAATACATTCATTTGGGCCTGCTTTTGAATGGCTAAACCCACTAGACCTTTGCTCCTCAAATGGCTTAGATTGGGCCCGACCTTGGCTTGATTTGGCCCAAAGCCTAGCTGGCCAGCTGTAGCCTAAACGGGGCCTGCTTGTGGCCTAGTGTGGCTGGCCATTGATGGCCCAGTTGTAGTTTATAGTGAGGCCCACTGATCCCTACGCCCACTTAAGGTGGTTATCCCAAACCCAGGCCCACTGTGCCCGGCCTGACCTCAATCTAAATCTCGAGCTCCATACAGCGGCCCACTGCCTCATGTGGTGAGGCCCACCTATCATTAGAGTGGTGTGGCCCACCGTTTTAAACAAAGTGTGACCCACCTACTTTAAATACAAGGTATGACCCACCCGTTTCAAGGTGTGGCCCACCAACTTTAGCTCAGTCCATCTGAAGGTTGGCTCAGTCCAGACCCATCCGTTGTGGCTGGGTTGATTGGCTTAGCCCACGGTTATGGCTGGACCGATAGTCTATCCCAACTACTGCCACACAAAGTGGCCCTTGTGCAGCCCACAGAAATTGGTCCAGGCGAAGGTGGAGCCCACCTGCAGTATGCAAGGCCTGCACGTGCATAAGCTCGCCTAGAACTGTTTCGGAGCCCAGCTTAGGGCCTGTTCTTGGCTGGGTTTCAGAGCCTATTTCAGGGCCGTTTTAAGCTCATTGCAGGGCCTAGATAAGGGACGTTTGCAGCACAATTCAAAGGCTGGTGGAAGCCAGGTTCCAGGTTGTAATCACGGCCCAGCTGGAACTTGGTTTCAGCAATATTTTGGGCCAGATTTTTTAAACTAGGATTAAGGCCCAGATGGGGATTTAACTGAGACCAGATTCTAGCCTGGTTTAGAGCCCATCTGAGGGTTATCTCTTGTCTAAATCATGGCTTATTGGAGGACTGGTTTCAGCCCACTATTTGAGCCAGTAGGAGGCTGCTTTCACAGCCTGATTGTAAGACCCGTATCCTAGTCTGTACTGTTCCGTATGCTTCCGCAATCATTCTAGTCGAATTTCGGCAATCCTTGACTCAAATCCGACATTTGCACATGATCCTAAGCCAAGTCCTGTATACCGAAGCCGGCTCGAACCAAAACATGTACCTCAGCGACCGCGCTGTCGCCGCGATTCCAACGTCGTGACTCTCGCACCGACCCGATACCCAGGCTAGGAGTTGTGGGTTCGCGTTCATTTTGAAGAAAACGCCGCACGTGCAAATTTTGAAAGAATCTCTATGACCTATCCCATCAATTAATCAATCAATTCTATTAATCAAGTACACATCACACATCAAGTCAAGTACAAGCAACCCATACCATATCCTTACCTCTATCTTACATAAGCTACCCAAAGGCAACCCTTACATCACTTCATCCATCACTCAACCCATCACCCATCCTTATCATCCCATCACTTCTCTCTCTCCCTCATTTCTTAAAATATCTCCCAAGCAACAAACAAATTCCACACGTCCAAGCCTTTCCAAATACTCCCAAAGCAACAAGTGTGGCCGACTTTTCCTACCCTCTCATCACTCATCCACACCATCAAAACCCCATCAACCTCCATTAAAAGAGAAGGCAAGGAGCTAAGGCGGCTAAGGGACCAAGGAGAAGGCCTAAAGGTGAGTGATCCACCGTTAATTCTTATTTTAGGGCCCACTTGTTGGTGGGACCCATTTTGATGTATGTGATGTATCAATGGTTGTACTCAGCCAGAGCATCAAACAATTCCCATCAGGATTGAAATAGGTTGGCTGGTACACATGCTCCCCACCATTGGCATCATGAAAGGCATACCAATCTTAACACAGATGTGTGGAAGGGTGCACCCAAAATGGTCACATCATTGTACTTGGACATGTGCTAATTGCACTTGGCAGTCACTTGTTGGTTATACTTAACTTGCATTTATGCATTTTGAGTTTGTTAATGTTGTTTCACTAATGTTCAATTCATCAGACATGGTGAGATTTGATTGAGCTACACGCTGTTGATAAAAATGAAAATTTAAGTCTAAAATGGGAGCTTATGCAAAGCTTGAAAGTTGTCCAAGGCGGAATATGTACTTGGCTAGGTGGTCTCTAACAATGGTGGCAGGTCCCTCTATCACCATCTCTCTCTCTCTCTCTCTCTCTCTCTCTCTCTCTCTCTCTCTCTCTCTCTCTGTATGATGATGTTGACGAAGGGGTGTGTGGCCCATTTGGTGCGTGTGTGTCCCACCATGAAGCATATATTATTGTAACATCTCGAAAAATTCCGTACAAAGACCCAAGTACCACCTCAGGCAGAAATCACTCAGGACCATATCCTTTAGAAATTAGATGAGTTTAACTAAGTGCAAAACTAGATTAGCTACAAAATCCGCTTGATCCACTTTAAATATGATCTGCAAGACCCAAAACTTGTAGAATCATTGACGTTAGGTTACCCTAAAATCTAGGATCAATCTCATTACCCAGCTACTCTCGGGAGCACATTGAAACTCCGTATCGGATCTGGACCGCACATCGAAAGTCCGAATAATACGAAGTTATAGAATTAGGACCACCTTGCTGGGCTTAACAACCATCTCGGAAATCAAATCCAGATTGTGTCTCGGGGCTATTCGCTTGAGCCCGGAGTGAAGTGTGTGAGAAAATGTGGATTTTTTTAGAAATTAAATCTAATTTAAGTAATCTGAGACCTGGTGCTTGCGGGCCTGATATAAGCAATTAGACCGTCAGAATCTGACCCAAATACACCCTCGGATCAGGGAAAATTTCATACACATGTCCGTGTACTTGTAACCCGGATCGAGTTTTGGTGACCGTTGAACTGAAACTGGTCTGCCACGTGTGATCTGGGAACCCGACTGGAATGAGAAATTAACTCAACCTAGATCCATAGTCAGGGAGCTTAAGTCCGACCTTTGGCTCAAGGGGGGGCTCCGGAAGTGCTCCGTTGAGACGAAACAACCTCCCTTTGGACATAACCTAAGTATACCTTGGCCCTGGGCCTATTTTTGGAAATTCTGAGCCTATATAAAGACCTTAAATCCTCTCTCATTCACTCCATACGAATTTGAGAAAACCCTAGGAGAGAGAAAAGAGTAAAGTGAGAGAAAGTGAGAGTGAAGTTGGAATCATTCCTGGGAATCGATCCCTGCTATTCTCCGTGCCTATCCATCACTACCGTATCGCTTTTACGGCGATTCTGATTCCATTTTCGGGTAAGAAATCCTAACCCTAATCAATTCTAGAGATCCAACTAGTATCAGTGATGAAATAGCTAACCTATTTCATGTCATAGGTTGCCGTTCTACCGTTGTTAAAGACTTGGTGTTTAAATTGAGTCCGTTACTCGCTTCTACGGTGTAAGGTGCGGACTATAGACGTATAGGTTACGGTTTTCAAAGCTTTCAATGTTAGATAATGATAGATTCATGATCTGGATGTTATTTCACATGCAAAATGCGTTGTTCGTTTTGCGATTTAGTTAGGTATGAAAATTATGGCGGTTAGTGTATTCTGTATATTTGTAGAAAATACCGTATACGTACAAAATATAAAAGTGTGTTTGTCATGATTAATTACTGTGTGTATATGCTCTATATATGTGTAATACTTACTCGGCGAAAGAATTCGCCCTAATACTTGTTTTAATTAATATATGTTATGTATGTTAAATAAGTGTAGTCTAAGTGTTTGTGAAAATGCTTGTATGAGTAAGTACTTAGGAGGTAGTACTTTAGGTAGGTGTTGAGATAGGATTCTCAACTATCTTAGAGATGTGTATGATTTCCTCCGTGCAAGTTGTTTACTTTAATCGCGTACTTATGAAATGTATGTGTTCGTATTTCCTGTTTATATTGTGCTTTATAACATGCTTGTTAACATATTTGAATTATTTTGTTAACTTTGCTTAGACTACTATACATGCTTTCTGGTTAAGGATTGAATGTGATTGAGGCTATGTTATAGTCAACGCAATCGGTAACAGGCTTGTAGTCGTGGCTGAGATTCATTCGCCACGTAGGACGTGTTTGACGAACCCGAGTCGTGTGTTGGTCGTCGATAGTGGTTAGGCCACACGAAGTGCTTATGCACTTCATGTCGATCGATGCAATGTGCGCTCGTATTAGTCGAGCCTGTCAAGTAACCCGATGCGCCCTTGTATGTTCACTATGTATGGACGCTACTACTTGAACCTAAGGTACCAAACTTATCAGTGAAACCCTGTTTAACCTTGGTACCTCGATCCGCTAAGACTCATAAGCCGGACATGGTGGTATGGGACACCGTGGTCGAGCTGTCGGCCTACACTGGGGCGACGAGCCTCCCCGTAGTGACCAGTAAGCAACCCAGACTAGTGAGCCGAATACAGTGGTATGAGACACTGTATTCGAGCTGTCAGCTTACAATGTTTTGATGACAAAGCCCTGTTGGGTGATGGGGAAGTGGTGTAACGATTCCGTACAACAGCCTTGGCAGCCCTAGTCGTGCTCTTTGTAGTGACCTCGAGCATACTCTGAGTCAACATGGAAGCAACAACCCTTCTGTAGCATCTAGAGTATAAACTAAGCTTGTAATGATTGAGCGACGAGCCCATTGCAGCGACCGAGAACCGCATTATCGTATGAGATTTACTAGGACTGACGACCTTAGAATGGATCCTTGTTTGGAAATGATATAAGGGAGGTACCTTAGTTTCCTAATCTTGCTGTATGAAAAGTACTAATAAGAACTTGGTAATCATATGCATGCACTGCATTATGCGTGTGTTCATGTGTTGCACGTCAAGCACTAAGGCAGTATTGTTCATGCACGAACGTGAGATGAAGTCGCTGAGGGAGCGTAGACGAGGGCATGCATCATACATCCATACCATTCTTGCATTAACAAGAGTACTTAGGAATGTGTGATTTACTACTTTATCATTACTGCTTGACTGAATTGATAACATGTTAACCTTTGCTCTATTGTTCCACTGAGTTGATCACTCACTCCCACGTTACGAGACGGTGTTTTAAACACCAACCAGACTCTGTCTTGATTTCAGATGATGGCATGACTCCTGAGGCGGAGCCTGATTACTACGACGATTAGGACGAGTACTCATACATGCACTTCTCTGATGGCTTTGCTTAGTCTCTCCTGTTCTTCCGGGCTACAGGGTTTTATTACAGCTGAACCATTTTTGAGACTTTGACTTTTGTAATATTACTTGTAATATTTCATGTATACAGTGACTTAGTGTTATATTCATACTCTAGAAACCGATCGTTATCTTTTGACTTGTATACGTTTAATTATATCTTTCAGTCTTTCGCTTGCGTTTTACAACTGATCTGGAGTATGAATTACTGCTTTGGTATAATCTCATTCATGATTAATGCACTAACATAGACAACATTGAATCATAAGCATATATGTTGCATAAGTGATGTTTTGGAACTCGGGAGTTGAATTGCTACTTAACCCCCGATTTTCAGGGTGTTACAATTATCCAAGCCATTCACCTTCATGTGGGACCCATCTGATGGATGTGATGGATCTGCTCCATCCAACCCGATAGCGAGCCTGGATGGGTGGAAAAAACACAAACATCATGTTGATCCAATAGGTGGGCCACATTCAAGTGGGATCCATCGTGATGTCTGTGACTACCCACGTCGTCCAGCGTCTAGACGCTGGACGTAGGGTGTGGTTAACGTGGAGTGCGTGTACTGACATGGGTGTGTACTAACAGCTAACAAAATAATAATAATTTAAGTTGGGGGTGGGCTGCTCTTGCAGGCCCCACGTTGATGTATGGATTCAATCCACGCCGTCTATCCCGTTCCCCATCACATTTTAGGCGTTGAGCCAAAAAATTGAGGTAATCTGACTTTCTTGCAGGCCATAGCACGGAGAATGGTATTCTCACCTTTGAATTGCACCTCGATATTTCGGTATATCAAAACCCATCCAATATTAGACTTGATGGGTTTATATTGAGCCACATAAACCAATGGATGGGATAGATCGATTTGATGTGGGTCCTACCATAGAAAAACCACAAAAAAAATCGATTTTTCAAATATGTATATGTGTGTGTGTGTGTGTGTGTGTGTGTGTGTGTGTGTGTGTGTGTGTGTATATATATATATATATATATATATTGCAGCAGCGCCTGCTGCTACTGCTGACCAGGCAGCACAGGACGTTGCTGCGTGCGAATGGTGGCCAGGGACCGTGGGTCCCATCTGTGGGCCCCACTGTGATGTGTTTTGGACATCAACACCGTCCATTGACGAGCCCCCCTTCTAACCGTGGGTTGCCCCAAAAATCAGCTGTGTGTGGTGCTCAGGTGGCCCACATCATAGGGAACAGTGAGGATTAACGTCTACCATTGGAGCCCTTTCTAGGTCACAGAAGTTTTGTATCAATATGAAATTTGTTTTCCTATTCGTCCAAGTCCACGTGACCTTATGAATGGTTTGGATGGCAGATAAATATCACGGTGGGCCCCATGTATATGTGGCCTTATCAACAGGTTGGGTGCAAATAAACAGTACGGTGGGCCCCAAGTTTGAGTGGCCTTATCAACAGGTTGGGTGCAAACCAAACATTATAGTGGGCCACATGTCTGTGTAACCTTGTCAACAGGCTGGGTGGAAAATAAACATTATGGTGGGCCCCACATGGGACCCATTGATGTATGTATTGTAGCCACACCTTCCATTAGTATGGGCCCCATCATGAGATATGTACTTCATCTATGTCGTCCATCCTTTCCATCCCTATGGGACCCACCCTGATGTATATGTTACATCCAAACCGTCCAACCTTTGGCAAGCTCATTTTTAAGGCTTGAGACTAAAAATAAGACAGATCTAGGATCAGGTGGACCACATTATAGAAATTAGTGGGTTTGAATGTCCACCATTAAACCCTTAGAACATTTAATGGTGAAAATCCTTATCACCACTTATATTTGGGTGTGGCCCATTTGATATACGCGTGGCCCATTGTTGAGGCCCACCTTGATTGATATGAGGCTCATGTTATGAGGCCTATTGTGACGTATGCAAGGCCCATGTGATTAGGTCCAACTTGATGTAATTGTAGCCCGCCCATTGAGGCCCCAATTGATATTTATAAGACCCATGGTATGAGGCCCACGTGACGTATTGGAGGCCCATGGGTCGAGGCCCAACGGGATGTACATAAGGCCCATTGTAATGTGTTTCCACCATGGTTTATGTGATGATCTTGTTGGCGGGCTATGCCTTGGGAGCAATGATGGTTTGACGTCCACATTGCATGGATGATGTCGGTTAAATGTCTGCATTGTCACTCTTCCTAAGGCCCATTGATAGGCCCATACTGGTAGTGTGTAGGCCGTTTAGGCCCATCTTCTTATGAACAGAGCGCATCACCCTATAACATGATTAGTATATATCCATGATTCATGATCATACGCATTATATGTATGCTTGATATGAGGAGTCATTGATCATAGCATATGCCTTCGGGCAGATTGTTTATGGGCTCCTTGACAGGCGGAGTTGCCCTACACGAGCGCGCGGTACGCACAAGATTGTTGCATGTTTGGTAGAGTGATTCATGCACTTGCATGTGTGTGATTATGATTGTTGTATGCCCTAACAACATCAGGGCTATAACCTCCACAGACACATCGTGGATGACTGGATTGGATACCAAAAATATTGTTTCTAGCATCGGGGCGCCATAGATGTCCCTGGGTGAAAATTTCTAAACCCGATGGTACTAAAGGATGGCTCCAACGTCAAGACTGAGTGGACTCATGAGCGCATGAGGGCCGAATACCAGGAGGCCGCGTCTCCCACTGTGTCGTGGTCGGTTGGAAAGGGGTGTGGCCTTACCTGCCCGAGCGTAGGGGGCATTACTAGGCTGAGTTTGACCAGCTCGTGAATGGATCCGCTATCGACATGCCAGATAGGTATTGACAGACTATTGGCCAGGCGGATAGTGAGGTTTCTTAGCTCACTTGGACTGTGCGGCTGGGGGAGAGACAGTGCCATTTAGAGTGTACTAAACCCCAGTGATTATCCAGACTGAGAACCGTACTGATTTGATGCTCTAGTGAGGAGCTGCATTGATATGTGGATTAACATGCTTGACTTGCATTATGCATCGCATGGCCTTGATATGGCCGTAGCATTTATATTCTGCACTGCATAGCCTTGGTATGGCTGATTGCATTCATATACCCATCAGCATGACTCCGCATTACTCTGACGTTGTATTTTGTGCACGCTTATATTGCGCACACACTTACACCACCCTCTAAGCTTTCTATAAGCTTATGCATGATTAATGTGTGCAGGTGTCGCCAGGACGTAGCCGAGCATAGTAGCAGCAAGAGCGTACAGTTGAGCTTTTGGAGTTTCAGTTATTTGTACTATCTTGTATTTTTCTTCATATACATTGTACTCAAAAGTTTTTTATCATAGTGGATTTTGTGATGGTGTTCTTGTGGTTATTGTTTGTGGGTTATGCTTATGGTTATGCTCATTACAAATTAAATTGATGATTAGAAATCCTCTTTGTAGCATCCCAGGATCGGAACCTAGTGTATGGGTGTCGGGAGCTGAGAATGGGGTACTACGGAGGCTGTCAGCGCCGGATTCGACGATCGGGAATTTTTGGAGCCCGGTTTCTGAGTTTGGGGCGTGACACTGACGGTCATCCTCAGCCCATAACAGAACTCGGTTAGGAGCCTATTTTCTGCCACAATCCTGGCTCAGTATTCGGCCATTAATTGGCCTGATCTTGGCTCGAAACAGAGCCACGTCTTTGGCCTAGTTTCAGCCCAAAACACAGCCATGGATTGGCCTGGTTTTGGTCTAAAACAGAGTTTGTTTCCTGTCATTGTCTTGGTCTGAAATGCAGCCATGGATTGGCATGATTTCGACCTAAACAACAGCCATTGTTTGGCCTAGTGTTGGCGTGAAACAGAACTATCACTGGGTCTAGTTTTAGCCCCAACACTACCACTATTTGACCTGATTTCAGCCCGGAACGCAGCCATCATCCGGCATGGTCTCGACCCGAAAATACCATCATTAGTTAACCCGGAACATGGCCATTGTTTGGCTCAGACCTGACCTTAACTTGGCCCAGCAACGGTTGAGTTTTGGCCTGGTTTTACGAATGGTAATGACTAGAGAGGTGAGTGGCCCTACAATGCTGGAAATTGGATGGAGTGACGGCCAGAGTGTTTACCCGAAACTCGAATGCTCGATACTTGAACTAGTAGCCACCTGAGTTTGAGCTCAACTTGAACAGATGCCACCGACCCGCACTGGCTCAACTCAGTCCGAACAGGCTGGGTCGACTCAGTGCAGAACCGAGTTTGCACCTAAAACTCACTTCTCTCTCTCTCTCTCTCTCTCTCTCTCTCTCTCTCTCTCTCTCTCTCCTCAGTGTGAATCCCAAGGTCTACAGGATCCTATTTATAAAAATGGAGGGAGCTCAATGATTGGAAATGGCCCACCCTACAACGGTTGTGATCGAACATTGGCCTTGACTGGGGCCCATCCACATGCTAGGGTGGTTAGCTAATCCCCAGGCCCACCAGAAAAGTAACTTTTCTGTTCTGGTGGGGCCTATCTCGTCATTTCGTTTGATGTTTTTTTGGGGAAGATGATATGGCTTCTAATGGCAGATCATCATCTGATGTATATGGTTATGATCTGGTCTGTTTGGTTGGTCCAGATGAGGTCTCAGATCAGTGTGGGGCCCACTTTTTGGGCCCCAAACGTCAGTTTGGGAATATCTCATGAGATCTTCAAGTTCTCAACACACCCTTTCGTGAGATGGAGTATTTCTCTCCAAAATCCCTTCTTGCTTTACAGAGGACGGTCGGGATCTCTCCACATGGCCAGGGGAGGGCCAAGATCGTACCAGCACTAGCTTTCTTGGAGAGGAAAATCTCCTTTTTTGCTTTTTCATATGCAGGCCATTGCTTGGCTGATTTTGGAAATGGGAGAGCATGCCTCATCCTGGAATGGACGGCTGGGGTGGCCCGATCAGGACGATTACAGACCACCCATACGTTCCCAGATGGGTTCCACCTTATGGATATCCGCCACATGCAACGCATTGGACGGTTGCAACCCATCTCCTTCGTCCATTTACATGGGCTCAAGAGCCTATATGATTTTGGTCGGACGGACCCCACGAGCTTAATGAACGGTTTGGATCTTTTGGAAAGTGCCCGGGGTGGGTCACTTTGAAGCTCAAAGGCCGTTAGATTCAAACAGCTTGTTGGTGGGAAGGAGTTTGAGATTTTTGTGTTTTGGTTCGGTCAAACACCGTTTGACCAGCAACGACCGTCCAGTGCATCTTGTGCACTAGCATTTGGGTGCACGTGCACCCAGTTTCAGGGGCCAACTATACTACGGTGTCTGATCTGCACCGCTCGATCGTCTTGGGGACTAGACATAAGGGTCCCGACCCAGTTTAGGGTGGGGCCGAGGCCCAGGTGGGTCATATTGTACATCTACAACTTCTCGTTTAGCCAACATATCTAGATCCCAAGGTTGGATTGTTTTGAAGTTTGGTTTTAACAGTCAAAGTGGGGTTCAGGTCATGATGAGGGCTTGAGTTGTCACTAATTAACCCTCAAGAGTTGGTTGTAGGAGCGTTGTCCCTAATATGATTCAATTAAATGACACCGAACTTCTATAAGTTGGGGTTTTTAGTTGATCTTACCTTTCTGGCCATCATGGAGTTCGTCTCTGCTCTTAGGGCCCTTGATGGATGACTTTACTGCTAAGTGGAACTCTCATCCTGCATGCGTTGAGTGCAAACTATCTAATTAATCCATCCTGATTTCTAATGATGCAGGTTTAGAAAAAGGTAACACCCGTGTACCAAGGATATGAGGTGTTACACATCCATCCATTTTGAAATATAATTTTAGGGCTTGATCTAAAAAATGAGGTAGATACAAATCTCAGGTGGACCACACCATGGGAAAACAATAGTGATTGAATTACACCATTAAAAACCTCCCGAGGCCAACTGTGCGGTCCACTTGAGATTTGGATCAAACTCATTTTTGGGCTCATACCATAAAATGACATGGAAGAATGGGTGGACGACATGGATGAAACACATACATCATGGTGGGGCCCACAGATCACCAACTTGGAGTTGTTGAAACCCTTCCATCCCATGCCATCCAAACACCATGGCACAGGATCCCATGGACTTACAAAACCCATGGCATTGTAAGACAATTCCCTGACAAAGCCCATCATTACATTTTAAAAGAAAAAACCCATCCCACCTAATGCCATCTATTCCCATCGTCCAAACACCCCCTTAGTACCATATCTTAAGGCCCACAATGGAGTGATCTTATCCATCCACCTTGTCGGCCAGCTTGTCGTGGGCCCAAAAAGTCCTGTCTTAGGCAGTGTCTACTTCTAATAAACATCACAGTGAGCCTGGAAAGTTTCAACAGTCACCATTATTTTCTATTTTGTGGCCCACACAAGTGCTGGATTAGGCTGATATTTGGGCCCTACCCCTAAAATGACACGACAAAAATGAATGGGCATCATGGATTACACGCATACATCAATTTGGGCACATTTGGGTCGTGGTTTGCATGGGTCGTAGTTGCCCTGTTATATGGGTCGTGTTGTCATCTTGTATGGATCATGGTTTTTAATGTGTTCACTTCCTATTTTACCAAACCATTGGTACCATAACTTAAGGCCCACAATGGGGTCATTCGATCCGTCCACCTTGTCGGCTAGCTTGCCATGGGCCCAAAAAGTCTTAACTTGGGCAGTGTCTACTTTTAACAAACATCATGGTGAGCCTGGAAAGTTTCAACACTCACCAGTATTTTCTATTTTGTGGTCCACATGAGCACTAGATCAAGCTGATATTTGATCTCTAGCCCTAAAATGACATGACAAAAAGGATGGGCGACATGGATTATACACATACATCAATGTGGGCCCATATGGGTCATGGATTGCATGAGTCGTAGTTGTCATGTTATATGGGCCGTGGTTGTTATGTTAAATGGATCGTGGTTTGCACGTGTTCACTTCCTTTATTACCCAGCCATTGGTATCATAGCCTAAGGCCCAGAATGTGGTGATCCGATCCATTCACTGTGTCGGCCAGCTCGCCGTGGGCCCAAAACATCTTGTCTTGGGCAATGCCCACTTATAAGAAACATCACAGTGAGCTTGAAAAGTTTCAACAATCCCCAGTATTTTCTATTTTGTGGCCCACGTGAGCACTGGATCAGGCTGATATTTGGTCTCTAGCCCTAAAATTACACGACAAAAAGGATGGGCGGCATGGATTATACACGTACATCAATGTGGGCCCATATGGGTCGTGGTTGTCATGTCATATGGGCCGTGGTTGTCATGTGTTCACTTCCTTTACTACAAAGCCATGGGTACCATAGCCTAAGGCCCAGAATGGGGTGATCTGATCCATTCACCATGTCGGCCAGCTCGCATTAGGCTCAAAAAGTCCTGACTTGAGTAGTGTCTGCTTCTAACAAACATCATGGTAAGCCTGAAAAGTTTCAACAGTCACCAGTATTTTGTATTTTGTGGCCCACATGAGCACTGAATGAGTCTGATATTTGGTCCCTAGCCCCAAAATGACACGATAAAAAGGATGTGTGACATGGATTATACACATATATCAATGTGGGCCCATATGGGTCGTGGTTGTCATATTATATGAGTTGTGGTTGTCATGTTATATGGATCGTGGTTTTCATGTGTTCACTTCCTTTATTACCCAACCATTAGTACTATAACTTAAGGCCCACGATGGGAGTGTTCCGTTCCATCCACCTTGTCGGTTAGCTCGCCGTGGGCCCAAAAAGTCTCGCCTTGTGCGGTGTCTACTTCTAACAAACATCGCAGTGAACCTGGAAAGTATTAACAGTGGGTGACACTATCACCATTATATTCTATTATGTGGCCCACACTAGATCTGGATCATGCTGATGTTTGAGCCCTAGCTCTAAAATGACATGACAAGAAGAATGAACGGCATGAATTATACACACATCGATATGGGCCCCACGAGTTTGACCTTGCCCATGCCCAAAAAAGGAGTTTTGTACACGACATTAAATACGACGTAACTTTTTATTCACTAAAAAATTGTACAACTACTTAACTAAGGATAAAGGGCATTTTGGTCTAAGTAAATTTCAGAGGCTTATCTAGAGGCCACCCTCGGAATATGTGAAAGGTCGAATCTCTTTGGAGTATTTGACCATACATTGTAGGGTCAATTTCCCGAATAAAAAACGAGTTAGCTGACATTGACCAACAAGGGTGCAGAGTCCTGACTTTTGTGCTCGTGTTGACGAGATTACTCCAACTCTCTCTATCGTATTTTCATGAGTGCACGGGTATAATTGGTTTTTGATTTTGAATCTGAATGCCTGTCCTCCTCAAAGCAGCAACCCTAGGGTTGCGTATTAAAATGGGCTATTGCTCGCCCAAGATCACTTGCTTTGTGAAGAAAGAAACCTTTAATGGATTCTAGCTAGATATTTTTTTTAGCCGTTTTAACCGTAATTGTTTTTAGATCTTTTCTCAGGCTTCCGAACTCAGCAAGCTCTTGAGCTTGAATGAGATTGTACAAGGGTTGGTGAGCCGAAAGCGATATCCAACTTTGAATTTGTGTGGACTAAAATGTCTACAAATTTTAAGGGCATGTTTGGAATGTGGATTAGGTGGTATGGAGTTATATTTGGTTCCATCTATAAATTTCATCTGACTGAATTAATCCATGTATCATATCATCCAATCCTCTCCGGGAGGTTTGTTGATTTTAAAATCCACTGCATCTGTTAGCCCCATAATGATGCATGTGTTTTATTCATGCCGTCTATTCATACACACTATTTACACGTGATAATCGAGTTGCATATGCATACGAGTAACCAACATTAGTGAAATTTAATCCTTTTATTACAATTCCATGGTACACGCTTCACTTAATACAGTGTTTTTATCAATGAAAGAATTTGATCCAAACATGAAATTGGATGGTAAAAATACTATGATATATATTTCCAGACATACAATCATCTTGTTGTACTAAGTTCATCAGACTAATTACTACAGAAATACTATCCAGTGGAGATTGTTTGAAGTACAAAGAGCAGGGCAAATATATGTGCGGTTGGAAATGACAACCATGTGAAGATGGAGGAGAGCCACAAGCATACTTCTGACTCATCAAATGCAAGATAAATCATTAATGTAGAGACCAAACATGAAAGTGCCTAGCTTGAAAATCAGTTGAGTGTACTCGTCACTCAGGTCCCATGTGTATGTTTGAATATGGACGGTAAACATTTATTCCTCACCATTGCTTTTATCATAAACATGTGGCCCATCCATGAGTCGACCCAAAAAGTATACTTTGACATGTGCATATGCATTACTTGTACCCTAACTCCAAACCGTCCAAATGGAAGACCATATAGCATATGGGTTATAGACCCAAATTTATAGTGAAAACGTGACAGTACTTGTTAATGTACATCTATATGGACTGTAATAGTGGAAGTAGTAAATTGGCAAAAATTCAATAAAGAATGCCCCCTAATCAGAGATTTTTACACAATTTGTATGCCATCCAACTTGTTGATAAGGTCATGAAAACCTGGATGAAGGGACCACCCAAATATTAGCTTGATCCAAAACTTGTGTGGCCCACGAGAAGTTTTTAATGGTCAACCACCACTGTTTCCTACTGGAATTCGATTAAACAGACCGGTGGTGGCCATGCAATCCCCCAAACCAGTGACGTTGGTGGGACCTTGGCCATAAGGCCCATCGAGAGCTCACCATCCAATCTGTTGATAAGGTCATATAGACCTGGATGAAATGAAAACAAATATCAACTTCATACAAAACTTTTGTCTCCCACACAAAAGGTTCTTTTTTAAAAAAATAAAAAAATAAAAATGAATAACGATTGTTTCCTGTAGTGTAGTCCGCCTGAAATTTGTATCAGCCTTATTTTTGGGACCATGAACTAACATAATTTGATAAAATATATAGACGGCGTGGATCTACAAATGCATAGATCGTTGTAGGCATACGGTCAGGGTCGGTAGCAGAAAAGTGCCACTAGTTGTACAAGGACTTGTTCAGTAATCCGCATATAATTGTTCAGTAATCCGCGACAAATCATTTTATGTCATGGTCCTAAAAATAAGCCCATCTACATTTTAGGTGGACTACACCACAGGTAATAATGATTGGTGATCATTAAAACTTTTCGTGGGCTACAAAAGTTTTGGATCAAGCTAATATTTGGTTGGTTCTGCATCCAGGTTTTGTAACCTTATCAACAGTTTGAGTGGCAAATAAACATTCTGGTAGCTTCTAAGAAGTTTGTAATGGTGGGTATTCAATCACCACTGGCTTCCTATGGGGGTGGTCCACCTGAGATTTAAATCTGATTATTTTTTGAAACATACCTGCAATGAGCTATTAAAATCAATGGACCATATGAATTTAAGGAACATACACCACGAGTGGGCCCTACATAAGTCGGTGGATCTGGGGCACAGAAGACGCTCTGGAGCCGATTAGGTGAGAGCTGTACTCACCTAAGATGCTGCAGCCCTTACCGTGGAGCCTACCTTGATGCATGTATTCCTTATCCATGCCGTCCATCATTTTTTCCAGATCATTTCAGACATTATCCTAAAAATGAAGCAGATCCAATTGCTAGGTGGACATACCATCGGAAACAGTGGTGATTGGCCATTAATTGACCACAAAAATTTTAGATCATGCTGATATTTGTTTTTATCAACAGATTTGATAGCAAATAAATACCATGGAAACATTAATGGTAGAAAAGGTTTTTGGATCAAGCTTATTTATATGTATTTTTTCTTCCTTTCACCATGGTTACGTGACTTATCCACAGGTTAGGTTGGAGGGCAAATAAACACCACCGAAATATTAAGGTGTACTCTTAAGAAATTTTTAATAGTAATGTTTAATGACCATCAATACAGTTTCCTATGGTAAAGTTCACCCCACAATTGAATTTGTTTCATTTTTAGGATAATGCTATAAAATGATATATCTAAAAAAGGATGGACAACATAAGATATATAATACATACATTAAGATGGGCCCACGGTAAGGGCCACACTTAATCCGGAAGCGGATTGGCTACTCCCCTGCCACTAGCCGTGGCTGTTGGTCAGTGCTCTGTGGGCCCTACCATGATGTATATGTTTTATCCATGATGTCTATCTATTTTTCTAGATCACTTTACGGTATGAGACAAAATATGAGTTATTAACCAATCACAAATGGACCACATTATAGGAAACAATGTTGGATGAACGTTGACCATTAAATACTTTTTGGGCCCATAAAAGTTTTGAATCAATATTATATTTATTTTTTTTCCCTTCATCTGGGTCTGCATGGCCTAATCAATAGATTGGAGGTCAAATAAACAGTACAATGAGCCTTAGGAGGATTTTAATGGTGGATATCCAATCACTATTGTTTTCCTGTAGTGTGGTCCACCTGAGATTTATATCCCTCTCATTTTTTGGATCAAACCCTAAAATAATATGTAAAAATGGACGAAACAAATCCATCATGATGGAGCTCACGGAGCACCGATCACTATTGTTTTCCTGAGATTTATATCCCTCTCATAGTGGTCTACTTGAGATTTATATCCCTCTCATTTAATTTAATGGTGGGTATCCGATCACTATTGTTTTCCTGTGGAGTAGCCATTCCCGCGTCCATTCCGTTTCCACTTAATCCGCTCCCAGTCGCGTCCTAGTTGTCAGGAACCCAATGTATGATGCCTGGAACGAGGGATGCATGCACTTCCCAGCCCTATCCACCAGGTTAGCTAATCCTGCACGCTGTGAAATCTGTGAGTAGAGTCTTTGGCTTTCTCTCTCTGTGTATATATATAGATTTTAAAGTCGTTTTCTTACACAAATCCAGCGGTTAAGATTTTCCAATCAATCTATATTCATACCCATTCACATGATTGGGAAACGGATGGCCATGTGACATTCCTAGTGACCAAACTCCATGCGAGCCACTGTGATGTATGTATTTCATCCACGCTAGCCATCCATTTTTTCAGCTCATTTCAGGACATGAGCCTAAAAAAGAAACAGATCCAAAGCTTAAATAGGCCACATCACATGAAATAATGGGAGAATGATATCCACCAATATTAAAACATCCCTAGCCCTACCGTGATGTTTATTTGTAACCTAACCTGTTCATGAGCTAGACCTGATGAAGTTAAATCACAAATACCATCTAAAACACGTCAGCTAAAAAACATTTTTAATGGTTAGCAAGTCTTATTATTTCATGTGGTGCGGTCTACCTAAGATTTGGACGTGGATTGCGTCCTACCCCCGCCCATCTCCAGCTGGGAACTGTCAGCGATTTTGAATGGCCACTATGATGTACGGCTCTTATTGACACCGTCTATCCATTTTTTTCATATCATTTCAGTGGATAAACTCAAAAATGAAGCAGATCCAAGGCTCAAGTGGACCACACCACAGAAAACAGAGGTGATAATGATTCTCGCCGTTGAAATTTTTCTAGTGCCCATCGTGATGTTTATTTGCCATCTAACCTATTCATAAAGTTATATAGACATAAATGAAGAGAAAACACTAATATCAGCTCCATCCAAAACTTCTGCAGTCCCTAATAAATTTTCAACGGTAATACTTTAATCCTCGTTATGTAGTCCACTTGAGCCTTGTATCTGCCTCATTTCTGGGTTTATACCTAAAATGATAGAAAAAATGAATGGACGGTGTGGATAAGACCCATACATCACGTCGGCCACTCAAAGAGACGGTCGGTGGTAGGACGCAATCCGCATCCCTAAGCTTACATCTACTTCATTTGTATCTCCATCATTAACTGTACGAATGAAACACGTACATGCTAGTGGGCCCGATGGAGTTTAGTCACCAGGGACATCAATTGCGACCAATTCACCTATAAGTCTTCAAATTAGGTGCGACACCATCCTCACCTAATACGGTATGACCCTTACTGTGGGGTCTACTTTGATTTATGTATTCCATATCCATTCCATTCATCCTTTTCAGTTGATCATTTTAAGGCACAAAACCAAAAATGAAACAAATCCAAATTTCAAGTAAACCATACCATGAGAAACAGTGATGACTGACTATTAATTTCTTTTATAAGCCACAAAAGTTTTAAACTAAGCTAATATTTATATTTCCCTCCTGCATGTTCTTGTGACCGTAACAAAGGTTGGACGACAATTAAATATTGTGGAAATATTGAAGTGAGCGTTAGAATTTTTTTAATGGTGTGACGTTCAATCACCACTTTTTTCTACAGTGTGATCCATCTGAGAATTTAATTGGCTTTATTTTTGCGATCTTATATTAAAATTATTTGGTAAAACCGATAGACAGTGTGGATATAAGATACATACATTAACATGTGCTCCATGGTAAAGGCCGTACCATCTTGGGTGTGGCCGAGCTGCACCCAACCTGCTCTTGGGCTCTCTATACAAGTGGTCGTAAAGTCTCCACGTGTTGTTTTCACGTGAATGCCGTGATGTTAATTGGCAGGTACGATGAACCTCTCACCTCTACCGTACACGTGGTGGGAGAGCGACCCTGATAAGGACGGCACATGAACGGGAAACCGACCCCTGATAATGACTTCATGCACATGAATCTGTCAGAACGGTTCATTCCTCACCCGCCTGATTAGGTGCACGTAGATTGCCCGGACTTCCAGCGACAAGAAGCTAGGTGGGCCTATTGTGATGTTTTGTGAGAAATCCATTCCATCCATCTCATTTCCCTCCTCAAGTTAGGGCATTAAGCCAAAAATGACGCTGATCCAAAAATCAAATGGGTATCATGATAGTAAACAGTAAGAATTTAACATCCACCGTTGAAATATTTGTGTTTGTGAATCAAGCTAACAATTTTGTGTTTTCGATTCATCCAAGTAAAACTAACCTTATGAATGGTATGGATGGCATCATATAAATATAATGGTGAACCCAAAAAGATTTGGACTATTGGCATTTTCAATTCTACATGTATAAATGCATTTGAGTTTTTGATCTGCCTTAAGTTTTTAACACATGTACTAACATGGACCGGCAAAACAGTCGGATGAGATGACTTCTCACATGATATCACGGCCTCACTTTAATGTTTGTGTTTCATCCATGCTTTGCATTTATTTTTTCGGATCATTTTATGGTTGAAAGTGCCCTGGTTTATCAATTAGTATGAGGATTGAAATAATAAGTCAAGTGAGCCCCAATGAAGATCATTCAAGCCATTATCTCAATTGTACGTGCACTCCGACCTTGTTAAAGGTAAATTAAGTCTCATATTCCATGTCTCAAAACATTCAGATATATAAAGCCTTTAAAAACATTAGAACAACTTAGGATCATCAATGGCATCGAACACTCACATTCGATGATATCGACAACCACTCAATATCATCGAATTAAGCCATTCTATGTCCAGCAACCACAAAGTACTTTGGACAATATGTTCGATAAATCGAAAAATATTTCGATGATATCGACATTCAAATATCGATCAAATCAAATGAAAATCGATGATATCGAATTACCTTGAGCTTTGTCTAGCAATTGTTGGAAAATGTCCTGACATTGCTCGAGTAATTGAACCATCTTTGATATCATCTGGATTTAAACTTCAATGATATCGAGATGAGTTCGATATCATCGAATTCGGTCAAGTTTTTGTCCAGCGAGTCTCAAAGAAAAATCACCTAGAAGGATCGAGGACTCGAAACCCTACTCGATGTCATCGAATTTCAAATCTCAATGGTATCGAAGGTATATCGATGAGATCGAATTTGGACAAAACTATTCCAGCAATCTTGCAAGGTAAACCATATGGGAATGACCGAGGAATCGATGATGTTTCTATATGATCGTAATTCAGATATCGATGAACTCGATATATATTTGATATCATTAAAATATATCAATGATTGTCCAGCAAGCTCTTTTGAAAATCATGTAGAAATGATTGATGTATCGAACAGATTGTCGATGAAATCGGAATTCAAACTCTGATGACATCGACGCACGCTCGATGACATCGATCCTCAGGCAAAAAGTTTCGGGTATATACTTCAATGGAGATCGTATCATCGAACCTTGTTTCGGTAGCATCGAAAGCAGACGTTCGATGATATCGAAGCGGGCCCGATGATATCGAACTCAGTCAGAATCTGACATCTATATTACCGTTAGAACTTTTTGTCTATTTAAGGAGAGCTTGTTCTTGGTTGCTTTATTAAGAAAAAGAGAGAGAGCTTTGAGAGAGTAACTACACATCATTTACCCTAAGCCCTTTTTCTCATAGGAGTTCATCCTTCAATCAACCCTCATCATTGATATTTAATAGAGTGGATTGGGGAATGAACTTCCGCATTCAAGGATCATCCAGCTACCACCTTAATGGCAAATCTTTGAGCTGGGATCCCTTGAATGCCTAAGACCTTGGAATCTCTCCAGTGCTTTAATAGGTAATATTTATCAGAGTAGATTCTGAGAAAACCTTGACCGAACCCGTCACCTTTATTGGTACATCTTCGAGTGTTGCGGATCAAGGGAGCTGAAGAATCTTCATTAATAAGGAGAAGATCTTCATCAACGTGTTGAACAGAGCTCACCTACTTATCTGTAAGTCATTAGAGTCCAGAGACCCTTTTGATTATTCCTTTTGTAGGTTTGGGTTAAAGGTGCTTCTCAACCCTTTCAAGTCTTCACAGGAGGCCTTCGACGGGAGAGTACGTGTGGGTGTTGTGTGTTGACCCTTGCTCTTGTGTAGGGCATAAACTCTAGGGTTCTTAAGTGGATCCTTGGCCTATGTGGCATAAAACCCTAGGTTCCTTGTGTGGATCCTTTACTCTTGTGTATGACATAAAACTTGGGTGTTGTGTGTTGACCCTTGCTCCTGTGTGGGGCATAAAGTTGTGTCTCATGGAGACATGTTAGGTACCTTGTGTAAGTCCTAGAGTCAGCCTTATGTAGGTTGTACTGGTTTGAGGGAAACCTAATTTGAAACCTCTGTTAGTGAAATCCGGTACACTTAAGGGTTGAGTGCGTCCGCCGGGAGTGGAGTAGGCATATACCCGAACCACTATAAAATGACTGTGTTTGGGATTGTTATTTGCATACTCTCTTATTATGTTTACTATTAATGTTCACATGATGCATGATGACATTTAGAACTGATAAGTGTTACATCCCACACACAGTCACTCAGTGAATCCATCTTAGACTAAAGTTATATATTGTTTAGATTCTGCTCAGTCTTGTGATTGGATCCTCTAATTGGTTGGGAAGCCGTTAGAGTTAAATTGATGATATCTTGACAGTTGCATATTGGATCAAGATAATGGTAATAGGATTTTAAATTGTCATAAAATTTTATAAAGTCCTATTCACCCCCCCTCTAGGACACTTTGACCTATTCCTACTTCTACTAAAGCGATTATTACCGCGATTTCAAAGGTATGAGACAAAACATTAGATATATAAAAATCTCAAGTGGACCACATTACAGGAAATAATGTTTAATGAGCGTCGACCATTAAAAACTTTTTGGGGGCCATAAAAGTTTAGGATCAAGCTGATCTTTGTTTTTTCCCTTCATCTGGGCAGGTATGACCTAATCAACAAATTGGATGTCAAATAAATAGTACAGTGGGCCTTAGGAGGATTTTAATGGTGGATATCCAATCACTATTGTTTTCCTGTGGTGTGGTTCACCTGAGATTTATATGCCTCTCATTTTTTGGCTCAAGCCCTAAAATGATCTGTAAAAATGGATGAACGGAATGGATGAAATACATACATCATGGTGGGGTCCATTGACCACTAGCCACCGGGCTAGTGGCAGGGGGCGTAGCCAATCCGTTTCTGATGATCTGAAACTCCTTCCGGTCTTAAAAAAAAATAATAAAATAAAATAAGGCTTCGTTGCCAATATGGTCGGACGTGACTTGCCTATGCCTCCGGCCGTAGGAAGTTGCTGTAGTTGGAACATACGTGGGGCCCATAAAATGCCCGTGACAAATCCACTCCATCCATCGGTCTCAAAAGATAATAATAGTACAGGAATCCAAAAATAAGGTAGATCCAAAACTCAAGTGAGTTGCACCACATGAAACAACATGAAAGAATGCCTATTATTAAATACTTTGTCGGGGCCACATAAGTTTTGTACGAGGGTGATATCTGTACCTACAGTTTATTTGATAGGTAGTAGCCCTTTTCGTCAAAAAGTAATGTCTTAAATCGTCCGAGATGTTCGACCAGTCGAGGGACTGGCTTAACTAGTTGAAGGTCCTTCGACTGGTCGAAGACAGTTCGACTCGTAGTCCAGTAACGATGTATTTAGGATTTTCGCGACGCTTGACCAGTCGAGGGATAGGCTCGACCAGTCAAAGGGGTCCTTTGACCAGTCGAAGCCCTGGCTCAACTAGTCGAAGGTTACGTAGACCGAGTAAATTTGAGGTGGTTTCCGGATTGTTCTAAAGTCGGTATGGAAGTGTGGTTTCCTAAACTATAAATAGGAATCCCTATGACCATTCTAATAAATTCTAAGGCTTCCTAAAGGTATTCCAAGGGTTTCTAAAAGGGTTCTATCGTTATCAAAGGGTGTAGCAAGGGTGAGATTTGAGGTTGTTTGAATTGGGTAAGTCCTCTCTCTTTGTAATTTCTATTTTCATAGTGGATTTCTGTCACTTCGTGCCATGGTTTTTCCCCGAAAGGGTTTTCCACGTTAAATCTTTATGCTCTCTTTTGATTGCTTGACACTCTTGAATTGCTATCCTAGATCCATATCTGTGTGATTTCGCAACACAAACTCCAACAAGTGGTATTAAATCTATCATCGGGGCACGGATCTGAATATGTAAGATTAGTTATAATGGGAAACGACAAGTTTGATATTGAGAAGTACTCAGGCAAAAATAATTTTGAGTTGTATAAGGTTAAGATGATTAGCCTATTAACTGTAACACCCCGTATCTTCTATACTCAGGTGTTACTATAAAGATCTAAATAACTTTACACATGTGTAAGAACACACCTCCATCATAGTATTCTCAATATATCCATCTTGACCATTAGATTCAGACTAAACAACCCAAGTCGTATCTGCAAGGTACTTTGAATTGACATTTGACCTTTCAACATAAGACTACACCAACAATGGTGGTCAAACTTATAATCGATATAGTTACAAACATAAACCAATCTCTTAACTCGGTCCTAAATCGACCTGATCAATTCACATCGTAATCGTAGGATGGGTCTAATTGAGCAATCGATGTCGGGCTCTGCATGTAACGCAAGCGTGCATAGATTAAACCAATCATTTTAATATTAAGACTCGTCATCAAATATATAGTCCATCAGACCAACAACATTCCAGAAAGCGATCCACCGCCTAATCACACTAGTCAAACAATTTAAATGTTAGCCTATCATTAAAGTCCACTTGGGTGGATAGTAGAGCTACTAGGGTCATTGACAAATGATTACCAAATCTATCATTCAAATTCACCTGAATAATCTTGAGAAATCCTAAAATCGTAAATTGATGACTTTTACATCATAGGATCCAAAAAGGACTAAGTGATCATTATCCCACTTTAATCAAATCATTCAACTATTAGATCGCTTAACATCACTGTTTAACGACCCCTAATTTCGTACTATAGATACCCTGAACTAATGCAATCATCGTAAGATAAGTTAGCATGTACCACCAGATCCCTCTATGGTTAGGCTCACATCACTCGATATAGGAATCCAGCACTAACCATCAAAACCACGGTATTGGACCATTGAGTTTACCTTAAATTATCCTTTAAACGAGTCCTAAAAACCTTGTACTCTAGTATGAATCGGACTTGGAACAAATCCGACCATTGAAAAACACTTAAAACACTTGATATGACCCCAAGCAATAAACTTCAAAAACGTTAATGCTAGCAAATCCTTAACCGTAAGTACTTTGGTGATCACCGAGAAGAATGAACGGCGTGGATCAACACTGATCACCTTAGGGACTCCACATTCGAACTGTGCATGTCCATAGATAATATGCACACGCCGTGCACAACACCTAGCATCGGGTCAAACGACTATTGACCCGATGAAAACCAAAGCCCCCCAAAATTTCGGAGTCCCACCAGTCTGATTTTCAAATAGGTTACCCGTCTGTTGCTGATAATGGCCCACCATCAAACCCTATTCGAGAAATCCAAACCGTCCATCATGTTCAGGACAAAATTTAGACCAAACCTCCATCACTACCGCATGTGACCACTCATGTACACGTACACGATCTCGGGCGAAAGGAGCGTGCGTGGGAGGGAATTTTTGAAAATTGAATGCAGATCGCATCTGCTTTGCTATCAAACCACATGCACATTCTTCCTCTCATCCTAACCCTACACCTCAGCGAATCCATGCCTTATAATCCACGTAGACTTTAGGGCTTTCCTTATAACAAGAAAACCGCCGCCATGAGTTGTAACCAAATCCACTAATTGACGTTCGGTGGGTCCCACAATGACCCTAGGACCTATCCACAGCATCCAAGTGGCTCAGATCGAGGGATGATCCACTCGATCAGAATCAACCATGATCATGGCCATCATCTTCCATATCCATCCGAAAAACCCATTTCCTTCATGTGGACCCCATTTCCCGATCAGAGTTATCCATCCGATGGACTGTGACGCCTAAAGATCATCCACAACTTCCGATCTCAGCCTTACAAACCGTTTCCAAAAGAGATCATCAACAATCTCTCTTTGTTAATCGAGATTAGCGGGCGCAGCTGTAGCTTATCGACTGTTTAAGAGCCGATGCTTCTAGGCTCCTATAAAGCTACAAATAATCTCCTTCCTTTTAGGGAAACGGAATTAAAAAGAGAGAAGAAAAAGAAAGAAGAAAAAGAGAGAGAGAGAGAGAGAGAGAGAGAGAGAGAGAGAGAGAGGGTGCCACTGTGATGCTACACTGAGTCGACCCAACCGAGCCTTGCTGTGGCCGTTGCTGGGCGTCTTCCTACAAATGAAAAGAAAATGATGAGGAGAATGGAAACAGAAGGAGAAACGAGAGGACGTGAGGGAATGAAGGGAGATGGGATCGAAAGAGAGTGAGGGGTTGCAACTTGTGCCGCATTGACTCAACCCAACCAAGTTGGCCGAGTTTTGAGGTGAACCAGTGCGGATCTGACGAGTCTGGTCTGAGGCTAGGCTCCTTGCTGACAGATTCATAAAGAAAAAGGAAACCGGTAGAAGGAGAGGAAAGAGAAATGAGAGAAAGGGGGACCAGCTGTCTCGTTGTGCCGGTTGGGTCGAGCCGAATCGGTTGTGGAGCGAGTCAGTTCGAGTTTCATTGTTGGGTTGCGACTGAGTCGAGTCCAGAGAGAGAGAGAAGGGGAGTAGGAAAGAAGAAGATGATGATACAGAGAGGGAGTAAGGAAGATGAGAGGAGGAGAGGAAGAGAGAAGGAAAAATAAGGGATAAAGTGAGGATGTTGGGTTTGGTAGCTGTCGAGTCGACTTAGCCGAAACCGAATCCAACTAAGTCAAGTTGGGAGTGGGCCTAGTCCATGTCTGGCTGGACATTCCAGCATAGAAATAGAAGAAGGGAGAAAGATAAGGAGGAGAAGAATGTGAGGTAGGGAGATTGGATCGTGGGTCGTTAGCGAGTTAACTCGGTTGAATCACCGAGTCCGGCTCGGTTGCTATGGGCTTGGATCTAGACTACTCTAGCCTTGTAGCTGCCCAGTGATATAAATCCAAGAATTAACCATACCAGGTTGCAATTACGTGTCATCTAGCGGGCCACACATCTAAGTTGTTTGATTGAGGTGAGTAATTTCCCCCATAGCTTCTTTCATTCATTCATTTCCATGTTAGCTTAATCCTCTAATGTAGAATCATAAATGTTGATTTCATCCTTCTTGCTCTTAGTTTGGGTTGATAGTCATGGACTCTTAATCTCTATTACTCTTGCAACCACTAGTTTTTATCTTAGTTTAAATTTAATTTTTAAAATGTGGTAAATATGAATTTGTTCCTGTCATTCCTACTTAGTATCAATGTATATGAGTTAATGCATTAATTCCTATTCTATATAGATTATCCATGCATATAGAATTTAGCCTTGTACCCTCTATGGCACATATGCAATTGCTTAAATATAGGTATAATTCTAGTGGTTATGACAGGAGCCTTCAAATTACATTTAATTTTATCTTATAAACCATATAATGTGGAATACATGTTGAATGTCGTCTGTTGTAAGAAATGTTGAGTGAACCCTTAAATATTCCAAATTATTTAACTGTACTTGAGATGGATATGCCACATTTGTGGGCCACCATTTAAGCTTAAAGTAATTATAAAGATCCACATTAAATTCCTATATGATGTTTAATAGTCTACCAAGAACCACATGATTTGATTATGTATATGATTTAAGGAGCTATTTTGCTAAATCTAAAGAAAGTACATGAATACCATGGTGCATGACATCCACGCATAACATATGAGCTTTTTCGAGTGCTCAATGTAAGCCACACTCTGCTCGATTTACTGTTAGATCAGTTGAATGACCAGAGTATGTGCATTTGGGTCACTTTGGGCGCTCTTCTTTACATGAGGCTTTTCCGAAATTTTAGGACATGCTCGGGCGTATCCTGAATATTTTTCCAGGAGGTCAGACATCCTCGGGCGCACTCCCTTACATGGCCATTTCAAGGTAGTTAATCTACCGCGAGCGGTCTTTTCTTTTGACAGCTGGATGTGCATCTCCATATCTATGACTTGAGCATACATTCCTACATTCATGCATGTATTCATATGACTTTGCCTTCATTGTGATATTACTGTCTTATGAAATGAAAGTGTTGGTTTAATTTACATTGGAATGATTTGATATGCTTGAATCTTTGAGGGAAGTTCCCACTGAGTTTTCACTCATCCAATCGTGCAGTTGCACCAAATAGACATAGGTATGATGAATAGGTGAAGACTCCTATGACGGGATTTCAGGGACGGCTGAGGTGGACTTTTGTGAGGAAGAACTCTACGTGACTGTTGTTGAGCCGTTGGAGCTCAACCGATACTTTAGGATTTACTTGCTTTTGTATTTCAGACTATGTGTTTTATTTGAGTTGTAAAAATATTTCCCCTGGTGTGGGATTTCGTTTTGCTCCCATTCACATGTATTAAACTTCCTTTTTGTCACTCTTGATATCCCTGGCTTATGTAGTGATTTCTTTACTTTATGCTATGCAATTTACTATTAATTAGATGTATGATAGTCCATTTTATAACGTAATACTCGGGTTCTCAATAAGGAGCGACTATCCTCGGGTTTTGAGGACCAGGGTGTTACATTAACCAAGCAAGGTGAGATTAAGGCTCTTGAGGAGTACTATGAAAGATAAAGAATGGAAAAACCTTGATAGCAATACTTTACCTTCAATCCATTTATGTCTCACAGATGAGGTTCCCTATAATGTTTTGAGGGAGAAAATTATGGCTAGTTTGTGGGCAAAGTTAGAGAACATCTATGCTAAGAAATCCTCTGAAAATCGCCAACACTTGAAGCTACAATGCTATACCTTCAAGATGACAGAGGGTGGAGATATAGAGACCCACATTAACAACTTTAATAAATCGATGTGTAAATTGCTAGATATGGAGGAAGCAGTCAAAGATGAGGAATAAACATGTATACTGTTGAATTCTCTTCCTGCATCGTATGAGTTATTCAAGGACACAATGTACACCACAAATAAAACCCTGAGTGTCGACACCATTATCTAAGCCCTTCAAGGGAAGGCCATGAGAAAGCTAAACGACGACAAGGGGGCATCTTCCTATGCACTGATTACGAGGGACAGAGATTCTGAGCGAGGTACAGGATCTTCAAGGCCTAAATTCAGGGCAAGGGCAAAGGAAAATTAAAGTGCTGGAACTGTGGGATGTTTGGACACATGAAAAAGGATTGTAAAAAACCTAAAGCGAATAAAGAAAATTCAGCGGCTTCTTCTAAGGAGGCCAATGTTGTCACATCTGATGAAGAAACAAGTGGTGGTGAGGTTCTGTCTGTTTCCATGATTGGTCACTTACACGGCAATCATAAAGACAAGTGGATACTTGACACAGGGGCATCATATCACATGACTCCTCATCGGAGTTAGTTTGCCAGTTACAAGGAAAGCGATGGTGGACAGGGTTTTTTGGGCAATGATAATGCTTGTAATGTTGTGATTATTGGTACGGTGAGCATCAAGATATTTGATGGGATGGAGCGTACCTTGACTGATGTGAGGCACGTTCTTGATATGAAAAAGTTTAATTTCTCTCGGTGCATTCGAGGTTATAGGTTCCAAGTTCACTGGTATTGATGGTGTCCTTAAAGTTTCAAAAGGTAGGGGTGCACATTTAACTGGTAGAACCATGGAACCGGACCGGAACCGTTGGATCGGTCCGGTTTGGTCCGGTTCTGGACAGCAACGGTTCCGGTTCCGGTTCCAAAATTACAAGAACCGTTGGATACGGTTCGGTTCTAGTTTAGGGGCAGGTAGAACCGACCCGAACCGTAGAACCGTGGTCCCCACCTCTTCTTACACGTTAGTCGTTACTACGAAGAGGATGAATGGAGTAGATCTCCGAGAATGCCATCAGAAGTGGCCCCACTTATTTTTTTTTCAAAATATTCAAACCATACAAAAACGTCCAGGGACGGACGTGCATGGATTGGGTTTTGACAGTGGGCCCCACCCATCATCCCTTTTTGCGATCTGAACCGTCCATCATGTAGGGTGCTCAAAAATGTCCCAAGGGACATTCCCCTTTTCAACAGAAAGCGAGGAAAGATGGGGGTATCTGCTTGTCCATATTTGAAAAACCCAGAACCGTGGAACCGATTCGGAACCGAACCGGTTTTCACGGTTCGATTCTGGTTCGGTTCTAGTGTGCTAACGGTTCGGTTCCGGTTCCAAAAATCCTAGAACCGTTAGGAACGGTTTGGTTCCGGTTTTACCCCGGAACCGGACCAAACCAACCCATGTGCACCCCTATCAAAAGGGACACTCGTGGTTATGAGAGCGCAAAGGTAAGTAAACCTTTACAGGTTGTCGGGAGCACTTCTGTAACGCCCTGAAAATCGGGGGCAGCTCCCGAGTTCCAACGCATCACTTATGCAACATAGATAATGATGATTATGATGAGAGCATTGAAACATGAATGGGATTATACCAAAATAACATATCACACTCCAGAGACAGTTAAATTGTAAGCGGAAGACTGTGATAAATGTATAAAATATATAAACTATGGTAAGTCTCCAGAGTGTGATAATGTTGTCAGGTTAATGAATTACAAGTACAATTTCAAAATATACCAAAGGTGTAGTGTCATCTAGTCAATATCCTTGTAACCCCGTCGATCAAGGCACAACTCACATGAAGCCGCTAGAAAACAGCATATACGAAAAAGCATTCTCGTCGTCACAAAAGTCCGGCTCTGCCTCAGGAGTAGCGTCGCCATCTGCAATCAGACAAAGTCTAGTGGGTGTCCGGAACACCGTCCCGAAATGTGGGAGTGAGTGATCAACTCAGTGGAATAGTAAAGCATAGGTTAACATGTTATCAAAACAGTCAAGCAGTAATGATAAAGCAGTACAATCAACAATCTTAAGTACTCTTGTTTAATGCAAGTATGAAATGCTGCCATGATGTATACCCTCACCAACATACTCCCTCGTGCGACACCATCTTACGTCTGCGGCATGCTTTCATCTCTCAGTGCTCCACATCTTCCAGGCACATACAGTGCGATGATGAGCATGATTACCGAGTTGTTATTAGTCCTTTTCATACAGTAGTATTGGGAAACTAAGGTACCTTCCTTATATCATTCCCAGACAATGATCCATTCTAGGGTCGTCAATCCTAGATAATCTCATACGATAGTGTGGTTCTAGGTCGCTGTAAGGGCTGTCAGGGCTATTATACGGAATCGTCGTACCACTCCCCCATCACCTTATCAATACATGCCTAGTTTATACTCTATTTACTATAAGAAGGCTCGTCGCCTCTCCACAGATTCAGAGTATGCTCGAGGTCACTACACCGGGTACGGTCAGGGCTGCCAGGGCTGTTACACGGAATCATTACACCAGTCCCCCATCACCCTTCAAAACAGTGTAGGCCGACAACTCGAATACAGTGTCCCATACCACTGTATTCGGCTCACGAGTCTGGGTTGCTCACTGGTCACTACGAGGAGGCACATCGCCCCAGCGTAGGCCGACAGCTCGACCATGGTGTCCCATACCACCATGCCCGACTCATGAGTCTTAATGGATAGAGGTATCAAGGTTAACGGGGTTGCACTGGTAAGTTCGGTACCTTAGGTTCAAGCAGTAGCGTCCAAACATGGTGAACATACATTAGACAGATCGGGTTACTTGACGAGCTCAGCTAGCTCGAGCGCATGACAAGTTGAACGACATGAAGTGCATACGCACTTCGCGTGGCCAGCCACTATCGCCAACCGAAGTACGACTCGAATTCGTTGAACACATCTCACGTGGCGAATGAATCTCAGCCACAAATTCAATCCCGTTACCAATTGCCTGGACTATACAATAGCCCCAATCACATTCAATTACGGAACAGTTAAAGCAGTAATGGATCAAGATTTCAAATCATACAATCAAATATCCAATATTGTCCGCTTAGGGCTGCCAGGGCTGTTGCACGGAATCGTTATACCACTCCCCCATCACCCTTCACGAATTTTATGGAATACAACTTTAACATGTGAAGTAATCAGAGTAGAATTAAATAAACAAGTAATTCAAACATATTAACAAGCATGTTATAAAACACAACGCAAACAGGAAATTCAAACACATACGTTTCATAAACCAGTAAGTGATTAAACTAAACAACTTACATGAAGGAACTCGTACACATCACAAAGGTAGTTGAGAATCCTATCTCAACACCTACTCAAGGCACTACTAGATTAAGTACATATCTATACAAGCATTTTCACAAACACTTAGACTACACACTCCAACGTACCTATAATATGCTAGTTAAAGCACAAGTCGTAGCGAATCCTTTCACAAAGGATTGCCACATGAACCACGATTATGCATTCACGACCAATAGTCATGGCAAGCATAAATCATAGTTCCATATTCATTTGAACATTTCTACAAACACTTGGCTACAACTAGTACCTACATGACGTATGTTAATATAACAGGTGTTAGGCTAATCTGTTCACCCAGATTGATACACATGTATCTAGCAACATAGACAACATTATCATGGCAAGCACAAATCTGTATTTCATACGTATACGGTATTTTCTACAATACGAGGAATACAATATATTAACATAGTTAACGTATATCTGAAAATAAAACGGACACACACTTTGTACATGTGTAATAGCATCCAGATCATGAATCTATCATTATCTGACATTGAAAGCATTGAAAACCATAACCTATACGTTTAAAGCTCGCACCTTTTGTCGGTAAACTTGAACCGAAACCAGTTTGAACCCAACGCCTTTGTCTACGGCACAACGACAACCTGAATCATGAAACAGGTCAGCTATTTCATCACTTACACTCTTGAAAACTCTAAAACAGCTTAGGGCTAGATTTTCTTACCTATGAACAAAGACGGAATCGCCGGAAAAGCGATTAGATAGCGATGGTTAAACACGTATAGCAGGGGAATGGAGTATCAGGAAGATGCTCTCACTTCTCTCACACTTTCTCTCTCTTTTCTCTCTTCTCTATCCTAGGTTTTTCTCAAATTCGTATGAGATGAGAGAGTGAGGGTTTAAGGTCCTTATATAGGCTCAAAACTCACCAAATTAGACCCAGGGCCAAGGTATACTTAGGTTATGTCCAAATACGGATAGTTCTGTCTCAACGGAGCACTTGTGGAAGCCCCCCTTGAGCCAAAGGTCGGACTTAAGCTCACAAACATTGGATCTAGGTCGAGTTACATTTTCGGTCCGATCGAATTTACAGATCGCCCGTGGCGGACCAGTTTCAGTTCAACGGTCATTGAGACTCGATCAGGGCTATAAGTACACTGCCATGTGTATGAAATTTCTCCTGATTCGAGAGTGTATTTGGGTCAGATTTCGACGGTCTGATTGCTTATATTTGGCCCGCATGCGACAAGTCTCAGATTTCTTAAATCAGATTTAATTTCTAAAGAAAACCACATTTCTCACACTCCTCGCTCTGGGCTCAAGCGAATAGCACTGGGACACAATCTGGATTTGATTTCCGAGATAGTTGTCAAGCCCAGTAAGGCGGTCATAATCGTTTAGCTTCGCGTTAATCGGACTTTCAACGTGCGGTCCAGGTCCGATACAGAGTTTCGTGACGCTCTCGAGAGCAGCTGGGTAATGAGATTGATCCTAGATTTTTAGGTAATGTAGCGTCAACGATTCCATAAGTTTTGGGTCTTGCAGATCGTATTTAAAGTGGTTCGAGCTAATTCTATTGATTGTTTAGTTCAGTACTTAACCAAATTCCGCCCTAATTATGACAGAATACGGTCCTAGGGAAGTTCTACACCCCTTTCTGGTATTTATAATTTGTATATTATTTTAATTATTTTTCTACTAGTTCATCATCAAGTCTACTTCATCTCTACCAAATTTCATTAGGTTTCATGTTGTAGAAAAATTCTAAAAATTCTAGAAGCGGCAGCTGTCCAAACTAATGATTTCCAGATAATTGTCACAACGACCTATATTTAACTATATTAAAATTTTTATTATATTTTTCTATTATTTATATAAAACTAGACTTATTAAGCTTCAATCTGGCTTTTGAATCACCTAAATCGGAGTTATAACGAGGGAGATATGACTTTTTGAAGTCGGACCAAAATCACAGAAATTGTGGCCGAAAATGGGTCAGCCGATGAACTGCGGCCGCCCTGGCCCGCATTTTGGTGAGGCCTTGCCAACTCGGCGAGCCCGTTGCAGGTTGCTAACCTGTTTGGGTGTGGTTTCTCCGTCCGATATGTAAAATGGATGTATTTTACAAACCAAGATGAGTTATTCGACATGCAATATATGTTTTTGGGGGTAGGAGAAGCTGATCTATCCATGTAGCCTACTTATTTCGTGAGATTCCAAAAGGTTAATGATTAAAAACCCATGTTATTTATTTATTTACTATTCATAGTATTTTTAATTTAAGTATTGATCAACATCACCTAAACTTTAATATTGTGTCTAATATGAAAGCACTTAGAAAATTTTGAAGGATAAGTAGTGAAAGGTGAGTTTTTGAAGGAAATGGTAAGGTTTTGAAAAAAAATTGGTTTTGAAAAGGGATTTGAGACTTTTGAATTAGTGTTTGAGAAGTTAATCAGGTGTTAGGATCAACCCATCGCCTAAGGACGTCTAGCTCCATGTTGGGAAAAATTCGGGATGTTACAACTTCAGTAGGTGGAGCGGCGATAACAGCTATTGCAGATTCCACATCTCTGCGTATGTGGCAATGCTCGTCTGGGCCACATAGCGAGCGGGACATGAATGTACTATTGGATTGTTGTTTGATTCCAGCTTTTAAAAATTCCTGATTTAAATATATGCAAACATTGTATATATGGTAAGCAATCTAAATTATCTTTTAAAACTAGAAATATGTATGTAAGGGAGTGCTTGATTTATGTGCACTCTGACGTGGTGGGGGGTCATCGCTAGAAGTTTTCCATTGGAGGGTCGTCATAGTTTATTTCATCATTGACGACTACTCCAGGAAAGTTTGAGTTTACTTAATGAAACGTAAATCCGAAGTTTTCACTATATTCAAACAATGGAAGGCAGTGGTGGAAAAATAGTCAGGGCGAAAAATAAAGGTTTTAAGGACTGATAATGGTGGAGAATTTATTTCCACTGAATTTAATGAATATTAAAAGGATTGAATATCATTAGGTACAACACAGTGTGCCACACGCCTGAACAAAATGGTGTGGCTGAGTGAATGAATCGGCCTCTCTTGGATAGGGCCAGATGCATATAAGTAATGCTGTGTGGGAAAGGATATATGGATAGAGGCCGTTAACACAACCTGCTATTTGGTGAACTAGTCTCCTTCTACGACAATTGATTGTCAAATTCCAGAGAAGTAGTATGAAGTGGTCAGAAAATCGACTACTCAGATTTACGAATATTTGGTTGTGAGGCTTACTCTCATGTACCATCAGTTGAGAGAGATAAGCTAAACCATATAGCCAAAAAAGTACATCTTTGTTGGATATGACGTTGGTGTTGAAAAGTTATATGTTATTCAACAGGGTCACACGCAAGCTTATCACTAGCCGTGACGTCAGATTCGATGAAAGTTCCATATTCTTTGAGAATGATCAGAAGGAGCAAAGAAACCTAAAAGGTTAATCGTAGACGTCTAGATTGACACAAATGATATTCAAACAAGACAGATGCGGAGACAGAAGTACATGGCATGTGAAGCAGCCACCTGTGAGAAGAAATCCACTGCGTGATTGCAGGTTACCGGCAAGATATAGGGACGACTCTAATATTGCATATGCCCTCATTACAGATGAGGGGGACTCGTCTACTATTCAGGAGGCTCTTGATGACCTGATGCAGAAAAGTGGAAGACGACTATGGATGATGAGATAGACTCGTTGCACAAAAATCGCACATTAGAGCTGGTGGAGCTACCAGTGGGCGCGAAAATCGATCAGATGAAGTGTTATTAAAAAAAAATAGGATAGATACAAAAGCTAAGATGGTGAGCGAAGGGTTATACTCAGAGAGAAGGAATCAACTTCACAGAGATATTTGCACCATGGTAAACAGGTGTCTATCAAATTCGTATGGCGCTGGTTTGCCCAATACTATCTCAATCTGGAACAGATGGATGTTAAGGCTGCATTCCTGCACGGGGAGTTGGAAGAAACAGATCTACATGAAACAACCAAAGGGCTACAAAGTTAAAGGGGCAAAGAAAAAAGTTTGCAGGTTCATGAAGTCATTGTACGGCCTGAAACAGTCGCCTAGGCAGTTGATATAAAAAATTTGATTATTTCATGTTAAGTCAGAAATTTACTCGGAGTGAATACGATTACTGTGTCTATTACAAGACACTGAGTGATGATAGATTCATCATCCTTGTATTGTATGTTGATGATATGTTGATCACCAGTCATTATATATATGAAATCAACGTACTGAAGACTCAGTTATCAGGGACATTCGAGATAAAAGATCTGGGGGCCTACAAGAGGGTTCTCTCGGTATATATTCATAGAGACAGGAAGAGGAGTAGGCTTTAATTATCACAGATAAAATACCTTGAAAATGTGCTGATCAGTATGGGATAGACCAGGAAAAACCGGTGAGCGTTCCCCACATGGCTACTTCAAGCTTACCTCAGAACAATGTCCTAAATCAAATGAGAAAAGTAAGTTATGTCTCATGTGCCTTATTCGAATGCGGTTGGCAGTTTAATGTATGTCTAAGTCTGTATGGAGACCAGATATTTCACAGGCAGTCGGTTTTGTGAGCAGATACATGTCAAACCCCGGCAAGCAACACGGGATGTTACAACTTCAGTAGGTGGAGCGGCGATAACAGCTATTGCAGATTCCACATCTCTGCGTATGTGGCATGCTCGTCTGGGCCACATGAGCGAGCGGGACATGAAGGTACTATTTGATTGTTGTTTGATTCCAGCTTTTAAAAATTCTGATTTAAATATATGCAAACATTGTATATATGGTAAGCAATCTAAATTATCTTTTAAAACTAGAAAATATGTATGTAAGGGAGTGCTTGATTATGTGCACTCTGACATGTGGGGGTCATCGCTAGAAGTTTCCATTGGAGGGTCGTCATAGTTTATTTCATTCATTGACGACTACTCCAGGAAAGTTTGAGTTTACTTAATGAAACGTAAATCCGAAGTTTTCACTATATTCAAACAATGGAAGGCAGTGGTGGAAAAATAGTCAGGGCGAAAAATAAAGGTTTTAAGGACTGATAATGGTGGAGAATTTATTTCCACTGAATTTAATGAATATTAAAAGGATGAATAGATCATTAGGTATAACACAGTGTGCCACACGCCTGAACAAAATGGTGTGGCTGAGTGAATGAATCGGCCTCTCTTGGATAGGGCCAGATGCATGTTAAGTAATGCTGTGTTGGGAAAGGATATATGGATAGAGGCCGTTAACACAACCTGCTATTTGGTGAACTAGTCTCCTTCTACGACAATTGATTGTAAAATTCCAGAGGAAGTATGAAGTGGTCAGAAAATCGACTACTCAGATCTACGAATATTTGGTTGTGAGGCTTACTCTCATGTACCATCAGTTGAGAGAGATAAGCTAAACCATATAGCCAAAAAAGTACATCTTTGTTGGATATGACGTTGGTGTGAAAAGTTATATGTTATTCAACAGGGTCACACGCAAGCTTATCACTAGCCGTGACGTCAGATTCGATGAAAGTTCCATATTCTTTGAGAATGATCAGAAGGAGCAAAAGAAACCTAAAAGGTTAATCGTAGATGTCCAGATTGACACAAATGATACTCAAACAAAGACAGATGCGGAGATAGAAGTACATGAGCATGTGAAGCAGCCACCTGTGAGAAGAAATCCACTGCGTGATTGCAGGTTACCGACAAGATATAGGGACGACTCTAATATTGCATATGCCCTCATTACAGATGAGGGGGACTCGTCTACTATTCAGGAGGCTCTTGATGAACCTGATGCAGAAAAGTGGAAGACGACTATGGATGATGAGATAGACTCGTTGCACAAAAATCACACATTAGAGCTGGTGGAGCTACCAGTGGGCCGAAAAGCGATCAGATGTAAGTGGTTATTAAAAAAAAAAAATAGGATAGATACAAAGCTAGATTGGTAGCGAAGGGTTATACTCAGAGAGAAGGAATCAACTTCACAGAGATATTTGCACCAATGGTTAAACAGGTCTCTATCAAATTCGTATTGGCGCTGGTTGCCCAATACTATCTCAATCTGGAACAGATGGATGTTAAGGCTGCATTCCTGCACGGGGAGTTGGAAGAACAGATCTACATGAAACAACCAAAGGGCTACAAAGTTAAAGGGGCAAGAGAAAAAAGTTTGCAGGTTAATGAAGTCATTGTACGGCCTGAAACAGTCGCCTAGGCAGTGATATAAAAAATTTAATTATTTCATGTTAAGTCAGAAATTTACTCGAAGTGAATACGATTACTGTGTCTATTACAAGACACTGAGTGATGATAGATTCATCATCCTTATATTGTATGTTGATGATATGTTGATCACCAGTCATTATATATATGAAATCAACGTACTGAAGACTCAGTTATCAGGGACATTCGAGATAAAAGATCTGGGGGCTACAAAGAGGGTTCTCGGCGTATATATTCATAGAGACAGGAAGAGGAGTAGGCTTTAATTATCACAGATAAAATACCTTGAAAATGTGCTGATCAAGTATGGGATAGACCAGGAAAAACCGGTGAGCGTTCCCCACGTGGCTAACTTCAAGCTTACCTCAGAACAATGTCCTAAATCAAATGAGGAAAAGTAAGTTATGTCTCATGTGCCTTATTCGAATGCGGTTGGCAGTTTAATGTATGTCATAGTCTGTACGAGACCAGATATTTCATAGGCAGTCGGTTTTGTGAGCAGATACATGTCAAACCCCGACAAGCAACATTGAGAAGCAATGAAATGATTACTTTGATACGTTCGAGGTACAAAAGACTACATCTTTTGAGAAAACAGGGACAAAGTTGATAGGGTATGTGGATTTAGACTACGCAGGCAGTGTGGATTCCAGAAATTTGACTTTAGGTTACTCGTTTGTACAAGTGGGTGGAACGATTAGTTGAATGTCGAAGCTTCAATCCGTGGTGACTATTTTTACAACTGAAACAGAGTATATGACAGTGACAGAAGCATTTAAGGAAGGTATTTGGTTAAGAAGCATGATAAATCAATTGGGACTTCAGCAGGAGGCCGTACCGGTTAATTGTGATGTGAGAACACTATCAATTTGGCTAAAAGTTCTGTTTATCACTCTCGTACTAAATACATTGATGTTCATCACCATTTTATCTGTCAAGTGCTTGAGGAAGGAGGCGTAACACTGGAGAAGATTCACACTAGCGTGAATCCAACAGACATGCTCACCAAGGTCGTTCTACAGAGAAGTTCAAATTTTGTGCAAGTTCTCTAGGCTTGGTGATGGCATAAAAGAAGGAGGAAGTATGCACGAGAAGCATTGATTGAAGCTATGAGGAGATGCAGAGATAAGAGAAGAGGGCAGCACGATACACGTTTAAAGATTGAAGACACGGTAGAGATTGTTGTAAACAAGGGATGTCTTAAATCTGTCTGAGATGTTCGACCAGTCGAGGGACTAGCTCGACTACTCGAAGGTCCCTTCGATTGGTCGAAGACGGTTCGACTCGAAGTCTAGCAACGATGTATTTGGGATTTCCGGATGCTCGACTAGTCGAGAGATAGGCTCGACCAGTCGAAGCCCTGACTCGACTAGTCGAAGGTTACGTAAACTGCATAAATTTGAGGCGATTTTTAAACTGTTCTAAAGTCGGTGCGGAAGTGTGGTTTCCTAAACTATAAATAGGAGTCCCTGGGGCCATTCTAATAAATTTTAAGGCTTCCTAAAGGTATTCCAAGGATTTTTAAAAGGGTTCTAGGATTATCAAAGGGTATAGCAAGGGTGAGATTCGAGGTTGTTCAAATTGGGTAAGTCCTCTCTCTTTGTGATTTCTATTTTTATAGTGAATTTCTGTCGCCTTGTGCCGTAGTTTTTTTCCCAAAAGGGTTTTCCATGTTAAATCTTTATGTTCTCTTGTACTTGCTTGGCGCTCTTGAATTGCTATACTAGATCCATACCTATGTGATTCTGCAGCACAAACCCCAACGACCCTGAATGGAAGAAATTAGAAAAACTATAAACCCTATACGTCGACGCTATAGATTCCATCCCCTAACTGATATATTTTTTTATGGCATATAAACATCATGCTCGGCAGCTCCCGTAGATTACTGAGGCCACACTGAAAAAACTCCGTGGAGTCCACTTATATATATATATAGATATATATAATATATATATATCTTATATATATAATATATATACTATATATATATATATATATATATATATATATATATATATATATATATATAGGTTCCCATGAGGTCGAGCCGTGGGGGTCCCACCGCGATGCGTGTCGAACATCATACCACGCATTTGATGGGTCCGCTTTAAATTATGGGATATCGCAAAAATCAGCTGCATACGAAACTCAGGTGGGCCATACCATCTAAAATCATGTGAAGACATACCTAAAAACATATAAAAGCACTTGGTGGGGCCCACCTAAAATTTGGATGCATCTGAAACTTGGTATTACCCCTCATCCAAGTGGGACACATATAATGGATGGGCTGGATTTGTGAACCACATCTCAGTGGGCCCAACAAATGATTATGAATGTTTTAATGGGAGGGTAACCCCTCTCAACTTTTGTATGTGGTGTGGCCCACACAAGTCATGGATTGACCTGGTTTTTACTGAGGCCCACCATGAAATGGTGCATCTGACTCATGGTGTTGATGTTCGACAAGCAGCACAGTAGGCCCGCACAGCTCAACCTCGGGGGAAGTTCCATAAGGTCGACCGTGTGTGTGGAAATGGTTCTATGAGGTGGACCTGGTGGGAAACTTCCCATGAGGTCTAGCTGTGTGGGCCCCACCGTGATTTGTGTTGAACATCAACACTATGCATTTGATGGGTTCCCTTTAAATTATGGGATACCCCAAAAATCAACCATATAAGGAACTCAGGTGGGCCATACCATCTAAAATCATGCCTAAAACCTATAAAAGCACTTGGTGGGGCCCACTTAAAATTTAGATGGGTCTTAAACTTGGTCCGATCCCTCATCTAAGTGGGACACACATAATGGATGGGCTGGATTTGTGAACCACATCTCGGTAGGCCCAACAAATGATTAGGAATGTTTTGTACGTGGTGTGGTCCACACAAGTCATGGATTAACTTGATTTGTAAGCCCTAGGCCCACCATGGAATGGTGCATCTGACTGATGGGGTAGATGTTGGACATGCATCACGATGGGTCCACAATCTGATTTTTTGTGGGCGGCTTCGGTGGGATCCCTTACCGTAGGGCCGCCGAGATGTATGTGCCTTGTATCCACGTCGTCCTATCTATTCTCTCAAAACTCATTTTTTACTGCATGAGAAAAAATAAACGAAGCCGATACGTATCTCAGGTGGACTGTAACATGGGAAACAACGGTAATTGACAATTAAAAACTTCTCATGGGCCACGAAAGTTTTGGATCAAGCTAATATTATCTGTGTGGTCTCTTCATCTAGGTCTTTATAACCTTACCAACATATAGATGATAAATAGGCATACCGATGGCCCATGAGGCTTTTAATGGTGGGAATTCAATCACAACTGTTTCCTATGATATGGTCCACCTAAGATTTGGATTAGCTTCATTTTTGGGATCATGCCCTAAAATGAGCTGTCGAAATAGATGGACAGTGTGGATGTAAGGCACATACATCACAGTGGGCCCCACAGTTAGGGATCCACCCTAAGGGCGGCTTGATTTTTCTACATAGGCCTAGGGACATGGGCCACATGGCTTTGGCCAATTCCGTTTTAACGTTTTCTTCTAGTGGCGCACCTGAGTTTTGGATCTGCTTGGTTTTTTGTATTACTGTCTTGATTGTGGTCTTGTGAAACTGATGGATGGAGTGTATTTATCTGGAGCATCTCTGTGGGCCCCACATAGCTAGGTCTTTCAGTCCAAAAACTACGTCGATGAAGACGTGTAGGTGTGCTATTACTTAGGTGCTAGTCAAGGTCAAGTCATGCCCAATATGGCCAATTTGGAAACATGTATACTGATAGAAAATCTTTATACTCATTATAATATTTGACTAGTTGGGTTTATTTTATTTTACCTGTATTTTCATATCTTTAAGAAACTTTTCATATTCGATCGATCATCATTCCACTCTGACTTTCTTAGCAATTTCATCCTTTTTTGCCTGCATAATTTCTGATTAGATTTGAAAGCCTAAAGCACTTGTTTTTATACCCCGAAATGCAGAAAGTGAGGGTTAGCTGACAAGGGTGGGGTAAGTGGGATGTGATTGCCTATTTCCAACTGAGTAACCTAGTACGCACGTTATAGGCATGTTGAGTAAACTGTATAGGGCAACCATCATATATATATATATATATATATATATATATATATATATATATATATATAGATATATATAATATATATATATATATATATATCACGCCACCCATTGGTTTTACCTGCTCATTTTAGGGCATGAGCCTAAAATTGAAGCATATCCAAAGCTCAAGTGGGCCACACCACATGCAACAGTGGGGATAATGACGCCCACCATTGAAACCTTCCTAGGGCCGACAGTGATGTTTGTTCGTCATCCAACCTATTCATAAGGTGTTGTGTAGGATGCCTTGGATTATGCTAATATGTTATGTAGAGATGTTCTGTATTGGTTCGATTGAGGCCAGTTTCGGTTCGATTGAAAATTAAGTGGATTTTCAAGTTGCGCACTGTGAAGATTTGCATTGGACCGAAATGTACAGTCGGCTTGGTTCGGTTTGACTGAAGGTTACATCCAGTTTGATTGAAGATTAGCCCAAATCAAGGTATTTAAGTCCGATCATGATTAATACTTGTTAATATGATTGTTCTCTCTAAGAGCAAGGGTTTGTGAGGTGAGATGGGTTCTAAACACTTGTAAGGGCTTGAGAAGGAATTTTCTCAAGGGGCTATGGTTTTTTCTAGGTGCGCATCGTAAGGATAGATCTAGATTTCTTCTGTAATCGAAGAAGGCGAGTGGTGTAATCTCTAATGCTTTGATTATAATGAATTTCTATCACTTTGTGCCATTGTTTTTTTCCCACAAATGTTTTCCACATAAAATATATTATATTTTGTGGTTGCTTGCTTTATTTTTTGTAATCTCTAATGCTATGATTATATTGGATTTCTATCACTTCATGCCATTTTTTTTCTCAAGTGTTTTTCATGTAAAATATTTTATGTTCTGCAATTTTGCTTTATTGTTTGGTTATTTTGTTTTATTCGATTAATTTATCTTTGTTGAACATGCTTCTGCAAAGTGCACAGATTAACAATGGTATTAGATCCGAATTTCTAATACATAGGGTAGATTTAGGTTTGTAGAGGGCTTAGAATTTCAACAAAGTGGTATCAGAGTGTCAAGCTTAAGGATGTCTCGGGAATTCTTCTAAGATGTCAAGATCAAAATCCGTTACACAGAAATTCGATGGGAAAAAATAATTTCAGTTTGTGGCACCAGAAGGTTAAGGATATTCTAATATCACAAGGGTTGAGCAACACATTGTTGGAGACTAAACCGGAGAAGATTTCTAATGATGAATGGAGCAAACTCGGGGAGAAGGCTATGAGTATCATCCGTTTATATCTATTGGATAAAGTCATGTACAACGTTCTAGATGGGGAGTCTCCCCAGGAGATGTGGAAGAAACTAGAAGACCTATATATGGTGAAGTAGCTCACGAATAATTTGTTCATGAATAAACAACTAGAAGAACCCATTTACAAAGGTATTAGCGAGTTTTTAAGGCTCAGAGTGACGATCGAGAAAGAAGACAAAGCGGTGATACTTCTAGCATTACTTCCCATATTAGACGACTATCTTGTCACTACTCTATTGTATGAGAAGAATACAATAAACCTAGAAGAGATTATCGCGGCTCTTATTTGCAATGAGATGATGAATAAGTTGAGCAATGAGGACTCTTAGGTATAAGGGTTAGTCGCAAAAGGGGGTCAGGGACATGGGAGATCCGTGGAGCGATTTCGATTTGACAAGAAGAAAAGTCTATATCGAATTCGAAAGCAAATGACAAATGCTTTTATTATGGCCTAAAGGGGCACATCAAGAGAGACTGATGGAAATGAAAGGATGACCTAGAATGCAAGGGAAAATGTAACACTGGTGAATTGGCTAGTGTAGAGGAAGAGAGCTTAGAAGGAGATCTCCTCTTAGTCTCTTCAGGTACAAATCATCTCTCAAATATATGGATACTCGATTCAATATGTTTGTATCACATGTGCCCAAATAGGAGTTAGTTCAATTCTTACAGTTCCTATGATGGTGAAAGTGTTCTGATGTGTTGCGCAGCACGCCAACAACGCAGTGAGCCTAGATCCAATCTAAGGCCTCACCCACAAACGATAAACATGAAGAAATATAAACTAGAAATAGATCAAAGCAATCCAAAACAAACCACAAGACAAGATATACGTGGAAAAACCCCAAACTAGGGTAAAAAACACGGATGCAAAATTCCACTATGAAGAGAAACGAAGATTACAAGGCAATATACTAACCTCTCCCTTGGAAGTACAGAGAAAATCCTTTGCCCACACCTCAGAATAATTTCCTAAAATTCACCTTAACCTAGAATAGCCCTAGGGACCCCAATTTATAGTTTTGGCAACTTCCTTTCCGCATCCCAGTTGCGAAAGGACTTGCGACACGAAATCCGCGAAACTCCTTCCGCATCCCAGTTGCGAAAGGACTTGCGACACGAAATCCGCGCAACCTCGACTGGTCGTGGGCGGCCCAGATGTGGCTCCACTTCTCAACAATCTCCCACTTGGAGACACATCTCCATAAACCTTTGTCTTCTTCATCTGGAGTGCACCACCTCCCCGTCTTCAAGCCTGAAGACCAATCAAAGCTGAACAGAGCTTCAGCTTCTCCCTTGTGACCGCCTTGGTCAGCATATCCGCAGGATTCTCACTTGTATGAATCTTCTCCAGAGCAATCGATCCTCATTCCAGTAACGAACGTATGAAGTGATATCTGATGGCAATATACTTGGTCCTTGAATGAAAGGCTGAATTCTTAGCCAAGTGTATTGCACTCTGACTGTCACTGTACAGCTTGCAATCTGCTTGCTTCTTACCCAACTCTTCCATAAAACCTTGCATCCGCACCATCTCCTTGCATGCTTCTGTAGCCGCAACATATTCTGCTTCTGTCGTACTGATAGATACTATCTTTTGTAACTGAGAAACCCAACTGACTGCAGCACTACCCAGAGTAAAAACATAACCCGTAGTGCTTCTTCTGCTGTCGATATCTCCTGCCAAATCTGAATCCACGTAGCCTTGTAACTTAATTTTCGATCCACCATAACACAACCCTACGTCCTTAGTACCTACCAAGTACCTAAGGATCCACTTCACAGCTTCCCAATGTTCCTTCCCGGGGTTGTTCATGAACCTGCTAACAACTCCCACTGCTTGAGCAATGTCTGGCCTCGTGCTCACCATAGCATACATGAGACTCCCAATAGCTGACGCGTATGGGACTTTAGCCATGTAGTCCTGTTCCTCCTGCGTCTTTGCACCTTGCTCCTTAGATAGCTTGAAGTGGTTGGCTAATGGAGTGCTAACCGGCTTAGCACCTCCCATATTGAATCGATCAAGTACCTTGGCTATGTACTCTGCCTGTGACAAAACTAATGTCTTGTTTTCCCTGTCACGCTTTATCCTCATGCCTAGGATTTGTTTTGTAGCTCCTAATCCTTCATGGCAAATTCTCTAGACAATTGTCTTTTGAGATCTGAGATGTCCTCCATGCTTGAGCCAGCCACAAGCATATCATCAACGTATAGAAGAAGGATGATGTATGACGTATCAAACTTCTTCAAGTAACAACAGTGGTCTGCATGACATCCCCTAAAACCGTTTCCCGACATGAAACTATCGAACTTCTTGTACCACTGCCTCGGGGCCTGCTTCAGGCCATATAACTCTTCTTCAGTCTGCACACCTTGTTCTCATTACCTGGTGCCACGTATCCTGTCGGCTGATGCATATATATCTCTTCTTCAAGGTCCCCATGAAGAAAGGCTGTCTTAACATCTAACTGTTCTAGATGTAAGTCCTCTGAAGCCACATACTCAAGACCATGCGAATCGTAGACATTTCACTACCGGTGAAAATATTTCAGTGAAATCGATACCTGCCCTTTGTTGAAACCCTTTCACAACCAATCTGGCCTTGTACCGTTTCGAACCATCGTGCTCCTCCTTCAGTCTGTAAACCCACTTGTTATGAAGAGCTTTCTTACCCTTGGGTAGAGTGACTAGCTCCCATGTACGATTAGACTCAAGAGAGTCCATCTCATCATCCATGGCCTGCTCCCACTTAACCCGTATATCTGACTGTAACGCCTCTTCAAAACACTTTGGCTCACCATTATCTGTCAGTAGTAGATAATGTAAGGAGGGTGAGTATCGGACCGTGGGTCTCCTCTCCCGAGTAGACCTCCTCACAACTGGTGTATGCGGCTCTGTCTCATCCTGTGGCATGTAACACCCATGTCCGGTAACTCTTCCAACTCTACGAATTCCTTTTTCTCGGCCTTATTTTCCTGCACACTGTTCTTATGCATCACTTTTTCATTAAAGACTACGTCCTTGCTTCTGATGATTTTTCTGTTTTCTGCATCCCATAACCTGTAGCCAAAATCATGTTGCCCATAGCCTATAAACGTGCACCTCCTGGACTTCGCATCCAGCTTGTTTCTGTGCTCTGCATCAATGTGAACATATGAAGTGCAACCGAACACTCTGAGATGTGCAAGGTTCACTTCTTTCCCAGTCCACGCTTCTTCTGGTAGCCCACCATCCAATGATGCTGAGGGACTTCTATTGATGAGATATGCGGCAGTATTCACAGCATCTGCCCAAAAGGTCTTGGGCAACCCTGTTGTAACCTCATGCTCCTGGCGCGCTCAAGGATGGTCCTGTTAATGCGCTCAGCCACACCATTCTGCTGTGGTGTCCCTGGAATCTTTTTTGATGTTTGATTCCATTTTTGTACATTACTCCTCAAACCTCTTATCACAATACTCTCCCCATTGTCAGATCTGAGACACTTTACTGTTTTACCTGTCTCATTTTCTACCATAACTTTCCACTTCTTAAATACATCAAATACATCAGATTTATGTTTTAAGAAGTAGACCCACAGTTTTCTACTAGCATCATCAATAAAGGTAACAAAATAACGTGAGCCACCAAGAGATAATACCTGTCGGTCCCCACACATCAGTGTGTACAAGCTCCAACAGATGTGTCTTTGGAGCGCGTCCGTCTTCTTGAAGCTTACCCTCTTCTGCTTGCCATACACGCAGTCCTCGCAGAATTCCAAGTCAATAGACTTCAGCCCTGGTAGCTTCCCTTTTGACAATAGCACTTTCATCCCTTTCTCACTCATATGTCCCAGCCTCTGATGCCATAACTGCCCATTCACTCCAGTTGATGCGACTGCGAGTGAACTATACGATCCTGAAGTCACGTACAAAGTACTTCCTTTTTGCCTCGAGATATTACCAAGGCACCTTTTGTGATCTTCAGTCAGGAGTCAGGTGAATGTCGTCACATAACCGGTATCAGCCAACTGTCCCACTGAGATCAGATTACGTTTCAAACTCGGTACATGTTTGACATCCTTCAATTTCAAGACCGTTCCGTCTTTCTGATTTACATGAACATCTCCCTTTCCAACAATATTGCACGGCTCATCATCACCCAGGTAGACTCTCCCAAAGCCTGACACATAATCACGCAGAACTTCCTTACACGAAGTAGCATGAAACGAAGCACCCGAGTCTATAACCCAAGACTCATTCCTGACATCAAGAGACAAGATCAACGCCTCTGTGTCGCTCTCCTCAGACAGATTCACTGAATCTTTCCCACCTTGAGAGCTTCCTTCTTGTTTCTTGAGCGCCCTGCAATCACGTTTCATGTGCCCCTTCTTGCCGCAATGCCAATACCCGTCTTTGTCTTTCGGTCCCTGGACTTATTCCTTGACTTAGAACGCCCGTGTTTATTGCCTCCTTTGTTCAGCGATCTTCCTCTTCCTTCAACGTTTAGAGCATTCCCTAAACCCTGAAACTCCTGATGCCTTCCTTCTAGATTCTTCGCTGAGAATTAGACCGCCACATCATCAAATTTCAGCTTTGTCGATCCTGAAGAATTGCTTACAACAATCACCAAACCATCCCAACTGTCTGGCAAACTGGATAAGATCAATACGCCCTGACCTCATCCTCAAAAGCAATGCCAACGGATTCCAACGGCTCGTGACTGTATTGAACTCGTTTAGATGTTCAGCCACGCTCCCACCATCTGACATCTTTATGTTGAATAGTGTTTCATAAGATGAACCTTGTTGGATGCTAGGGCTTTTCATACATGGTGGCTAGGGCTTCCATTAATTCTTTGTCGTTTTTACCTTGGATATATTGAAGGCGACGCTCTTAGACAAAGAGAGTCGGATCGTTCCTAAAGCCTTCCTATCCAGTAAAAACCATTCATCATCTGTCAACTTTTCTAGTTTCTTCTCTTTTCCTCCTAGAGGAATATAGAGTTCCTTCTGATACAGATAATCCTCCATCTGCATCTTCCAGAAGGCAAAGTTTGAACCATCAAACTTCTCAATTCTAGTTTTCCCATCTTCTGCCATCGCTTCCAATAGAACTAAACCAATAGCTCTGATACCAGTTGTTGCGCAGCACGCCAACAACGCAGTGAGCCTAGATCCAATCTAAGGCCTCACCCACAAACGATAGACAGGAAGAAATATAAACTAGAAATAGATCAAAGCAATCCAAAACAAACCACAAGACAAGATATACGTGGAAAAACCCCAAACTAGGGTAAAAAACCACGGATGCAAAATTCCGCTATGAAGAGAAACGAAGATTACAAGGCAATATACTAACCTCTCCCTTGGATGTACAGAGAAAATCCTTTGCCCACACCTCAGAATAATTTTCTAAAATTCACCTTAACCTAGAATAGCCCTAGGGACCCCAATTTATAGTTTTGGCAACTTCCCTTTCCGCATCCCAGTTGCGAAAGGACTTGCGACATGAAATCCGCGAAACTCCTTTCGCATCCCAGTTGCGAAAGGACTTGCGACACGGATTAATCCGCGAAACTCCTTTCGCATCCCAGTTGCGAAAGGACTTGCGACACGAAATCCTCGCAACCTCGACTGGTCGTGGGTGGCCCCAGATGTGGCTCCACTTCTCAACATGATGAGGAATGACGCAGCATGCAAGGCTATCAGAATAGGGACCATCAAGGTAATGATGTTTGATGGAGTCATATAGACTCTAGGTGATGTTAGGTATGTCCCTGATCTGAAAAATTTTTATATCCTTAAAGGTTTTAGATACGAATGGGTGCATATTCACCGCATTTGGCAGTGTAATCAAGGTCACCAGAGGTGCAATTGTGTTAATGAAGGGACATAAAATGAAATTTGTATAATTTGATTGGGTGTATGGTTATAGGTGAGGCCGCTACCACCTCACACGCAAAATCTAACACAGATGACACTAATATGTGGCATATGAGTGAGAGAGGCACGACGGAACTTGTTCACACCCCAAGTAAAGGGTTGTGATGTAGTAATAATCTCTGTAAACCGAGGTCGAATCCACAAGGACTGAACCTTGTACGTAATTTGAAACTAACTCAAACTAGAACTAGGCGAAGATGTAATCTAAATCAGAGAATTTTAAGGGAATAATGGTGAAATCTTAAAGTAAAGTTGTAATAATCAAAGGTGGGAAACTAGGGTGCCAAGGATCCACTTGTAGAGATCAGGGAAATCTATGCTTGATTCATAAACGCAATTGGATTCAAAGTCCCATCTTCATCCAGTTGGAGGATATCTCATTAAAATCCAAATTTGAACTTCCTTTGATCCAGTTTTCAAGAGAAGATAGGTATGAGAATTAGAATTGATTCCATCACAAAACCATGCCCATGAGACAGCAAACAACAGAATTTAGCTAATCCACATCCAATCTAAGGGATGTATGAATGTTAGGAAGGATTCAGTCATCCAACCATGCCTAGGAGACGATGGTGAACAACAGGGTTCCCAAATTCACAAACCCTATAATGCTAAGAACATGCTCAAAGCTATCGCAGATCCATTGTAATTTAAGTCACAACAAACCATTAAAAACTGAAAGCATTCCTTAATATTAAACTATAATCAAAAGAAAGTTCAACTAAAGTATGAATTAAAGCATAGAAAACCATCCATCACGCTACAAGCTTCACCTCTTAGCCCTAGCTAAGAGGTTTAGCCTGTCATAGACATGATCAAGCTAAGAAAAACATCCAAACAAGAAGAAAATATAGAGGAAAAGAAGAAGGAAAACTCCTCTCGTGTCGGCCGTCCACTCCACTCTCTCTTTGTCTGGTTTCCCACGTCCAAGAGATCTTACCTCCACGGCTGCCCTGTCTGCCAGCTAATTTTCTACTCCACGTTCTCTCTCTCTCTTTTATAAGAGCTTGGAGTGGGTTGGAGTGGAGAACGTGTGTAGGCTCTTTACGCACTCCTTTCGCAATTTACATGAAACTTGCGTGAAAACTCAAAAATGCAGATCTCCTAGCTTTCTTCCTTTCCAAAAAGATAACGTCCCTTTGGGCAGTTTTGGATGGCCTACAAGATAGACGGTCCGGATCATGCTGACCAATCACAGGGGTGGACCGCAACAATCCCCAAAGGACGCTGTCCAATCACGTGCGCAGTGAGAAATCCCACTGGATCTAGGATTCCAAATCTTTGCGTTATTTGGTGGGGTTCCACTTTGATGGTATTTTGGAAGATCCAATCCCTTCATTAACATGAGAAGATCATGTTGGGCCATTGGCCAAAAGATGGGGCAGATCCGTGCCCCGGGTGGGTCACAACACATGTGATAAGTGGACATACCTCAATGGTTTAAACGGTATTGAAATCATGTAACAGAGTTACGTGACTTGTTGTGGTATTGAGTGGGGTCCATTGTGATATTTGATAAGCAATCCACTCCATTCACCGTCTTTGTCCCACTAGTTTATGACACGGGGTAAAAGATAATGAAGTTTCATAAATTAGGTGGGCCATACTACCCGATTAAGCATGAAGAACATTCACTGTTGAAACTTCAATTGAAGTTCTCGTGCAACAGTGCCATGCACATGGTATCACTTATTTACGATTGTACCCTTTATATTTTCCAGACTTCCATCGTCCATAACTCCTGACTGCACTGTGCAAATGAGACGAAATTTCACCAGTACTTGTTATTTTTTATGCTCTTTCTAACGCCTAAGTTTGAACCTTAATCGCTTATGGATTACCAAGATGCTATTTAATGGCTAGCGACATCTAATCTCTCCGTTGGGCTACTTCCATAAGCATCCAATGGCTAAAATTTGACGTGTACGGTTAATTTGGGGTATTCAGGCCAGATATAAAGTTTCGAGCCAAACGGATGGTGGGAACCCTATGATCTTGCAATGTAGATGATTTTCAGGCCTATTCATCGTTAATCACGTGATTTTCTCGGATATTTGGCATGTAAATTCTTCGATCTTGGTCCCCTGGGGTCCGTCCCTTGCCTTGGTGACTTCAGAGCATTAAATTCATTCTTTTAGTACCCTTTTTCAGTCCAAGCTCCTAAATTCACCTTGCAGCACAATCATGATTAAAATAGACCGTTAAACGGTATCATGTTCGTAAAATAATGTTATAACTGGGGTCTAATATGCAATATTTGACCCTCAACAGAACTCCATAAACAAAAATTGTTAAAGGGAGTTAAGGCATGCAAGGTGAATTTCTATGAGCATTGCATCAATAGGAAGCAGTGCAGATAGGTTCAAGACTGCTACACATAGTAGCAACGGGGTGCTCGACTATATTCATTCCGATGTCTAAAGGGCAGTGACGGTACCATTTAAGGGAAGTGCACGATACTCCGTGAGCTTCATAAATGACAACTTGAGGAAGGTTTGTATCTACTTCTTAAAACATAAGTCTAAGGTATTCGCTAAGTTTAAGGAATTGAAGGCGGAAGTAAAGAAGTAAACCATGAGACGTGCTAAGTCCTCAGGTCAAATAACGGTACGGAGTATAGAGATGTGGTATTCATGAAATTCTGTAAGGAACAAGGCGTCACAAGGCACTTCTCAACTCTAATGACTCCACAATAAAATGGGGTGGGTAGAGAGGATGCATGGAACTCTATTAAAGAGGGCGGTGAGTATACGGTTGTATGCGGGGTTGCATAAAAGCTTCTGGGTAGAAGCGGTGAACATGGTATGCTATATAATAAATTGGTTACCATCTATAACGCAAGACTTGAAGGTTGTACAAGAAGTTTAGACAGGCAAGGACGTTGATTACCTAGTTATGACGATCTTTGGGTGTTTAGCATATGTCCATGTGGAGAGTGAATAGGGGGCACAGTTGGATCCAAAATTTAAGAAGTCTATCTTTATTGGGTATGAAAAAGGTGTTAAGAGAAATAAGCTTTGGGATGTAGACTCTGATGAGGTGGTCATTAGCAGAGATGTCATCTTTGATGATGATCAGTATTGAAGGCCAACAACGATGCTGTAGAGAAGTCAGAAAGATATATATGGTGAGACCGAGAAATTATTAGTGCAAGTGCAGCCAGTTGAGCCAGTTATTGAAGGTAAAATTCAACAGGAGCAAGCAGCTAACTGAAATAATCAGCAGGATATGCAGGAAAGTATAGTCAGGAATATGAAGAAAAGAATGATTAGAGCCCCGGTTCGATACAAATTCAAGGACATGGTCTCTTTGGCATGGTTCAAAGGGAGTGGAGATCCCTTCACATTTCAAGAGGCAAAATCTGGAAAGGATGGTGATAAGTGAAATGTCGACCATGACGGAGGAGATGAAATCTCTACATAAGAATCAAATAAAGAGTTGGTGGAACTCCCAAAAGGTTAGAGGGTGCAAGTGAGTGTTCAAGAAGAAGGAAGCATTAACAGAAAAAGGGGTACTCGGAGAGGGAAGGACTAGATTATAATGAAATTTTCTCTTTGGTAATAAAACAAACGTCAATTAAGGTGCTACTAACAATGGTAGTGGAATCCAAATTGGAATTGGAGCATCTCGATGTGAAGACGACCTTCCTTAATGGGAACTTAGAGGAAGTCATTTACATGGGGCAAGATGAAAGATTCGAGGAGCTTGATAAGGGAGGCCATGTGTGTAGGTTGGAGAAGTTATTGTATGAGCTAAAGAAGTCTCTGAGGTAGTGGTACAAGCGGTTCAAGTCCTACATTGTGGAGATTGGGTGTATAAGGTGTGAGTACGATTGCTGCGTATATTACAGAGTGTTTGAGGATGAGTCTTATATTCATTTGATGCTTTATGTTGATGATATGTTGATTGCTACAAATGACATAAGGAGACACCCTTGATTAAGTCTCTGTTAAGAAAGGAGTTTGACATTAAGGTTTTGAGCACTTCAAAGATCATAAGCATGGAGATACATAGAGACAGAGAGTTTGGGAAGCCATGACTATCTTAGAAGGGATATGTGCAAAATGTGCTAGAGATGTTCCATATGGAAGGTGCCAAGCTAGTTAACACGCATCTAGCATGTCACTTTAAGTTGTCATCCAGGTCTTGTCCAAGTACAGAAAATGATATTTTAGATGTCATTGGTGTCGTATGTGAACACAATGAGGAGTCTCATATATGCAATGGTTTATAGGAGACCGAATATCTCATAGGCAGTCGGTGTGGTTAGCAGATATATATCAAATCCAGGGAAAGGGCATTGAAATATTGTTAAGTGGATTCTCATGTATCTCAGGAGTATAATTAATATAGAGATCACGTTCGAGGTATATGGAGCTTTAGGTGGATTTGTAGGCTATGTGGATTTAGATTATGCAGTTGATTTGGACAACAGGTCCACTACAGGATATGTTTTCACATTAGTAGGTGGACTGGTATGTTGGAGATCTACGCTACAGTCTATGATAACGTTGTCTATAACTAAGGTGGAATATATGGTTGCGACAAAGGCGCCAAAAAGAGAAATTAGAATCATGTGTATCACATGAGATCCAAGCAAATCGACGTAAAGTTCCACAAGATACAAGAATGAATGTACAAGGAGAGAGTTTGTTTTAGAAAATTCATACGGACGAGAATGTTGCGGACATGTTGACAAAGCTAGTGACCACAAGAAGTTCAACCATTGCTTGGGCTTGGTTAATCTCACTAGCCATTGATGAGATTATGTAACCTTACACAAGGGTGCGGATGGAGTTGCGTTCTAGGTGAAAAATGTATGGAGCAGTCTACACTTAAGGTGCAGGTTGAATGGGAGGTCTTAAGGGTGACTTGGCCAAATGTAAGTTAATCTGGAGATTGTTGTGTCGGATGCATTGGATTACACCAATCTGTTGTACAGAGATGTCCTATCTCAATTTGACCAAGGCCATTTTTTGTTCTATCGAAAATTGGGTGGATTCTCAGGTTGCACGCTATAAAGATTTGCATGTTTTCGGTTTGAACGAAATGTGAAGTCGGATTACATCCAGTCCAACCGAAGTTGTTACGCAGATTAACACAAATTAGGGTATTTAAGTCCGGTCGCGATTATGGCTTGTCGATACGAGTGTTTTCTCTCTAAGGACAATGACTTGTAAGGTGAGAGGGGTTCTAAACACTGGTAAGGGCATGTGAATATATTTTCTTATGGGGATAAGGCTTTTTCTAGGTAGGCACATAACAAGTAGAGATCTATGTTTCATTTGTAATTGAAGAAGGTGAGTGGTGTAATCTTTAAAGCTTTGATTATAGTGGATTTTTGTCGCTTTGTGCTGTGTTTTTTTTTTTTTTTTTTTTCCTGCAAGAGTTTTTCAAGTAAAATATATTATGTTATGTGGTTGCTTGCTTTATTGTCTAGTTATTATGATTTATTTGATTGTTCTATCTTTTTTGAACTTGCTTTCACAAAGCTCACAAATTAACAGTGGTATTAATTTGATCCAAATTTTTAATACCTAGGATTGATTTGGGTTTGTTGATGGCTCATAATTTCAACATAAGGTCACATAAACGTTAAAGGGAAAAAACAAATATCAGCTCGATACAAAACTTCCATGGCCGTCAAGAAGTTTTCAATGGTAGGCGTTAAATTCCCACCATTTCCTGTGGGGTGGCCCGCTTAAGCTTTGGATATGATTCAATTTTGGGATCATGCCATAGAATGAATGAGCCAGTAATGGATGGACGGTGGGGATAAGACATACATCACTCTGGCCCCACAGAATATACTCAATATGCTACAGTTACTTTGTACGCAATCTGCATCCGACTAAATGAGAGTTAGTCATCATTGACCGGCAAGGGTGAATACTCCTGATTGTAATCACATGTCGATGAGATTACTCCAACTATCTCTGTCATATTGTCACGAGTGCACAAGCAAATATCGTTTTTGCTTTTGAATCAAAATGCTCCCGTCCACTTCAAAACAGCAGGGTTGCGTATTGAAACTCGCTATTGCTCACCCAAGCCCACTTGCTTTGTGAAGAAATAATTTTTTAATGGATTCTACCTAAATATTTTCTACCCATTTTAATCCTAATCGTTTTTAGATTTTTTCTCGAGCTTCGGCAGAGGCATTTACTGGAATTGAAACTTTCTTTGATTGTACTTGAACTCAACAAACACTTGAGCTTGAATGCAATTATGCAAGGGTTGGTGGGCCCAAAGTGATCAGCTCTAGGCAGGCTAATGTCCAACTTTGAACTTTTGTGGACTAGAATGTCTACTGAATTTAAGAGCCTGTTTGGAACGTCGGATTTGGTGACATGGAATTGCATTTGGTCCATCTAAATTTCATCCCACGTTTGGGATGATGGGAAGGATTAGATTGGGAACGGATCGGCTACTCCCCTGCCACCAGCCCGATGGCTGGTAGTCTGTGTTCTGTGGGCCCCACCATTATGTATTTGTTTCATCCATTCCATTCATCCATTTTTACAGATCATTTCATGGCTTGACACCAAAAACGAGAGGGATATAAATTCAGGTGAACCACACCACGGAAAAAAAATAGTGATTGGATATCCACCATTAAAATCCTCCTAAGGCCCACTGTACTGTTTATTTGACATTCAATCTGTTGATTTGGTCATATAGACCCAGATGAAGGGGAAAAACAAAGAACAGCTTGATTCAAAACTTTCATGGCCCCCAAAAGTTTTTAATGGTCAACGTTCATTCAACACTGTTTTTGGTGATGTGGTCCACTTGAGATGGGGAGATACCTAATTTTTAGTCTCATACCATAAAATGATCTAGAAAAATAGATGGACCGCATGGATGAAAGACATACATTATAGTGGGCCCACATAGCATGGCTACCAGCCATGGCGGTGTTAGGGAGAGCAGCCAGTCCGTTTCCGATTAGATTACTCCAACTATCATATCATCCGATGGATTTCGAAATCCACTGTCTATTAGCCTCACATTAATGCATGTGTTTCATATGCACCCTTTACACGTGGCAATTAGTTATATATATATCATATATATATTATATATATATGAGAGAGACAGAGAGAGAGAGGGTACTATGCGCTCGACCTCACGAGTCCATCACATGAGCTCGAGCTGTGTGGGCCCTACCGTGATGCGTTTCGAACATCTACCCCATCAGTCAGATGCACCATTCCATCGTGTGGCTAGGTCTCAAAAATCAAGTCAACCCGTGACTTGTGTAGGCCACACCACATACATAAGTGGAGAGGGGCGGTGCACCATTAAAACATTCATAGATGTAGTTTACAAATCCAGCCCATCCATTATGTGTGTCCCACTTTAATGAGGGTTCAGACCAAGTTTAGGCCGCATGTAAACTCAGGTGGGACCCACCAAGTGCTTTTATATTTTTTAACGGTTGTCTTCACATAATTTTAGATGGTATGGCTCACCTGAGTTCCTTATACGGCTGATTTTTGGGATATCCCATAATTTAAAGGGTACCCATCAAATGCACTGTGTTGATGGTCGAAACGCATCACGGTGGGGCCAACAGCTCGACCTCACGCGTCTTCTAGTGAGGGCGTTAGCGCATAGTGAAAGGTACTATGCGCTCGATCACCAGAGTCGAGCTGGTGGGCCCACATGATGCGTTCACCATTACCCATCAGTCAAATGCACCATTCCATGTGTGCCTAGGTCTCAAAAAATCAAGTCAATTCATGACTTGTGTAGGCCACACCACATACAGAAGTAGGGGAGAGGGGCCGCGCACCATTAAAACATTCATAATCATTTTTGAGGGCCCACGAGATGTAGTTTGCAAATCCAGCCCCCATTATGTGTGTCCCACTTTTAATGGGTTGAGACCAAGTTTCAGGCGCATGTAAAACTCAGGTGGGCCCCACCAAGTGTTTTATATGTTTTAATGGTGTCTTCACATAATTTTAGATGGTATGGGCCACCTGAGTTCGTTACGGCTGATTTTTGGGATATCCCATAATTTAAAGGGTACCTATCAAATGCACGGTTTGATGGTCGAAACGCATCACGGTGGAGCCCACACAGCTCGACCTCACAGGCTTTATAGTGAGGTCGAGCGCATAGTACCTTTTCCTATGCGCTCTACCTCGCGAGTCCGTCCCATGAGGTCGAGTTGTGTGGGCCCCACCGTGATGCATTTCGAACATCTACCCCATCAGTCAGATGCACCATTCCATCATGTGCCTAGGTCTCAAAAATTAAGTCAATCCGGGACTTGTGTAGGCCACACCACATACAGAAGTGGAGAGGGGCCGTGCACCATTAAAACATTCATAATCATTTTTGAGGGCCCACCGAGATGTAGTTTGCAAATCCAGTCCATCCATTATGTGTGTCCCACTTTAATGAGGGTTCAGACCAAGTTTTAGACGCATGTAAAACTCAGGTGGGCCCCACCAAGTGCTTTTATATGTTTTAACGGTGTCTTCACATAATTTTAGATGGTATGGCCCACCTGAGTTCCGTATACGGCTGATTTTTGAGACATCCCATAATTTAAAGGGTGCCCATCAAATGCATGGTGTTAATGGTCGAAACGCATCACGGTGGGGCCCACACAGCTCGACCTCACGGGGGCTTATCGTTAGGTGTCCTATGCGCTCGACCTCACGAGTCCGTCCCATGAGGTCGATGAGGTCGAGCTGTGTGGGCCCCACCGTGATGTGTTTCGAACATCTACCCCATCAGTTAGATGCACCATTCCATCGTGTGCCTAGGTCTCAAAAATTAAGTCAATCCGTGACTTGTGTAGGCCACACCACATACAGAAGTGGAGAGGGGCCACGCACCATTAAAACATTCATAATCATTTTTGAGGGCCCACCGAGATGTAGTTTGCAAATCAAGCCCATCCATTATGTGTGTCCCACTTTAATGAGGGTTCAGACCAAGTTTCAGGCGCATGTAAAACTCAAGTGGGCCCCACCAAGTGCTTTTATATGTTTTAACGGTGTCTTCACATAATTTTAGATGGTATGGCCCACCTGAGTTTCGTATATAGCTGTTTTTTGGGATATCCGGTAATTTAAAGGGTACCCATCAAATGCACGGTGTTGATGGTCGAAACGCATCATGGTGGGGCCCACACAGCTCGACCTCATGGGGGCTTATAGTGAGGTCGAGCACATAGTACCTTTTCCCATACCTCACGAGTCCGTCCATGAGGTCGAGCTGTGTGGGCCCCACCGTGATTTCGAACATCTACCCCATCAGTCAGATGCACCATTCCATCGTGTGCCCCATCCATTATATATATATATATATATATATATATAATATATATATATATATATATATATATATATATATATATATGGGAAATGGTTCTATGCGGTCGAGTTGTGTGGGCCCCATCATGATGTGTGTCGAACATCAACACCATGCATTTGATGGGTCCCCTTTAAATTATGGGATATCTTAAAAATCATCCATACACGGAACTCAGGTGGGCCATACCATATAAAATCATATAAAGTCATGCATAAAGCATATAAAAGCACTTGGTGGGGCCCAACTGAAATTTGGATGAATCTGAAACTTGGTTTGATCCCTCATCCAAGTGGGACACACATAATGAATGGGCTGGATTTGTGAACGACATCTCCGTGGGCCCAAAAATGATTATGAATGTTTTAATGGGAGGATAACCCTCTCAACTTTGTATGTGGTGTGGCCCACAAAAGTTCTGAATTGTCTTGATTTTTAAGCCTGAGGCCCACCATGGAATGGTGGCATTTGACGGATGGGGCGGATGTTCAACACGCATCACGGTGGACCCACACAGCTCGACCTCAAGGGAAGTTCCCATTAGCTGGACCATATATAACTGTTTCCACACACACACACCACACACACACACACACACACACATATATATATATATATATATATATATATATATATATATATATATATATGTTTCCGGTAAAGAGATAAGGGTAATATGCGGTTGGAAAATAACGACCACTGGCATCGTAAGATGGATGAGAGCCACTAGCATACTTCTAACTTATCCAATGCAAGATATATCAGTAAAATGATGTGGAGACCAACCATAAAAGTGCCCGATGTGTATGTTTGAATATGGATGGTAAACTTTTTTACCTCACCATTACTTTTATCCTAAACATGAGGCCCACCAATGAGTTTACGGCCAAAAAGTGTACTTTCACATGTGCATTTGCATGATATGTACCCTTAATCCAAACCGTCCAAATAGAAGGATCATAGAAGAGACGTGTTATAGCCCAAAATTTATACTGAAAACATGACAGACCCCGTTGATGTACATCTATATGGCCTGTAAAAGTGGAAGTAGTAAGTTGGCAAAATTTCAATAAAAAATCTTCATTAATCAAAGAAGATTCTACGATCAATAATATAACATCTGAGTACAAAACGAATACACAATGGTCCCACTGTTGGAGCCGTTTGAATTTAAAATACAAGCCACAGGAATGTAGGGAGACATCTCACATGTTTGTGATCAGAGTGTCAATTTATAGATTTTTGGATGGTTGTCCATTTCCTTATTATGGCTGCGCTGTATGCCGTCCAAAACCTTAACTGTGTTATCCCTACCATTATGAGTTTCCTTAAAAAGAGAACCTACAATCGATAGGAAGGCTTAAAAAATGTGAACAACGATCCAAAAACTTAGATATTCATCAAGAAACAGTGGTTGGATCGGCCTGACTTTTGAGACGGGGCCCTTTTGGAAGGTTTGATTCATAAGCACATCTGGACGGTTTGGATTCCATAAGCACATAAGTGGTGGTGGGCCCAACTTATATAAGGACATGTATAGTCATCGGCCTATATATGTCGGTTACATGGTGGATGATGGCTGAAACGGACGATGCACTTTTCCTAGCATTCCTTCCCACCATGTTATCTAATCCTACACATTGAGTAGGTGCAGACTGTGGGAGAATCTGCAGTGCAGAAACACCTTAATTTGAATTGAAACAAATAAGAGAAAATGAAAAATACAAGTAATCACATAGAGAACACATGATCTTTGACGGGGACAACCCTCGAGGAAAAATGTTACGACACAAAGTGACAATTAATCTACTATTTAGAAAAAATTGCAGGACGGAGAAAACTTACAACAAAAAACCTAAACTCTCTTCCATTTGATGCTCTTAAAACACCCAAAAAACAACTCAAAATCATAACTCTCTCTTAACCTTAAAATATAACTAACCCTAAAGGCCACCATTTTAAAGAGGAACATGTTAAAAATACCTCTTCGAGGATCCATTAACACTTCAGCCTTGTTAGCATATGAAACATAGCTCATATGAGCTCGTAAAAGTGAATAAACCCATAGTGATTTTGATGTCACACTTTTAACAACCTCTACCTTGATAGAAAAAGCACTTCCTTACATTGCCAATCTTCTTCTAAGCATCTTCATCATTACTTTGTGCACACTGTCTTTATTCCATCCTTGTCAAGCCCAGAAAAGTTGAAAAAAACTTGAACTGATCTACAGGAATGACCTACGTAAGTATGTCTGCCAGATTCTCACTGGTGTAAATCTTCTCAAGAGTAATATCTCATTCTTCAAGCATCTGCCGGATAAATTGATGATGAGCATCAATGTGTTTAGTCCAGGAGTGATATACCGAGTTTTTTTTTTTTTTTCAAATTAATCGCACTCCTACTGTCATAATTCACAGGCACGACTTCTTGCTAAAGTTCCAACTCATTCATCATACCTTTCAACTAAACAAGTTCCTTAAATACCTCCGTCATTAACATGTATTCAGCTTCGGTAGTGGAAAGTGCAACCACAAACTGAATCCTAGACATTCAACTGATAACTCCACCCGCTAACATAAATGAGTAAGCAAAAGTAGACATTCTATTATCCCATGCCTTGTATAATCTGAATCAACATAACCTACAAGTCTCTCTTCTGAATCTTCGAAATAAAAGACATAGTCCGTCATACCTCATATATACCGAAATAACCATTTAACCGCTTCTCAATGTTATTTGGTGGGGTTTGATATGTATATGCTCACAACACCAACTACATGTGATATCCGATCTCATACAGACCATGACATACATAAGATTGTCAATTTCGCTTGAATAGGGCACATGAGATATATACCGCTTTTTTCATATGACGTAGGATATAGTTCTAAAGAAAGTGGAAAATGAGCTGCATAGGGAGTGCTAACTGATTTTTCCTTTCTTAGTCCAAACTTAACTAGAACCTTCTCAAGATATTCATCCTGAGATAACCATAGTCTGCTTCTTTCTCTGCCCCTATTACATCCATGCCAAGAATCCTTTTTATAACCCTTAGATCTTTTATTTTAAACGTCTTGAATAATTAAGCCTTTAGCATGTTGATTTCAAACATGCTATGAATAGTGATAAGCATATCATCAACATATAATACTAGAATGATCTAGTAAGACTCTAGCTTAACATGAAAGAGCCAAACTTCTTATACCACTACTTAGGTGGTTGTTTCAGGCTGTATAACGATCTCTTCAACGTATAAACAAGATTATTCTTTCCATGCACCTTGAACCCTTTGGTTGCTTAATGTAAATTTGCTCTTATAATTTTCCATGCAAAAATACAGTTTTAATATCTAACTTATCCAATTCTAGATTGTATTGAGTAACCAGAGCCAGTACAAATCTATCGTATACCTGCTTTAGCAATGACATGAAAATTTCACTAAAACCAACACCCAATACAAATCTGATAGATATTTCCTTTACTACTAGTGCAAAAATCTCACTGAAGTTGATACTTTCATTCTGATCATATCCTTTGCTACCAATCTGGCCTTATACCAAATCAGTTTCTTTCGGAATATCCACTCTCACCCGATCGCCTTCCTCCTAACGAGCAACTCAACTAGCTCACACGTTTAATTTTATATAGAAAATACATCTCTTCATGCATAGTTGATCGAATCCAAGGGTTGACAATCACAAGTATAGGGCTGCAATGTAGTAATAACTTGATAAGACCGAGGTTAATCCATAGGGAATTTAATGAGAATAAACTAAGGACTTAATTTAAAAAACGGTTGGTTTGGGTTTTTAATCCACTTGAATAAAAGAGTTGTAAAAACAATTATAAAAAGGACTAAGTATCTAGCAATCCCCAATCAATAGTTTTTAATTCAATTCGTCTTCTCGAGTTGATAACTCAACTAGAATTGGATTCTGATCCGTTATAATCGGAAGATAACACTGTAATATTAATATAAAAAAAAAATATCCAACATATATTAGAATTATGATAGGCTTGATCCCTTATGAAGATCTATGTAATCACATCACAAAAAATTGAAAAGCATTTAATATACTCGAAGGCAACAATAGATCAAACAACTTTATAGATTGATACCTTCCCCAACTTAGAAATTCAATCATATCCAATCACAATTCAACATCAAACCATCAACTTTCATTAAAGAAACAAATTAAATATCAAATATCCATTAAAAGGTTCATCCCTTCGCCTTAGCTAAGAGATTAGCCAAGCATGACTAACATCTTAAATAAAACATAAAAAAATATATATAAAAAAAAACATAAACTAGAATCAAAAGGATTGAGAAGGAAGGATGATTCCGAAGAAGCTCTGTAATTCATAGTTCTCTCTCCTAAGCCCTAATTCATACTTAAGAAGGGTTAGAATACCCTTTTAAATAGGAAAAGTTCGCACAAACTTAGAATTGACTTCAAATTTGTGCACTTTTGTTAGGCTTCGATTGCACCAATAGTCACTTTCGATAGCACCGAGTCCAGCTGAGATCCCTTCAGCTGTAGCCGAATTTCATAAAAACCTATTTGAAAATTTTGTCTCCCTTCGGTCACACCAAAATCTCATTCGGTGGCACCGAACATGGCTTCAGACAGACTTAATTGTCGATCCGAATTATCTCTAAAAATCACAATTTCTTGTTGGACAGTTCGGTGCACATTCGGTCGGACCAAACCAACCTCAAGTGGGACCAAATAATCTGTTATTTTTGTTATTGTACTATGTGATTTTTTAGTCTTTTCTCTATATTTTACCCTTAGTTTTTTTTTGGATATTTGATACTTAAAATCTTTAATAATGTCTTCCAAATATCTAATTCTTCTTTGATAATTCTTTTAAGCTTTAAATCTTCATTTTAAATGCATATTCTTGTTTAGGTCCAAAATCACCTCGCATGTATAAAACATATATAATTAAATCGAATTAACACTTACTTGCAAGAAAAGCTAATGTAATGAGCGGATAAATATGCAATATTTAGGCGTTATCACACCCCTAACTAGCATTTTTTTAGTCATGAGCAAAACATACGAAAAATTTTGAATTCAAAAATAATTCCGAAAAGAAACCAATACTGTAATCTTAAATAATTTTAATCTAAACCAATACAGAGAGAACTAAATCAAGCATATTATTCACCTAAGTTCCAGTACTTTAATAAATATTCCAATTAAATTCAAAGTAATAATCATATAATTGAATAATTTCCAACATTAAGTTTGATGAATGTATTATGCAATCCAACTTAACAACACCACAAATCTAGTTTTTCTACTTTCATCTCTATAATGATAATCAAATAAATAAACAAATCAACCAAAGCATAAAGCAAAACTTGCCTTATAGCTCAACACTTAATTCTTCCAGTTCTTTTTTTTTTTTTCCAATCCATTCATTTTTTTTCCATTTTTTAATATCAAACAATCTTTTCATGGACAATTCCAATAGGTAGCCCTTTTTTACAACCATTTTTTAAGTGGGTATTACTCTTTCATTTTTTCCTTTTCTCAATGAACATGATAGACAAATTCCCAAGGCTTTGTTCCTAGCATTCTTAATAATCATCAATTCAATAATTTAGTATCCAAATAAGCTCTAATATGTAAGTTAAATATGACATGCTATATTCATGACTCAATCAATATTTAAAAATTTTCAACTAAATACATTAAAATGAACTTAATCTTGAAATTCATTAAGTAACTAGAATATAGGCTTCAAAATTTATTTAATACTAACTCTCGAATTTATCTCCCGAAACTTTATAAAATTATAGAAATCAGCTTTTGAAAATTTTTAAAATTCAGAATTTTCAGCTCAACTTTTTTAAAAAATAAAATCCTATGGAAACCCACCCCAGCCTAGATTTCAAGCCATCTTGCGGTGTTCATGTACGATATAATTTTCGAGTGGTCTAGAGTTTGTATGTTGATTTTCTCTTCATCTTGTGGTGTTCAGTCGTACTGTGATTTCAGGATGGTCTAGAGTTTGTATGTAGATTTTCTCTTCATCTTACGGTGTTCGGTCGTACTGTGATTTCCGGGTGGAGTGAGAGTTCGCTTATCAATTTTCTAGCCATCTTGCGGTGTTCACGTATTATATGATTTCCGGGTGAAGTAAATGTTTGTATGTTAATTCTCATTTCATCTTGCGGTGTTCAGTCATATTGTGATTTTCGGGTGCAGCTGAAGTTCACTTATTGATTTTCTAGCCATCTTGCGGTGTTCACATACGATATGATTTCTAGGTGAAGTAGAGGTTTAAAGCTCGATTTTCTATTCACCTTGCGGAGTTCACTTATACCATGATTTCCAGGTGGAGTGGGAGTTTGCTTATCGATTTTCTAGACAGCTTGCGGAGTTCACGTACACGTGATTTTCTAATGCAATAGAAAGTCGTATGATTGATTATTTGACAATCTGGACATATTCACTTGCATTGCGATTGCTACTACATTTTCTTAATGTTGAGATTATATTGATTGGCTTAATTTTTTAGTATATGATCATGAATATGAATTACGCTGCTTAATATATCCATTCTTATGACTTGCGATCTATCTTGGATTATGAATGATGTGTGTGTAATCTTAGAGGGTACTCCTCACTGCGATAGCCATTGACGCTATCAAACCATATCAGTTGATGGAGGTGTAGATCGGGCCGATGCTACTCACTAGGTTGCTAGAGCAAATCAGGTAACTGAGGAGTTATACGGGGTCCCTGCGACCCACATTGAGCTCCATCACTAGATGATATATTTTTGTTTTTGCTTAATGAACTTTCTTATTTAGGGATTGTATAAGTCCTGTATGGGCGCTACATTTGGAATTTTGTGATGATCAAAATATTTTTATACCATACATGGTTTACTCCACCAACATTTGCTGCTAACTCTGATTAATGATAAGCGGTTCAAATTTAGACTGGATTTTAAAGGCTAGCACTCGAGTTTTTGGAAAACGAGTCATATACACGGGTTTAAAAAATCGGGGCATTACAATATCCCTAAGCTGGGTCAGGCTGAACTGGGTGTTAGTTGGGAGGGCCCACCTTAACAATCTACCGAAGCATCGTAGGTCTAGTGGGCCCAGTGTAATGCCCTGAAAATTAGGGGTCAAGCATAGGCCAAACTCCCGAGTTCCAACACATCACTTATGCAACATAGATAATGATGATTAAATGTTGTCCGTATTAGTGCATTAAATAGGAATGAGATTATACCAAATCAGCATATCATACTCCAAGACAAGTGAATTTTGTAAGCAGAAGACTGTAATAAATGTATAAGATATATGAACTATACTAAGTCTCCGAAGTGTGATCATGTTACCAGGTTAAATATATACATATATACTCTTAAAATGTACAAAATGAATATACATGTGTGCTCCAAAATACAATCATAACGAGTGTAATGATATCTAGTCAGCATCCCTATAAGCCCCGTCGATCAGAACACGGTCTACATAGACCCGCCTGATAACTGCATGTAGGAGAATTCCTCCTCGTCATCATAAAAGTCCGGCTCCGCTCCGTAGGCTTCACCATCATCTGCAACTATAACAGGGTCTGGTTGGTGTTTTTAAAACACTGTCCCAGAACGTGGGAGTGAGTGATCAACTCAGTTGAGCTATAAGGCAAAGGTTAACATGTTATCAATTCAATCAAGCAGTAATGATAAAGTAATATAATTAAACATCCCTTAGTACTCTGGTTAATAAAAACATGATATGTATTAATGATGCATGCCCTCACCTGCACTCCCTCTGTGATCTTCCTCTTATGGTCGGGGCATGCACCCCTTCCTCAGTGCTCAACACCAACGCCAAAGGCACATGCAATGCGGCGCATGAGTGTGATTACCGAGTTCTTATTAGACCTTTTCATACAGAAGGATTGGGAAGCTAAGGTACCCCCCTTTATATCATTAACCCAAACAATGATCCATCTAGGGTCGTCAATCCTAGTTAATCACATACGACAGACAAGTTCGCGAGTTTACACCATAGGTCGTTACGAGAGGCTCGTCACAGTAAGCGTAGGTTTAATTCACACTCGAGGTCACTACCACCAACGCCCTACCAACTGACAGTCTATTTTCGAAGGCTTGTCACTAGCCCAACTGGGGACCACAGCCACGCTGCGCCGGAGTAGGCCTATTTCATACTCAAGGTCACTCCACCAATGCCCTACCAACTGCCAGTCTATTTTCGAAGGCTCGTCACCGACCCGACTGGGGACCACAACTAGGCTGCGGTAGTGTAGGCCGACAGCTCGAATAAAGTGTCCCATACCACTGTATTCGGTTCACGAGTTTAGGTTTCTCATTGGTCACTACAGGGAGGCTCGTCGCCCCAACGTAAGCCGACAGCTCGACCACGGTGTCCCATACCACCATGCCCGGCTAATGAGTCTTAGCGGATCGTGGTACCATGGTTAAACGAGCTTTTCACTATTAAGTTGGTACCTTAGATTCAAGGAGGAGCGTCCATACATGGTAAACACATAATAGGCCAATCGGTTTATTAGACAAGTTCGACTAGTACGAGCGTACGGTGAATTAGCCGACAAGGTACCACTGTCGACGATCATCGTACGCCTCAGATTCATCGACGTGTCTTGTGTAGCGAAATGACCTCAGCCACTACTCGAGAATCATTACCGATTGCCTGGACTACATCGCAGCCCCAATCACACTTCAAACGATAGCATTCACAAGTGATAATCAATGACAACATGTGACAACCAAATCTAAATATAAATTTTAGTCGAGCATTTCAATAAACACACAATACACATGTTATCTTACATAGGCATTTCATCCGTACAGCACATAGTAGTAAGATAGGTTACATAAAGGGAACTATAATTATAGAGAAGGGGATTGAGAATTCTATCTCAACACCCTCATTAAATATATTCCAACAAGCATTTCCTCATTCAGGCATTTTATCAAACACTTAGACTACACATTTCAACATACATGTATTAAACTAGTTATAACATATATCCTGACAAACCCTTTTATAAAGGAGTTGCCACATACACAACAAATATATATTCATAGTTAATAATCATGGCAAGCACAGATCCAAATTCCATATTCATTCAGACATTTTTACAAGCATTTAGACTACACACTTCAACATACGTCAGGTATGTTGATTATAACAGGTGTTAGGGTAAATCCTTTCACCAAGGAGTTGTCACATATATGACAACCATATATTCACGATAAATAATCATGGCAAGCACGAATCCAAATTCCATACTCATTCAATCATATCAATAAACACATGGAATACACTATATTCAACATATTTCATATATATGTGTAAAGCGCGGGAAACATCGGATTTAAGCATGTGATAGCGATCAAGTTAGTCATAAATCATTAACTGACATTGAAAGCCTTGAAAACTATAACCTAAACATTTATAGTCCGCACCTTTCATCGCTAGACCCGTAACGAACTCAGTTTAAATACTAAGTCTTCGCCTACGGCACAACGACAACCTATAGCATGAAATAGGTTAGCTATTTCACTATTTACTCTATTTGAATCCCTAAAACAGATTAGGGTTAGGATTTCTTACCCGAAAATGGAATCAGAATCGCCAGTATAGTGATACAGTAGAGATGGTTAAGCACGTGGAGGGGTGGGATCGAATCCCAGGAATAACTCTCATTCTCTCTCTCTTCTCCTCACTTTCTTCTTCTCTTTTCTCTTTCTTCTCTCTCCTAGGGTTTGAAATTCGTATGGAATGGGAGAGAGAGGGTTATAGGTCCTTATATAGGCCCAGAATTGATGGGAATGGCCCCAGGGCCATGGTATACTTAGGTTATAGCCAAAACTCATATGTTTCGGCCTAACGGATCGTATTGGGGGCCCCTTTTCTACATACGGTCGGGAGTAAATCCCCTAACATTGGATCTTGGTTAAGCTAAGTTTTCGGTCCGATTGGATTTACAAATCGACCGTAGGGGACCAGTTTCAGTTCAACAGTCACCGGTACTCTATCAGGGCCACAAGTACACTGACGTGTGTTGGAAATTTTTCCTGATTCGAGAGTGTAATTGGGTCAGATTCTGACGGTTTGAATTCTTAGATTTGGCTTACAAGCGAACAACTCAATTCACTTAAGTCTGAGTTTATTTTCTAAAGATATTCGCATTTCTCACACACTTCGCTCCGAGCTCAAGTTGTGCGTTTCGGGATATTAGCTGGACTTGATTTCTAATGTGGTTGTCAAGTCTTGAAGTGGTCATAATGCTATAGTTTCGTAGTTATCGAATTTTTGATGCGCGATCCAGGTCTGATATGGAGTTTCAATGCGCTCTCGAGAGCAACTGGGTTTAGAGATTAATTCTAGGTTTAAGGGTAACATAGCGTCAGCGATCCTACTGATTTTAGGGTCTTGCAGTTCGTATTGAAAGTTGTCCAAGCTAATTCGACAGGTAATTTAGTTAAGCACTTAATTAACCTTCGTCTAATTTCTAAAGGATTTGGCCCTTAGTGATTTCTGCCTGAGGTGATACTCGGGCCTTTGTAAGGATTTATCCAAGACGTTATAATCTACCCCCCTTAAAGAACAATTTCGTCCCCGAAATTGCCTAAGGGTAATATGTAAAGGTTTACATACGTGTTAGGGTATATAATAACTACATTAGCCTAGCTCATATTGGTCTACCCACCTTAAAAGTTTCTACCTTTGAGGTTTGAAGATAAATGTCCAAATCATTATTATCGTGCTAAGTGTTTGATGTTAAAGTTTACCTAAGGGTGATATAATCTAATCTTTATGATCGGGCTTATACGGAAAGACAGTTGTGGTGGGCTCAAATCCGATATGTCAATTGCCCGCCTGACTAGGGCAAACAACTTGTTGTATCCCTTCCTAATCCTGATGGATCCTGGTCTTCTGCTCGGTCAAAGCAATGAGTCCTTTGGTATTCAACCAGGGTTGAGAATTGAGTTAAGCCGCGAATGCCTTGTAGGGATATGGTTATGAAATTCCAAAACCTAATCATCCTAAGTATTTCAGGAGTATTATAATTCATTAAGAGGTTCAAGCCTCATGTCTATAAGGTTGTCCCTTGGATCTTGTTCAACGAGAGTTCTTGTTTAACGTCTATTTAACTTGGTGGATAATAAGTTCTTCCATGGTGCTCATAGTCAAAAGACTAAACTAGAAGGGTTTTCAATCTCCTAAAATTATATTTGTATGTCACAATTTCAATCATATGGCTAAGGGGATACGAGTAGATTGCACTTTGGTTTCATTAACTTCGAAAGGGAAGGAAGAGTCAAGAGTCCTAAATTATTTCAGAGGTTTGGAATGCTAGCAACATAAGGCCGCGGGAAAGGAAAGAAGAGGGACATCTCCTCGGCGCGGTATGAACCTTGAAGTTACTAGGGAAATAAGAAACTCATAACATTTTACTGTAGTCCGCCTCTAACATGAGCTTACGGAGTATTAAACTATGAAACTCAATCCTACCCAAGGGTTCTAATTTAATTGTACAAAAATAACTAAATATATACCTATATATATATATATATATATATATATATATATATATATACAGATAATCAAATTTAATCATAGGATAATTCCTAGTATGATTATAAATAATTCCTAAATAGACACCACATATTAAACTTTAATATGAAAATATATGACCAGCCTATTGGCAACTCAAAGTTGTAGAAATTTTCTGTTTCGACCCTTTTATTATTTACAACATATTTGTCACCTCTAGTTACCATATTATTTTTATAATGTGTATAGTAATCCATTGTTAGGCCTATTCTTTCATACGAATTGGTTTAATAGACACAGTGTCTACCAATAGGAATACAGGTGTACCTTGAATGTGGGCAGTGACCTCAAAGGTCAAAGGCGCTGCAGTTGTTGACTTAGGTGCTTCAGCTGCAAGTGCATGCATACGGGCTTGTTGAGGATGGTTTGGTTGCGCTGCCATAGGTCGTTGAGGTGACCTATTCTGAGGTACAGGCCGTCGGTAATATGGCTACGTTGGTGGTGCAGATCGTAGGGGTAAAGTCGTTATACCCCGTGACGGCTGACGGTCGATCTTCTGAGGTGGCGTGACACCGTTGTCTTTCATCTTGGTGAAACAGAAGGGGTCAGTGTGTCCCCCTTTGTTGCAGTATGTACACCAATAGTTCGTTCGTCTCTACCGGGTCGGCGAAGCCATGGGCCTGGTAGGCGAGTCTATATGTGGCTTCTTACCTAGGACTGGCCGGTGCTGTGATTTAGGCTGAGGCCTCGGGCCCATTGGTATACGTGTCTGAGAAACTCTGTGTCCATCTTGTTCGGCTCGTAAAGACACGTTGACTAGCTCGGCGTAATTGGGAATGCTAGCGCAACACATCTTAGTACAGATATCGGGCTGCAACCCATCTGAAAAACGTCGCATTTTCATCGGTTCATCTGTTAGTATCAAAAGAGCGTATTTGGCTAGCTCCGCAAATTTATTCTCATATTCTGACACGGTCATCACTCCCTTTCGGAGGCAAAGAAACTCACCCTCCTTTTCATTACGGTATGTGGGGGGAAAGTACTTCCCATGGAAGCGTGCTTAAATGCATCCCTAGTCCACACGTGTCTTGCGGAAACTGTTCATAGATGCTGTCCCACCATAAACTAGCCTCCTTCTCGAACATATAGGTGACTAGCTCAACTTGTTCTGTCTCAGTGCAGTGTAGCGGCTTCAACATCTTAGATATGCGATCTAGTCAGTAATCAACCTCCTCGGTCTGTGAGTACCCGCAAAAGTGGAAGGATGGAAATGTTGAAAGCGCTAAAAAAGTCTGTTGGTTTTCATATTCCCAGCAGGGTGTGTAGGTGATGCAGGTGGAACCACACTCATATTCTAAGCAAGGGCCCCTGCTATGGTGACGAAAAACTGCTGCTACTGCTGCATCAAGAGCATCATCAGTTCCAACTTATCAGGAGGAGGAACCGACTAAGGCACGTATGACGTCGAGGTAGACGCACGGTTCTGGTCTGGAACCGGTGGTATAACAGGTGCAGGCCCATTAGTGGGGCCAGTGGCCGGCTGTGAACCCGACATCGTCTCAAAGTCTGGGCCCAAGCTAGGGTCCGTATGGCTACCGTTCAGGGGAGATACCCCGTCAAACGATTCGCCCAGTGAAAGACGTACCGTACTCCGAGTGCTCTTAGGTGGCATTCCCTATATACAACATAGGGAGCAACCTGTGTCAGAGTTAGCATAAGTACCGATGCACATCCATACATCACTCACATTCTAAACGATACACATACATCTCATAGCAATAGGGAATTTCTATGCATTCATCTAAGCAAAATTGTCACAATACATGAGAGATACGGTCTTACATGAATCATGACTGAGAATACATACAAACTACTCTAAAAAGCCTTTAAACACCAGAATATACTATCCAACATTCGAGCTTACACAGGCTAACACAAAAGAGGGCTATTACAAAAACACGCTAGGGGCGACCACACATGTCTAATCATCCAAGTCCGGTGACGGAGGAGGTGCACCCTTATTCTGCATGCAGCACATGATAGCCTTCATGGTGCGAGACAACTTCTTGAATTTCCGTTTTATGAAGGCCTTGTTTTCTTCAAGCTCTCGCTTTACTTTAGCCCTGGTCTCTCTGACCTTCTGTCACAGGGCTACCTGACCCTCCTCAAGTTGAGCCAAGCGGGCTTCTATAGCAGCTCGATCACTATCACACTCCTGTGTAGTAGGAGGAGAGCCCTCATTAATGTCTTGGGTCTCCTCTTCTTCCTCTTCTTGCCCTTCCTCTTCCTCGCCTTCCTCCTCTATCTCATCTCTGCCTTCTTCATCACTCTTTCCTCTCTCATCCTTACTCCCATCGAGTCGGGCTTAACGTTGTTGTGGCCCAATATTCATGTTATTGAGAGTGGTGTCGTTGATGAAACGTATCGGCACAGGAATTTCTGCGCCAAGTTTGCAGCCGAATTCATAAGCAAGCTTGCATATGAGTCGGCTGAATGGGAGTGAAATGTTTGTCCTAGTAGAGCGTGCGATCTAAACTATCTGTAGTAGTACATACGTATGCAGGCACAACTTGTCTCCCTGCCTAGCTTGGTATAGAAAGTCTACCATCAGACGCGTGCACTCGCTGCAATTGCTCCACCTGGGATACACATTGTGGGTGAAGATGTGGTGGAGCAAGCTGACGTCAGGAGTCATTCTGGATGCCAGGAGGCAATTGCCTAGATTTCAGTGGACCAGTCGGCCACAAAGAAATCGCGTGCAGCGATCTCTTTCACGCGCACTCCTGAAATACTTCTCATCAGCATGCACCTCTCCATGCGGCATTCCCATGATTTGGGCTATCAAACCAACATCAACTGTGGCTTCCTGCCTTCCCACGAGAATTTTGAACTGTAAAGGCTCTAGCGATGGTTCTCGTATATGGGCGTAGAAGGCTCGGACATTGCTCTCATTTGCGCGGGACTTGCCTTCAAATATGGGATCCCATCCGGCATCCAACAGGCGATCCATTGCCGGGTAAAGCCCAAACAGTTTCTTGTCCATGTGTGCTTCAAAGAGGACCCTACGGCCTTGAAACCTTCCATGTGACATATCCGCCAGTAGAGTTCTTTCGAGGGGAGCCTGGGGATCAAGATCCCGCTTCGTCCTTATCTCCCGATCGACACTTGTACTTGCTGCGGCACCTTTCTGCCTCCTTGAACGGGTAGGGCGGCTAGGCCCGGCTTCATCCGGGGCCGCTCTTTTCCTCGTCATGAGAGATAAGAGCGTAGAGATGGAGAAGATGGCGGTGACTACTTCAAAGAAAACCATTGAGAATAGGATGGGTTGGTGGGTCTTGGAGTTTTGAGACACACAAGTGCGTTTGTGTACTCAAATGAGAAGAAAAGAGAGAGATGGTGTGGAAAATGAAGGAAAAGGTTGTGTTTGGAAGATATGGAAGAAGATTTGAGAGGGATTAAAAAAGTTAGTGGGGTTTGGATCACTTGGAAAGAGAAATAGGGAGGCAGTGATGATGAAAGAAGAAGATTTGAAGCTTTGAAGATGGATTTGCGCAATGGGTTAGAGAAGAAGAGAGATTTGAGAGATTTGGGAGAGAAATCGGAGTGGAGGGGGTTGGGATTTTGCAAAAACACCTAAAAATGGGTTTTTAGAGGGAGGAGAGGATTCCCACACGTGCAAAAAGAGCCCCACAGTCGGTCGGTTGGCGGAGCCACGCCGGGCGGCGGAGGCTCTACCCGGGCGGGACCCCGCCGATCCGGCGGAGGCTCCGCCCGGAGTCTGTGTCGCTGGCGGTGCCTTTGCATGGGGGCGGTGTCCACCCCCCGGGATGCCGAAAATGTGTGGGACCCACCTCGGATCCCATCATATGATGCGGTATGCCCCCCCCCCCCCCCCACATTCGTCTGTAAACGTTCGCACTCCAACTTGCGAGTATTCACGCTTTTGGCGTGTTTTACGCTTGGGATTGACTGAATTGACGTCCCTACTTGTCAATTGACAGACTAAAGGGATATTAGGATCGTTTTACACGGTCAAAGGTGCCTACGGGGTGAACTACGATGGTCAGTTTTGGTCGAATCCAACGACTGACGAAACAGGGAATCATATAACCATTTCTACGTTTTATCGCACCCTCTAAGTCAAAGTACGTCAGTGGGCGTCATGTGACCATAACCAAGGTCCAGTTTAATCCAAATCATGCTCTGATACCAACTTGTAATGCCTGAAAATCGAGGGTCGAGCATAGGCCCAACTCTCGAGTTCCAACACATCACTTATGCAACATAGATAATGATGATTAAATATTGTCTGTATTAGTGCATTAAACAGGAATGAGATTATACTAAATCAAGATATCATACTCCAAAGACAAGTGAATTTCGCAAGCAGAAGACTATAATAGATGTATAAGATATATGAACTGTAGTAAGTCTCCGAAGTGTGATTATATTACCATGTTAAATATATACATGTATACCCCCAAAAATGTACAAAATGAATATACATGTGTGCTCCAAAATATAATGATAACGAGTGTAATGATATCTAGTCAGCATCCCTGTAAGCCCCGTCGATCAGAACACGGTCTACATAGACCCGCCTGATAACTGCATGTAGGAGAATTCCTCCTCATCATCATAAAAGTCCGACTCCGCTCCGTAGGCTTCATCATCATCTGCAACTATAACAGGGTCTGGTTGGTGTTTTTAAAACACCGTCCCAGAACGTGGGAGTGAGTGATCAACTCAGTGGAGCTATAAGGCAAAGGTTAACATGTTATCAATTCAATCAAGCACTAATGATAAAGCAATACAATCAAACATCCCTAAGTACTCTGGTTAATGCAAACATGATATGTATTAATGATGCATGCCCTCACCTGCACTCCCTCTGTGATCTTCCTGTTACGGTCGAGGCATGCACCCCTTCCTCTGTGCTCAACACCAACGCCAAAGGCACATGCAATGCGATGCATGAGCGTGATTACCGAGTTCTTATTAAACCTTTTCATATAACAGGATTGGAAAGCTAAAGTACCTCGCTTTATATCATTAACCCAAATAATGATCCATCTAGGGTCGTCAATCCTAGTTAATCACATACGACAGGCAAGTTCGAGTGTTATACCATAGTCGCTACAAGAGGCTCGTCACCATCAGCGTTGGCTTAATTCACACTCGAGGTCATTACCACCAATGCCCTACTAACTAGCAGTCTATTTTCGAAGGCTCGTCACCAACCCGACTGGGGACCACAGCCAGGCTGCGCCATGGTAGGCATATTTCATACTAGAGGTCACTCCACTAACGCCCTACCAACTGACAGTATATTTTCGAAGGCTCGTCACTGACCCGACTGGGGACCACAGCCAGGCTGCGCCAGTGTAGGCCGACAACTTGAATATAGTGTCACATACCACCGTATTCGGCTCACGAGTTTGGGTTGCTCACTGGTCACTACGAGGAGGCTCGTCCTCCCAGCATAGGCCGACAGCTCGACCACGGTGTCCCATACCACTATGCCCGGCTCATGAGTCTTAGTGGATCGTGGTACCATGCTTAAACAAGTTTTTACTGTTAAGTTGGTACCTTAGATTCAAGGAGGAGCGTTCATACATGGTAAACACACAATAGGCCAATCGGTTTATTAGACAAGTTCGACTAGTACAAGCGTACGCTGAATTAGCCGACAAGGTACCACTGCCGACGATCATCATACGCCTTGGATTCATCGAACGTGTCTTGTGTGGCAAAATGACCTCAGCCACTACTCGAGAATCATTACCGATTGCTTGGACTACATCGCAGCCCCAATCACACTTCAAACGATAGCATTCACAAGTGATAATCAATGACAACATGTGACAACCAAATCTAAATATAAATCTTAGTTGAGCATTTCAATAAATACATAATACACATGTTATCTTACATAGGCATTTCATCCGTACAACACATAGTAGTAAGATAGGTTACATAAAGGGAACTATAATTATGGAGAAGGGGATTGAGAATTCTATCTCAACACCCTCGTTAAATATATTCCAACAAGCATTTCCTCATTCAGGCATTTTATCAAACACTTAGACTACACATTTCAACATACATGTATTAAACTAGTTATAACATATATCCTGGCAAGCCCTTTTACAAAGGAGATGCCACATACACAACAAGCATATATTCATAGTTAATAATCATGGCAAGCACAGATCCAAATTCCATATTCATTCAGACATTTTTACAAGCACTTAGATTACAAACAGGTGTTAGGGCAAATCCTTTCACCAAGGAGTTGTCACACATATGACAACCATATATTCACGACGAATAATCATGGCAAGCACGAATCCAAATTCCATACTCATTCAATCATATCAACAAACACATGGAATACACTGTATTCAACATAGTTCATATATATGTGTAAAACGCGGGAAACATCGGATCTAAGCATGTGATAGCGATCAAGTCAGTCATAAATCATTAACTGACATTGAAAGCCTTGAAAACCATAACCTAAACGTTTATAGTCCGTACCTTTCGTCGGTAGACCCGTAACGAACTCAGTTTAAACACTAAGTCCTCGCCTACAGCACAACGATAACCTCTAGCATGAAATAGTTTAGCTATTTCACTATTTACTCTATTTGAATCCCTAAAACAAATTAGGGTTAGGATTTCTTACCCGAAAATGGAATCAGAATCGCCGGTATAGCGATATAGTAGCGATGATTAAGCACGTGGAGGGGTGGGATCGAATCCTAGGTACAACTCTCACTCTCTCTCTCTTCTCCTCACTTTCTTCTTGTCTTTTCTCTCTCTTCTCTCTCCTAGGGTTTAAAATTCGTATGGAATGGGAGAGAGAGGGTTTTAGGTCCTTATATAGGCCCAAATTGATGGGAATGGCCCCAGGGCCATGGTATACTTAGGTTATAGCCAAAATTCATCTGTTGCAGCCCAACGGAGCGCATCTGGGGTCTCCTTTTCTGCATACAGTCGGGAGTAAGTCTCCTGACATTGGATGTGGTCAACCTAACTTTTTGGTCCGATCGGATTTACAGATCGACCGTGAGAGACCAGTTTCAGTTCAACGGTCACTGGTACTCTATCAGGGCCATAAGTACACTTACGTGTGTTGGAAATTTTTGCTGATCTGAGGGTGTAGTTGGGTCAGATTCTGATGGTATGAATCCTTAGAGTTGGCCTACAAGCGAACGACTCAATTCACTTAAGTCTGAGTTCATTTTCTAAAGATATTCGCATTTCTCACACACTTCACTCCGAACTCAAGTTGTACATTTCGGGATATTATCTAGAGTTGATTTCCGATGGTGGTTGTCAAGTCCAGTGAGGTGGTCATAATGGTATTGTTTCGTAGTTATCGAATTTTTGACACGCGGTCCAGGTCCGATACGAAGTTTCAATGCGCTCCCGAGAGCAACTGGGTTTAGAGATTGATCATAGGTTTCAGGGTAACATAGCGTCAGCGATCCTACTGATTTTGGGTCTTGCAGTTAGTATTGAAAGTTGTCCAAGCTAATTCAATAGGTGATTCAGTTAAGCACATAATTAATCTTCATCTAATTTCTAAAGGATTTGGTCCTTAGTGATTTCTACCTGAGGTGGTAATCGGGCCTTTATACAGATTTTTCCGGGACGTTACACCCAGCGACTCCATTAATTGAGTTTTGGCCCTAACTCAATCCAGAACTCACTGTCAATTGAGTTTGGTCTCACATCTTATTGAGACAGCTTCCTCGACTTGGTTACATCAGCTAAGTTAATCTCGTAATGCCGAGTGGAGTTGGGCTAGCAAGGGTTGGATCCCAACAATGATCCTGGGCTGCAATTGCTGCCACGGCCTAGAGAGTTGGTTGGCAATGTTTTCGCCCGCTACTGCTGACTCTTACCAACGTTGGCTGCTGGACCATTCCAAGCGGGCGAACCCATTTGTCTATCACAGAGGTGGGGGCATTTGGACATTACCTGAACAAGTCCTGGGTCAGTTTCTGAGATGCAAGGTGGCTGAAGCGTGACTCGGCATACCCAACTGGTAGCCCGACAACCTCATCCAAATGGTGACAGCAAGGGAAACTATGGTTCTGAGCTCCCGAGTCTGCCTCGGACCTCACTCAGATGCTCACTCGACCCAACCCCTGGAGGGAAATGGTCGGTTTAGTAAACTACAACGGCAGCTCGGCCAACGTTTAAGAAGCCGACTCGAGTTCTAACTGAGTCAAACTCTGCAGAACTGAGGCCCTCTCTCTGCCTCTCTCACTCTTTCCCTCTATCTCTCTTCCGTTTCCTCACCTTCTCTCCTCTGTATTTCCCAGAGCTAGGGCCTTTGAACTTGCCCTAACTTGACTTGAACGAGCTGGCCTGGTTGAATCAGTGTAATGTCGCACCGAGCTCAGTGCCAAAACTCAAGCTCGCTCCCTCTTTTGTCTCCTATTTTCTCGCTCTCTCTCTCTCTCTCTCCATCTTTCTCTCCTGATTGCTTGGTGGGAATCCCAAGGAAACAAGGCCCCTTTTATAGGCCTAGGGCTCGTTCGCACGTTAGAGCGAATGGTTGAGATAGGTGTGGCCGCACTGATGTTCATATCTCTGATCCTTGTATGCATGGGTTCAATCCGTTACAAGGGATGGGTTCCCATTATCGTGGCCCACTGGAAAAGTATTTCTAATCTGCAAATGGGGTCCACACCATCATGGTGGTTTTTCGGTTTAATGGAGAAGATGATGTGGATGTTAATGACCGATTTTTATCTACGGCCTAACAAGATGATCTGGGCTGTTTGAACGAGTCTAATGGGATCGTTGATCATTATGGGGGCCACTAATCCCACAAACCATAGCTATTTCCCTCTTCTCACGAGATTCTCCACCTCTTAGGATCTTCTCGCGAGATAAGAAGTTCTTTTTGATAGTCATTGCTACCCAAGTGGGAACGACTGAGATCGATCTACAGACCTCATTGGGAGGTCCGGATAGCGCAGTCTTTCTCGAAGTGGAAATGTCTCCCACGCCCTCTCCGCTCCTCAGTCGGGTCCCCTCTCGTTTTTGGCACTAGAAGAAGCGCTGAGATGTGCCCATAATGAATGGTCGAGATTGAAGGCAGGTTGTTGCCTAGGATTGCCAAGCTGGAAGGTCGAAATAGGGCGCAGTTTCCCCATTCCGATATGCAATGTCTATGGCCTGATCGTGCCATTATTTGTGCACATGCATGGAGGCTAGTGAACCACATGGTTCTCGTAAGATTGATCGTCCAATCACGATGGATGGATTAGATCATGATGGTGGGCCTCAGCTCGAGTGAACTGATGTCGTCCATTTTGAACTCGAGTTGGCAGGAAATTGAACAAAAAGAGATAATTTCTCTTTTACGAAAGGTTTCGGGTCAAACGTTGTTTGACCTAATCCTTTGTTTGGTCCACAACGGGTGTACCCCTTCGGTGCATTCGCACGGTGGTCGGACCCACGAAGATGTTCGGTGAGATCCACACCGTTTGTTCTCCTTGGATGCCGTAATTAGGGGCTCGAACCAATAATCACACTGATCTAAGGTCCATGTGGGCCCCACAGATGGATTTGGACCTTATTTGCTGATTTTCGTCATCCTGACGGTCGGGTCGCCAGTGGACTTGATCTACAAGTTTTCCTAAGGGTCCCTAGCTAAGTTTAAATGGAAATCACTCAGTAAGTTTAGTGATTAAATGCTACAATTGGGATGGTCAAGTAATGTGTAGTCTAACAGGGCTAAATAAAACCAGGAAATTGATGGATTCATTGATCTGGTTCTTAGAATCCCAGATGGTCTGCCCTGCTGCCGTGAGGAGCAATTGAATGGTGGTCGGTTAGGACGTGTGGATGTTTTTCATTAATTAGGCTTAGTTTGTGCTTGGTTGGGTTTTCATGGTAACACCCGAGCAATGAAAAATGCAAGGTGTTACATTACCCCCATTGTTTCCTCTTGTGTGGTCCACTTGAGCTAAGTATATGCTTCAATTTTGGGCTCATGCCCTAAAATGAGCTAATAAAATGGATGAACGGTGTGGATAAGACACATATATTATGATGGGCCCCACAGAGCTCATGGAGTATTGTACAGTGTATTTGATCAGTTATTTCATTAGGCAATCCGCATGCCATGCAAATCTTGTCCAATATGCCCATTTTGGAAACATGTACGTAGACAAAAAATCTTTCAACTATTGTACTCCTCTAGTAATTATGATATTTGTGATCAAATGGGTTTATCAGTGTTCAAAATATCAGTATTGCGTAATGTATCGCACCCTTGGGATGCAGATACGTATAGGTTATTGCACGAGATATATCGTTTGTATCACGTAATTTATCGCACTTTTTGAGAAACACATGGAAGCATTGGGAAAATGTTTGAATTTTTCATTGACACTTCAAAGATTAATAAAAATGATCTTAATACACACTTTTAAATCATAAAATCTTTAACAAAAAAAAAATTGCACACAATAGGTTTCCTTTGTATAGTGTCCTAAGTTATGTGATGTCCAATTGAACTAAAACAGCTATATTCAAATAGGTTGCATAACATTTATAAATGCATCAAGATGTGTATCCACACCGTCCATCTATTTTGCCACCTTAATTTACAGCACCTGTAACATCTTGAAAAAATTCGTACAAAGACCCGAGTACCACCTTAGGCAGAATCACTCAAGACCAAATCCTTTAGAAATTAGACGAAATTAACTAAGTGCTAAAGTAGATTAGATGTGAAATTCGTTGGAACAACTTTAAATACGAATTGCAAGACTCAAAACTTGTAGAATCCTTAACGCTACATTACCCTATAATATAGGATCCATCTTTAAACCCAGTTGCTCTCGGGAGCATAATGAAACTTCATATCGGACATGGACCGCACGTCGAAAGTCCGATTTCCACGAAACTATACGGTTGGGACCGCCTTGCTGGACTTGACAAGCATCTCGGAAATCAAGTCCTAATAGTACCCGAAAACGCACAACTTGAGCCCGGAGCGAAGTGTGTGAGAAATGCGAATATCTTTAAAAATTGAATTCAGATTTAAGTGATTTGGGGCATTCGCTCACGGGCCAAATTTAAGCTTTCAGACCGTCGGAAGCTGACCCAAATACACCCTCGAATCAGAAAAATTTTCCAACACAGGTCCATGTACTTGTGGCCCTGATCGAGTGGCGATGACCGTTGAACTTAAACTGGTCCGCCACGGTCGATCGGTAAATCCGATCGGACCGAAAACCTAACTTGACTTAGATCCAATGTCAAGAAGCTTAAGTCCAACCACACGCAGAAAAGGGGCCTACAAAACAGCTCCGTTGAGTCGAAACAGTCAGGTTTTGGCTATAACCTAAGTATACCATGGCCTTGGGGCTATTGAGGTCGATTTTGGGGGCCTATATAAGGACCTTAAATCCTCTCTCTCCCTTCACATATGAATTTCTAAACCCTAAAGAGAAAAGAGAGAAGAAAGAGAAGGAAAGAGAGGGAAAGTGAGAGGTAGAGTTAGGGTTTGTTCTCGGATTCAATCCCGTCGTTCCACGTGTTTTGCTACCACTACTGTATCGCTATTCCGGCGATTCTGATTCCGTTTTTGATAAGAAATCCTAACCCTAATCTGTTGTAGGGATTCAGATAGCATATGTGATGAAATAGCTAACCTATTTCATACTATAAGTTACTGTTGTGCCATAGACGAAGGTGGAGTGTTCGAACTGAATCCGTTACAAGTTTACCGGTGAAAGGTGTGGACTATAAACGTATAGGTTATGATTTTCAAGGCTTTCAATGTCGGTTAATGATTTATAACCGACTGGGTTGTCGTTTCACATGTTAGATACGCTGTTTTCCTCGCTTTACGATTATATATGAACTATGTTGAATATAGGCTATTTCATGTGTAGGTTGAAATGACTGGATATGTCGGGAATTTGGTTTTGTTCTTGCCATGATTATTCACCGTGAACATGTGATTGTTTAATACATGACAACTCCTTATGAAAGGATTTGCCCTAATATAGCTTATAACAGAGTTGTATCGTGTAGGTTGAAAGGATTATCCTGTTATATTTACATGCGTTTGGGACTACTACGTAGTCTAAGCTATCGGTAACGGTTTCCGAATGAGTGGCTGAGTTAGCTTCGCCACAACAGATGTGTTCGAGGAATCCGAGTCGTACGGAGTTTGTTGACAGTGGTTAGGCCACGCGGAGTGCTCTATGTCGATCAATTCAACGTACGCTCGTATCAATCGAGCTTGTCAAGTAACCCGATTTGCCAATTGTGTGTTTACCATGTGTGGACACAACTGCTTGAATCTAAGGTACCAAACTCACCAGTGAAAAGCCCGTTTAACCTTGGTACCTCAATCCGCTAAGACTCATGAGCTGGACATGGTGGTATGGGACACCGTGGTCGAGCTGTCGGCCTACGCCGCGGTGACGAGCCCACCCATAGTGACCAGTGAGCAACCGAAGATCATGAGCCGAATACGGCGTTATGGGACACTGTATTCGAGCTGTCGGCCTACGACTAGGTGACGAGTCATTCGTAGTGACCTCGAGCATACTCTAAGTCTGCGCTGAGCTGACGAGCCTTTTCGTAGCAACGAGAGTATAAGCAGGCCTGCACTGATTGTGACGAGACTCTTTGTAGCGACCTGAAACCGCAACATCGTATGAGACTAGGTAAGACTGACGACCCTAGAATGGATCATTGTTTGAGAAATGATACAAGGGAGGTACCTTAGCTTTCCAAAACTACTGTATGAATAAATCTAATTAAGTATCGGCTAACATGAGCATGCATCACATTGCATGTGGTTTGGCAAGGAAGAGCACTTTCGGGTGGTTGCCATACGCGCTGTAAGATGAAGACGCTGAGGGAGTACAGGCGAGGGCATGCATCATTATCGCATATCATTCTTACATTAACAAGAATATCTAGGACATGTTTGTTGTACTGCTTTATCATTACTGCTTGACTGAATTAATAACATGTTAACCTTTGCCTTATAGTTCCACTGAGTTGATCACTCACTCCCACGTTCTGGGACGGTGCTTTAAACACCAACCAGACCCTGTCTTAGCTGCAGGTGATGGCGATGCCTATGAGGCGGAGCCAGACTTCGAAGATGACGAGGAGGCGTTCTCCTATGTGCAGTTGTCAGGAGGTTGTATGTGAACCATGTCCTGATCGACGGGGATTACCGGGATTTCAGAAATACAACTAGTTGAACATTATACTGTATCATTTTGTGAATTTTGGAACTATACATGTAATCATTTAACCTGGTAATCTGATCATACTTTGGGGACTTACCACCATTTATATGTTTTATATATGTATCACAGTTTTCTGCTTGCGTAATTTAACTGTCTCTGGAGTATGATATAGTGTTTTGATATAATCCCACTCATGTTTAACGCACTAATACGGACAACATTTAATCATCAATATCTATGTTGCATAAGTGATGCGTTGGAACTCGGGAGTGAAGCTTATGCTCGACCCCTGATTTTCAGGGCGTTACAGCACCATATCAAAAATGAAGCATATCCAATTATCAAGTGGACCATGCCATCGGAAACAGTATTGATTGAAGGCCCTACCATTAAAACCTTCTTAAGGGCTTACCTTAATGTTTTCGTAGTGTTTATTTACCATCTAATATGTTGATAAGTTCACATAAGCCTGGATGAAAGGAGAAAAAAAAATATATATATCAGATTGATCCAGAACTTTTGTGGCCCATTAATAGTTAATCACAACTTCTTCCTTTGGTATGGTCCACCTAATAATTGGATGTGCTTCATTTTTGGATAATACACTAAAATGATTTGGAAAAATGGATGAACGACATGGATACAGAATACATACATTAAGGTGGGCCCCCCATTAAGGGCCGCACCGTCTTAGGTGAGTATTGGCTCTCACCTAATCCACTCCCGAATTCCTAATGTTGATATTTTAGTTTTTGATAGGTCTAGGCTCAAAAAATGAAGCAGATTGTGTAGAGCCCATACATTGTATCCATGCTGTCCATTCATTTTTTTTGGATCATTTTAAAGCATGAGAAAAAATGGGGCAGATCCAAAGACCAAGCGGACCACATCAGAGGATGTACGTAATATGGTGGGATCATGACTGTGGGGCCACCTTGACGTAATATTGTGTATATACACCGTCAATCCATTTTGGGATATTATTTTAGGGAATGTGCCAAAAAATGAGGCAAATCAAAAATGAGGTGGACCGCACCACATGAAAAAGTGGTCATTGAATGGCCACCATTAAAAAAATTTTAGGGGCTACAAAAGTTTTGGATCAAGATAATATTTATGTTTTCCCTTCATATAGGTCTGTCAAACCTTATGAACAAATTGGATGGCAAATAAAATTTACAATGGGTCCTAGGAAAGCTTCAACGGTGGATATCATTGTCACCACGACTTCATATCATGCGGTCCACTTGAATCTTATATTTAGCTACATTTTAGGCTTATACCCTAAAATGACCTATCAAAATGGATAGACGGTGTGGATAAAACACATATATCATGGTGGGCCCTACATAGCCTTTGATTGGACTGTCCGTCTCTGAGGCTTTCAATCCGCACCGGACGCGGATTTCCTGCAAAAGACCTTCACAGAAAGTTCCTAAGCTTGGATGCTAGGTGGGGCCCACTGTGATGTTTGTGAGAAATCCACCCCGTCCATCCATACGCACCCTTTGCATGTCACAAACAAGTTGCATATGCATATAGGTGACCAGCATTAGTTTTGAAATTTGGTCATTTTATATAATTCCATAGTCCACCAAATGCAGGCTTTACTTAATATAATATTTCTCCCAGTGAAAGAATTTAATATCCAAACGTGGGATTGAACGGATAAAATACCATGGAATTTCCAACGCATTCAATTATTGTGTTATACAAGTTCACTCGACTAATTGAATGCAACAGTGCCATAGTGAAGATTTAACAAAAATAAAAAATAAAAAAGGGCAATATGAGCAGTCGGAAATAACGAACACTTGCATCGTGAGATGGAGGAGATCCACTTGCATACTTCTAACTTGTCAAATGCAAGATAAATCATCAATGATGTGGAGATAAAACATGCAAGTGCCCTAGGTTGAAAATCGGAACTGGAGTGTACCCATGACCCATAACCCATAACCCAGGCCCTAAATGTATGTTTAAATATGGACGGCAAACCTTTTTTCCTGACTGTTACGTTTTTTCACAAACATGTGGCCCACCAAGGAGCTGACAGTTAAAAAGTACACTTCCACGTGTGCATACACATGACATGTACCTTAAATCCAAACCGTCCAAATTAATGGAAGGACCGTGGCAGTTAGATAATATATATCCCCAAACATGACGGATCCTGTTGATGTACTTTATATGGATTATAAAAGTGGAAGTAGCAATTATCAAAATATCAATTATATATATATATATATATATATATATATATATATATATATATATATATATATATATATATATATATATATAATCATTAAGATTCTCTCCATCAATATAATATAGAAAATGAATACACACCGGTCCCACTGTTTGAGCCATATGGATTTGAAATATACGCCACGTCATTAATAATGAAGGGGGACATCTTCAAGTGTTGGTGGCCCCAACGTGATCAATTTATAGATGATTGGACGGTTTGTCCACTTTCCTATTATGAAAGACTGTATGCCGTCCAAAACCTAAACTATGCGAGTCCTATCATGACGAGGAATTCCTGAAAAGAGAACCTACAATCAATTAGAAGGCTGCAACAAAAAAAAATACAATAATGAATAACCGTCTAAAAACTTATAAATTCATCGAGTGCTCAAACAATGGTTGGATAGGCCTGATTTTTTTTAAAAATAAGACAGATATAAAGATCAAGTGGACCACACTGCAAAATGCAGTGGGGGAATGAACGTCTACCATTGAAATTCTTTTGGGACACATATGTTTTGGATCAATATGATATTTATTTTTCCTCTTCACCCAGGTCTTTTTTACCTTATGAACAGATTGGATGGAAAATAAACCATATGGTGGGCCCTACAAACGTTTTAAGGGTGAAAATCATTATCCCGCTGGTATTTATGGTGTGGTCCAGTTGAGCTTTGGATATAATTCGATTTTTTTCACATGCTCTAAAATGATTTTGAAAAATGGAAGAACGGTGTGGATCTAATAAATACATCATTTTGGGGGCCATGTAACTTTGATTTCCTTTGAACCGTTCGTACAACTCGGAACTCGAGGAGCGTAAACGCTCGTCTTCGCACGACACGTACCCACACCAGCTGCATCGGTGGTGTGCGGTACACCAGCCAATCCACTTCCTGTGTTCCTTTCCACCAGGATAGCTAATCCTACACGCTGACTATGTGCGGACATCCGTTTACAAGATCGGACCCCACAGTTCCTATCCGCACATGAGCTGCTGGCATGAAATCTGGATTTACAGTCCATCTTAAATGGTGTATTTGAGCATGTATGAGCGAAGTCATTGGCTGAGTTTATTTTATCCGTCGTCTTTTCTTTTTTTTTTTTTTTTTTTTTTTTTCTTTTTTTTTGTCTTTAACATAAATCCAGCTCCTAGGATTGTCCAACAAACCTATTCAAACCTATTCATCCACGTGCTCCATCCTTTTTGCCAGCTCATTTTAAGGCATGAACCTGAAAAATGAAGCAGATATATACAAGGCTCAAGTTGACCACATCATATCAAACAATGTGATAATGATGTCCTCAATTGAAACATTCCTAGGCCCTATTGTAATGTTTATTTTCCATCCAACCTATATATATATATATATATATAATATATATATATATATATATATATATATATATGAGATAGGCCCTTGTGAAGGGAAAACGCAATTATCAGCTTTATTTAAAACTTGTAGCCTAAAACTGTTATTAACTATTGGCAATTTCTATTATTTCTTATAGTGTAGTCTACTTGAGTTTTAGATCTGGTTCATTTTTATTTCATTCCTTAACCGTGTGTGAATGAAACCCATGCATCTCGATGGGCCCATAGAGTTTAGTCACCGGTGACATCGATTGTGACCAGGTCCCCAAATTAGGTGTGGCCCCATCCTCAGTCAAGACGGTATGGCCCTTACCATGGGGTGTTGTAAAGTAGTTATGACCGAAGTCGAATTTGTGCAACTCACACAGGACAGACTAGAATATATGCTCTGCAAAAAGTTCATAGGCACGGAGTTTATCGATTTATATGACCTAACTAAGAAGGTTTCTTGTTATGAAGAATCCTATAGGAAGGGGACAAGCAAGCGGATTCATCATTGGGTACATATTATAATGATCTAATTACGAAATTGCAATTGACGAAGTAGTGGCTAAGAAGTCACAGGTATGTGCAGCATTGGTAAAACGGAATTGACAACTTCTACCACACAAAAGGCTCAGAAGTGTATACCTTTGATATTACCCAAGCCAAAGAAAAATTTAACATCTTGTTGGGCGGAAAATTTATTAAAGTCCCTATCAACCATAAATTGCCTCCAACTGATGAATTACAGAGGATCGAGTACCGCAAATGGTATGGATCACAATCCCACTCAACTAACAAATGTGTTATTTCAGGAACATCATTCAGGACCATATTGACTGTGGCCTTTGAAGTTCCCAAAAAAGGATAAGGAATCAATGTTAATCGACACTAATACATTCCAGCGAACATGTTCACTACTAATCTAAGGGATCGTCTGAAGTCAAGGATTGATCTCAGCTCCAATGATCCACGGAGAATGTCTGACCGACCTGTACAAGGACGTCGCTAGATTCCTCGTCCTCAAGATGATTGGTCAGTTGTCATTCGAAGAAGACACTAAGGTCCTCGGATTTGCGACCAATGTGCTTGAAAAATTGTATCACGGCCAAGGAATCACAATTACAGTTTCGACCGTTATCAGCCGACACAATAGACCCCCAATCACCATTCGCGATGGGGACCTCCATTGTCAAGGATGGTCAAACCTCCTACTACACGGGAGGAGATATGGAAATGGATCATTCACCCAAAATTTTCAGCAATACTAGAAGCTCTGAAAAAGACCCAGAAACGTCGGTGGCAAAGATAGAGGGTTTGTTGTAAGGAGAGAAGTGGAAGGGGAAGAAACATTCCTTCGACCAGAGGCTAAGATGCCTAATCCCTTTTGGAAGGTTCCTGCTCTCGATGAGTAAGTGACAGTAAATACGGTCAAGGCCGTGCTACCAGTTGCGACACAAGAGGACCCAAATACCCTTAATAGCATGGCTCGGTCAGAGGACCTCAAAGAAGAAGATAGTTGTGGTAACTTGTCAAATTATCTCAATGAAGACTACTTTCCACCAGACAAGTGGCTATCCAACGAACTCTTGTAGACCGTAGACATCCTAGAAGGTTCCGCACATGTCGACCTTTCGGTCGAACTCGTAGCTAATGAATATCCTAGTCAAATCGAAGAAATTGGATCTGAAACACTAGGGGAGCAAAGTTTAAGTGGTAAAATTGTGTTTGGTTCATTGTCGCCAATAATGTTTTATTGTAATATGGTTTTCATGTCGTCGTCTAGCTTTCAGGCGAGGCCCACTCAACCAAACACAATGCCTGGAGACATGGAGGAATATGCTCCTCCAATGAAACTAAGGTGGATAAGGCATCACATATAAACACGATCACTGTCACAGTTGGGAATGTGTCTGAAAGGGTGATTATCAACAAACCCACTAGCGATATAACGCAACACATTAAGCCACTGTACATATTGGCCCATCTGGATGGATGCCCTGTTACCAGAATTTTGGTTGATAATGTGTAACACCCTGAACTTTTCAATACCCGAGTATTGAAAGTTCTTGAGTGTTACCATGAATTCTAACTTTATCTGTACATATGTACAATATCAATTTAGCTACCCTAACCCTACATCTATTCTCCAACGTGAATCTGAACCGTTGGGAATGATCGTCACCCACAAATCAAGTCATCCAACCATTGACTTCCACGATCACTCACAACATTCCGATAAAATCAACTTTAGGCACAATCTAGGCCTTAGGACCGATCATCAATTGTTCTAATCCTTGGATCAAAATCCTCATATTCTCATGGAGCATCCATGCATCTACGCTCTCATTCTCTGAGAAAATCCCATGAGGCATCTGAAGTGTACTTTCGGAACAATCTACCTGTCGGACTATCTGGATGATCATCGAACGAATGAAATTTAGGTGCTTGTTGTAATTAATTCAAGAATCGATCCCTTGATAAAAAAAATAGTTGTTAGATTTCCTCTAGAAAGTTCTAAGGACCCCTAGGAACCCCTCGAAATCAAACATGGGGCCAATCCCACTGTCAGAATTGGTGAAATAACTAAAATTGATCAAGTGTGGCCTGCCTAAGACTTGTACCCACCCCATACTTCGAGATGGGCCCTAAGGTGAGCTGACAAAATGAATGGACGGAGGAGATCCATCGAAACCATCACCGAGGGGCCCACAACAGCAGATGCATGTGCACCTAGTTATTGCAGCCCGGTCAAATGTTGTTTGACCGGACTCTCCTGATCTCTCTCTCTCCTTTCACACTCCCGCGTAGGGAAATTCAAAATGATCACACTTTTGAATGGAGATGGGACCCACTATCTTGGATCATGTGAGTGATCCGAACCGTCCATCAGAAGCGGCCCTCACCACCGACCAAGACCCAATGGACGGCCGGGCAAAAGCCGCACCACGACTAACCGTGGGGGACACTAGAGCGTGGATTGACTCCAAACGTTGAGTCGATGCCCGCAATCTTCTTGCCAAACCGATGAACGGGACAAATGTTCCAAAGAAGCACTAAAGATGGCCCCCACAAACTCCAGCAAGTAATGCACCAAAGTCCTGTCGCACTCCTTCCAGTTTCTCTCCGCAAACACACCAGCAAGAAACCATACGCGATCCAAACTCTCCCACGTAAGAAAATCAAAGGGAAACACATGGCTCCGATCTGAACCATTCAAGACGAAGGAGGAGGATTTCTGACCCTCCCTAATGTTAACAAAATTGATTGGATACACCGAAAATATAAAAATAAATAATTGAAAAAATAACAATTTCACTAGGCTGAATCACGTATAAAATACGCTGTCCTTAAAGCGTGATTCGTCCCCTTATCACTGCTGATGGGTTATAGACGAATTGCTTTCTAGGATAAGACAAGCCTTATCTGGATCCAGCGTGCAGCAATCACGATAGGTTCACTATGGAACAGTTTTAACGCAGTAGATTTCTTCTGACAGATTTAGACGGTAGAGATGATCACAGTATTCTAAAATGGAGCTATGGACTATATCTGATTTGATGGGAGAGATGATGTGTTGAGATGATGAAATCGGACTGGAATGGTCCAGTTTATATAGGCCTCAGGTTTAGACCCGTTGCTGTGTGGTATTTAATGGTCCAGAATGTTTGAAAAATGTTTCTGGCCGTTGTCCATTAATCCCAGACGTTTCTAGTCGTTAGATCAGAAGATCTGACTGTTGGATCATCCTGGCCTGTCCGTTTTCAGACCGTTTGGCTTTCAAGGCAGAGAGCCATTTTTAGAAACGGCTGGACGTTTCGGATTCTAGATTCGACCGTTCTCAGTCACCTATAAAAACCCAGGCTCATTTCAGATCCACACTGCCCTAAGGCTCTGACTAGACTCATCGCACTAGACCCATCACACCGCGATCACACCATCTAGCGCACTAAGAGCAAAGTGCAAAGTGCAAAGTGCAAAGTGCAAAGTGCGCCATCTAGCGCCACTACAACTACACTGCCTCACTACCCACGCCCACGCCCGTGCCCATGCCCGAGCGCGAGCGCGAGCGCGCGCGTGCGTGTGTTCCAGTGCTTTGCACTGGAACACGCAACTCTTGTTTCATCTCCTCCAAAAAGCTCCAAGTAAGAATACCCTTCTCAACATCTCATATAAACCACAAAACTATCTTTTGCATTTCTGATGTAGGACAAAGCACACACACCGCACTTTTTAATTCAAAAAATTCATAATCGTTTTGGCGGGAAAATCCTGAAATTTTGAAAATTCAATTTTGTTTTTTATTATTATTAAAAACCACTAATTTTTAACACCTAAGCCGTCTAAAAGGATCAATTCGAATGAAGACTGTCGGGAGATAGATCTGCCATTAAAGCAGAGCTCAACTGATTGCTCAAAAGTAACGCCTGTTTTAGCAGTCAGGGGAATCATAACCATCCATCTGTTGGCTCTTCATAAGAGGACCCTCCCACAATGAGCGGATAAGATCGAAAGTAACATCAGGAACATGATTTCGGACCTGCACGCAGGAAATAACAATGCGTTGTGCGCAAACAAAATGCGGGATCACCGGTTTCCGCCCAAACCGAAACTTGTTCCGCAGGGGTTGAAGTCTATAAAACCCCACGCTGACTCATGCTCTTTCCACGCAGGGTAGAAAGAGAGATAACACGGTTTGGTTCGGGCTGGCCGTTAGCCCAGTATATCCATATTTCCTACTCAATTTTCTATAGAAAAATAAAGAAGAAGAAAGAAAGGAGACGAAAGAAAAGAAAGGCATTGGCGGAATTATGGAATCGACAAGCTGATGACAAACGTTGAATGAGGTAAATTAATTAAGTTAAGCCCTATACCTAGGCCATAGACATAGCCCTGAACTTAATCATAACCCTATAAAACTTTGTGATATAGGATAAGGTTGAATTTGAAGGAGAGTGTATAAACACCTAGCATTGGATGAGAACGATTCGACTTTAGATGTGAGGGTTTTATCCTTTAAACTTACTTAAATTTAAGTTTGTAGGTATTATATTGCCTTTTGCCTGTTCGCATGATTTTCTCTCTGTAATTGTTTAATTTGTCATCAACAATTTTTTCCCTTTTGAGATTATCGTATGATGTTGATTTCGAGTGATCTTTTAAATTAATGTGGGACGATGGATACAAGCCTTGCCCTTGCCCTTATCAATTTTGCTGAGTTAGCCCTTTCCGTTCTCCTCTTTATTGAGTTGGTCATTACCACTCTCCTCTTTATTGAGTTAGTCATTGCTACTCTCCTCTTTATTAAGTTGGCCATTGCCATGTTTTTATTTATTAAGATGGCCATTGTCATTCTTCATTTGTTTAGCCTTGTGTTATCTACCTTTAAGGCTTGGGCAGGTGTCTTGATATTTCAAAACCCCCATAATTCAGTTTCATTCTCTATCAATGCAAGTGTTGTATTAAAGATATCATAACTAGTGAATCAAATATTTTATCGTCGGACGTAATGTGTTACGGATAGCGGCCCTCTTGGTCGGCACGTAATTCCGTGGGTTGATGCATAATCGATGTAAGTAAAACGCCATACATGTTATATCACTTCTCGATATTGAAAGTAGTAAATAGTCACTCCATGAACACATCGTGTTACGTAAATCCTACAATCGCGTTGTTGTTTCACCTTGAGATGCTCGCATAAATTCATGTTAACGTGGGACACGCCGATGAATATCTATAGTGTGAGAATGCAGGTCAAGCCAGATATTATGAACTAATTTCCACATTATGGCAATGATCACTACATATAATGAGCTACACACACTTTTCTAGGCATACATTCAAGTAGATTGTTTGCGCATACTGATATCTCTCGTAGTAATGGAGTACGTGATATATCAGAACCCTTACATTACTCTTATGAATCTCTTGAGTTATTGTTAATCTTAAAGGATAACCATCACTATGAATAGGGCGTTGACCCTCTCCAACTGTATAGATGATGCAGGTGATGTACAGATTGAAAACCTAAAGGACCATCTCCCTATGGAAGATTTTACTGAAAGAATAAGATAGTTTTATGATTTAATTTTATACTTCCGCTGCAAACTCGATAAATGTAATAAGCTCTTATTGATAGGGCATTTGATATTTTATTGAATTCTTTTAATAGTAATCATAGTTGGTTTTATTCTCGTGAATGATTACCTTCTTGAATGTATCGGGATGTGATCTAAATGGAAAATAATAATAATAATGTGCAATTTTAAAAGCATCCAATTTATATATTATTAACACCTGATTTTCTCGGGTACGTGCGTAACTCTAGCCGTGAAAATTCGTGATGTTACATAATGGGGCCACATTGAATTTATTACCAAAAAGAATGATGAGCAAGTTGAGAAAGACCACTGCTGATCTGATCCCATTCGAAGTGACTGTCAGCAATTTTACTGGCTACGTCAAGAACACACACCATCTCTTACGGTTGATTTGACCGTGGGTATCAAGACAATTATGGCATCATTTTTTTGTGGTAGATACATCATCGAGTTGCAATGTACTATTAGGAAGGGATTGGATCTATTCTTTCGTATGTATCACATCCTTTCTCCATCAGTTCGTGATTTTTTGGAACCAGGACAAGGTCGAGCTAGTCTTGGCTGACAATAAACCTTTCTTAGCTACTTCGAATGCCAATGAAGCTTATTACTATGGCGAAGAGGTAGGGCCTATTAGATTCACCGGGAAGAATAAGCTCGGTCGTCCTATAGGGATCACGGTAAAAAACCCCAGATAGCATTGTGCAAGCCATCTCAGAAGTCACCCGAGCCAATGTCGCCCGATCGAAAGACATTGTCCTTTATCGTTCGGCCTCTCACTTTGTTATCGAAGAGATCCCATGATCAGGATGCCAAAGACTGAGGTATGTGGGGCTGACTTCACGAACAGAATAAAGAGGCTTGAAGGAAGCTGATGAGAGTTGATTTTGTGAATTTGGCCGAATTAGAGGAATTGGCTGAGGAAGACAGTTTTGAGTTTGAAGAACTCTCAGAAGAAAATGAAGATCTTTCTGCTGTTCGAAATCAACTTGGGGACGGATCATAATCCGAAACCAACATTCATAAGCAACTTGTTACGACTACCCGAAAGGAGAAGTCGACGAATTTACTTTTAGAGTTCGACGACTGCTTCGCGTGGGATTACCATGAAATGTTGGAACTTGATAGATCCATGTTGAATATAGATTGCCTACGAAAGAAGGCTATTGGCCGTATAAGCAACCACCTAGGCGGATGACGGCCAAAGTCGCCCTCAAGATCAAAGAGGAGATTGAGCGACTCCTAAAGGCCGGTTTCATCCGACCAATCAAATATGTTGAATGTATATCAAATGTGGTCCCGGTGATGAAAAGGAATAGTTAGTTAAGGGTCTGCATCGACTTCTGAAAATTAAATATGACTACGCTAAAAGACGAATATCCCATGCCGGTGGCTGTTCAGCTTATCGATCGACCTGCTGGACACGTGATTGTGTCATTCTTAGACAGACATTCTTGATATAATCAAATCTATATAGCATTAGATGATGTGCCAAAAATAACATTTAGATGTCCAGGGCCTTTGGGAACATATTGTTGGCTAGTGATGCCCATTGGGTTGAAGAATGCAAGGGGCCACATACCAAAGGGCAATAGATGTCATTTTCCATGATATGATCGGCCGCTTTATGGAGGTCTATGTGGATGATGTGGTAGTCAAGTCGACCGATGCAGACGAGCATCTGGCCCACTTGTGCAAGTCCTTTAAACGGATGAAGCTCCTTAAATTAAGGATGAACCCTTTGAAATGCGCCTTTGGAGTTTTGGCAGTAATTTCTTAGGATTGTTGGTACATCAAAGAGAGATTGAAGTCGATTAGAACAAGGCTCAAGTCGTGATTAATGCACGGTTTCCAGGAAATAAGGCTATTGAGGCGGTTTATATCCAACTATGCAGGTAAAACCAACATCTTTTCTCCATTGTTGAAATTGAAATAGGGAACCAAATTTGTGTGAGAAGCAGAACACCAGCTGGATTTTGATAAAATCGGGGAATATTTTATGAAGCCACCTATGTTAATGCCCCTATAAAAAATTGGTCGCTCAAGCTATACATTGCAGCCTCAGTAAAGTCGATCAGAGTTCTCCTATCATAAGACAACTACATGCGGAAGGAGCGGATGGTTTACTATTTGAGTAGGACGTTGCTCGACGCCGAAAAATGATATGCATCCATGGAGAAGTTATGCTTGTCAATGTATTTCACCACCATTAAATTGATGCATTATTTGTTGGACGAAAGAGTAAATGTAATAATAGTCACCAATTTAGTGAATTATATATTAAACCGACCGATTTTAAGTGGTCGAATCGGTAAATGGGTGTTGACTTTACCTGAGTTTGATCTACTTTATATGTCGCAGAAGGCAGTAAAAGGCCGACCCATAACGGACTTTTTAGCCGACCATCCTTCAGATCTAGAGGAGCAAATTCCCCCGAGTATCCTAGATGTGCATTTTGTACAACTCACACCATGAAATTAATCTTTGATGGATCAAAGACACAGGATATGTCTGGATCCAGAGTCATTTTGGTCGCCCCGAATGGGAATCAGTAAGAATTTGCTTTCCAATTAGAATTAACAGTACTAAAAATCAAGCCAATTATGAAGTTATGATAATTGGCCTACAATTGTAATTGGAATTACAAGTAAAAAATGTGACTGTTATTGGAGAGTCACAATTGGTACTAAATCAAATGGCGGTATTGTTTAAATGCACTAGTCCATCTTTATTACCATATTATGCCTTAGCAGTCTAGTTACTCGACCAATTTGAAGAGGTTGAATTGATGCATGTTACCAGGGAACATAACATGGATGCCAACGAGATGACACAGTTGGCCGCGAGACTTGAGGTCTTGAAGGGATCAGTCGGTGGTCGATTATTGTCTAAAGAAAATCATTGCCTTCTATATTTCAGAGGGAGGATGGAATGGAAGTTTGCCAAATAGAAGTATATATATGAGGATGATTGGAGGGCTCCTCTCATAGGCTATTTACAAAGTCCACGTACCAAAACTGAAAGGAATGTACGAAGTTCAGCAACAAATTATGTAATGGTCGATAGTGAACTGTATCGGAAAGGAGCCAATGGAGTTTTACTTCGATGTCTATCAAAGAAAGAAGTTATGTTAGTCATAGAAGGGATCCACAAGTGGATTTGTGGGGCCCATCAGGCTAGGAGAAAGATGAAGATAATGCTTAAATGCTACCGCTACTTTTGGTCGAAGATGATGGACAATTGCATTCATTATGCGAAGGGTTGTGAAACATGTCAAAGGAATGGACCTGTCCAACACATACCCGCGACCGAGATACATCCCATAATAAAGCCATGGCCATTCCGAGGTTGGCGATCGATTCGATAGGCAAGATTCACCCACCCTCAACTCATATGGATTCATTCATCATCGTAGTGACTGATTACTTCACCAAATAGGTAGAGGCAAGGCCTATGAGGAAAATAGGTCATGTAGAAATCATCGGGTTCATAGAAACAAACATTATTCATCGTTTTGGGATACCAGAGTCCATTACCATGGACTGAGGTGTGGCCTTCTCAGCCAAGAAAGTGCGGGTGATTGCCGATAGATGTGGCATAAAAATTCTGCATTCAACCCCTTACTATGACTAGGCTAACGACCAAGCTGAGGCTAGCAACAAGGTGATCAAGAATATCCTAAGGAGAATGATTCATTCTCGGGAATGGCACACCAAACTGTCCGAGGCTTTGTGGGCTTATAGGATATCACCCCGTACCAACACTAGGATCAATCCATTTGCATTGACCTACGGACACGATGTAGTCCTACCTATAGAAATTGCGGTCCCCTTATTGTAGACTGCATATCAAGCTCATTTGACTCCTACGGAGTTCACAGAGGCAATGTTAGCTGAGCTCGAGGAGTTGGACAAGGTTCGTATTAGAGCCTTGGACTCCACCATGGCCAACAAAGCAGTCATGGCACAAGCATATAACAAGAGAGTAAAAGGAAAGTCTTTTGGGATAGGTGATGTTCTCTGAAAAATGGTAGCCTATCGCTTAGAAAGACCAAGCACTAGGCAACAAATGGTCGCCCACATGGGAGGGGTTGTATGCTATCGAGCAAATTAATCCTTAAGGGCCTGTTTGGATTCGCGTATAAGGGTGTATAGTATCGTATTAACGGTGGATTTTTACATTATACAATGTTTAAATAGGACTTAGCGTCTGATTTTATGCATGCGCGCGAATACAACATTATCTCAAATTTTCAAAAGGCGGTAGAGTAATTTCAGACTTTACTGCATCGTGCAGTGCAGTGTAGTCATTGCGCTGTATTTTCGCCAGACATCGTCCAATTGTATTTTTTGTTGCTATCTTTTCTCTCTTTCTCTCTTCTTCTATTGATACGAAGCTGCATATTTCTTTCCCTTCCTTTTCTGTCAAGCTTTTATAGATCTTTTAGCTTGGTGGAATGAGCAATCCTTGTCGAAGTTGTCTAAATCTTTCGCACTTGCTTTCGCACCGAAAGCTCGTTGTTGGCCTGCGTGGGTGTTTGTTTCATGATGTAACTTAGCAACTGATCTTGTTTAGGGGCTAGGGAAGGTTCCTAAGTCAAAGGGGCCATCAGATGGACGACTATGATCGCCCTCTGTTTGCAATGGTAGGGTTGGCGTCCAAAGATCAGCGTGCTCTGTTTCAATGGCCGATCCATCTCTTGTCGTTCTTTGTTCAAACCACACCTCTTGGACGGCCTGGATTGAGCTACTGATGGTTGTTGGGCCATCTGATTGATGGTCGAGATCAGTTTCATCGGAAGGCTTTTGGAAGTCTTCTTTTCACGCGATAGAAAGGTTGGAGAAGAAAACAGAGAGTTGGATAAAAATCAGCGGTCCGTATCTTTGCCTTTCTTTCGGGCTTCTTGGGAAGGATCGGAATCCCCTTCCTCATATTTTGGATGGCTCAGATCGGAGCCGGGTAATCAGATCTGGTCGTCCTATGCAAGGAGTTCTGAACGCATCCGATTTTCATGCGGTTTACCTTTGAAACCGACTTCGAGATTCACTTGCCTTTTCCGAGCGCAGTGCAGGAAGTTCCTGCACCGGTAACCTAGGTGGGGCCCACTTTCTTGTTTGTGAATGATCCTCCTTGTCAATTGGTTCCGTGAGTTCATTTTAGGACATGTTGCCATTTTAGATGCCATCCATGTCGTTAATAACGTCAATCCTATTGGGATACAATGGATGGACGGGTAGGATTATTCAATCACGAACATGATGGACGGGTAGGATTAATCACAAACATGACAGTGGGCACCACCTAGGATACAATGTACGAGAACTTAAAAATAACCACCGTCGTACAACACTATTGTATATTATACGTATATACAATACGCAGTCCTAATACGTCATATCCAAACATTGATTTGAGGAAGATTTTGTATACTTGTCCGAACAATACCTCTTATCCAAACATTGATTAATGGCATGTTGATTTGGATGTATTCTGAAATTGATCGAACATATACATGAACAGTAGCCGGATACAATACAATACACCCTTATACATGAATCCAAACAGGTCCTAAGGGATGAGCTAATGTATTTAAAGCTATGGATGTGAATATTGCAAGGGCTCCTATAAATGGTCGTTTCTTAAAACAACACTTCCCTTCGTTATGGAAAGTCATTAGGAATCAGGCCAACCAAGTTAGTAAAATAAATAATTCATTCGAATAAAGCCATATGATAAGGGTTTACTAGTTACAAGATATGAGATAAGAGCCCATTAGTTACAAAATAGTCACATGAAAAAGAAAGATGAAGACTCAAATGTCGTTGTCACTTTCACCGAAAGGACAACGATGAAGGGGCAATGTTCATACCTGTTCTGGCCATATCCTGATTCGGCCAATCAGAGTGAAATACGTGTGATCTGTACGGATACGCATGGTGTACCTAGGATTTCCAATGGATACGTACAGTGAATCCTAAAAAAATGGAATCATAACATATTTATTGTGACCAAACGTTACTGAAGCGGTCGAGAGGAGAAACGACCGAGCTCATATGGTTATATGACGTAAGCAAGAGAAATCAAGTTTGCATGGTCACGTGATAGGTGGTGAAAAGAGAGAAGGGAAGCGAAATGTGGGAAGTATCTAGAAGCCAAATAATGGAGAATGGTTATGATAACCATCGGAACGTGGGAAGGATCCAGAACGTCTTGATCAGAGCTATAAATAAAGGAATATTACAGTAAAGCAAATCGTATCATACCAAACCCAAACAAACCAAATATATATTTCAATTATCCTTTTAATTTATCAGTGAATTTACATTCCATAGTGTAATGCTTTACTTTTCCTATTGAGTCAATTACATTTCCTAGTGTAATCGTTTACTTTTTCAGCTTGTAGATTTATATTCCTTATCATAATCTATACCATTAATCTAGTCTTTAGTTGTAATTGGAGTTTACACTCGCACGCTGAACTTCGTTCAATCATCGAAAAGGTGTCCTTCAGCAGCTCACAGCGACTAACTATAAGGGTTTCTTTCTCATTTCCTTAAATTTGTATTGAAAAGTCCTTTCGTACAAAAAACAAAGGAGTAACCCATCATCAGAGGACGAACCCCATCCTTTGAATATCGCTTGATTCAATTTACTCATTGAATGAGTGGTTGAATAGGCGACTGATCTCAATCATACACTACATGTTTGCCTATCTTGGCGCTCGGGGTCATTGTTGTTCGGTTTGAATTAGAGCTGTAAATCTAATTCTGGCATGCTAGCACACTATGTGGGAAAACAACGGTGAACAACTGCAGTGATTCGTTGGCCACCACACTAGGCCTGAAAGCTATTACGCTAGTCAGTAGGCAGTTACACACGACGGCTGACAGACTCGCGAGGTAGCTGGATGATGTGCCTAAGCCATATACTTAGGTTTTTCTTTCCTTTCCTTCTTTTTGCTTGATTACATGACTCGTCGGAAGCTAGTTTGGCGAACTAGTCTTTCTAACGGCATTTGTAGAACGTCGAAATGGTTTCTCACCTTCCAGTGGCCGAAATTTGGGATTCAAGCGTCTTAAATGGGGATTCCGATAACAAATTTTAAGAATTCCAGTGAGGTCCTTCAACTCCCTCTTATTATCCAACAGTCAAAAACCATTTCTTTATAGCGAAATGGGCTATTTATAGGAGAGAATGTCAGTGGATGAGGACAAATGGCAGCTTGCAAAGTGGTATGTCGCACGGGGTGCTCAGGGCATTGTGTGGCACTTAGGGCGTCGGTCATGCCCCTTACACGGCGCTCGGTGTGGCATTATGGCAGGGCACCGCAGGGAGCCTCCACTCACTTCGTAAAGCGGTGACTTGGCTTGCGCGTCACCCTGATGGCTAGCTTCTCTTCTTTCTTGGCCTGCTACGCAGCAGCCGGATGTCTTGCAAGACACCCCCACAATGGCCTCTCCTCCATTCTTTTGTCACGCCTTATCGTCCGTCGCCTTGTGCATCACATGTACCCTCTACGCGTGAGGCACTAACATCAATAAAGCTTATCCTTTTAGTTACTATTGGTGTTTGCAATATGAATGTTTGGCATAATAAGTTTTGTGACATTTATCTCAAATATGTGAAATGTATGAGTGTTTTGAAACGTATCCCTGAAGTTAAGAGATAAAGACTCGTTTAGGAAATGTGTGCAATGCAGTAAAGCTAAAAATTTTAGGAATCCTTTTATATTAGTTGAGAGGAATTCCAAACTCTTAAATTTATACCACTCAAATATTTATAATCCGAAAGAAATCCAAACTAGATGAGGTAAAATGTACTTTAATACCTTATAGATGACCATTCCATGTTTTGTCATGTACATCTTATTAGGTCCAAGGATGGAGCTTTAAACACGTTTAAAAGTTTTAAGATTAAAGTAGATAATCAACTTAATCTTAAGATTTTTAAAAAAAAAAAATTCTTATAAGTGATAGGGGAGATGAGTATACCCCAATAGCCTTTAGTGACTTGTGTGAATTCTGATGGATTATACATCAGTACACTGCTTCCTATACCCCTCAACAAAATGGAGTTATTGAGAGAAAAAAAATAAAACCTTGATTGATCTAGTAAATGATATGCTTCATTCTTTCTACCTCATAATTTGTGGGGCGAAGTTATTCTTATAGCTCCCTATGTCTTAAATAGAATTCCTTCTAGTAAGTTAGATAAAAACTTCATGTGAGATATGGAAAGGTAGGACCCCTAACTTAAACTATTTTAGGACTTGCGGATGTCTATCTAATGTTAACTTAGTTGACCTTAAAAGACCTAAGTTTAGGAGATAAAACTGGTTGTTGTATATTTGTTGGACACGTACTAAACAGTAAAGCTTAGTGAGAGTGACATTTTAGACTAAGGGTCCAAAATATTGAATCTCGTACAGTGCTCTCTCGACTACCCTGCTTCGCCACGTGGTACGACCCCGCTCATCGCTCGACCTTATTACCGAGAAGTGGCCACTCATTGCTCTCTCATTGGTCGAATACTGAAAAGACGACCTGATAGGTCACATGGTCTCGAGCCACGACGCGCCACCTCGACTATGCCGTACATGATTACTGACACGCTTCGACTCCCGTGCTAGCCGTCATACTCAGCATTTATGGTGGAATAGTCCGACCTAGGTGCTTCCGACCTACTTTCCGAGTATGTGCAACTGACTCGAAAGTAGGGGGCTTACTATTATGGGAAAAATGGGGTGACCCATGAAAGGAAATCGAACCAACAACCAACACAAACCAATAGACCAACCTACTCAAAAGATAACTACTGCCAGAGAAGGGCCGACCATAAGATAGGTCGGCACGACCACAAGTTGGCACAACCTCTGACAAACTTCCCGAAAGAGCAACCTAATGGGGTTATCAGACCCAACAAAGGAAGATAAAGACTACTGGAGTCAAGGACATTCCAAACGTGCTCGGTCGGTATTGTCATCGGAATGATACCGACATATTGATAGCTCGGTATTGTCCGTCTCCAAGGCGTTATCTGCTTCTACCGTCTGACCTTATCTATGGGTCGGACGAGTCTATCAACTTTCGACTAACATCTGATCATATCCAAAGCGAACAACCTGGATGTCTCTCCTGAGATCTCGGGGGATAGGGTCAGAATCCCAGAGATCTCGGAAGTCAAAGACCTCGAGAAGATCTCTTATATATGAAGAGTCCTAAACGAAAATGATCTCCAACGGTGTGATCTTTTCTCTAATAGACAAGATCTCCGACGGCGTGATCTTCCATCTAATAGAAAAGATCTTCTGAGTATGTGATCTTCTCTCTATTATAAATATGAAAGCCTCTAAACGGTGAAAGGTACACACAAAAATACAATTCAAAAACTTTTATACATTAATGATTCTTTTCCTTTAAGATCATTTCTACAAAGACTCAGATCCCTGACTTTGGCATCGGAGGGTCCCTGCATAAGCCAGGGTCTTCCTTCTATGTTTTATGTACAGGCACCCAAAGGTGTAAGAAGTGTCTACCGAAAAATTACATCAAAAGATATAATTAATTTTCCAATTATTCCTTTGAATTTGTTATTTTTTATTTGAGCATTTTATGCTAAAGTGTTTGAGACGGCGAACTTCCGTGGTTCAGCAGTTGTATAATAAAGACGGTCATAGTAGATCCTTTGTACCATTCAATCGATTTGAAAAATTGGCGCCAATCATCTTCAATTATTTAATTATTTCTTTTCTCAATCGAAATATTAGATGCACTCGTTTTCATTCTAGTTTTCACTGTTTATACATTTATACAGTAGAAATAGCAATGATCCGTTCTGGCTTAGGTCTAATAGGCAGTCACTCTCTCGTAAGTCTAAGGACACTGATGATCCGGAACTCCTTGCGTATCGGTCTTCTTATCAAGGCTTCGTGCCCGATTTGGTTGGACGCGACTTGCATGTGCCTCCCACCGCAAGAAGTTCATGTGGTCGTATGCTACGTGGGGCCCACAAAGATGCCCATCACAAATCCGCTCTGTTCATCGGTTTCAAAAGACAACAATAGTACAGGAGTCCAATAATCAGGCAGATCCAAAACTCAGGTGGGCCCCACCACATGAATTAACAATGAAAGAATGCCTACCAGTGGAAACTTTGTGGAGCCACAGAAGTTTTGTACCGGGGTGATATTTGTACTTCAGGATCCCTCCAAAACTCAGGTGGGCCGCACCACATGAAACACTGACAAAAGAATGCCTACTATTTGAAACTTTGTGGGGGCCACAGAAGTTTTGTACCAGAGTGATATTTGTAGTTATAGTTTATCTGAGTGGTAGTAGCCATGTGAACGGTTTGGATGGCATATAAGCATCATAGTCGACCAGGAAGATTTCAACAGTGGACGTTTCTGTTCTAACTGTTTTGTGTGGTGTGACCCACCTGAGTTTTGGATCTGCCTGTTTTTGGATTCCCACCCTGTTGTGGTCCTGCCAAAACTGATGGACAGAGTGGATTTGTTATGGCATCTCTGTGGATCAGTATAACTTCCTACCACAGGAACTTCCTGTGTCAGGGAATTTGTCAAGGACATTTCTGTGGGGCCCACATAACGTCCGTCCACGTGAATTTCACCTAACAGAGCACAGGCAATGAGGGTGTACAGAGTAAACTCTTTGAGGCCACTGTGGTATATATGTCTTATCCGTGCCGTCCATCCGTTTTATAAACTCATTTTAAAAGATAGCCAGAAATTGAAGCAATTCCTAGGCTTAAGTGAACCACACCACAGGAAATAGTGAGAATTTAATGTTTACCCATCACTGCTGAAAACTTCTTGGACAGTAGTTCTGCATCAAGCTGATTTTTGGGTTTTCCTTTCATCCATGTCTGTTGAATTTAAAACAGGTTGGATGATAAATAAACATCACAGTAAGCCTTAGGAAGGTTTCAATGGTGGATGTTGATGTACAGCGGGTCGCGTACACTTTCATGGCCAAGATGGACCAGAGAAGGCCCGATTGGAGGAGGAGGTGATCGGGACCGTTGGAACCTTAAAACAGTCTTATCTTACATATATGATTTTGGGTTGGAGAAGCTACTCTAGCCAACCAACCCTTGTGCCGGGTTGCTCACGCAGGATATGTGAGATTCCATCCGATCGACAGTTAGAGTCCATTTTATTTCCATTTTTACTGTAAATAGTAACTTTTTAATTTAATCATAACTTGCGATCCTTTGAGTTTTAGGAGTTGTGCCCAACATGAAAGCCTTGGAAAAATTAGGTGAATAACGTGGTCTGGCCAAATTGAACCATTACTTTTTTTGGCCGAAAATCAAGAAATCTAGTAGGAAACCATCTATACATAGTGAGTTTACTATTTATAGGCAGTCACGTTTATAGGGAGTTTGAGTCTGAAACTCCATCCTAGGTTTGAGTTCACTACTTAAAGGATTGTAATTTCTTTTTTTATTTATCATCAATTAATTTATTTATATTTATTATAAATTATTTCTATTTTCTTCCCTCATTGATTCGAGGAATCTCCGTGAGGAGCCCAGAGAAGCTTTGTGGATTCATAGTAGTTATCCCTGAGGAAGACAATGATCGACCTCATCACGTCCTTCCCTATGGTAATTGGTAATAGAGCGAGGACTCCCCTCGGGTTGATGGCAACCAACAACGGCATGGACCAAAATTTTATGAACGATGATTCAGGGATTCGTTATCTATTGGGAAGAATAGAAGCTTTCCATCGGAAGAATCAGTTGACCATGCAAGGGCTGCAGGCAACCATCGACTGTATTGTGAATGCGTTAATTCCACCCTGAACCCGAGACAATGCTCAGTAGCTCGTGGTTACTATACGGCACAACCCCGATTTCCCTAGAGCACTTCTGGAGGAGAATCATAGGGCTACCTATTTGCACCCCAAATATAGGGTTGTGATGTAGTAATAAACTCAGTAAGACCGAGGTCGAATCCACAGGGACTGAACCTTATATGTAATCTGAAAATAAATCGAAATAGAACTAGGATAAATGAAATCTAAATCAGGTAAAAGGAAGGGAATAATTGTGAATTTATTTAACTAAAACTCATGAAATTCGAAGGTAGGAAACTAGGATGCCAAGGATCCACTTGTAGAGATCAGGGAGATCTATGCTTGATTCACGAACACAACTAGAATCAGAGTCTTATCTTCATCCAGTTGAAAGATATTTCATTAAAAACTAATTTGAACTTCCTTTGATCCAGTTTTCAAGAGAAACAGTTTTCAAGAGAAGATAGGTATGAGAATTAGAATTGATTCTATCACAAGACCATGCCCAAGAGACAAAGTAAACAACAGAATTTAACCAATCCACATCCAATCTGAGAGAGTTATGAACATTAAGAAGGGTTTCATCATCCAACCATGCCCGTAAGACGATGGTGAACAAAAGGGTTCCTATGATCATAACCTTCATACATGCATGGAAAATACCAGACGATATCGCATATCCATTGTAATTTGAGTCACAACGAACCATTAAAAACTAATTAAAGGCATTCCATGTAGTCAAACTAGAGTCAAAATCAGTTCATGAAACAAAAGGCATAAACAAAAAGTCTCCCATCAAGCTACAAGCTTTATCCCTTAGCCCTAGCTAAGAGGCTTAGCCCATCATAGACATGATGAGGCTAAGAATCTTAAAAGCATTAAGGAAGAACTAAATGAAAAGGAGAAGGATGAAAATTCCCAGCCGTGTGCGCATTCTTTCTCTCTTTCTCTTTCACGTCATATCCTGGATTGCCTCCACGGCTGCCCGTTTCCACGTCCAAAGGATACCTTCATGCTCTCTCTCTCTCTCTCTCTCTCTCTCTCTCTCTCTCTCTCTCTCTCTCTCTCTCTCTCTCTCTCTCTCTCTCTATAGGAAAGAGTAGGTCGGCTGGAGCTTTGCATGCGTAAACCATACGCAGCAACAATTTCTGCGCAAGAAGATAAACGCATAACCTCTTTGCGTTTAATCTAAATCTGAGATTAAGGATCGTCCAGATTTTCAGTTCCGCCTTCTTGGATGGAGTTTGGATCGTCTTGAACAGAGTTTGGACGGTCTAGATCGGTCATCCGATTACACCCTTGATCGCACAACTCCCCGGAAGATCCGGTTTTCCCGGTACCTGCGTAAGCCTTACGCAAACACACCGACGTGTTCGGTGGGCCCCACAGTAATGTTTTATGAAAAATCTGACCCGTTCATTGGATTCTGATGCTTTATTTAAACCAACATGATTTAAATGATTTTTAAACTCGCAAGTATACGAATCAGATGTAGATACGGTACGTATTATGAGATCGTTCCCACGAGGACTGATCGTCACAACTCAAATTCACAATTCTTCTTAACTAATTCAACAAATAATGGAGCAAATTACTAACACAATTCCATAAAAAAAAAACAATTGAGAACAGGGAAGAAAATTCAATCAGAAAGAGCACTAGGACTTTCGAATCCACCCCTAATTATCCTAACCCTTGTTTTGTCTGTTGATTCACCTTAATCTAGATTGATACCACTTATATAGAGAAAGCACAATTTGTGTCCTTAATCGGACATACAAAATGTCTAATTCCTTTAAGCAATGTTATGAATAACATATCCCATGTCCTTGGTCGGGCACATGGAATGTACAGTTCATTAAAGCACCCTGTTTCTTCCTCTATAGGAAACCTGTTCATGATCAGACACAAGCACCTAGAATAAGCATCCAAACAACATCCATATATATACTTTGGTCAAGTTCATAGATGGAGAAGTACAGAATTCAAACCAATCAAGCCCACTTAGAGAAAGAAACAAATCAATTAAATTCAGGATAGAATCAACATATAACAAAAGCCATTCAAATTAGGGGCTTCATCTCAGCCCTAGGTAAAAGAATTAGCCCAACATGATTAAACTAAGAACACTTGAAACAAAAGGAAGGAAGGAAAGAAGAAACTCCATGGATACTCCACGTTGAACCACAAGCCGATCTCTCCCTTCTCTTTCTTCTCTTTCTTCTCTCTTTTCCCAAGCCGTTAAATTCCTTCAATCTCCAAGCCGAGCTTTCGATCCTTGTTTCTAAATTCCCCCCTTCATCCACGTTTTCATCTCTTTTTAAAGCTGCTGGAGTGGTGAAAATCGGATTTGGAAAGCTATCGCACGCGCAGCGAAAGCTTTTTCGCAGCTAAGTTCGGGGCCTCGAAACACGACACTTTCCTTGCTCAAATTCCATAAAAACACCGTCCCTTAAGATTTTCTTGGGTCCTCTACATGATGGATGGTTCAGATCTGTCATATGATCAAAGATGGTGGCCCACAACCGCCTGAAAAACTGGATTTTCGCGGATGTTCGAAAGCTTTCGCACCTCTTCCGCTGTCGTGATCGGTGGGCCCCATAGAGGTGTTTTCAAGGAAATTCACCCCGTCCATTGGATTCATGATGAAATTTCAGTCAAGAATGGATGGTTTTGAACGTCCATTGATGCGGCCCAGAGAAGAAATTACAACAAGATCAGTTTTGAACGTTGCAGGGTAGTCCACTTATGGCCTTTGTATCGTACACGTGTGCATCTGTGGTTGCAAAGTAACAGCTTGGGTTTGATTTCTTCAGGCCCCTCTACAAGATGGACGGGTTGGATCGGCCATACAGATGATTGATAGGGCCCACTTGCTTCCGCAGAACGGACGCGGTCTGTCCGTTCACAACAGGAAACTGAAGTTTCCTTTTTGAGAAGAAGGGCGGGTCAGCGCTTGTGCAGACCGCCTCAGTCGTCCGGTGCACGGCTCGACTAAATGTGCATGGTGTATACCCACCACGGTGTGGGGTCCACTATAATGTTTATGAGAAATCTGCGCCGTCCATCCTTTTTGACTTTGCATTTAAGGCATTGAATCCAAATTTGAGTCAGTTCCAGATATCAGGTGGGTCCCACTTAACGAATTAAGGGGCTGATCGGGCTGTTGGGCCACTTCCTGAGATATCTAATAGCTGAAATTTTACTTGTATGGTTAATTTATGTCCCTTAGACCATGTATGAAGTTTCGGGCCGATCGGATGGTGGGAACCCTGTGATCTTTTACTTTGGCCGATTTTCGGGCCCGTTTGATGCGAACGGCTTGATTTCCTCGAATCCCTGGCATGTAACTCCATCGCTATTGGTCCTCTGAAGTCTGTTCCTTGCTCTGGTGACTTTGGAGCGTTAAAACCATACTTGTAGTACTCTTTTTCAGTCAACGCTCCTACTTACACCCTGTAACAAAAACACGATTAAAATATTCCATTAAGCATTATCATGTACGTATCATTAGGCAATTACTGGGGTCTGATATGCAATATTCGACCCTGATCAGATTCCTGGAGAAAAACCAGCAAAGGAGTAATTTTTATCGGGTTTTGGTGCGGTCTATTATATCAAACCAACTCACCATTAATCTTGCATTTTCTGGCGATCCACGTGTGAGTTTGTGTATGGGGTCAAAAGGTCACCTATTCGAGGGTCTTCCCTACCCTAGAGACACAATGGACGGGTCTAATCATCATAATGGATGATAGGTGGGCCCCACTAGCCAAAAACGATCGTCCGTTTTAAAGACGCTGGAGGTTTTTTAATTTTTCGAGAGATTTAGTCGGTCAATGTGCGCTGACTGACTTTAAGTGTAATAGTGCATGGCGTGTGCACGTATGTTACGCACACGCACACCCTCTAGTGGGTCCTGTCGTGATGTTTACGAGAAATCTGTTCCGTCCATCCCTTTTCTCATCTAATTTAAGGGGTTGAGACCGAATTTGAAGCATATCTAGATATCAAGCAGGCCCCAAATTAGGATTTTAGGGGTTTATCTGTCCGTTGGGCCACTTCCACAAGGATCCAATGGCTGAAATTTGACGTTTACGGTTAATTTATGGTCATCAGGCCATATGTGAAGTTTGGAGCCGAACGGATGATGAGAACCCTGTGATCTTGCATTCTGAAGATTTTTGGGCTCGTTTTACGTGAGTGGCCTAATTTTATCGGATTTCTGTCGTGTAATTTCTTTGATCTCGGTCCCCTGGGGTCCGTCCCTTGCTTGGTGATTTATGAGTATTAAATTCATGCTTTTAGTACCCTTTTTCAGTCCGGGTTCCTAAATATACCTTGCATCACAAACACGATTAAAATAGGCCATTAAACAGTATTATGTTCGTAAATTCAGGTAATAACTGGGGTCTAATATGTAATATTTGACCCTCAACACTACCCCAGATGATTCGAGCTCCAACAACGAGGACATTGATGGTTAATTTGCCCGATGACCGATACATGGAAGCGATCGACTATATCCTGTTGAAAGAGATTATCGAGGTAAAGCCAAACTTCCCAGTTTTAATGACTTATTGCGTATAAAAGATTTCCTGGATTGGTTAGCCGAAGTAGAACAATATTTTGATTACATGGATGTGTCGGAACATAAAAAGGTGAAATTAATAGTATTTAAATTAAAATATGGTGCTTCTGCATGGTGAGAGCGAATATAACTCTCATTTGCCCGACAAAACAAAGTATCCATTCGATTATGGCCACAGATGAGACGCCTTCTTTGATCACGATTCCTCTCCAGTGATTACGAGCATGTATGAATCCAGTAATACCAAAATTGTCGACAGGGGAATCGAACCTTCACAGATTACACTTAAGAATTTTAGTTGTTGGCAATGCAGAATGACTTGTCGGAGACCGAATCGTAGAAGGCGTCACGGTTCATAGGCGGTTTACAATCGATAATTCAGGACCGAGTTCAGATGCACCCAGTCGGGACCGTAGATGAAGTGGTTCAGTTGGCAGGTACGGCAGAAACACAACTTATAAGAGTCCATACTCGGCCTTATCCTTAGACTCGATCCCTCATGACGGGCCCTATGCAGGATTCATCGATGGCCGAAGGAAAGTAACCAGTAGGAAGATGTCATCAACCTCCTATAACCGCAAACCATGACATGTGGAGTAGTCCATTTAGGCCTCTACGTATAGCACCCACAACAGCGGGTCCAAGTAGGATTTTAAATCCTTATGGTCGACCATGACTGAACAATTGTTATAGTTATGGCCAACCGAGCCACTTATCAAACACCTGTGCACAACGCCCCACAACCCACTTGACTATTAACGAATGGGGCATTGAAGGTGATGCAGTGGAAGGACCCAAATTTGATGAAGATGAACAAGCCACTGAGGAAAGAGCTTGTAATACCCGGTTCTTTTAAAACGGTGGGTTAACCGTTAACCCACCGTTACATATGATGTGGAGTTTTGGATGGCCCTCATTTTTGGGCTTAGGCCCTAACTCTGATGGGCAAAATGAATGAGCGGTGTGGATCTGTCACATGATGCCTGTGGGGCCCATTTTCAAAAAAAAAAAAAAAACAAAATCATCAAACCACAAAGTGACCATGAAACACTCTCCCCACGACTCTCTCTCTCTCCACGATTCTCTCTCTCTCCACGATTCTCTCTATCTCTCTCTCCCACTTCTCCACAACTGTTACAGATGGGAACCCATCACCCATAATTGTCATCATCATGGTGGGACCCACTTCTCAATCTAAACCGCCCATTAAACTCCCAACCCACTAACTCACATGACACCATTTTTTTTATACCCTATTTCTCATGCCATCAAGAGAAAATAAAAAAAATAAAAAAAAATCACAAAAGAAAGATCTTGAGAAGGAAAGAGAAATCAGGAGGAGGGAGAGTATACGTAAGGGTTCAACATCGAGTTCAGAGTTGATCAATCCAATCTAGTACACGTAGAAATCAACGTCGCTTCAGATTATTGTCCTCTCATCATACACAACAGGTAGGTGATCATTCCTTATTTGAAAATTTCATAAGTAATGGCCTTAGTAAATCTAGACATTGAGATATTCTTTATTTGATTGAACCAATGCAAATATCATTTTTTTTATTTAATATTTTCTAGTAGTGATAATGAATATTCATTATATGAATATAAATACTCTATCTGTCATACTTCCTTGTAAATTAGATGTATTTTATGTTAACCATTTTTATGCAACAATTTTTACGGGTGCTCTGCCATAAAAAGATCAATATATTAATTGTTATGGGTGATCTGATATTGTTTATTACAACGTTTCCTTGTAAATTAGATGCATCATATATGAATAATAATTTTTTTTTGTACAATAATTCTTATGGGTGCTCTACCCAGAGTCATTCCCAAAATGATCAGCACGACACGGGTGCTCTGCCCAGGGTCATTCCCAAAAGGATCAGCACGGGTGCTCTTCCCTGGGTGATTCCCTAAAAGGATCAGTACGCACGGGTGCACTGCCTTGGGCTTTTGTCCCTAAAAGGGTTATACCGGTGCTCTGCCGAGGGTCATACCCTAAAAGGATCAACACCGGTGCTCTACCGTGGGTCATCCCCTAAAAGGATCAACACACATGAGTGTTTTGCCCACTCCAAATCTTAACATCTTTAGAAAAGTTATGTTAAATGATTTATTTATTTCATGTTCATGAATGTCTTATTATGTCTTATTATTTACTATGATTTTATATTCTATGTTCTTCTCATTTTGATTAATGTGTCGAGATTTAATTTGGTAATATTTGTGAGATTTTCAACGTGGGATTGATGTGATCCTATTGAGTTGTCAACTCATTATGTGTTAACCATTTCAGGTTATGAATATTTTGAAGATGCAGGGTACTTCTATTAGTAGTGGAGCATGGAATGTGATTTGATGCACGTGGCATGTCATTCTACATAGGATAGATTTTATTTTATTTTAGAACTCTAAATGTAGTAATGTTAGCTTGATTTTCTCACTTCAAGTTAAGTTAAATAATTATACATCGATGTAATAAAAGAGTATGTAATTAGTTATCTTAATATATGTTTGAATTTTTAAGTTTTTTTGGTTATGGTGGGAGAAAATAAATGCACATGAAATTTCCATACTTTATTTGTATTTTTATTTTTATTTTTTTTATATAGGTCACGGGTCTGAAATTCGGGTCCTGGACACCCTATTCGGGTACCCGAATTTTGCGGCGTGACAAAGTTGGTATCAGAGCCAGGTTTGATCTTAAACATTGGACCTAAAATAAAAATTTAGCTCTAAGTCTTCATAAATAACCTTAACTAGGAGATGAGAAATTTAGAATACATATGTAGGACATTTTAATTTATTGTAATATAATACTTAGATCCTATTTAGGCCGTATATTAACATACAAAATCAAATCTAAACATTAGGAAATTTCTGAGAATTTTTCTAACTATTTATTGAGTTGGACAGTAATAATCCATATAAAAAGTCTGACTTTAAAAAATCATAACTATTTAAGTAAAACTCCGATTGAGTTGATTCAAAAACTCAATTGAAGTTTGATAAGTATAATTTTATAAAAAAAATATGTAAAAATTAAAATATACTGATATTTCAGGTGTGTATTTGATGTTAAAAAAATCTGTCCAGAAATCGTCCAAATCTGGACAGCGTGTACTCTCTGAATTCTTAAAAATTTTACAGGCGTCGAAATATTATGAAACTTTACAGGGATATAGTAGACTTATAGATGTATCTATATAAAAATTTTCAAGTTAAAATAATGTCTAAAAATATCAAAAATATCAAATAGAATAACACCCTTATGACCAGAAATTTCTGCACATAGTTCTAAACTACATTTTAGTTCAACTTCTCTTAGATCTTCATGTATGCCTACATTGAACCGTCTAATTTCTTATAATCTTAAAATTATTCAGTAAAATTCATAATCCCCTTTATTTATCCTAGGCTATGACGGATGAAAGTATGAACCTCGGGGCCGCATCGGAGACTCCAGTACCCGATGCAGCTAGGCAAGGAACAATTATTGACAAGATCCTCCAGGCGATGGAAGGATTTGCCTCATTTATGGGAACACAAGTGCTTATAAGTCAATCTCAGGAGCAGACTCAAGCGACGCATGTAGCCGCTGAAGGGACGGGGTCCTTATTGAAAAGTTTAAGAGGCAGAGACCGCCTACGTTTAAAGGTGGGCCTAACCCAAGTGAAGCTGAGGGTTGGAAAAGGCAGATGGAGAAAATTTTCACAGCTATGAGATGTAACGAGCAACAAAAGGCTGAATTAGCAATATATATGTTAGAAGGAGAAGCCGATCATTGGTGGGAATCTACGACTAAGGAGAATCCGAGCATAGAAAGGTGGACATGGGACCAATTCTGCACAAAATTTGAAAATAAATATTTTCCAGCCTATGTGCGTGCTCAAAAGGTTACAGAATTCATGAAATTAGAACAAGGAGATATGACGGTACGTCAATATGATGCAAAGTTTACAGAGTTGGCACGATTTGCGACATTTCTCATACCGGATGAGCTTCGTAAAGGGCAGAAGTTTGTTGAAGGACTGAAACCTTCTATCCGTACTCGACTGGCGCCATTTCTTATTAAAACGTATGCAGAAGCAGTGGAACGCGCCAGCGCAATAGAAAAGGACTTTGATGAGCATTGGAAGAATCGCGAGCCGAGGAAGGACATGAGGAGTGGAGCCAGGACCACGCCCCATTCATCTCTCACACAACATGAAGCGACTAAGCGTCAGAAGATGATGCCAACATTAATACCCAGTCATGCCACTATGCAATTTTCAACGCAATTCACTGGGACTTGCCATAACTGCGGAAAGGTGGGCCATCCTGCCCGCCATTGTCTTCTACCACCTCGTCACCAATATCCAGGGAATCAAGGACCGCCACGATCGTTTTACAGGCCGCCTCTTCATTATGCACCGTCTACATCATATCAACGACCTCCGCCGCCGCCTCCTCAGATGATGCATCCAGCTGCGAGACCAGCACAACCTTATCCTCAGAGGCCTGCACAGCTACATCCACGATTCCAGCCACCTGGACCCCCTCAAGCTTTTCCGAGACCACCTCAACAATGACAACAACAGGTCAAGCCTCCCAATACCAGCAACTGAGGCCAGAAAGTCAGGCGCCCCGACCTCAAGCTCAAGGACGTGTTTACGCTCTATCTTCATTCACAAATGATCCAGCCCAACTTCAAGAGTATGAGGATCCAAATCGAAGCTATGAAGATCCAACGCCACCTCAAGATGATGCTGCACAAATGTATGAGACTACTGCTTCTGCTTATGGGGACCCAACACAACCTGCAGATATCACTCCTCAACATGGTGTTGAAGCTACTAATGATGTGGTGGAAGGTACTATCTTGGCTTACACCTCTCTTGCCAGAGCATTATTCGATTCAGGAGCTACACATTCATTTATATCTTATTTCTTCGTATGCTCACTTGGTATATCACCCGTACGATTAGATAAGAAAATTATCGTAGCAACCCCTCTCGGTAAGTCCATGAATTTAGAGCAAATATGTGAAGAATGCCCCATCATAATTGAAAATGAAATACTGCCAGCAAATCTCATTATTATGCCTATGAAGGAATACGATGTCATCTTAGGAATGGATTGGTTGTCCCAGTATCGTGCCAAGATAGATTGTTTCAGGAAGACGATTACGTTGAACATAGAAGGACGATCTCCACTGAAATTTTATGGGACACGAAGAAGGAAAGCGCCGATTGGTTTGTCGGCTATTGTGGGAATCGAGCAATCAGAAGAAGGGATTGAACAAATACCTGTGGTAAGGGAGTTTCCAGAAGTTTTTCAGGATATTCCAAGGTTACCTCCAAAGAGAGATGTGGACTTCGGTATCGATCTAATGCCTGGAACTGCACCCATCTCTAGAGCACCTTATCGCATGGCTCCTGTAGAATTAAAAGAATTAAAGGATCAGATCCAACAATTGCTAGATCAGGGTTTCATTAGACCCAGTACGTCGCCATGGGGAGCACCGGTTTTATTTGTAAGGAAGAAGGATGGAACTATGAGATTATGTATCGATTATCGTCAGTTGAATAAAGTAACAATCAAGAACAAATATCCTCTTCTTAGGATTGAGGATTTATTTGATCAGCTTAAGGGAGCGAGGTTCTTTTCTAAAATAGATTTAAGGTCAGGTTACCATCAGTTGAGAATAAAGGATGAAGATGTGCACAAGACGACTTTTAGGACTCGTTACGGGCACTACGAGTTCTTGGTAATGCCATTTGGATTGACAAATGCTCCAGCGGTATTTATGGATCTTATGAATCGGGTATTCAAACCTTATTTAGATCGATTCGTTATTGTATTCATCGATGATATTCTTATATACTCCAAGACTCATGAGGAGCATGAGGAACATCTCAGGACCACTCTGCAAACGTTAAAAGAAAATCAATTGTATGCCAAGTTATCAAAATGTGACTTCTGGAAGCATGAAGTAAAATTCTTGGGGCATGTGGTGTCAGAGAAAGGGATATCCGTGGACCCAGCAAAAATTGAAGCAATATTAGAATGGGAGCAGCCCTCGAATGTGTCAGAAGTGCGAAGTTTTCTCGGCCTTGCTGGTTACTATTGAAGATTTATAGAAGGATTCTCTAATATATCAAGACCCCTAACTAATCTAACTAAGAAGAATACAAACTTTAAGTAGGGTCAAGATTGTGAGCAGGCATTTACCGAACTGAAGAAGCGGTTGACATCAGCCTCATTTCTGGCATTACCGACCGAAGGAGAAAGATTCATCGTTTATACCGATGCGTCATATCAGGGGTTAGGATGTGTTCTTATGTAAGGAGGCAAAGCTATCGCATTCGCATCACGGCAGTTAAAGACTCACGAGAGAAATTACCCGACGCATGATCTAGAGTTAGCAGCTGTGGTTTTTGCTTTGAAAATTTGGAGGCACTACCTATATGGGGAACAATTCGACTTATATGCAGACCATAAGAGTTTAAAGTATCTCTTTAATCAGAATGAATTGAATATGCGTCAGAGAAGATGGATGGAATTTTTGAAGGACTACCATTTCGATATTTCATATCACCCAGGAAAAGCAAATGTTGTGGCCGATGCCTTAAGCAGAAAGACACGAAGATTTGTGGCCAGCCTAATGATCAAAGAGTGGGAGATGCTAAATGTTATCAAGGATTTCGATCTGCAACTTCAGCTTGAAGAACCTCAGGTGCATCTAAGTAACCTAGTAGCACAGCCTGCCCTGGTGTGTAATTTTATTTATTTACTTATTTAATTATTTTCTTAACGTTTAATAGCTAAGTTTAACTTATTAACCTCTAGAATTGAGATTAGATCATGATAAACTTTTCTCTTAGATTCGACGTATTCTAGAAGCTCAGAAGAAAGACGTTTGGCTACAAGAAAAAGGAACGGAAGGAATAGGTAAGGAGAATGCAGAATGACGAATTGGCACTGATGAAGGGATTAGGTTCCGTGGAAGGCTATGTGTTCCAAATGAACCTGATTTGAAGCAAGAGATTTTGGACGAGTCTCATAGATCAAGATTCACTATCCATCCAGGGGAGACTAAAATGTATCACGATGTTAAGCGCCAATACTGGTGGAACAACATGAAGCGGGAAATCGCCGAGTACGTATCTAAATGTGCGACATGTCAACAAGTGAAGGCAGACCATCGCAGACCACCAGGACTCTTGCAGCCGTTACCGGTCCCCAAGTGGAAATGGGAGCATATATCCATGGATTTCGTAGTTGGATTTCCGAAGACAGGTCGACACCATGACACTGTATGGGTGATCGTGGACAGATTAACCAAATCCGCACACTTCATCCCGATAAAGATTTCTACATCTGCAGTGGAGTTGAGTAAAATTTATATTAAAGAAATCGTTCGACTTCATGGTACTCCAGTATCCATCGTCTCCGACCGAGATCCCAGGTTTAAATCGCGGTTTTGGGCAAGTCTACAAGAAGCTTTGGGAACTACTCTCGATTGCAGCACAGCATTTCACCCGCAGACTGATGGACAAACAGAAAGGACGAACCAGATTTTAGAAGATATGTTACGTAGCTGCATTCTCGACTTCAAGGGCAATTGGGACGATCATCTGCCGCTGGTGGAATTTGCATATAATAATAGCTACCAAGCCAGCATTGGTATGGCACCATTTGAAGCTTTATACGGAAGACCCTGCAGATCACCAAGCTGTTGGACCGAAGTAGGAGAAAGGACATTGTTGGGACCAGAACTTATTCAAGAGACCTCCAAGAAGATTGACATCATTCGGGAACGTATGCGCGCCGCTCAGAGTCGCCAAAAGAGCTATGCAGATAATCGACGCAGAGACTTAGAGTTTTGTGTGGGAGATCATGTGTTCATAAAAGTTTTCCCAATGAAAGGAGTTATGCGTTTTGGAAAGAAAGGGAAGCTCGCGCCACGTTTTATCGGACCATTCGAGATCCTACAAAGAGTAGGAGTTGTAGCATACAAGCTGGCTCTACCACCTCAGTTATCCAATATCCACAATGTATTTCACGTTTCCATGCTTCGAAAGTACAAGCCGGACGATTCTCATGTCATCGATTGGGAGCCGCTAGAGATTCAAGAAAATGTCACATATGAAGAGCAACCTGTGCGCATTCTCGATCGTAAGGAGCAAGTACTTCGGACGAAGGTTATACCACTTGTGAAGGTACAGTGGAGTCATCACAGCGAGGAAGAAGCATCGTGGGAGCGAGAGCAAGAAATTCGAGAAAAGTATCCTAACCTCTTTTAGGTATGTAAATTTCGAGGACGAAATTTTGTTAAGGTGGGTAGAATGTAATACCCGGTTCTTTTAAAACGGTGGGTTAACCGTTAACCCACCGTTACATATGATGTGGCCCACATGAGTTTGGATGGCCCTCATTTTTGGGCTTAGGCCCTAACTCTGATGGGCAAAATGAATGAGCGGTGTGGATCTGTCACATGATGCCTGTGGGGCCCATTTTCAAAAAAAAAAAAATAAAATAAAATCATCAAACCACAAAGTGACGTGCGTGAAACACTCTCCCCATGACTCTCTCTCTCTCCACGATTCTCTCTCTCTCTCTCTCTCCCACTTCTCCACAACTGTTACGGATGGGAACCCATCACCCATAATTGCCATCATCATGGTGGGACCCACTTCTCAATCTAAACCGCCCATTAAACTCCCAACCCACTAACTCACATGACACCATTTTTTTTATACCCTATTTCTCATGCCATCAAGAGAAAATCAAAAAAAAAAAAAAATCACAAAAGAAAGATCTTGAGAAGGAAAGAGAAATCAGGAGGAGGGAGAGTATACGTAAGGGTTCAACATCGAGTTCAGAGTTGATCAATCCAAGCTAGTACACGTAGAAATCAACGTCGCTTCAGATTATTGTCCTCTCATCATACACAACAGGTAGGTGATCATTCCTTATTTGAAAATTTCATAAGTAATGGCCTTAGTAAATCTAGACATTGAGATATTCTTTATTTGATTGAACCAATGCAAATATCATTTTTTTTATTTAATATTTTCTAGTAGTGATAATGAATATTCATTATATGAATATAAATACTCTATCTGTCATACTTCCTTGTAAATTAGATGTATTTTATGTTAACCATTTTTATGCAACAATTTTTACGGGTGCTCTGCCATAAAAAGATCACTATATTAATTGTTATGGGTGATCTGATATTGTTTATTACAACGTTTCCTTGTAAATTAGATGCATCATATATGAATAATAATTTTTTTTTGTACAATGATTCTTACGGGTGCTCTGCCCAGGGTCATTCCCAAAATGATCAGCACGACACGGGTGCTCTGCCCAGGGTCATTCCCAAAAGGATCAGCACGGGTGCTCTGCCCTGGGTGATTCCCTAAAAGGATCAGTACGCACGGGTGCACTGCCTTGGGCTTTTGTCCCTAAAAGGGTTATACCGGTGCTCTGCCGAGGGTCATACCCTAAAAGGATCAACACCGGTGCTCTGCCGTGGGTCATCCCCTAAAAGGATCAACACACATGAGTGTTTTGCCCACTCCAAATCTTAACATCTTTAGAAAAGTTATGTTAAATGATTTATTTATTTCATGTTCATGAATGTCTTATTATGTCTTATTATTTACTATGATTTTATATTCAATGTTCTTCTCATTTTGATTAATGTGTCGAGATTTAATTTGGTAATATTTGTGAGATTTTCAACGGGATTGATGTGATCCTATTGAGTTGTCAACTCATTATGTGTTAACCGTTTCAGGTTATGAATATTTTGAAGATGCAGGGTACTTCTATTAGTAGTGGAGCATGGAATGTGATTTGATGCACGTGGCATGTCATTCTACATAGGATAGATTTTATTTTATTTTAGAACTCTAAATGTAGTAATGTTAGCTTGATTTTCTCACTTCAAGTTAAGTTAAATAATTATACATCGATGTAATAAAAGAGTATGTAATTAGTTATCTTAATATATGTTTGAATTTTTAAGTTTTTTTGGCTATGGTGGGAGAAAATAAATTCACATGAAATTTCCATACTTTATTTGTATTTTTATTTTTTTTTTTTTTTTATATAGGTCACGGGTCTGAAATTCGGGTCCTGGACACCCTATTCGGGTACCCGAATTTTGGGGCGTGACAGAGCTGGTGACGAAGAGCGGTTTGGCTGAATCATTGGTCGTGAGGCGATATTGTACACTCCAAGGAAGGAATGCACCAACGATGACATAATATATTCCATACGCGGTTATCATCAACGGCAAGGTATATGATGTAATCTTAGACAGTGGGAGTTGATTGTTTGCCTCCAAGTGTAGAGGTTCATAAGTAATATCCTGTGAATATAGGGTCGATCCTACAGGGAGATGAATTGCGAGAAGGAAAAAATCAAATGCAAAACAAACTAAGTAATAAAAACTAAACTGATTATTTATTTTTGAGATTTTTGAATGGATGTAATTCAACTAAATTAAAATAACACCCAAGCTTCAAAGTTCCACACATAAGTTAATGTTCCAAAATCATGATGACTTGGATAACACAACTAGAATCTGAGCACTATGGTTAACCTAATCAAAAAATAAAACAATTTAAATATGCTAATAAATGATAAAAAAGATTAGAAAATAATGGATTTGCACCATTGACATATATTCTCAAGCGCCAGTGATTTTAAGTATTTAATATCTATAGGATAATGAATATCAAAGAAATATAACAGGTTGAGAACCTTTCCTATCTAGAAAATCTGATTGATATAGGGTAAGCCTATCCATTAATGTGGATCTCATATGATGGAAACTTATGGATCTCACAAGAGGATAAAAAAAAATAAAACCTAAATAATAGATAACATGCATACACCATTCTTCTCATCATTAAAACAATCAATCATCATAACTTAAAGAATTATTAAACCCAAGTGCTTCCCTTCTAGCTTGGGCTAGAATGAACTTCAAAAAACATAACTAAAATAGAGAAAAAAAAGAAACAAGAAAAAAATAATGCAAATAGAAAATATCTAAAAGAAAAAAAAAAACAATTTATAAAACTTTAATAAAATTGAAAACCCTCTAAAAACCCTAAATCTTGCTCTTGAATGCTTTGAATGATATTTAGGAATGCCCTAGGAAGCCCTATTTATAAGTAGGGAACTCCAATTTTCGTATAAAGTTGAAAAGCTCTAGAAACCGCCTCAAATATACGTATTTTTTCAAAATAAACTTCTCGCTGCATAGTTCGTTTAAACAAACTTCCTGTTGCGCAGTTTTCCAAAATAAACTTCACAGCTTTAGAATACACTTTTTTAGGACGATTTTAGGATTCTTCACTTCAAATCTTCGATTCTCTTCATTCTTCACTTGGTTTTCTTGGATATTTGGCATGTGAATTCTTCAATCTTGGTCTCCTAAGATCCATCTATTGACTTGGTGATTTTTTAGCATAAAATTCATGTTTTTAACACCCTTTTTCAATCCAAGCACTTAAATTCACCTTGCAACACATACATGAGTAAAATAGAATATTAAGCGGATTCATGTTCATAAAATCAAGATATAAATAGGGGAAATTATGCAATATTTGAGTCTTAACAGGAGTAGCGAGAACATTATCTCAAAGGTGATCATGGACAAGTTGCGGTTATCTATTACAAAGCATCATTCCCCATACTTCATTAGCTAGGTAAAGAAGGTGAACGAGACCAAGGTAACCGAACAATATACTGTCTCGTTTTCAAATGGTAGGAATTATAAGGATCAAGTACTTTATGACGTGGGTGACATGGAAACATGTCATATGTTATTCAGCCGGCCATGGCAATTAAACAATGATGCGACCCACCGAGGATGAGACAATGTTTATATCTTCGTCGAGGATGATCGAAAGGTGATCATTGCTCCTATGGCACCCGAGAATCACCCCAAAGCTTCTAAAGTAGAGGGGAATACTCTCTTGACCATTTGGAATTTCGTGGAGAAATTCTAGGAAATCGACGAGGTGTATGTCGTAGTGGTAAAGAGAGAGGAATCAGAGCCCTTAGACATTCCTCTAAGTTTAAAGTCATTGTTATAATATAAAAAAATTTAACCCAAACATTTACCAGATGGATTGCCCCCCATGTGGGACATTCAACATCGTATAGACCTCATCCCTTAGGCTAGATTGCCCAATCGCCTTCACTATCGGATAAGTCCAAAAGAGTGTAAGATACTTCAGGTTCAGTTGGAAAAGTTGATTCCGTAAGGGTCTTCTAAGAGAGAACATGAGTACATGTGTCATGCTAGCGTTGTTAATGCCTAAAAAAGATAGGAGCTGACACATGTTTGTTGATAGCTGGGCAATTAACAAGATTACCATTAAATATCGGTTGTGTGACATACTTGATATACTAGAAAGTACCAAGGTGCTCTGTAAAGTAGATTTGAAGAGCGAGTACCATCATATTCGTATCCGGCTTGGTGATGAGTGAAAAATGACATTCAAGACCAAGGAAGGGTTGTATGAGTGGCTGGTCATGCCCTTGGATCTATTGAACGCACCAAGCAATTTTATGCATCTGATGAATTAAGTGTTAAAGCCGTTCATTGGCTGATTTGTGGTAGTATATTTTGATGACATCCTGATATATAGCCAAAGTGAGACGGACCACATGGAACATCTCAATCAGGTAATATAGGTCATACAAGTTAACAAGTTGTACCTCAACTTGAAGAAGTACAGTTTTTAAACGGATAGTTTGTTGCTATTAGGATTTGTTGAGATGTCTATGGGCATCCGTGTGAACGATGAAAATGTGCGAACCATCAGGGAATGCCTGATCTCGATGAACATTCATAAAGTGAGAAGTTTCTACAGGTTGACGACCTTCTATCATCGATTCGTGTGAAATTTCAGCACTTTCATTACATATTGCATGAAAAAATGCCCGTTTCAATGGACCGGTGAGGCTAACAAGAGCCTTGTTGAAATCAAGCATCGATTGTCCAAAACACTGGTTTTGTTTCTTCCTAGTTTCGACAAGTTGTTTGAGGTTGAGTGTAACGCCTCATATATCAAAATGGGATGAGTCTTATCAAAGGAAGGCATGTTAATAGTCTTCTATAGCGAGAAGCTCAGTGAAGCCCGAAAGAAGTGGTCAACATATGAGCTTGAGTTGTACGCAATTGTTTAAGCGTTACGACATTGGCGGCATTATCTGATACAGAGAAAGTTTGTCCTCTACAATGATCATTTAAGCCTTAAAGTTTATTAATAATCAGGCTAACATGAATCATGTGCATGCTAGATGAGTTATATTTTTGCAGAAATTCACGTTCATTCTAAAGCACAAGTCAAGGCAGCAGAATAAGATGGCTGATGCACTTAGCCGTCGTGCATCACTACTTGTTACGATGATCAATGAGATGATCTGCTTCGATTGTTTCAAGGAGTTGTATGTCGAGGACAAGGACTTTAAGGATGCATGGATGAGGTACCAAGAGGGTCATCCTAGTGACCTACATATGCAAGACGGTTTCTTCTTCAAAGAGAATCGACTGTGCATCCTCCAAAGTTCTGAGGGAGCAAATTATTTAAGAGCTACATGGAGGTGACCTCAGTGGACACCTTGGGCAAGACAAGACAGGGGCTCTTATTGAGGAGCAGTATTACTGGTTGCAATTGGTATGTGACGCGGGTAAAGTAGTGCAGCGCTATCATGTTTGTTGTACCTCCAAAGAGCAGTCTCGGAATAGAGGCCTCTACACCCCATTACCTGTGCTTGACAGCCTTTGGGAGGACTTATTTATGAACTTCGTGCTTGGTCTCTCACAAACACAATGCCACATGAATTCGGTGTTTGTGGTAATAGATCGTTTTTCAAAGATGGCACACTTTATCACATGTAAGAAAACCCTCGATGCAACACATGCGGCGAATCTATTCTCTAGAGAAGTCATGCGGCTACACAAGATTTTCAAAACTATTGCTTCTGACCATGACACAAAGTTCATTAACCACTTTTGGAGGACTCTGTGGAATCGGTTCGGTACACAACTTCGGTTTAGTAGTGCCTACCACCTATAGACCGATGGGCAGACTAAAATTATGAATCGCACATTGGGAAATCTCCTTCGGTGTATTTCAAGTGACAAACCAAAGCAATGAGATTTGGCATTGTCTCAAGCAGAGTTTGCATTCAATAACATGGTGAACCACTCGACAGGGAAGTCTTCGTTCTAGATTGTTTATGGTTGAGTGCCCCACCACACACTTGACTTGGTCTCTTCGCCCAAACTCCCGAGCATAAGCATTGCAGTGGACCGAATCGTGGGCTTTCATGCGGATGTGCAAACCAAGTTACATGCCTCGAACGATAAGTATAAGGAGCAATCTGACAAGCATCGGCGACAAAAGGTGTTCGAGATGGGCGACCATTTCATGCATGGTCCATCTACATAAGGAGAGATTTTCGATTGAGACCTACAACAAGTTAAAGAATAAGAAGATTGGACTAATACTAATCCTTCAAAAAATCAATGACAACACTTATGTTATTGATCTTCTGGATGATATGAAGTTCTCGCGTACTTTCAATGTCGCGGACCTAACCGAGTATCATAAACCAACGTGGAACGAGAACTCGAGAATGAATTCTTTTGAAGCAAAGGAGATTGATGTAGAGCAGGTTGTGGACACTTTCATAGCCAAGATGGACCAAAGAAGGCCCGATTGGAGGCGAAGGTAATCTGGACCGTTGGAACCTTAAAACAGTTATATCTCGCAAACCAAAATGAGTTTTTCGACGTACCATATATGATTTGGGGTAGGAGAAGCTACTTTAGCCAACCAACTCTTACGTTGGGTTGCCCACACCGGATTTACAAGATTACATCATATCGACAAGCAAAAGTTTATTTTATTTTCATTTTTACTATAAATAGTAAGTTTTAATTCGATCATGACTTTTGATCCTTTGAGTTTTAAGAGTTGTATTCAATATGAAAAGGGCTTAGAAAAATTAGGAGAATAACTTGGTTAGGCCATATTGGACACCTACTATTTTTAATTGAAAACCAAGAAATCTAGTATGAATCATAACTGCCTATAAAAAGTAAATTTATTATTTATGGTAAGTCATGTTTTTAGAAAGTTTGAGCCAGAAACTCAATCCTAGATTTGAGTTCCCTATTTGAAGATGGTAATTTTATTTTTAATCATTAATTAATTTATTTTGAATTATTAGAAATTATTTTTCTTTATTTTTCTCGCGTGTTTAAGAAATTTCTACGAGGAATCAAGAGAAGCAAAGCACCGAGGCAGAGGGTAATCGACCTCATGACGTCCTTCCTTGCGTCATATGTCATTATCCACGACCTTTCCTCTGGTGTGGTCCACTTGGGCTTAGGATATTGGTCAAGTTTTGCTTCATGTCCTGAAACGAGCTGATAAAATGAATGGACGGTGAGGATAATACATATACACAGTAGGGCCCCGCATAGTTTACGCAGTACGGTACGGTGCATTGAGGTACGCAATCCGCCAGCCAGGCAAGTCACGTCCAATATACCCATTTTGGAAACATGTTTGCTGATTATATTAATTATAGTAGTCATGATCAAGTGGATTTATTTTCTGTTTCTACTAACGTCTAGGAACGTGGCTTCGGTGGATTCCGTTCTAACTTTTTCTTGTATTATAGCCTATCTGAGTTTTAGATATGCCTGATTTTTTTTTTGTTCCTATCTTGTTATGGTTTTCCGAAACTGATGAACGGAGTGGATTTGTCACAGCCATTTCTGTGGGCTCCACATAGGTTCAGCCATTTTACACTAGCCGTACACCTCTAATTATAATATTTGTAAGTGGGTTTATTTTATTCTATCAACAAGATCTTATCTATAAGAAACTTCATTTTCATATTCGGCCATGATTCCCACCCCGTCGTTTAGCAATTTCGCCTTTTCTTCCCCGGATAATTCTTCATTAGATTAGAGAAGACTGACCCACAACTTGTGTTTTCATGCTCAGAAATATTAGAAAGACGGTTAGCTGTCACATTCAGGTAAGGGTGGGGGTAAGGGAGACGTGGATTGCCGTAATGAGTAACTCATTGCACACTCTATAGCATGTATTAAACCCTACAAGGCCTACTGTGATGTATGTGTTCTATCCAAGCCATCCATCTGTTTTATCAACTCATTTTAGTGCATGAGCCTAAAATTGAAGCATATCTAAAGCTCAAGTAGGTACTAATGACGTCCACTGTTGATACCTTCAAGGGCTACAGTGATATTTATTTGTCATCCAACCTGTTCATAAGGTGACATAGACATAGGAATGGATGAAGGTAATATATATATATATATATATATATATTATATATATATATAATATATATATATATATATAATCAGCTTGATATAAAACTTTTGGTGGCCCTCAGGAAGTTTTCAATGGTAGGCATGCAATTCCCACTGTTTCTTGTGGTGTAGCCCACTTAAGTTTTGAACATGCTTCAATTTTAAGCTCATGTTATAGAATGAGCAGATAATGGATGGATGGCATGGATAATACACATACGTCACTCTGGGCCTCACATAATTTATTACGAGTTTAGATGGTCCATGTTGAAACACGCGCTCCACCAGTGCCATCACTTCTCATTGGCCTTGGTCATATGGGATGATTCCACCTAACAATATGTCAGATTTTTGTCTCTCAAAGACATTGCCAACTGCAAAACATAACTTTTAATGTATGAAACTTTTTAGGTCATTCTAAAGCATGAGCTAAGAAGATAAGGTGTATACAAAGCTCAAGTGCATCACACGACATAAGGCAGCGGATTGAACAAACTATCATTAAAACTTTTCAAGGGCCAACTATGGGGATTATTTTACATATTACATGTTTATAAGATTGCACATTCCTAAATGAAGTTAAAATACAAATATAAGCTTTACGGGGGCCTTTTGTGGCCCCTACAAGTTTTCGACAGTAACATCAATTCTTATTATCTTCAATGGTGTAGCTCACTTTAGCCTTGAATTTACATTATTTTTGAGTTCATATCTTGGAATGATCTGCAAAAGTGGATGGACATAATGGGTCTAAGAAATATATCATCATGGAGCCCACGTAAATTTCACACCTCAAGAAATTCCCTTGTTGTGTGGTGCAGGGAGCGGATTAGGTGAGACATATATCGGCCTCACATAAGATGGTGCATCCCTCACCATGGAACCCAAAGTGATAAGGTCTAGGCAAGCTTATGTCCAATTTTGATCTTGTGTGGATTAGAATGTCTACAAATTTTAGGGCCTCTTTGGAGGATAGGATTAGGTGATATGAAATTACATTTGGTCCCATCTAAATTCTATTACATATTTGGGCTAATGGGAACGATTGGATTAATTACTCTAAGTATCATATCATCCAATCTCAACGGTAGATTTGGCTGGATTTCTTGTGAATTTTGAAATTGACTGCCTCACATTGATGCATATGTTTTATCCACGTTGTTCATCCATATGCGCCCTTTCATATGTGATAATTGAGTTGTATATGCATATACGTGAAGTTGGGAAGTCTGGTACTTTAATTACAATTTCATAGTCCACTAAACATATGCTTCACTTAATACAATATTTTTCTAAATAGAAGAATTTGATCCCTAATATGGGATTGGACATCAAACATGATCATTGTATAATACCAAGTTCACTATACTAATTGCAGCGGTAACATTATCCACAACTACTGCCATTGCATATAGTAGAGATTGTTTCGGAACGAAGAGATAAGGGCTTTCAGAGCCACGACCATTAGCATCGTGAGATGGAGGAGAACCACCAGCATACTTCTAATTTGTCAAATCTAACTTGAAAATCAGCCTAGTGTCTCATCACTCAAGTCCTATGTGTATTTTGAATATGGACGGTTAACACTTTTCCTGAACATATTACTTTTATCATAAATGTGTGGCCCACCAAAGAGTCCACAGCCAGATTCATTCACATGACATGTACCCCAAATCCAAACCATCCAAATGAAAGGACAATAGCAGATGGGCTATAGCCCTGAATATATACTGAAAACATGATCGTACCTATTGATGTATACATTTATATGGACAGCAAAAGTTGAAGTAGTAAATTGGCAAAATTTTAATAAAGAATGTCCACTAATCAGAGAAGAGTCTACGATCAATATGATATCGAGTACAAAACGAATACATCGCACTGTTCGAACGGTTTGGATTTGAAATACATGTCACGTATTCACAGGCAGACATCTCACGTGTTTGTGACCCGGCCCCAACGTCAATTTTATAGAATGTACATTTTCTTCTATGCGTCCAAACCTTGAATTATGTGAGACCTATCAGAATGAGAAATTTCCTAAAAAGAGAACTTACAATTAGAGCTGTACATGAGCGGAGTTAGCTTGCTAACTCACTCGACTCGGCTCGAAAAAGCTCGACTCGACTCAAATTGAAACTCCGTTCGAACCGAGTCGAGCTATTTTTTGGGAGCTCGGAACAATTCGAGTCAAGTTCGAGCTGGACCTAGCTCGACTCGGTATTGAGCTTGACTCAACTCGGACTCGACTCGGATCGAGTTTTAAGTGAATATATAAGGGTTTTTTT
>JAJHSJ010000005.1:81870627-81945343 GCA_021015155.1 Magnolia officinalis | reverse complement strand
ATAAATGCTACGGCCATATCAAGGCCATGCGATGCATAATGCAAGTTAAGCATGTTAATCCACATATCAATGCAGTTCCTCACTAGAGCATCACATCAGTATGGTTCTCAGTCTGGATAATCACCGGGTTTAGTACACTCCAAATGGACACTGTCTCTCTCCCAGCCGCACAGTCCAAGTGAGCATAAGAAACCTCACTATCCGCCTGGCCAATAGTCTGCCAATACCTATCTGGCATGTCGATAGTGGATCCATTCACGAGCTGGTCAAACTCAGCCTAGTAAGACCCCCTACGCCCCCTACACTCGGGCGGGTAAGGTCACACCCCTTTCCAACCGACACGACACAGTGGGAGAGCGTCCTCCTGGTATTCGGCCCTCATGCGCTCATGAGTCCACTTAGTCTCGACGTTGGAGTCATCCTCTAGTACCATCAGGTTTAGGAATTTTCACCCAGGGACATCTATGGTGCCCCGATGCTAGAAACAATATTTTCGGTATCCAATCCAGCCATCTACGATGTGTCTGTGAAGGTTATAGCCCTGATGTTGCTAGGGCATACAACAATCATAATCACACACATGCAAGTGCATGAATCACTCTACCAAACATGCAACAATCCTACGCGTACCGCGCGCTCGTGTAGGGCAACTCCGCCTGTCAGGGAGCCCATAAACAATCTGCCCAAAGGCATATGCTATGATCAATGACTCCTCATATCAAGCATACATATAATGCGTTTGATCATGAATCATGGATATATACTAATCATGTTATAGGGTGATGGGCTCTGTTCATAAGAAGATGGGCCTAAACGGCCTACACACTACCAGTATGGGCCTATCAATAGGCCTTAGAAAGAGTGACAATGCAGACATTTAACTGACATCATCCATACAATGTGGACGTCAAACCATCATTGCTCCCAAGGCATAGCCCGCCATCGAGATCATCACATAAACCATGGTGGAGACACATTACAATGGGCCTTATGTACATCCCGTTGGGCCTCGACCCATGGGCCTCCAATACGTCACATAGGCCTCATACCATGAGTTTCATAAATATCAATTGGGGCCTCAATGGGTGGGCTACAATTACATCAAGTTGGGCCTAATCACATGGGCCTTGCATACGTCACAATAGGCCTCATAACATGAGCCTCATATCAATCAAGGTGGGCCTCAACAATGGACTACGTGTATATCAAATGGGCCACACCCAAATATAAGTGGTGATAGGATTTTCACCATTAAAATTTCTAAGGGTTTAATGGTGGACGTTCAAACCCACTTCTATAATGTGGTCCACCTGATCCTAGATTTGTCTTATTTTTAGTCTCAAGCCTTAAAAATGAGCTTGCCAAAGGAGTTGGACGGTTGGATGTAACATATACATCAGGGTGGGTCCCATAGGGATGGAAGGATGGACGACATAGATGAAGTACATATCTCATGATGGGGCCCACACTAATGGAAGGTGTGGGTACAATACATACATCAGTGGGTCCCATGTGGGGCCCACCATAATGTTGTTTCCACCCAGCCTGTTGACAAGGTTACACAGACATGGGGCCCACTATAATGTTTGTTTTGCACCCAACTGTTGTTAAGGCCACTCAAACTTGGGGCCCACCGTACTGTTTTATTTGCACCAAACCTGTTGATAAGGGCACATATTACATGGGGACCACCGTGATTATTTATCTGTCATGCAAAACGTTCATAAGGTCATGTGGACCTGGACGAATAGGAAAACAAATTCATATTGATAAAAAACTTCTTTGACCCAGAAAGGGCTCCAATGGTAGACGTTAATCCTCACTGTTCCCTGTGATGTCGGCCACCTGAGCACCACACACAGCTGATTTTGGGGCAACCCACGGTTAGAAGGGGGGCTCGTCAATGGACGGTGTTGATGTCCAAAACACATCACAGTGGGGCCCACGGATGAGACCCACGGTCCCTGGCCACTGTTCGTACACAGCAGCATCCTACGCTGCCTGGTCAGAAATATATATATATAGATATATTATATATATATATATATATATATATTAATATATATATATATATTTAAAAAATTAATTTTTTGTGGTTTTTCTGTGGTAGGACCCACATCAAATCGATCCGTCCCATCCACTGGTTTATGTGGCTCAATATAAACCCATCAAGTCCAATATTGGATGGGTTTTGATATACCGAAATATCGAGGTGCAATTCAAAGGTGAGAATACCATTCTCCGTGCTATGGCCCGAGATTACCTCCATTTTTTGGCTCAACGCCTAAAATGTGATGGGGAACGGGATACACGGCGTGGATTGAATCCATACATCAACGTGGGGCCTGCAAGAGCAGCCCACCCCGAACTTAAATTATTTTTTTTGTTAGCTGTTAGTACACACCCATGTCAGTACACGCACTCCACATTAACCACACCAGACGCTGGACGACGTGGGTAGTCACAGACATCACAATGGGTCCCACTTGGATGTGGCCCACCTATTGGATCAACATGATGTTTGTGTTTTTGCCACCCATCCAGTCTCGCTATCAGGTTGGATGGAGCAGATCCATCACATCCATCAGATGGGTCCCACATGAAGGTGAATGGCTTGGATAATTGTAACGTCCTGAAAATTGGAGGTCAAGTAGCAACTCAACTCCCGAGTTCCAAAACATCACTTATGTAACATATATGCTTATGATTCAATGTTGTCTATGTTAGTGCATTAATCATGAATGGGATTATACACCAAAACAGTAATTCATACTTCAGATCAGTTGTAAAACGAAAGCGAAAGAATGAAAGATATAATTAAACGTATACAAGTCAAAAGATCACGATCGGTTTCCAGAGTATTAAATAACAATGAGTCACTGCGTACATGAAATATTACAAGTAATATTACAAAAGTCAAAGTCTCAAAATGGTTCAACTGTAATAAAACCCTGTAGCCCGGAAAGAATAGGAGAGACTAAGCAAAGCCATCAAAGAACTGCATGTATGAGTACTCGTCTGATCGTGGTAATAATCAGGCTCCGCCTCAAGAGTCATGCCATCATTTGAAATCAAGACAGAGTCTAGTTGGTGTTTAAAGCACTGTCTCGTAACGTGGGAGTGAGTGATCAACTCAGTGGAACAATAGATCAAAGGTTAACATGTTATCAATTCAGTCAAGCAGTAATGATAAAGCAGTAAATCACACATTCCTAAGTACTCTTGTTAATGCAAGAATGGTATGGATGTATGATGCATGCCCTCGCCTACGCTCCCTCAGCGACTTCATCTCACGTTCGCGCATGAACAACACTGCCTTAGTACTTGACCTGCAACGCCTGAACGCACGCGTAATGCAGTGCATGCATATGATTACCAAGTTCTTATTAGTACTTTTCATACAGCAGGATTAGGAAACTAAGGTACCTCCCTTATATCATTTCCAAATAAGGATCCATTCTAGGGTCGTCAGTCCTAGTAAATCTCATACGATGATGCGGTTCTCGGTCGCTGCAATGGGCTCGTCGCCCAATCATTACAGGCCTAGTTTATACTCTAGATGCTACAGAAGGGTTGTTGCCTCCATGTAGACTCAGAGTATGCTCGAGGTCACTACAAAGAGCACGACTAGGGCTGCCAAGGCTGTTGCACGGAATCGTTACACCACTCCCCCATCACCCAACACGGCTTTGTCATCAAAACATTGTAGGTCGACAGCTCGAATACAGTGTCTCATACCACTATATTCGGCTCACGAGTCTGGGTTGCTTACTGGTCACTACGGGGAGGCTCGTCGCCCCAGTGTAGGCCGACAACTCGACCACGGTGTCCCATACCACCTTATCCGGCTCATGAGTCTTAGCAGATTGAGGTACCAAGGTTAAACAGGGTTTCACTGGTGATTTTGGTACCTTAGGTTCAAGTAATAGCGTCCATACATAGTGAACATACAAGGGCACATTGGGTTACTTGACGGGCTCGACTAATACGAGCATGCATTGCATCGATCAACATGAAGTGCATAAGCACTTCGCGTGGCCTAACCACTGCCGACTACCAACACACGACTCGGGTTCGTCAAACACGTCATACGTGGCGAATGAATCTCAGCCACGACTACAAGCCTGTTACCGATTGCGTGGACTATAACATAGCCCCAATCACATTCAATCCTTAACCAGAAAGCATGTATAGTAGTCTAAGTAGAGTTAACAAAGTAATTCAAACATGTTAACAAGCATGTTATAAAGCACAATATAAACAGGAAATACGAACACATACCTTTCATAAGTAAGCGATTAAAGTAAACAACTTGCATGGAGGAAATCATACACATCTCTAAGATAGTTGAGAATCCTATCTCAACACCTACCTAAAGTACTACCTCCTAAGTACTTACTCATACAAGCATTTTCACAAACACTTAGACTACACTTATTTAACATACATAACATATATTAGTCAAAACATGTATTTGGGTGAATTCTTTTGTCGAGTAAGTATTACACATATATAGAGCATATACACACAGTAATTAATCATGACAAACACACTTTCATATTTTGTACGTATACGGTATTTTCTACAAATATACAGAATACACTAACCGCCATAATTTTCATACGTTACTGAATCACAAAATGAACAACGCATTTTGCATGTGAAATAACATCCAGATCATGAATCTATCATTTTCTGACATTGAAAGCTTTGAAAACCGTAACTTATACGTCTATAGTTCGCACCTTACACCGTAGAAGCGAGTAACGGACTCAATTTAAACACCAAGTCTTTAACAACGATAGAACGGCAACCTATGGCATGAAATAGGTTAGCTATTTCATCACTAGTACTAGTTGGATCTCTAGAACTAATTAGGGTTAGGATTTCTTACCCAAAAACGAAATCAGAATCGCCGTAAAAGCGATACGGTATGATGGATAGGCACGGAGAATAGCAGGGATCGATTCCCAGGAATGATTCCAACTTCACTCTCACTTTCTCTCACTTTACTCTTTTCTCTCCCCTAGGGTTTTCTCAAATTCGTATGGAGTGAATGAGAGAGGATTTAAGGTCCTTATATAGGCCTAGAATTGTCAGAAATAGGCCCAGGGCCAAGGTATACTTAGGTTATGTCCAAAGGGAGGTTGTTCCGTCTCAACGAAGCACTTCCGAAGCCCCCCTTGAGCCAAAGGTCGGACTTAAGCTCCCTGACTATGGATCTAGGTCGAGTTAAGTTCTCATTCCAGTCGGGTTCCCAGATCACACATGGCGGACCAGTTTCAGTTCAACGGTCACCAAAACTCGATCAAGGTTACAAGTACACGGACATGTGTATGAAAACTTTCCCTGATCCGAGGGTGTATTTGGGTCAGATTCTGACGGTCTGATTGCTTATATCAGGCCTGCAAGCACGACAGGTATCGGATTACTTAAATTAGATTTAATTTTAAAGAAATCCAGTTTTCTCACACACTTCACTCCGGGCTCAAGCGAATAGCCCCGGGACACAATCTGGATTTGATTTTCGAGATGGTTGTTAAGCCCAGCAAGGTGGTCCTAATTCTATAACTTCGTATTATTCGGACTTTCGATGTACGGTCCAGATCTGATACAGAGTTTCAATGTGCTCCCGAGAGCAGCTGGGTAATGAGATTGATCCTAGATTTTAGGGTAACCTAGCGTCAATGATTCTACAAGTTTTGGGTCTTGCAGATCGTATTTAAAGTGGATTGAGCGGATTTCGTAGCTAATCTAGTTTTGCACTAGTTAAACTCATCTAATTTCTAAAGGATGTGGTCCTGAGTGATTTCTGCCTGAGGTGGTACTCGGGTCTTTGTACGGAATTTTTTGAGACGTTACAATAATATATGCTTCATGGTGGGACACACACACACACCAAATGGGCCACATACCCCTTCGTCAACATCATCATACAAAGAGAGAGAGAGAGAGAGAGAGAGAGAGAGAGACGGTGATAGAGGGACCCTGCCACCATTGTTAGAGACCACCTAGCCAAGTACATATTCCGCCTTGGACAACTTTCAAGCTTTGCATAAGCTCCCATTTTAGACTTAAATTTTCATTTTTATCAACAGCGCGTAGCTTAATCAAATCTCACCATGTTGGATGAATTGAACATTAGTGAAACAACATTAACAAACTCAAAATGCATAAACGCAAGTTAAGTATAACCAACAAGTGACTGCCAAGTGCGATTAGCACATGTCCAAGTACAATGATGTGACCATTTTGGGTGCACCCTTCCACACATCTGTGTTAAGATTGGTATGCCTTTAATGATGCCAGTGGTGGGGAGCATGTGTACCAGCCAACCTATTTCAATCCTGATGGGAATTGTTTGATGCTCTGGCTGAGTACAACCTTTGATACATCACATACATCAAAATGGGTCCCACCAACAAGTGGGCCCTAAAATAAGAATTAACAGTGGATCACTCACCTTTAGGCCTTCTCCTTGGTCCCTTAGCCTCCTTAGCTCCTTGCCTTCTCTTTTAATGGAGGTTGATGGGGTTTTGATGGTGTGGATGAGTGATGAGAGGGTAGGGAAAGTCGGCCACACTTGTTGCTTTGGGAGTATTTAGAAAGCTTGGACGTGTGGAATTTTTTGTTGCTTGGGAGATATTTTAAGAAATGAGGGAGAGAGAGAAGTGATGGGATGATAAGGATGGGGGTGATGGGTGAGTGATGGATGAAGTGATGTAAGGGTGCCTTTGGGTAGCTTATGTAAGATAGAGGTAAGGATATGGTATGGATTGCTTGTACTTGACTTGATGTGTGATGTGTACTTGATTGATAGGATTGATTGATTAATTGATGGGATAGGTCATAGAGATTCTTTCAGAATTTGCACGTGCGGCGTTTTCTTCAAAATGAACGTGGACCCACAACTCCTAGCTTGGGTATCGGGTCGGTGCACGAGTCACGGTGTTGGAATCACGGCGACGGCGCGGTCACCAAGGTACAGGTTTTGGTTCGAGCCGGCTTCGCTATACAGGACTCGACTTAGGATCGTGTGCAAATGTCGAATTCGAGTCAAGGATTGACAAAATTCGACCAGAAGGATCGCGGAAGCATACGGAACGGTACAGACTAGGATACGGGTCTTGCAATCAGTGAAAGCAGCCTCCTACTGGCTCAAATAGTGGGTTGAAACCAGTCCTCCAATAAGCCATGATTTAGACAAGAGATAACCCTCAGATGGGCTCTGAACCAGGCCAAAATCTGGTCTCAGTTAAATCCCCATCTGGGCCTTAATCCCAGTTTAAAAAATTAGGCCTGAAATATTGCTGAAACCAAGTTCCAGCTGGGCCGTGATTACAACCTGGAACCTGGCTTCCACCAGCCTTTGAATTGTGCTGCAAACGTCCCTTATCTAGGCCTTGCAATGAGCTTAAAACGGCCCTGAAATAGGCTCTGAAACCCAGCCAAGAACAGGCCCTAAGCTGGGCTCCGAAACAGTTCTAGGCGGGCTTATGCACGTGCAGGCCTTGCATACTGTAGGTGGGCTCCACCTTCGCCTGGACCAATTTCTATGGGCCGCACAAGGGCCACTTTGTGTGGCAGTAGTTGGGACAGACTATCGGCCCAGCCATAACCGTGGGCTAAGCCAATCAACCCAGCCACAACGGATGGGTCTGGACTGAGCCAACCTTCAGATGGACTGAAATAAAGCTGGTGGGCCACACCTTGAAACAGGTGGGTCATACCTTGTATTTAAAGTAGGTGGGTCACACTTTGTTTGAAACGGTGGGTCACACCACTCTAATGATAGGTGGGCCTCACCACATGAGGTAGCGGGCCGCTGTATGGAGCTCGAGATTCAGATTGAGGTCAGGCCGGGCACAGTGGGCCTGGGTTTGGGATAACCACCTTAAGTGGGCGTAGGGATCAGTAGGCCTCACTATAAACTACAACTGGGCCATCAATGGCCAGCCACACTGGGCCACAAGCAGGCCCTGTTTGGGCTACAACTAGCCAGCTAGGCTTTGGGCCAAATCAAGCCAAGGTCGGGCCCAATCTAAGTCATTTGAGGAACAAAGGTCTGGTGGGTTTAGCCATTCAAAAGCAAGCCCAAATGAATGTATTTATAGGCTTTTCAAAACCCCACAAACTTTTATTATGCTTAGGAAATGTTATCTAATGCAAGTTGGTTCTCTAGGGAACTATTTGCGTAACTTGGAGCCACTAGCTTCACTCAGAAATTCAAATCAAGGGCAAGACCTCAACAATTCTGGTGATGACTTTCTTCCCCTTGAGCTTTCTATCTCTAAACTAGATTAGAAGTAGTCTTTTATCATAGTTGTAAATGATCTCATAGAAGCAGATGATCATTCAACTTGTTGAAGTAGATACATGCCTCATAGTTTATTTACCATTGGTTAACGATTGTATGTATATTTTAGAATATATTGTCACATGTCATAGGACCAATCTATCATATGCTCCTGGGACCTGTTGAATCACTAATTAGTTTAACTTGGAAACATGACTTGCACTTGCTAGAGTACTTGTTGTTTAATTGTGATGCACGCTTTATAACATGATAAGTTAGGATTACATGATTCCTAAACTGTTCACATACATGAGTTTTACTTTGAATATTTAAGCATGCCTGAATCTCTATGAGATCATATTGATTGTAAGTCACACATTATTGACATCTCTCCATGGGAAACTCTATCAAACGAGAGTCCGTGCTTAGGGTGTAACTATACTGGTCGTAATACGAGTAGGCCCCTGACATGGAGGTTTTGGTTGTTGGCATTTGTTTAAAGGATTTACCATCCATGTGTGGTTTCACCTAACTACTTGGGATGAACCTTGCAACCTTATAAATATCGTTGTTTACTCGTCTTTGAACCATTCATACCGTCATGTTTTAATCGCCGTACGTAGAAATTTCGACATGTCATTCCCAATCAGCATTGGTGGTGGCCCCTTCACATTAAATTGATTAGCCATGTGTTTGTAGGTTCTACACACACCTTAAGGCGGTAGCCTAATCGATCGAGGATGGTGGTCATGGGATACTATGCCCGAGCCATCAGCCTACGCTAGGCCATGAGCTCCCCGTAGTGACCATGAGCTTATTTAAATTGGCTGAGTGTAATGAGACTAATAATGGATTGGTTAATCATGCATACATGGCATAGAGCAGCATTTATTGCTATCGTACATGATGTATGTATTCTGTCTGAATGGATGTGTTTTCCCAGGTCGATGATTACATGGGTGACGAGCTCACTGTCCGTACGGATGAGCATCCCCAGGACGATGATTGCATTTCACACATCCATGCATATAATAAGACTGCATCTATCATGTTTTGATTTCACTGGATGTTTTATACTACTTGTCTATGGTGGCGGTGTGAAATCTTGAGGAGGGATCACACTGATCTGGTCACTCATTTATCAATGTTCAACCGTACAGAGGATGCAGAGGCAAATGGACGATGGATCAAGAGGAGGCCGCAGTCCAGAAGGAGCCTTACGATGAAGAGCCATATCAGGAAGCGGTCGCATATTACGGGTTAAATCAGTAGTCTTCATTTATGTTTGATGTCTGGGATTATTATTTTCTACATTTGAGGATTTTTATATATTGGCCCCTAGCTAAGTGGGCAAGGATATTGTTCACATTTTTGCTCATATCTATGTTATGGTTACTTCCTACTACTTGCACTCTGATTTCCCATTAATCATCATTGTTTATTCAGTTAACACCGGGGTTTTGGGAATACGAGTCGTGTACTCAAGTTTTGAAAAAACGGATTGTTACAGGACAACATAGATAAAACACATATATTATGGTGGGGTCCACCTAACACCGACCATTAGCCACATGAAACCCAAAGTAGGCCGATGTTGTTTCCAAGAAGACCCTGCAAACCCACTTCCAATGTCAGTCCCAAACAGGCCCAAGCTAAAATCCATGGGTTTCACAAAGCCACTCCCACCTACTCCCATCTATTCCCACCATCCAAACACCCCTTAATGGTTTGGTAGAAAAGGAAGTGAACACATTGAAAACTGCAATCCATGCAACATGACAACCACAACCCATATAACATGACAACTATAACACATGCAAACCACAACCCAAATGGGCCCACATTGATGTATGTGTATAATCAATGTCACCCATCCTTTTTGTCGTGTCATTTTAGGGGTAGGGCCCAAATATTAGCCTGATCCATCACTCGTGCGGGCCACAAAATAGAAAATAATGGTGACTATTGAAACTTTTCAAGCTCACTGTGATGTTTATTAGAAGTAAACACTGCCCAAGTTAGGACTTTTTGGGCCCACGGCGAGCCGACCGACAAGGTGGATGGATCGAATCACCCCATTGTAGGCCTTAGACTATGGTACCAATGGTTAGGTAGTAAAGGAAGTGAACACGTGTAAACCACCATCCATATAATACGACAAACATGACACATATAACATGACAACTATGACTCATGCAAACCACGATCCATATAACATGACAACCACGACCCATATAACATGGCAACTGTTCATTCCCCAAGTATAGGGTTGTGATGTAGTAACAAACTCGGTGAGACCGAGGTCGAATCCCAAAGGACTGATACCTGTACGTTATCTGAAACTAAGTAGAACTAGAACCAGACTAAGATGAAATCTAAATCAGATGAATTTTTAGGAATAATAGTGAAATAGTAATGTAAAACTTAAGAAATTCAGAGGAAGGGAGACTAGGGATTCAGAGGATCCACTTGTAGAGATCAGGGAGATCTTATGCCTGCTTCAAGAATCATGGAAATTAAACTGAACTTATTTGATATAGTGTTCAAAAGATGAAAGGTATATGAATTAGAATGGATTTCATCACCAAACCATGCCCAGGAGACAAAGCAAACAACAGAATTAAACTAATTACCAACCAATCAACATGCCATGAAGGTTAGGAAGGGTACCGTTATTCGACCATGCCCAGGAGGTGATGGTGAACAATAGGGCTTCCTGACATCATAAACATAAAAGGAAAAGGAAATACTCAAAGCCGTCGTAGACCCATTGTAATTTCAGTCACAACAGACCATTAAAACTAAAAACATTCCCTTAATTAACCAAAATCAACATCAGTTAAGTATAAACAAAAGGCATACGCTAAAGGTCTCCCATCACGCTACAAGCTTCACCTCTTAGCCCTAGCTAAGAGGTTTAGCCCACCATCATGTGACTAACTCTAAAAGGAAAAGCAAATAAAATAAAAGAAACCAAACTCTCTAACTCCCCTGCTCTTCACACGTCCTGGATGCCTTCACGGCTGCTTCCGGTAGCCTCCCCTTTTCTCCTGTTCTCTCTCTCTCTCTTTTATAAGTTATCAAGTCGGTGAGAAGCTACACACACAATAGGCAGTGCATGGGCTTCCTTTACGTAGCAAGAGCCACTTGCGTAGGAAACCGCAAGCCCACTTCGGTTTGGTCTGGCGGGGCTCATTGTAGCTGCCCCTTGCGAAATCCACCCCGTCCAATGAGTTATTCTCGAAAAAACAGTCAAGAATGATTGATTTTTTTTTAGATTCGGTGTGGCCCACTGGCCGTTCGAATTACATTTGCACGGTGAAAAACCAATCATGTTGTTCTTCTTCAATTCAGACAGCTAGGTTTTGGTGAGAGGACCCATGGGCTCCTGATGGATGGTCCGGATTATGCCTAGGATGCATGATGGTGGCCCACAAAAATCTACCACCAGCTCTGTTGCGAAACAGAGCTTTGCGAACCTTTCTGTGATGATCGGCGGGCCCCACCTTGATGTTTAGGGAGAAATCCATTCCATTCACTGGGATCCCCACGAAAAACCATCCGGGAAGGCCCGTTTTTTAATCCAAACCGTGGTGTTCCATGAGATTGTAACCCAGCCGTCCATCCTGCGTTTAAACAGATATTTATGCGTATATACATGCATGAGACCAAAAAGACACCTAGGTGTTGGTCTTGGCCGTATCTTGAGATAGGTGAACGGTTCTGATCATCGGACCGGACGATGAGTGGGGTCCACTATCAAAGAGAACGGACGGACGGCGTAAACGCTATTGCGTTTTTAGATTTGGAAGGAGTCGGTGAAGGGTCCATTTGACCGATTCTTTGTTGTCGTGCATGGCTAGTGCACTTGTGCACTATGCACACTCATGCTCAAATGGGATCCACTATGCTGCATATCTAAAATCCGCTCCGTCCATTCTCTTTGTCACCTCCTTTAAGCCATCAAGGACAATTTTGAAGTATATCCAGGTAGCAGGTAGGCCGCACTTAGTGAATTAATGGGCTGATCTGTCTATTGGGCCACTTCCGGAGGGATTCAATGGTTGAAAATCGACGTGTACGGTTAATTTATGGCCCTTATCACATGTATGAAGTCTTGTGTCAATCGAATGGCGAGAACCATGTGATCTTATATTCTGGACTAATTTCGGGCCACTTGAGCTTCAGTTTCTCTTTTTCCTGGATCTCTGGCGTGCACTTCCGTCGATCTCGGTCCCCTGGGGTTGTCCCTTGCCTTTGGTGTCATCAGAGTGTTAAATCCATGCTTTAAGCTCCCTTTTCAGTCCATGCTCGTAAATACACTCTGCATCACAAACACGATTAAAGGAGGCCATTAAACGGTATCATGTTTTGTAAATATAGGCAATAATTAGGGTCTGATATGCAATATTTGACCCTCAACACAACCTCCAACCAGCATCTTGCTAGTCCCGAGCAAAGTATGCGAAAAAGAAGTTGAAACTTATAGGAAAATTTTATAAACTCGAGTGTCTTATGAAAAACAATTTAATTATGAGAATTCTAAGATTCATGAATGTTGGGTAGTCTTTCTCCTGGACTCAAGCGCATGGTAAACTTCATAATAAAGTTCAAAGTATTAATCCATCAATTAGAACAATTCTAAACAATGAGTTCCATGGGTGTATAGTCTAATCTCGACTTGTCATTGTTAAAATTCACTTCTCTATTTCAGGATATCATGCGTAATCAACAAGAGAATCATGATGACCAAAACTTTCCTCACAGATCATCTATTCTTTCAACTTTTTATTTTTTCATTAACAGTAATGTTAAGAAGGGGAATCAAATCCCCACCTATAGGGAGCAAACCTATGGTGACGACCGTACACCCAACCCTTATATCATTATGGAGAATCAAATCCTCACCTATAGGGAGCAAACCTATGGTGAAGATTATTCATCCAACCCTTTACAAAGGTAATATTTATTTATTTATTTTTTTGGTTGGGTATTTTCTTTTTCTTTCATTGATCATGACGGGCACATTTTCTTAGCTGGTTCCTTACATACTTAGCGATTACCAAGTTAACCCTTCAATATCAAACTGAAACCTTAATGTGAAAGCGAGATGTGACATGTGAAATTATGATGCAATCAATGTTTACAACTTCTAATTCTGGATTAACGATTCAAGCTTAACTGTGACATTTAACAAATACTAAGTCCAAGAGTAGTAAATCACCAATATTCTGTATCTAGTAATTCTAAATCAAAGATGGCCGTTTAAAATCACATCGAATTTACAAAAATTGTGAAAAATTTTCACAATTTTTGCTTGAGACCAAGAAAATACTGATTAGGTAACCCAATCTCCCACCCCCAACCTAAAAACTACATTGTCCTCAATGTAAAAGATATAAACATGCAATGCACATGGGATAACGAAAGTAAAGGAAAAGTGATGGGAAGATAGTACCTGGATAACGAATCGAGAGGGAGACTTTCCAAGAGATAGCAGTATGAAAGCCGGTCAACACGAGAGTGAAAACATGAAAGCAAACTATCCTAAAATAGTGCAGGATGCAAACTAACTTAATGGCATAAAACCATCTAACCTAGAACAACATAAAATAAACTACCCTAGTCTTATGAAAGCAGGAAAAAAAAAATTACTCAATTATGCTGCAAGGTTCATCTTCTGGCCAGTATCTTGATAAGTTTCTCAGTAAGTTCCTCAACAAGATCATCCAAAAGCCCTTTTTGCAATAGGCTTGGGTGCCCTGGAGCACGACTTTCCACAGAGACTTATGTACCTCATAATAAATTTTCCATTGAATTGCTTGAGGTATCCAGAGTATATACGATTCACCTGTGACAGAAGAAGTTTCAACGTTAGTATCCCATGGTGAATCAGAGACTACAAGTAAATAAAGTTTAGAAAACTTCGCAAGAAGTGATGTAGCCTCAACACATTCTGAAGTGTCAAATTTCAGTTTAATTTTCAGCTCCTCCTCCTTTAATGGTAGACGTTTATGATCAGGGGAAGAAGGGGCTTCAGAGTGAGGGTTCTCTCGGTCAGTGATGACTACCGAGATGTTGTCTTGCAAGGCATCCACTTTATCTTTTGACATGGGATCGTTTGAATCTACAAAATGTGCCAAGCAATCCCAAGAGTTGGGAAGTTCAACTGAGTATGACTTATTTTCCATATTGGAGCTTGTGATGATCTGCCCAAGGAATCCATCATCCTTAAAAGTAGACGGATGTACGCTCTCTTCCTCCAGTCCTGCACAGATAGATTGAAAATCAGTGGGGGAAGCATCGATGTGATCACTTTGTTCATTGAGACTACTCAATCGAGGCGTTGAATTGTTAAACGTGTACAGTTCAGATGGTGGCCTCAATTGAGTGGTTTCAAATTTCAGGGTTGTAGCGGGTAACTCGTCCTTCTCCTGAATCATATCATCATTCAATTCAAGGAAATCGTCCAAACATATCTCACAGGAGATAGACGGGTCGGTTGTAAGGAGCTCATCTACTTGTAGATCAGACATGTCAGGTGAGTGGAGTAGCTCATTATGACCATTCTCTTCATGTACTTCTTGATCATTGACCTGGACCACACTTGAGATTAATTCCAGGGGAACTGTGGCTGCACATTCAGGATTGCCATAATATTCATCGTATTCTAGTTCAGCGCAGTGCACATTTGGGATGGGATCACTTTCCTCACATTCTACACCTAAAATGGGTTGAGGTTCACATAAACTAACCTCTTCTTCATCATTGGAATCTAGTGTGTCATGTGAGTGAAGTGTGTCATCATCATTATATTTGAAAGACAGCCATGTCTCTTCCCCATTCTTTTGAACAGTCATCGAGATCAACTCATCGGAAAATTGAACCACATGCTCGTTAACGTAATTCAACTCTTCATTCCAAATTCTATAGTTTTTCAAAAGCGAGTGAGGATCACTTTCTTTGCATTTTATTTCTGGATTGGGTTGTGGCTGAAACGAACTAGCCTCTGTTATTTCATTAGAAGTAGGGAATCCAAAGGAATAATCAACAGGATCAACAGGTTGCAGTTGGGATGAATTAGTCTCCATTAGCCTATCAAGGCGTGATTCAAGTGCTTCTACTAATTTCCTCATGCCAGTAATATAGTCTGTGTAACTCGGATATGACTCCTCTTGGATAATTTCTGGTGAATATTCAAAAGTGGCTGATCCACAAGGGTTCTTACCATGTTGTTTTACTGACTCAACCTCGACATATTTTTGTTTCCACTAATCAAAACCATACGGGTCATCTGTCGGGAGTTGATATGCGTCATCATTCCAATAATCACGTACTGTTTTCTTAACTCGTGGAATACAATTATTCTCCGCAGATAATCACCGAAAGACTTCTTAATCAGTGGAGCATCATATTCTGATTGATTCTCGAAAAAAATTTCAGAAAAATTTTGAGACGTAGGCTGTTTTCCATAAGTTATCTCAACATACTGTCGTGCCCACTCATTCATATACATGGTGAAACCCTAACTCTGAATCTAATTCTAAGTAAAATAAAAGAAAGGATCCTACAACAGTATGGAAAGTAAGAGAGGGAGAAGTTAGAAGAAAAGTACCAAATGAGAAGTTCCTATGTTAAGATCCTGCAAAAGAAAACAAAACAAGTTAGTTTCTAAAACTAATAAGTATAAGATTAGAAGATTTCTAAAAATAAAACCCTAATTCTAAAAATAGAAAAAGTAAAGAAATTAGAAAGATATCACCCAATTAGAAGTTTCTATCTTAGAATCCTACAAAATAAGAAAACAGGTTAGTTTCTATAAATCAGAAAAACCTAAACCTAAAGTTAGTAAAATCCTAATCTTAATCTAATTTTAAAACCAATTAATTTCAGAAATACGTAGCCGTCAGTCCCCGGCAACGATGCCAAAAACTTGTTCATTCCCTAAGTATAGGGTTGTGATGTAGTAATAAACTCGGTGAGACTGAGGTCGAATCCCAAGGGACTGATACCTGTACGTTATCTAAAACTAAGTAGAACTAGAATCAGACTAAGATGAAATCTAAATCAGATGAATTTTTAGGAATAATAGTGAAATAGTAATGTAAAACTTAAGAAATTCAGAGGAAGGGAGACTAGGGATTCAGAGGATCCACTTGTAGAGATCAGGGAAATCGTATGCCTGCTTCAAGAATCATGGAAATTAAACTGAACTTATTTGATATAGTGTTCAAAAGATGAAAGGTATATGAATTAGAATGGATTTCAGCACCAAACCATGCCCAGGAGACAAAGCAAACAACAGAATTAAACTAATTACCAACCAATCAACATGCCATGAAGGTTAGGAAGGGTACCGTTATCCAACCATGCCCAGGAGGCGATGGTGAACAATAGGGCTTCCTGACGTCATAAACATAAAAGGAAAAGGAAATATTCAAAGCCGTCGCAGACCCATTGTAATTTTAGTCAAAACAGACCATTAAAAACTAAAAACATTCCCTTAATTAACCAAAATCAACATCAGTTAAGTATAAACAAAAGGCATACGCTAAAGGTCTCCCATCATGCTACTAGCTTCACCTCTTAGCCCTAGCTAAGAGGTTTAGCCCGCCATCATGCAGCTAACTCTAAAAGGAAAAGCAAATAAAAATAAAAGAAACCAAACTCTCTAACTCCCCTGCTCTTCACACATCCTGGATGCCTCCACGGCTGCTTCCGGTAGCCTCCCCTTTTCTCCTGTTCTCTCTCTCTCTCTTTTATAAGTTATCAAGTCGGTGAGAAGCTACACGCACAATAGGTGGTGCATGGGCTTCCTTTACGCAGCAAGAGCCACTTGCGTAGGAAACCGCAAGCCGACTTGCGGTTTGGTTTGGCGGGGCTCATTGTAGTTGCCCCTTGCAAAATCCACCCCGTCCAATGAGTTATTCTCGAAAAAACAGTCAAGAATGATTGATTTTTTTTTAAGATTCGGTGTGGTCCACTGGCCGTTCGAATTACATTTGCACGGTGAAAAACCAATCATGTTGTTCTTCTTCAATTCAGACAGCTAGGTTTTGGTGAGAGGGCCCATGGGCTCCTGATGGATGGTCCGGATTATGCCTAGGATGCATGATGGTGGCCCACAAAAATCTACCGCCAGCTCTGTTGCGAAACAGAGCTTTGCAAACCTTTCTGTGATGATCGGCGGGCCCCACCTTGATGTTTAGGGAGAAATCCATTCCGTCCATTGGGATCCCCACGAAAAACCATCCGGGAAGGCCCGTTTTTTAATCCAAACCGTGGTGTTCCATGAGATTGTAACCCAGTCATCCATCCTGCGTTTAAACAGATATTTATGCGTATATACATGCATGGGACCAAAAAGACACCTAGGCGTTGGTCTTGGCCGTATCTTGAGACAGGTGAACGGTTCTGATCATCGGACCGGATGATGAGTGGGGTCCACCATCAAAGAGAACGGACGGACAGCGTAAATGTTGTTGCGTTTTTAGATTTGGAAGGAGTCGGTGAAGGGTCCGTTTGACCGATTCTTTGTTGCCGTGCATGGCTATATGCACACTCATGCTCAAATGGGATCCACTATGCTGCGTATCTAAAATCCGCTCCGTCCATTCTCTTTGTCACCTCCTTTAATTCGTCAAGGACAATTTTGAAGTATATCCAGGTAGTGGGTGGGCCACACTTAGTGAATTAATGGGCTGATCTGTCTGTTGGGCCACTTCCGGAGGGATTCAATGGTTAAAAATCGACGTGTACGGTTAATTTATGGCCCTTATCACATGTATGAAGTCTTGTGTCAATCGAATGGCGAGAACCATGTGATCTTATATTCTGGACTAATTTCGGGCCACTTGAGCTTCAGTTTCTCTTTTTCCTGGATCTCTGGCGTGCACTTCCGTCGATCTCAGTCCCCTGGGGTTCATCCCTTGCCTTTGGTGTCATCAGAGTGTTAAATCCATGCTTTAAGCTTCCTTTTCAGTCCATGCTCGTAAATACACTCTGCATCACAAACACGATTAAAGCGGGCCATTAAACGGTATCATGTTTTGTAAATCTAGGCAATAATTAGGGTCTGATATGCAATATTTGACCCTCAACAGCAACCACGACCTATACACACACAACAGTGGGCCTTAGAAAGTTCCAACAGTGGGACTTTGTTTCCCTCGGTGCAGTCCACTCGAGACTCGAATCTGTCTCATTTTTGGCTCATAGACTAAAATAATATGGAAAAGGTGGTGGACGGCGTGGATTAAACATATACATCAGGGTGTGGTCTACATCACATGGCAACCTCGACCCTTATGAACTGCACATGTCACATTACAACCACGACCCATATAACATGATAATCACGACCCATATAACATGATAACCATGACCCATAACAACCACGACCCATATAACAGGATAACCACGACCCATATAACAGGATAACTGCAACCCATATGACAGGAAAACTGCATCCATACAACTGCTACCCATATAACATGAAAACTGCGATCCATACAACTGTGACCCATATAACAGGACAATTGCGACCCATATAAGAGGATAACTGTGACCCATATAACAAGAAAATTGCGACCCATATAACAGGACAACTGTGACCCAAATAACTGGACAATTGCGACCCATATAATTGTGACTTATATAACTGCGACCCATATAACTATGACCCATATAACAGGATAATTGCGACCCATAAAACAGGACAACTACGATCCATACAACTGCGAACCATATAACAGGACAACTGCCACCCATACAACTGAGACCCATATAACAGGACAACTAAGACCCATATAACATGACAACTGCGATCCATACAACTGCGGCCCATTTGGGTCATGGTTTGCATGGGTCATAATTGCCATGTTATATGGGTCGTGGTTGTCATGTTGTATGGATCGTGGTTTTTAACGTGTTCAATTCCTTTTCTACTAAACAATTGGTACCATAGCTTAAGGCCCACAATGGGGTGATCTGATCCATCCACCTTGTTGGTCAGCTCAGTGTGGGCCTAAAAAGTCCTAATTTGGGCAATGTTCACTTCTAACAAACATCACAGAGAGCCTGAAAACTTTCAAAAGTCACCATTATTTTCTATTTTGTGGGTCACAAAAGCATTGGATAGGGCTGACATTTGGGCCCTAGCCCTATGTTGAGGGATAAATAGTGCATATTAGACCCCAGTTATTACCTGATTTTACGTACATGATAATAGTTAATGCTCTATTTTAATCGTGTTTGTGTTGCAAGGTGAATTTAGGAGCTTGGACTGAAAAGTGTGCTAAATGCATGGATTTGATCCTCCAGAATCACCAAGGTAAGGGACAGACCCCAAGGAACCGAGATCGAAGAATTTACACACCAAAGATCTGAGAAAATCAAGTGATTGGGTTTAAACGGGCCTGAAAGTCATCCGGAATGCAAGATCACAGGGTTCTCACAATCTGTTCGGGTCGAAACTTTATATCTGACCTGAGGACCCTAAATTAATTGTACACATCGAATTTCAGCCATTGGATCCTTGTGAAAGTGACCCAATGGGTAGATCAGCCCATAAATCATCGATCTGGGGCCCACTGGATATTTAGATATGCTCCAATTTTGGTCACAACCCCTTAAATGGGATAGCAAAATGGATGGATGGAGTGGATTTCGTGCAGGCATCAAGATGGACCCCGAATGCTCACCTGCATGTACATAGCACATGCGCACGCGAGGCACACCAAACATGGGATCTGGTCAAACAGAGGGCTGACCGACTACTTCCCCAAATTTTAAAAATTCAAACAGCGACCGCACCACGACGATTGGGTTTTGATAGTGGGCCCCACCCATCATCCAAACGGATGATCTGGGTGGTCCATTGCATCCTTGGGGTAGGGATGACCCTAGCCATGGTGGCCTTTTGGCCCCATACACACGTACACACGAGGATCACCAGAAAAAGCAGGATGGACGATGAATTGATTTTATATAGTGGACCGCACCAAAACTTAACCAAAACTACTCCTTTTCAATTGAAATTTCACCAAAAATCTAATTAGCGGGGTGGATTTTCTAGAAAACATCACTATGGGGCCCACCGAACACGTCAGCGCAGGAAATTTCGCACCGTACGCACGTCCAATTTTCCCGAACGTTGCGTGGTGTTGTGGGCCACCGTTTGTGGTCGGTTGGATGATCTGAATAGTTTAGAACTTTCAAAGGGGGGTCCTGAACCCCACCAAGGAGTCAGAATCCACGTTTGCAAAGATCACCGTTCTAAAATCTCATCCAAACGCAGTTGCTTCCACTCTTTTGCTGCGTCACCGCCTCTTGCTACGAAAGTGGAGTCGGTTCTCTACTCTAACTGACCTAAACACCGATAAAAGGAGAGAGAGAGGACGTGGAGAGGGCATCTGGGGACATGAGAAGAAACGGTTGAGAGAGAGAGAGAGAGAGAGAGAGAGAGTGGACGACTGCCACAGAGCTTTTCCTTCCTTCTTCGGTTTTTTCTTTCCTTGATGTTATTTTCTTTAAGAGTCATTAGCCTAATCATGTCTATGGTTGGTTAAACCTCTTAGCTAGGGCTAGGTGAAGCTTGTAGCGTGATGGGGTTTTCTATTACTTTGATTCATGGTTGTTGAACTCTCTTTAATTTAAATTTGATTACAAGGAATATTCATAGTTTTTAATGGTTTGTTGTGACTTAAATTACAATAGATCTACGATAGCTTTGTGCATGTTCTTTTCATTATAGGGTTTGTGAATTCAGGAACCCTATTGTTCACCATCGTCTCCTGGGCATGGTTGGATGATGGAATCCTTCCTAACATTCATACATCCCTTAGATTGGATGTGGATTGGCTAAATTCTGTTGTTTACTTTGTCTCATGGGCATAGTTTTGTGATAGAATCAACTCTAATTCCTATACTTCTCATCTCTTGAAACCTTAATCGAAGGAAGTTCGGATATGGATTTTAATGAATTAGCTTTCAACTAAATGAAGATGGGACTCTAAATTGAGTTGTGTTCATGAATCAAGCATAGATCTCCTTGATCTCTACAAGTGGATCCTTGGCACCCTAGTTTCCCACCTTTGAATTTTATAAGTTTTAGTCTAATATTTCATTATTATTCCCTTAAAATTTTCTTGATTTAGATTACATCTTCGCTTTATTCTAGTTCAAGTTACTTTCAGATTACAAACAAGGTTCAGTCCCTGTGGATTCGACCTTGGTCTTACCGAGATTATTACTACATTACAGCCCCATACTTGGGGTGTGAATAAGTTTTTGCCACCGTTGCCGGGAACTGACGATTACGTTCTTTTGAGATTAACTAGTTTTAGAATTAGGTTAAGATTAGGGTTTTTCTAGATTTAGGTTTTTTTATTTGATTTCTAGAAACTAACCTAATTTTCTTATTTTGTAGGACCTTGATATAGGCTTTCTAAATTGGTAATCTCTTTCTAATTTTTCATCATTTATATTTCTCGATTAGGAATTGTTTTATAGAAACTTTCTAATTCTAGGTTTTTTTTATTCATTTAGAAACTTACTTACTTTTTATTTTAGGTTTAGAAGTTTCCTAATTTAGCTTTCAGAAACTTTCTATTTTCAATTTTTAGAAGTTAACTTTCTATTTTAGGAATTTTCTAACTTTAGACTTCCTATTTTTAGAAACTGACTTGTTTTATTTTGTTTTGCAGGTTTTTAACTTAGGAACTTCGAATCTGGTAACTTCTTTCCAACTCTTTTCTTCTTTCTTTCTATATTTCTATTTCCTTTCTTTCTTTTAGGTTAGGTTTAGAATCTGAATTGAGGGTTGCGAATGTTTCATGCCCAAGTGGGTCCGTGACAACACTCGACGTCTCTTGACTGAAGAAGGATTGGTTGAGGGGTTGATTATCCATCACAGGATTAGACGCTGCTCGAGATCCCCAGAGTTAATTGAAGTAATGGCTACAGACCAACCTTTTCTACCCCAACCTAAGGTGGAGGACATCCAGGATGAGAATGAGGTGCATCAAGCACCCCCGCCACGTACTTTACGAGATTATTTATAATCGGCGGGGTGAGTACGCCCTCATGCATGGTTTTCCTGAGAATACGGGACACATGGATATCAAGCCAGGGGTGATCCAACTCATTCCTAAATTTCATGGGCTTGAGTCAGAAAATCCATATCTACACCTGAAAGAGTTTGATGAGATCATAGCCACTTTATATTTTCCAAACGTATCTGATGACACAATCAGACTGAAACTCTTTACCTTTTCTTTGAAAGAGAAAGTTAAGACGTGGTTGCATTCACTACGTCCTAGATCTATTGGCACAAGGAATGATATACAAAGGGAGCTCATAAAGAAATTTTTTCCACATCATAAAACGAACACCCTTAGAAAATCAATCATGAACTTCGCCCAAAAGGAGGAAGAAACATTCTTCCAATGTTGGGAAAGGTTCAAGGATCTTCTCAATTCATGCCCACAACACGGTTTTGAAACATGGGGCATTACACACTTTTTCTATGATGGACTGACATCTTCCATGTGCCAACTGGTTGAGACGATGTGCAATAGGGAATTCATGAATAAAAATGTTGATGATGTGTGAGACTACTTGGATAGACTTGCTGAAAACGCACAATCATGGGACACATACCCAAAATCAAGCACCATGGCTAGGCCGACTCAATCTAAGGAGAGGGGTGGAATGTATCTCCAGAAAGAGGACGATGATATCAATTTTAAAGTGACTAATCTCATAAGGAAATTCGAGGCCATGGAATTAAAGAAGGATAAGGTTAATGAAACTGTTTGCGGTATTTGTGATGGCAACATTCACACAACTGAAAATTGTCCAACAATACCTGCCTTTTGAGGGTTACTGAATGAGAAATCCAATGCCGTGAACAATTACCAAAGACCTTTCAATGGACCTACCTCCAATATATACAATCCTAGTTAGAGAAATCATCCAAACTTCAGTTGGAAGAATGGACAAACAGCTACCCCTAAAGGTTTCTTCAATCAAATTCCAAATCAAGTGAAACCTTAAGAGGATCCGATTCAAAAATATATTCGAGACTAAGAGCTACTCAACCAAAACATCAGAGCGGCTTTGGGATCACTTACGACATCTATTCAAAGAATAGAGTCACGATTAACAATTGGGGGAAAGGGGATGCTTCCTGCTCAACCTCTCCCCAATCCTAAACCGCAATATGAGATAAGTGATCCAAGCTCTTCAAATCAGATGGAGCAAGATAAGTCTATCACCACTCTTAAGAGTGGGAAGATAATTGACAAATCTATTCTAGTAAGGGTTGAAAAGCCTAAGGAACCGAAAGAGGACAAAGACGATGGATCTAGCCATGCTTCACGAGAATTAGAACTGGAACCTCAAGGGAAGCCAGCTACTCCATTTTCCCAACGGTTGGTTACACCAAAACCTCTCTCTAACTCTCAGGATATTTTAGAGGTGTTGAAATAAGTGAAAGTCAACATTCCTCTACTTGATGTCGTGAAACAAATACCTTCATATGCCAAATTCCTGAAAGACTTGTGCACGACTAAAAAATCACAAAATATTCTAAAGAAAATATTCTTGACTGAGAAAGTGAGTGTCATCCTAAAGCAAGATGTGCCGCAGAAATTCAAAGATCCTAGTAGCCCAACCATATCATGCGTAATCGAAAACTATCGAATTGAGCACACACTTCTTGACTTAGTAGCGAGCGTCAATCTGATTCCCTACTCGGTATACAATCAGTTAGAATTGGGTGAATTAAGACCACTTTAACCACATTACAACTTACTGACGCTCTGTTCGTATACCAAGAGGGATAATTGAGGATCTGTTGGTCCAGGTTGACAAATTTTACTACCTTGTAGATTTTATCGTCCTGGATAACGAACCCATCAATAACATAAGCACTAAAATTCCCGTCATTCTTGGTCGCCCATTCCTTGCCACTTCAAACGTAATTATCAATTACAGGAATGGTGTCATGAGTATGCCTTTTGGGAATCTGACATTGGAGTTAAACATCTTTTTCAACAAGGGTAGACGGTTAGAGGATGATGATGATTTCCACGACATTAACATGATTGACTCTTTCATGGACGATAGAATGCCTTTGACCTTATCCTCTGGCCCTCTCCCATGATTTTGATGATGACATGATTAGGGAGATGGTTGTCATGCTTGATACTGTGCTGGTACTTGAAGTTAACCGGTGGAGGCCAAAATTTGAAGAATTACCCCAAACCAAGGAAGTGCCTCTGCCGTCTAACTTTAAGGCACCGAAGCTTAACCTAAAACATTTGCCCTCTGATTTGAAATATATCTATTTAGGTCAAGATGAGACATACCCGGTGGTGATTTCTACCCACATGGAGAAAGAACAGGAGAGTATGCTCATATCTACTCTCATTAAGCATAAGGGAGTCCTTGGATGGACGATTGCGAACCTCAAGGGAATTGACCTTTCAGTTTGTACTCACCGCATTTATCTCGAGGATAATACGAAGCCCTGTAGGCAATTATAACATAGACTAAATCCAAACATGAAAGAAGTGGTTAAGGCCGAGGTTCTTAAACTATTGGATGTAGGTATCATATACCCTATATCCAATAGTCAGTAGGTGAGTCCAACTCAGGTGGTTACTAAGAAGTCCGGAATCACCATCGTAGCCAATGCCAATAATGAACTCGTGCTAACTAGAGTTACTACTGGTTGGAGAATGTGCATTGACTACAAGAAGTTGAATACCGTCATGAGGAAGGACCACTTTCCATTGCCCTTCAATGATCCGATCTTGGAAAGGCTAGTTGGTCATTCTTATTACTGTTTCCTTGACGGGGTATTCGGGCTACAATCAGATAGACATAGCCCCTGAAGATCAAGAAAAGACTACACTTACATGTCGCTATGGTACCTTTGCTTACCGAAGGATGCCATTTGGATTATGTAATGCTCCTGCCACTTTTCGGCGATGTATGATGAGTATCGTTTCTGATATGGTGGGGCAATATCTATAGGTCTTCATGGACGATTTCTCTGTCTTCGGTCCATATTTTAGCGAGTGCTTAGAGAGTCTTAAATGTGTGCTGAAAAAATGTGAAGAAAAGAATTTGGTACTTAATTGGGAGAAGTGTCATTTTACGGTTCATAAGAGAATTGTCTCTGGACATATCATCTCGTCCAAATGAATCAATGTTGATAAGGCTAAAACCGATCTTATCTCTAACCTACCTCCACCCAAGAACATACGAGACGTGCGATCCTTCTCAGGACACACTGGATTTTACAGACAATTCATAAAGGACTTTAGTCTCATCTCTCGTCCTCTATGTAATCTACTTCAAAAGGATGCACCATACGAGTGGACCGAGCCATGCCAGGAAGCTTTCACTAAGCTCAAGGGCATGTTAACTACTGCACCTATCATTCACCGACCCGACTGGAGCCTTCCTTTTGATCTTATGTGCGATTCATCTGATTATGCTCTTGGGGTGGTTTTAGGCCAGAGAAAATAAAAGAAGCCCTGCGTTATTCATTACCCAAGTAAGACTCTAAATTCTGCCCAAGTGAACTACTCGACTACGGAAAAGGAACTTTTAGCCGTAGTGTTCACTTTGGACAAATTTAGTTCCTACTTATTCGGATCCAAGATCATCATTTACACAGATCATATGGCACTCAAGTATCTTCTTGCTAAGAATGATGCTAAGCCCCGCCTGATAAGATGGATCCTTCTACTCCAAGAATTTGATTTAGAAATTAAAGATAAAAAGGGAGTAGAGAATGTAGTGGCTAACCATCTTTCACACCTTAATCCCTCTGATTCCCTTGAGCCCGCACATATCAATGACATGTTCCCTAATGAACAATTGTTCAGAGTCTCCTATTCACCTTTGTTCGCTGATATTGCTAATTATTTTTCCACAGGTTTCATACCGACACATTGGACTACGCAAGATAAGAAGAAATTTTTTGCCAAGGTGCGCAACTTTTTCTAGGATGATCCATATTTATTTAAATATTGCCTAGACCAAATCTTAAGGAGATGTGTATCAGACGATGAGCATCAGAGTGTCATCTCCTTCTGTCACTCACAAGCCTGTGGTGGTCACTTTTTTGATAAAAAGACCATGTCCAAGATTCTGCAGTGTGGCTTTTACTGGCCCACTATGTTCAGGGACACTAATGAGTTTTGCAAAGCTTGTGAGCGTTGTCAGAAATTGGGGGCGTTGTCCTATCAAAATATGATGCCCTTGAATCTCATCCTTATCATTGAAGCATTTGATTGTTGGGGCATCGATTTCATGGGACAAATCCCCCAATTCATTGGAAATCTATACATTTTGCTCACCGTAAACTATGTCACTAAATGGGTTGAAGTGATTCCGTGCCAAAGCGATGCCCATTGCACGATCATTAAATTCTTAAAAGAGAACATCCTTTCCCAGTTTAGAACGCCTCGAGCCATCATTAGTGATGGGGGCTCACATTTTTGTAGTAGACCATTCGAGAGTTTAATGAAGAAATATGGTATCTCTCATAAGGTGAGCACCCCTACCACCCACAGACAAGTGGGCAAGATGAGCTTTTCAATAGGGAGATCAAACACATCTTGGAAAAGATGGTTAACCGTGACCAGAAGGATTGGTCAATCCGATTGACCGATGCCTTATGGGCTTACCGTACTGCATTTAAGACCCCTATTGGAATGTCTCCCTTTAGACTTATCTATGGGAAGGCTTGTTAATTTCCTGTGGAGTTGGAAAATAGAGCCTACTGGGAGATCAAAAATCTGAATTTCAATCTGGATGAAGCTGGCTCGCTATGCAAACTTCTGCTAAATAAACTTGAAGAAATCCGAAACGATGCGTATGAGAACTCGAGAATTTACAATGACAGGATGGAAGCATTTCATGACTAACATATTCATCGAAAATCATTCACACCAGGTCAGAAAGTCCTTTTGTATAATTCTCGGTTACATCTCTTTCTAGGTAAGCTCCGATCTCGTTGGACCGGCCCTTTTACTGTTATCAATGTTTATCCTCATGGGGCTGTCGAGATTCGGAATCCAGACAATGGCAATGAGTTTAAAGTAAATGGACATCGATTAAAGCCATTAGTTGAGAAATTTGATTTAGAGGACATGTCCATGCCTCTGAATGATCCTGTTTACCAAGATTGATCTCCTAGTCTGATGGAGGTATAGGTAGGTTTATTGCTTTCATAGGACTAGGGTAGTTTAGCTTTTGTCGTTCTAGGTTAGTTTGCTTTCCAATTGTTTTTGGATAGTTTTCTTTTGTTGGATTACCTCTTGTGTCGAGCCACCTTCACGCTAAAATCTCTTTGAGAAAAAGCCGCTTAACTCCATCATCAGGTGTTATCTTTCCATCACGTTTCCTTTACTTTCGTTGTCTCACGTGCATTGCATGCTTATCTCTTTTACATTGAGGACAATGTAAATTTTAGGTTGGGGATGGGAGATTGGTTACCTAATCAGTGTTTTCTCAGTCTTGAGCAAAAATTATGAAAATTTTTAAACTTTTTCTGGATATTTTTGTGAATTCGAAGTGATTTTGACGGCCATTTTTGACTTAGACATAAGATACGTAATGTTGGTAATTTATGACTCTTGGATTCAGCTATCTTTAGATTTCACAGTTAAGTTCGAATTGTTAATCCATAAGTTTGAATTGTTAATCCATGATTAGAAGTTTTAAACATTGATTGAGTCATGATTTCACATGTCACACCTAGCTTACACATTAAGGCTTCAGTTCGATATTGAATTGTTAACCTGGTAGTTACTAGACATAGAAGGAGACAAGCTGAGGAATTTGTCTATCATGTTCAAAGAAACAAAAAATAATACCTAGCTAAAAAAATAGTTGTCTTCGGAAAGGCTTTGGGCAAATGGTCTTCACCATGGGTTTACTCCTTATAGGTGAAGGTTCGATTCCCCTCCTTGGCTTTACCTTTAAAAGGTTGACATAGCATGAAAGCCATCGATGGAAAAATCAAAAGCTCGAAGAGTGAAAAATTGAACTGTAAGACAAGTTTTGGTTTTGGTTATGGTTATCCTGAATGTTCTTGTGATTATCAATGTTATCATGAAAATAAAGAATTAAGTCTTTGATTGTGATAAGTTTAGGTTTCACTGTACACCCATGGAACTCAATGTTTAGAATTGTTCTGATCAATGGATTAATACTTTGAACTTGACTATGAAGTTACCGTACGCTTGAGTTCAGGAGAAAGTAATGCCCAACATTCATGAATCTTAGAATTCTATTGACTTGATTGTTGTTCAAAAATCACACGAGTTTATAGAATTTGTCCCGTAATTCTTAAAATATTTTTCGCATACTTTGCTCGGGACTAGCAAAATGCTGGTTGGAGATTGTGTTGAGGGTCAAATATTTGCATTTTAAACCCTAGTTATTACCTGATTTTCTGTACATGATAATATTTAACGCTCTATTTTAATCGTGTTTGTGCTGCAAGGTGAATTTAGGAGCTTGGACTGAAAAAGGGTGCTAAATGCATGAATTTGATGCTCCAAAATCACCAAGGCAAGGGAGGACCCCAGGGGACCGAGATCGAAGAATTTACACACCAAAGATCTGAGAAAATCAAATGATTGGGTTTAAACGGGCCTAAAAGTCGTTCAGAATGCAAGATCACAGGGCTCCCACCATCCGTTCAGCTCGAAACTTTATATCTGACTTGAGGACCCTAAATTAACCGTACACATCAAATTTCAGCAATTGGATCCTTGTGGAAGTGGTCCAACGGGTATATCAGCCCATAAATCATCGATCTGGGGCCCACCAGATATCTGGATATGCTCCAATTTTGGTTTCAACCCCTTAAATCGGGTGAAAAAATGGATGGACGGAGCGGATTTCGCACACGCATCACGATGAACCACAAATGCTCACGTGTGTGTACATAGCACATTGCAAGCGAGCCACTCAGAACATGAGATCTGGTCAAACAGAGGGCTGACCAACTACTTCCTCAAAATTTAAACAGCGACTGTACCATGTCGATTGAGTTTTGGTAGTGGGCCCCACCCATCATCCAAACGGATGATCTGGGCTGTTCATTGCGTCCTTGGGGTAGGGACGACCCTAGCCATGGCGACCTTTTAGCCCCATACACACGTACACACGTGGATCACCAGAAAATGCAAGATGGATGGCGAATTGATTTTATACAGTGGACCACACCAAAACTCGACCAAAACTACTCCTTTCCGACTGAAATTTCACGCGGAATCTAATAAGCGGGGTGAATTTTCCAGAAAACATCATGGTGGGGCCCACCAAACACGTAGCACAGGAAATTTCGCACCGTACGCACGTCCAGTTTTTCGGATGTTGCGGGGTGTTGTGGGCCACCGTTTGTGGTCAGTTGGATGATCTGAACCGTTCAAAACCTTCAGAGAGAGGTCTTGAACCCCACCAAGGAGTCAGAATCCACGTTTGCAACGATCACCGTTCTAGAATCTCATCCAACCGTAGCTCCTTCCGCACTTTTGCTTCGTCACCACCTCTTGCTACGAAAGTGGAGTCGGTTCTCCACTCCAACCGACCTAAACACCTATAAAGAAGAGAGAGAGAGAGAGAGAGAGAGAGAGAGAGAGAGAGAGAGAGAGGACGTGGAGAGGGCATCTGGGGACGTGTGAAGAAACGGATGAGAGAGAGAGAGAGAGAGAAAGAGTGGATGGCTACCAAAGAGTTTTTCCTTCCTTCTTCGGTTTTTTCTTTCCTTGATGTTATTTTCTTTAAGAGTCTTTAGCCTAATCATGTCTATGGTTGGCTAAACCTCTTAGCTAGGGCTAAGAGGTGAAGCTTGTAGCGTGATGGGGTTTTCTATTGCTTTGATTCATGGTTGTTGAACTCTCCTTGATTTAAGTTTGATTATAAAGAATATTCATAGTTTTTAATGGTTTGTTGTGACTTAAATTACAATAGATCTGTGATATCTTTGAGTATATTTTTTTCATTATAGGGTTTGTGAATTTGGAAACCCTGTTGTTCACCATCGTATCTTGCGCATGGTTGGATGATGGAATCATTTCTAACATTCATGCATCTATTAGATTGGATGTGGATTGGATAAATTCTGTTGTTTACTTTGTCTCATAGGCATGGTTTTGTGATGGAATCATTTCTAATTCTCATACCTCTCATCTCTTGAAAACTGGATCGAAGGAAGTTCAAATATGGATTTTAATGAATTATCTTTCAACTGGATGAAGATGGGACTCTAAATTCAGTTGTGTTCATGAATCAAGCATAGATTTCTCTGATCTCTACAAGTGGATACTTGGCACCCTAGTTTCTCACCTTTGAATTTTACAAGTTTTAGTCTAATATTTCATCATTATTCCCTTAAAAATTTCCTGATTTAGATTACATCTTCGCCTAGTTCTAGTTCAAGTAACTTTCATATTACGTACGAGGTTCAGTCCCTGTGGATTCAACCTCGCTCTTACCAAGATTACTACTACATCACAACCCTATACTTGGGTGTGAACACCCTAAAATGACACGACAAAAAGGATGGGCAGAATGGATTATACACATACATCAATGTGGGCCCATTTGGGTCGTGGTTTGCATGGGTCATACTTGCCATGTTATATGGGTCATGGTTGTCATGTTGTATGGATCGTGGTTTTCAACGTGTTCACTTCCTTTACTACCTAGCCATTGGTACCATATCCTAAGTCCCACGATGGGGTGATCCGATCCATCCACCTTGTCGGCCAGCTTGCCGTGGGCCCAAAAAGTCCTAACTTTAGCAGTGTCCACTTCTAACAAACATCACAGTGAGCCTATAAAGTTTTAACAGTCACCATTATTTTTTATTATATGGGCCACACGAGCACTGGATCGGCTGATATTTAGGCCTTAGCCCTAAAATGACACGACAAAAAGGATGGGCGGCATGGATTATAAACATACATCAGTGTGGGCCCGTTTAGGTCGTGGTTTACATGGGTCGTAGTTGTTATGGTTGTTATGTTGTATGGATCGTTTCAATGTGTTCACTTTCTTTTCTACCAAATCATTGGTACCATAGCTTAAGGCCCACAATGGGGTGATTTGATCCATCCACCTTGTCGGCTAGCTTGGCGTGGGCCCAAAAAAGTCCTAACTTGGGCAATGTTCACTTCTAACAAACATCACAGTGAGCCTGGAAACTTTCAACGGTCACCGTTATTTTCTATTTTGTGGGCCATAAAAGCACTGGATCGAGTTGATATTTGGGCCCTAGCCGTAAAATGACAGGACAAAAAGGATAAACGGAATGAATTATACACATACATCAATGTGGACCCATTTGGGTCTTGGTTTGCATGGGTCGTAGTTGTCAGGTTATATGGGTCATGGTTGTCATGTTGTATGGATCGTGGTTTTCAACGTGTTCACTTCCTTTTCTACCAAACCATTAGTACCATAACTTAAGGCCCACAATGGGGTGATCCTATCCATCCACCTTGTCAGTCAGCTTGTCGTGGGCTCAAAAAGTCCTAACTTGTACAATGTCCACTTCTAACAAACATCACAGTGAACCTATAAAGTTTCAACAGTCACCATTATTTTCTATTATGTGGGTCACACGAACATTGGATCAGGCTGATATTTGGGCCCTAGCCCTAAAATGACATGGCAAGAAGGATGGGCAGCATAAATTATACACATACATTAGTGTTGGCCCCACGAGTTGGGCCTTGCCCACACCCAAAAAAGGGTTCCGTACATGTCATTAAATATGACGTAACTTCTTATTCGCTGAAAAATTGTACAACTACTAAACCAAGGACAAAGGGCATTTTGGTCCAAGTAATTTTCGGAGGCTTGTTAGAAGGCCACCCTCAAAATATTTGAAAGGTTGAATCTTTTTAGGAAAATTTGACCATATATCGAGGCCAATATGGTTAATTTCCCTATTTATTCGAATGCAGATTGTGTACTGAGTACCAATAGTATATTGAGTATATTTAGTGAGGCCAAAGTGATGTATGTGTCTTATCCAAGCTGTCCATCCATTACTGGCTCATTCTATGGCATGAGGCTAAAATTGAATCATATCCAAAGCTTAGGTGAACTGCACCATAGGAAACAGTGGGAATTGAATGCCTAACATTGAAAACTTCTTGAGGGCTTAATGAATAGGTTGGATGACAAATAAACATTACTATGAGCCCTAGGAAGGTTTCAATGGCGGGATTCATTATCCACTTTTGCATGTAGTGTGGACCTTTGAGCTTTGAATATACTTCAATTTTGGGCTCATGCCCTAAAATAAGCTGCTAAAATCAATAGGCCGCATGAATAAGACACATATATTATGGTATCATGGTGGGGCCATAGAGGTTACTTAGCACCCTTATCATGGTGGGGCCTTTGAGGGTATCATAACTCTATGGCCCCACCATGATACCATAATGTATGAAAATTGCCAAGAAAGTCAAGGTGGGAATCATAACTGAATATGAAAAGTTTCTTAAAGATAAGAAAATACGTTAGGCCTTAGTAAAAAAGTAAAATAAACCCAACTAGTGAAATATTATAATTAGTACGTAGATCATGAGTACCGCTGGTGTAAAATGGTTGAAAGATTTTCTATCAGCATACATGTTTCCAAAATGGCCATTTCCGGCGTGACTTATCCATGCCCCTGGACAGAAATCCACTGTTATCCCCCACCACAAAATAGTGCACCTACATGTTGTTCATAGTTTTTCGAACTAAAGACCTAGCTATGTTGGGCCCACAGAGACGCTCATGATAAATCCACTATGTCCATCAGTTTCACAAGACCACAATGGCATATCCAATACTCAGGTGGGCCACTACAAGACATGGAAGCATTGTCCCACTTGGTATGAAAATCAGAAAAATCAATTAAACGCACTTGGTCATAAATATCATAATGGGTAAGAGGAGTCCGGCGGATGCGAAATGCTTAAAAGATTCTGTCAGCAAACATGTTTCCAAAATAGGAATATAGAACGAGACTTGCCTAGGATGTGTATTGCGTACTGAACCACTAACATTCTCTTAGGGTATTGCAGCGTAAAGGTGCATATGGATGGATAGCGTGGATAAAACACATGCATCAATGTGGGGCAATAGATGTATGAAATCTACCAAAAATGGGGCCAATAGATGTATGAAATCTACCAAAAATCCCACCGAATCTTAGTAGGGATTGGATGATTTGATACTTAGATTAATTCAATCATTTTTATCATTTTCAAATGCTAGATGAAATTTATAAATAAGATTTTTATTTTTATTTTATTTGTTAGCTTGTTAGTACACCCCACTGTCAGTTCACACATCACCGTTAGCCACCCCCCTAGGGAATGGATATCAAGACCTCAGTGTTGAAACGAGGTATCTTTCACTCAGTCTACCACTTGAGCTATGGATCAGGGTATAAATAAGATCAAATGTAGTTCTATACCATTTAATCCCATGTTCCAAACATGCCCTTAAATTTTGTAGACATTTTAGTCTACACAAGTTCAAAGTTGGACATTAGCCTCCCTAGACTAGATCAATTTGGACCCACCAACCCTTGTACAATCTCATTCAAAGTCAAGAGTTTGCCAAGTACAAGTACAATCGCAGTTCCAATACATCCACTGAAGCTCGAGAAAAGATTTAAAAACGATTATGGTTAAAATGGCTAAAAAAAATATCTAGGTAGAATCCATTAAAGGCTTCTTTCTTCACAAAGCGAGCTTGGGTGAGCGATAGCCCATTTCAATATGATGGGTTTTTTTTTACCCGTCTTCGACCGGTCGTGAGCCCTGCTCGACCGGTCGTGGGCTGGTGTTCGACCAGTCGTGGGTTCGAGTCGTGGTACGACTCAAAGTCCAGCGAGTTTGGGATAATTTATTCCGGGGTGCTCGACTGGTCGTAGGAGGTCCTCGACCGGTCGTAGGTGGCTCTCGACCGGTCGTGGACTCTCCACGACTAGTCGTAGGTTACGCAGTTTGTTCTGCGATTTTACGTGAAACTGTGGATTTGAGTCCTTTCGCAACTACGATGCGAAAGGGAAGTTTCCTAAACTATAAAAGGGGTTGCCTAGGGTTTTCTAGGGTACAACAAGAGAGTTTCCTAAAAGCTTTACAAGGGATTTGCTAAAGGGTTTAGGGCTATCAAATGTGTGAGAAAGAGGAAGCTTATAGAAGGGAGGTTTTGCTCGTGAAGGTTATCTACGATGCAATCTATATCTCAGCGCTTCTATGTCCTCGTAATCGGTTAGATCTCTCCTTTTTCTCTATTTCTCTTATTGTTTATCCACTCCTGCATGAGTGAAGAAGGTTGTAACGTTCTACTTCATAGTGGATTGTTGATCTGGACGAGGTGCTGTGGTTTTTACCTCTTTGAGGGTTTTCCACGTAAAATCTCTTGTGTGGTGTGTGATTGATGCATTGATTGTTTTCATTGCTTTATTATCCATAATTCTGGTTTGTTCTAGAGGGCTAGATCCTAAGGTTTTGTGCAAGGCCCCCAACAAAGTGGTATCAAAGCTAAGTTCATTGAACGGGTAGGATCGGTTTTGAATTATGGAAGGTGGCTCATCAAGGATGATCAGCCTCAATGGTTCTAACTGGACCATATGGAAGGCTAAGATGGAGGACTTGCTTTATTGCAAGGACCTATATTCTCCAATTTTAGGCATATCAGCAAAATCCAAGGATATGACTGATAATGATTGGAAGAAGATGGACTGAAAGGCAGTGGGGTTTGTTAGATAATGATTGGATGATTCTGTGTTCCACCATGTGTCTACAGAAACCTCAGCCGCTAGCCTATGGCTGAAATTACAAGGGCTGTATGAGAGGAAGACAGCCGGTAATAAAAATTTTCTGATAAGGCGACTTGTGAATCTCAAGTTCAAGGATGGTAGTTCTGTGGCTGAGCACATGAATGAGGTCAGCAATATAGTGAACCAACTCACCTCTATGAAGATGGTCATGGATGATGAATTGCAGGCTTTACTATTGCTTAGTTCATTGCATGACAGTTGGGAGACATTGGTGGTGTCTCTAAGTAACTCCGCGCCAGACGGAAAGATATCCAAGGAACAGGTAACTAGTTGTCTCTTCAATGAGGAGACAAGGAGGAAGTCTCAGGGGTCTACTCAGTAAGAGGCTCTTGTGACACAGGAACGGGGGAGAGGAAAGAACAGGAAGGGCGGGAAGGCCCGAGATAAATCAAGAGGCAAGTCGAGTAACAGGAAAGATGTTGATTACTAGAATTGTGGCAAGAAAGGTCACTACAAGCATGAATGTCGTGGTAAGAAGAACGACAATAAAGGATATCAGATTCTACTGCGGTCGCTTCAGATGGCGAGATGGTAGTTATTCTTTCTGCAGATCATGATGTATGTCTCACGGCTACGAGTCAGGACACCAACTGGGTGATAGACTCGGGAGCTTCTTTTCATACGACTCCACACAGGGATTCCTTCACAAGCTACAAGTCAGGTGACTATGGGACTGTGAAGATGGAAAATTTTGGCGTATCAAAAATCGTGGGAGTTGGTGATATTTGTGTGAAGACCGATGTGGGCTGCACATTGGTTCTCAGGGATGTGAGACATATCCCAAACCTTCGCCTCAACTTGATGTCGACGGGAAGGTTGGATGATGATGGCTATGAAAGCTGGTTTGCTGGTGGGTGTTGGAAGCTCATCAAAGGTTCGTTGATCGTGGCCAGAAGAAAGAAGTGTTGCACCCTTTACAAGGCAAGTGTCAGTATTTGCAAGGGTGGGTTGAACGCAGCGGAAGATTCAGCTATTGACATGTGGCACAGGCGTCTAGGCCACATGAGTGAAAAGGGGCTTCAGCTACTAGTAAAGAAGAGACTCCTTCCCGACATGACAGGTACACCTCTCAAAACCTGTCTTGATTGTTTATCAGGGAAACAGCATAGAGTTTCATTTGTTAAAACTGCTTCTCATATTAATAAAGTGCATGCATTAGATTTAGTTTATTCTGATGTTTGTGGTCCTATGAGAACAAAAACCTTAGGTGGGGCATTGTATTTTGTTATTTTTATAGATGATGCATTTAGGAGGGTTTGGGTTTATGCTTTGAAATCCAAGGACGAGGTCTTTGGTGTGTTTAAATTGTTTCATACTATGGTCGAGAGAGAGACCGGTAGACCTTTGAAGTGCATCCGCACCGACAATGGTGGTGAATACATTGGCAACTTTCACGAGTACTGCCAGTCCCTGGGTATACGGCATGAACAGACGGTTCCCAAGACCCCCCAGCATAATGGTGTAGCTGAGCGAATTAATCGCATCATTGTAGAGAGAATCAGATGCATGTTATCCCATGCAAAATTACCCAAGACGTTCTGGGGAGAAGCAATGCACACGGCGGTGTATTTGATAAATAGGTCTCTATCAGCCCCGTTGAATGGAGAAGTACCTGAGAAGGTGTGGACTGGACAAGATCCATCGTACAGTCATCTCAGGGTGTTTGGATGTAGGGCATCCGTTCACGTACCAAAGGACGAGATGTCCAAGCTCGATATGAAGATCAAGCAGTGTGTGTTCTTAGGGTACGGTGATGAAAAATTCAGTTACAGATTGTGGGATCTGACCGAGAGGAAGCTCATCAGGAGCAGAGATGTGGTTTTCTTTGAAGATCAGTGTATAAAAGACATTGGTAAGCCAAAGAAGAACCAGCCTAGTTCAGGTGAGCTAGAGGACATGGATCCGGTTACTCCTCCTGTGGTGCCTGCATGCTCATCATGGGAAAAGATATCAAGAAGATCGACAGGCTGAAACAGGAGTTGGGCAAGTCTTTTGCGATGAAAGACTTGGGCCCGGCTAGACAGATCCTAGGAATGGAGATAACCCGTGACAGAAGCAGCAGGAAGCTCTGGCTGTCACAAGAGCGGTATATTGAGAAAGTCCTAGAGCGGTTCAATATGAATGCAGCGAAGCCGGTCAGTACTTCACTGGATGGTCACTTCAGATTGAGCGACAGACAGTGTCCCAAGACGAAGACAAAGGTGGAAGAGATGCAGAAGATACCCTACACGTCAGCGATAGGAAGTTTGATGTATGCTATGGTATGTACACGCCCAGACATACCATATGCGGTTGGTGTTGTCAGCCGGTATCTTGCCAATCCTAGCAAAGAACATTGGGCAGCGGTGAAATGGATACTGCGGTATCTAAGAGGCTCATCTAGGTTGAGCCTATGCTATGGTGACGGTAAACCTGTGTTAGAGGGCTACACAGATGCAGATATGGCAGGTGACATAGACTCCAGGAAGTCTACATCGAGGTTCATGTTCACGTTTGCAGGGGGAGCGGTTTCTTGGCAGAGCAAGCTACAGAAGGTCGTAGCATTGTCAACGACAGAGACTGAATACATTGCAGTCACAGAGGCATGTAAAGAGATGCTTTGGATGAAGAGATTCCTACAGGAACTTAGCCTGAAGTAGGAGGAGCACGTGGTTTATTGCGATAGTCAGAGTGCTATACACTTGAGCAAGAATCCAAGTTAGCATTCCAAGTCGAAGCACATAGAGGTTCGGTATCACTGGATCAGGGATATTTTGGAACAGAAGGTGTTACAGCTTGAGAAGGTCCACATGGACGATAATGGGTCAGACATGATGACCAAGGCTTTGCTCAAGGGCAAATATGAAGTTTGTAGAAACCTGGCTGGCTTGAAGAAAGTGGATCCCTCCTGGGTAAAAAAGAGGGAGATTTGATGGATTTTTTTTTACCCATCTTCGATCGGTCGTGAGCCCTGCTCGACCGGTCGTGGGCTGGTATTCGACCAGTCGTGGGTTCGAGTCGTGGTACGACTCAAAGTCTAGCGAGTTTGGGATAATTTATTCCGGAGTACTCGACCGGTCGTAGGAGGTCCTCGATCGGTCGTAGGTGGCTCTCGACCGGTCGTGGACTCTCCATGACTAGTCGTAGGTTACGCAGTTTGTTCCGCGATTTTGCGCGAAACTGCGGATTTGAGTTCTTTCGCAACTGGGATGCGAAAGGGAAGTTTCCTAAACTATAAAAGGGGTTGCCTAGGATTTTCTAGGGTATAACAAGAGGGTTTCCAAAAAGCTTTACAAGGGATTTGCTAAAGGGTTTAGAGTTATCAAAGGTGAGAGAGAGAGGAAGCTTATAGAAGGGAGGTTTTGCTCGTGAAGGTTATCTACGGTGCAATCTATATCTCAGCGCTTTTATGTCCTCGTAATTGGTTAGATCTCTCCTTTTTCTCTATTTCTCTTATTGTTTATCCACTCCTGCGTGAGTGAAGAAGGTTGTAACGTTCTACTTTATAGTGGATTGTTGATCTGACGAGGTGCTGTGGTTTTTACCTCTTTGAGGGTTTTCCACGTAAAATCTCATGTGTGGTGTGTGATTGATGCATTGATTGTTTTCATTGCTTTATTATCCATAATTCTGGTTTATTCTGGAGGGCTAGATCCTGAGGTTTTGTGCAAGGCCCCCAACACAATATGCTACCCAAGGTTGCTATTTTGAGGAGGACAGGAGCATTCAGATTCAAAATCAAAAACAATTTTTCCTATACACTCTTGACGATATGACAGAGAGAGTTGGAGTAATCTCATCAACACGTGAACACAAAGTGAAGTCAGGACCATACACCCTTAGGGCTCGTTTGGACGGGTGGATTCACTCGTATTAAGAGGGAGTGGACGGGATTGGATGGTCAAATCCAGCAGTCTCCGTAGGATAGCCTGTTTGGGCGGCTATCTTTGTCAGGTGGATAGGTTATGGCGCTGGATTGAGGTGATGAGACGAGGGATTCGCAAATCCCTCCCTGTTTTTCTCTCTGCAGGCGATATTTTCTCGAGCCACTCCCAGGATCGTCCGCAGTCCACCGTACGGACCAGGGATAGGATTGCATGTCATCATTGGCTGGTGGGAGTCATGGCGGGAGGAGGGTTTTCTACTAAAATCCTCCTATAAGTTCAGTTCTTTCAGGTAAGCCTATGACCATACTCATCTATCGGTCGAGACCATCGCGATCTAACGGATGGGAAGAAATTTAAGGTATGTCGTCTTCCTCGCCCCGGGCATGAAAATGGCCACCTGTGGCTGTCGACTGGTCCTACATATTCTGTATTATTGTATTCCCGTCGTAAAGCTGTAGGGAAAATGGGGGTTTTTCATGCCCGTGATGTAACCCCTACTATCCCTAGGCTTAGTCCCTCCGAGATGCATCTGTGCTGTCTGGGAAGATGCCATGGCTTCCGGATATGAATCAAATAGGCCTGCATGTTGGATCTCTGTATCACACATCATATATACTGTCTCTTTTCTTCTCCATATGCTTTAATCCTTCTGTAGGCCACTGGTCGGTGGTGTTTTCTGAAATTTTGCATTACGGTTTCGTATATTTGAGGGTTTTCCGATTTTGGATTTACATCCTATGCCATATCAGAAAATTGGGGGTTTTGCGTAACCTCAATAAATTTGTGCATTTTGGCCATTTCAGTTTTCTGCGAACTGCTTTTCATAATTTTTGTTAGCTTCAATCAAGCCGTATTTTAAAAACATGGCATATGTCGATTCATATGAATGCCTGTTCTACTCTTTCTTCTTCTTGCATGTTTGTTAGCCGAGATGATGGTTACTACTTGCAGCCTGTCAAGAGGTATCCACCATTTACAAAAAAATCCAAGAAACTAGAGAGGTTGTTTCTGTTTTTTCTTTTTTCTTTTCTGTTTTTGCTTTTTTGATGGCCAGCTGCCTGGACGTGTACCCAAACCAATTTTCTTGGTGGGTCCAAAATGACTTCAACCTATACCAGTTAGTACAACTGGGAGGGACCTTTGTTTTTTCGTTATTGAATCATGTTATCCAATGGTCGGTGGAGCATACTCGTTATAATCCAGGTTTGTAGACGAATCTGTTGCTTATTTGTTCTCTATGGATCTCTGGTACGGTTACTCTTATCTAACTTGTTGGTTTCGTGTATCCATTGGAGCACAAATAGATATGTGCAGTTGGTTTCCTTGTTTATACGTCAAATATACTGACTTTAAATACCTTATGCTATAATCTTTTTGTGAAAAAACTGTTGGTTACTCGCAGCATGGTATCATTGGCTTGAAGGTCACTGTTCTCATCTCTTGGATTAGAGACAGATCTCTGGTATGGTTACTACAATCTATGTTGCTTTACTGTTACGCATAATGTCATATAGTCCAGTAATTTCTCAAAATTTGCATGGATTGGCAACTCGTGTATTTCTCTTTATTTCCTTGGAGAGTTATTTGGTAGATCTCATGTGTCTATCCATTGGTCTTCAAATTCTGCCTTCCCTTCTTGTTACCAGTGATTTCAGACCAATTTGTTATATGGGCAAAGAAATCTGGCCTTAACTAGACCAATGATCCATTTGTAGTAATGATGCAAAACTTACCTAGAACAGATTGGTCCAGGTTGGTGTTAGCCCAACTCATTGCCAACCCTACTTGTAAATGCATACAACGAGTTACATATAAAATACAGTACTTGATAATGACTTAGCTACCCATAAATGCAGCAAATGATTTGACTACTGTTAAATAAACCTAATGACTAAACCGCCCTCCACTAGTAATTTCCCATATTAAGATCTGTTCTGATTCAAAATCTATTTTCATGCCACTTGAATATGTTGACAAAATGGTTTCCTTCATTTGAAATAAAGGAATTAGCTCTCTTACTTTAGTGTTTAATGTTGAAATTGATGTTAATTACAGATTGCTCACGATTTTCTGATTTTAAGATTCCTTGACAATCTCATTTTACCCAATGTTTGGGTTCTCTGGTCTTTGAAATTGGCTTGGATTGTACTTCACGAATATCTGGTTTTCTACATTCTCTAGTATTTCATCTTACCACACAGTTTGGTTATTGAATATGAGTGAACTTTTTGTTATACGGGTTTGGATTCAATATGCATGAAGGTGGCAGCTATTATAGTATAGCATTTTCTCTGAATTTGGCCTGGGCTGTTCTTCATGAATGTCTGGTTATTTATGTTATGTGCAATTTCTTCTTAACCAAAGTTTGGGTTCTCTGATCATGTGTTTTGAAGAGCAGTTTTCTGCTTCATATGATCTTTCTTCAATATGCGTACAGTTGGCAAATGTTATAATGCAGTATTATGTCTGTATTAGCTAGATTTTTCATTCGGAAACTGAATTTATATTTCAGCCTTCCAGAAAATTTTTATACTCTGCAATAACTTAATGACTTCCAAGAAAATCTGATTGGATTTTACATCTTGATTATGCAGGGAAAAAAGTCAGCACAGTCATATTATTTGCTGACCATTCTCTCATCTGCAGCGAAACCACATAAACGGATACGGTATGTTGTTGCCTGCATTCTGTAAGCTCTCTCCCATTTATCATGTCTTCTTCTTGTTCTGGTATGGGTAACGTGGTTTAGCATATTTAGGGCCTGTTTGGACAGGAGACATCTGATCATCTAAGTTCCCTTTTAGCCCCACTGGATGGGCCAGAGGAAACAGATACTAGAAAAGTAAGAACTGATCACTTACAGTCAGTGTATTGTAAATTTCAACATACAAACCCATCTTTTGTGCCAAGGTGTCACAGTTATAAGAAATCAAATATCTGGAAATGTGGGCCCCACCACAAAAAGCACTAGTCGTTTTGACGGTTTGGCTTATTCACTCGTTAGTCATTAGGTAGGAGGTTGTGCCCATACTGGCACACTCAACCTTCCATTGATTTTGACAGTGTGACACGCCTGTTGAGTGGACCAGCCTTCTGCAACGGATATGTTCATGGTGTGGCCCACCTTTTGCTCAGATTATCCTACACATGCTCTACACATGTAACATGTTGACAGGATAGATTGGGCGGTATGTGGAAATCCATATACATGGTGGTTGTACGTGATCATGTTTATGGTTCTAAGACAATCAATATCTGTAAATGAGATAAACTACAAGTAGAAAATAATCAGTTGAGTCAAAGATGGAGGTAGATGGGACCATGGTTACACTTGGTGTAAAAGCACACAAAGAACCCGTGGAAGCGGAGTAAGGATGAACACCTTGAGTTACAAGGTTCTTTCATTGATCCAAAACAGGCACCTAAGTACAAAAATAACTAAACATCTCAAAAAATAAAAAATTGTAGCAATGGTCCGAAAATAAGGCCAAAGACATGTTTAAATCAATGGTTTGAATCACAAAACTTAAGGAACAGAAGTTTATTGCTTATGAACTGATTTATCAAGATCCTACAATTCCTTTTGAGAGAAGTCACATGAACACGATCAATGCAGGGGGTAATGTAGCTCATACACAGAACACAGTTCCAAAACTCACTGACGACACTTAAAATTCAACGATGTCTGCGGACTTGACTTGGCAAGATTTTGAGCCGAGTCTCCTGAAACTCGGATCTGGTCTAACTCAATCCCGTCTAGGGAAGAATTACTCGACTCAACCACTGTGCCCATTCGATGTGACCCATGGTGACTCAAATCAAGTCACTGGCTGAATCAGTTGTACCATTAAATAAGAGAGTTAAGTGTAAAGTGGATACTGCATGAATAGATCTATAATGTTTATTTCCACTTTACTTTTCTACCACCTTTCATTACGCATCAAACAACTGGATAAATTTTCTTTCTCAGTAGGGCCTACGAATAGTAGGCACTGCTATTGTTGACACTTTTCTTAATGCATGTCATTGATGGTTGCTCTAAGCTCAATTAGGCCTTATAGGTAAGCATTATAGCCACTGTTAGAGGTCGACCATGGAGGTCTAAGTACTCATATACATATATACCTCCGTCCAATATTATGATTTGTACCCCTGTTGTTTGCAATGTATATTTATGAGAAATACACACGTGAGTATAGGTCATCTGTTGACGATGGATTCGTCAAATGAGGAATCGCCAGATAGGACAATTGTCTTCCAAGTGGTGACAGCTTGTGTGCAGGCTGTTGGGGAATATTGTCGTACGTACATGTTCAAGCAACCGGCGCGTCATGGGGATGATGAGAGAGCAAGGTTCATCAATTCGATTATTCGGGCTAGCAACCGAGATTGTGTAGATCAGCTTAGGATGAATCGGGAATCCTTTTTTGAACTGTGTGCACTGCTACACGAGAAGACACGACTCCGTGATATGCACAATGTTAGTCTTGAAGAACAATTAGTTATTTTCCTTCACACGTTGGGACACAATGTTCGTAACCGGGTCTTAGGTCACAGATTTATTTGATCGAGTGAGACAGTCAGTCGACACTTTCACCGTGTGCTGCAGGCAATTATATCAATGTACCCTGATTTAGTTAAACCTGCCAGCATAGAGAAGTCGTCAGAGATTTAAACAAATCCAAATTGGTCTCCTCACTTCCAGGTATATTTGTTATAGGTGTGTTTTCTAAGTCCGTATTTTTTACTTCCTTCCAATGTACAGTTGCTTCATGGTTGTTGATTCTTCACATTTAGGATTGCGTCGGTGCAATTCATAGTACTCACATCCCAGCGCATGTGTTGGCGGTTGACCACGCGAGCTTCCGCAATCGCAAGGGGGTGCTCTCCCAAAATGTACTGGCAGCGTGTACTTTCGATATAAATTTTACATATGTGTTGGCCGGTTAGTAGGGTTCTGCTTCGGATGCGAGAGTGCTACACAATGCATTGTCCCGATCAGATGATCCGTTGCTTGTGTCAAATGGTACTGTATATCTGCTATGAAAGTGCCTATCTAATTGTTAACTATTACTACAATCTAGTTTTTCACTTAATATAACCTCTGATTCGAATTATGTTGTCGACGTTGGATATGCTCATTCACCTGGATTTATGGCTCCGTACTGGGGCGTTCGGTATCACTTACAAGAAAATTGAACCGGGAGAGCTCCTGCGAATATGAAGGAGTTGTTTAATTACCGACATGCACAATTGCGCAATGCAATCGAGCGATGTTTCAATTTATTGAAAGGCAGATTTTCCATCTTGAAGAGCGCTATGCAGTACGAATTCCAAACACAAGTCAAGATTGTGATAGCCTGTTGTGTCCTACACAATTATATACGTGGCCAAAATGAGTCTCCACAGTACAGTGATTTCGTTGCTATATCTGGTGTTGATGTGGAGGGTATCCCAACGCCACAAGAGCTATCAAGAAAAGACGAGCGACAATGGTTATTTTCACTTACGCAGCGTGAAAAAGATGCTTGGAATCGAATCCGCGATGACATTGCAGCGAGAATGTGTGCAGATGCTCAACAAAATAGTAGGAGTAGATGATGATACTTTCTATTTAATTTTCATACATAAGTTGGTGATGTTATATTTAAAGTTCCCATATTAACGTCGAAAACTAGTGAATTATGGTCACCGAGTTACACAGTTGATGGTATCCTTGGATTGTTACAAGGACTTGTGAATTTATGTTTTATAAGCCTATCTTCATATTTGCTGTTTTACTGATTATAGTTGCAATTTGCCCAAAAAATCATACCTACTTCATATTCAGGTGAAATGACAGACGCCTTTAACGAAACATGCACACTGACCCAGTCACCGATAAAAACACCGCCAGCAGCCACCCGATGTTCACCATGTGCGAAAATCATGAAATCTCTCGCGGAGCCTTCATCTAAAGCGTCAAAGATGAAATGGACAAGTGCTATGGACCAGATATTGTTCGACACTTTCCTCGAACAGGTCGCACTAGGCCGTAAGGCTGATAACGAATTCAAGTGGGAGGCGTACCAGATTGGGGCCGATGAAGTTACAAAGCACACTGGGGTATTTGTCACATGGCAAAACGTGTCAAATCGGGTGAGATATTACAAGTGAGAGTATACTGCAGTGAAGGACATGCTAGCACCGAGTGGCTTCAGTTGGGACTTGGAGAGGATGGTTGTGACAGCCCCTGATGAAGTCTGGGAGCAATATCTCAGGGTACGTTCTACTGGTTTTGAATTTCCTATGTTCCATCTCTAAGTAATATTTACCTATTATTACACCTATCTTATTCATCTGGCAGTCTCACCCAAATGCCGCTAGACTCCGCGGTAAACAAATCGACAGGATGGATGACCTCGCAATGATATGCGAATCCGACCAAGCCACGGGCCGCTACGTACGAGGCAGCAGGAGTATGGCCGCGTCGACATCTTCTTCTCGTTTGCAGCGAGACCTTAATGAAGCATGGAATTCTGTTGATGACGATGTGGATGATACGATAGATCTATTAGAGGATTACGTCACAGACTCCACAGGGACCATTCCATTACCATCGGACAGTCCTGCGACGGGACATCACGGGTCCCGTGGCACTCCAACTCACACTCCTGATTCTGATGGTACTCGCGGAGGGATAGTAATAAGGAAACGATCGCGGCCGCCTTGTCCATGTGATGTACTCGGGGCCTCATTGAACACCGTTGCCGAGTCAATGATGAAATTTGGGCTCAACAAATAGGTTAATCGTACTAAGACTGTACTTGATATTCTCGAGGAGGTGAAAGGCCTGACTACCAAAGAATTTATCGATGTTGGTGAGATCCTAAGTAAGGACAAGTTGTTGGCGTCGTTCTTTGTTAATCTTCGACCCGAGCGCCGAGTGGAGTGGTTAAAGTAAAAACTCCATGATCATTTTGGTGATGGAGGTACTAGTTCTATATGACAAGGTGTGGTCACTAGGTTTGTTTTGCTGGTTTTTAGACGAGGCATGTAATAACTTATATTGTTTGTCATGTATGTTTCAGTTGGTTTCCTTGTTTTTTTTTTTCCTTTTAATATTTTGGATTTTCATGTGATGGAATGGAATGCCTAATGTATACAATCTATGACTGTTATTTTAATGACTAAGTATGTTATGGAAGTAATTCGGCATATGTAGTCACATGCTTGCATTACGCACATTAACTCAGATTGGATTAGACAGGTCAAATAAGGCAGGAAGGGTACGTATATACGACTTTGAAATTCAAAAAATATGATTAGTATTGCTTATTTGAATTCATTATTTCATATATCAACCTGATGATCTATGCATGCCATTGTAGATAGGTAAAGAAAAGTTTTACGTTGTCCTGATCGAACGACGCCCTGGGATTTATAACACCTGGGATGAGGCACGTGTAGAAGTTGAGGGATACAATGGCGGCAGGCACCGCGCGTTTCGGAACTAGAAGGAGGTTGTACCATGCTGAGACAGTTTTTTCCGTAAGGCATGTGAGTCATCCAGACCACTGCCAGCGTCTCCGTGTTTACAGGTTGCCGCTGCATTTGCTGATATCGAAATCCAGCACGCTACGACTGGGTTTACCCATCAGTCGACCCAGACGAGACAGGAGGTGCTGGAGAGGGCGACATCGACTGATGATCTTGATCGATCGGATAGTGAGAAAGTCCTTGCGATTTTCGTGGGGCTGCTGGTTCTTTTTTTTGCATTGGTTGTTATAATTAAAATTTAAATATTATTGTTTATACTTTGATTATTTCTTTGACTTATGTTTATGGTTTTTGTGGACTGCAAAGCCATGTGATGATTTAGTATATTATAGGCTCCGAGTAGCTTTTTGGAAAACCTTTGTGGTATTGATATATGTCGACATCTGTCGTTTTAATTTTGGCTAAGTACTGTTTTGATTCTATCGGTTTGAAATGAACGGAATGGATGGACATGATTGAATGTGCGGCCCATATTTGACATGGACAGTCCCTGAGGAATATGTTGAAATCGTTTTGCATAGTGAGATACGCCTTGAACACTCCATTGTTTATACGGTGGGCCCCACCAGCAATGGGGCCTACTTCACATCTCGCTTGCGTCATTTGAAATCTCTCTAATTATTCTTGAAATTTTCACATCCATTTTGTACATAGAATAAGTAACAGTGGACCACACACCGTTCACAAGGTTGTGTACTGACCATCTGATTGGACAATGGCGTATATGGACGGCGTGGATGAGACAATGGTTTGGACAGCACCCACATGAACGGCTTGGATGAGACACAGACGTCTTGTGCCCCGTGGAGTACACAATCCCGTCAAATGCACCATTTCAAGCGCTGACAGTGACCGTTAGTTATTCTAGACCGTCCAAACACGGATGTTGTTGGATCGCATGGATTGCATGCAATCATATACGGCATCTGAGACGGTTGGATTTGCTGACCCGTCCAAACGCGCACATGATTTACGTGCTGGATCGGCTAATCCAACAGGTTAGGAGACAATCTACTGTTATGCATTAAATCGCGTCGTTTTCTGTGCAAGCCAACATACTACCATCGAAGTCACCCTAATAAGCCCTTCCAAACGGGCCCTTAATTGGTCAATGTCGGCTAACTCTCATTTATTCGGAGGCAGATTGTGTACTGAGTACCGATAGCATATTCAATATATTATGTAAGGCCAAAGTGATCTGTGTGTCTTATCCACGCTGTCCATCTATTATTGGCTCATTTTATGGCATGAGTCCAAAATTGAATCTGCACCATAGGAAACAGTGGAAATTAAAAGCCTACCATTGAAAACTTCACTAGGGCCTTATGAATAGGTTGAATGACAAATAAACATCACTGTGGCCCCAGGAAGGTTTCAATAGTAGAATTCATTATCACTATTGTTATATGTGGTGTGGCCCACTTGAACTTTGGATATACTTTCGATTTTGGGTTCATTCCCTAAAATAAGCTGGTAAAACCAATGGCCAGCATGGATAATACACATACATTATGATATCATGGCGGGGCTAGTAAAGTTTACTCAGCACGCTATCCCCATGTGTATTGAGTAACCCAGTAGGCAATCCCAATCTTACCTACCTTTATTGGCCAATAATAGCTAACCCTCACTTTCTTGCACTTCTGAGTATAAAAACGGACGGGGACTTCCTGCGAAAGCTTTCCCAGGAAGTTCCTGCGCAACATTCTGTGTGAGGCCCACTATGATGTTTGTGAGAAAGCCACTCTGTTCATCCGCTTTTTGAGTTTATTTTAGGATATTCGGCCAAAAATGAGGAGGATCAAAAACTCAAGTACGCCACAGCAGAGGAAACAATGGGGATTTAATGACCACCGTTGAAACATTTATATGGCTGCAAAAGTTTTGTATCCGTTTAATTTCTTGGATTTTTCACTTCATCTCAGTGAAAATGACCTTATAAACGGTTTGGATGGAATATAAACATCAAGGTAGATACTGGGAAGGTTTCAACAGTAGGAATTCCTTTCCCTACTGTTTCATCTAGTATGGCCCACTTGAGTTTTGGATCCTAGTCATTTTTGGTATCATGTCCTAAAATGAGGTCAAAAAATGGATAGACAGGTTGGATTTCTAACAAACATCACAGTGGGCCGCATCCAGAATCCTTGTGCAGGAACTTCCTGCAGGAAATCCGCGTCCTATAAAAACATGAATTATAGATCGGTTTGCTTCAATCTAATCAGGAAGTAAGCACGTAAAAAATGATAAAATTGCTAAGAAAGTCAGAGTGGGAATCATAACTGAATATGAAAGTTTCTTAAAGATAAGAAAATAGACTTGGTAAAAAAATAAAATAAATCCAACTAGTGAAATATTATAATTAGCAGAGGAGCACCACTGGTGTAAAATGCATACATATTTCAAATATTGCCATATGTGGGTGACTTACCCATGCCCCTTGCCAGAAATCCACTGTTATTCCTCACCACGTTATAGTCCACCTACACATCGACTTAGCTTTTCGACCACAATACCTAGCTATGTTGGGCCCACAGAGATAGCCATGATAAAATCCATTATGTCCATCAGTTTCACAAGACTACAATGCCAGATCCAAAACTTAGGTGGGCCACTACAAGACATCAAAGCATGGTCCCCACTCCCCAGACCTTGGTATAAAAATCAAATAAACCCACTTTGGTCACAGATATCATAATCGGTAGAGTACGACGCCTGATGTGAAATGCTTGATAGATTCTGTCAGCAAACATGTTCCCGAAATGGGCATATAGGACGAGACTTGCCTGTGACGTGCATTGCCTAATGAATTACTCAAGTGTATTATTATTACGATACTGCGTAAACTCTGTGGGGCTCATCTCAATGCATGTGTCTTATCCATACCGTACATCTATTTTATCAGTTTATTTTAGGGCATGAGCCCAAAATTAAAGTATATCCAAAGCTTAAATGGACGACACCACAGAAAACAATATGGATAATGATATCTACCATTGAAACCTTACCAGTGCCTACACTAATGTTTACTCGTCATGCAACCTGTTCTTAAGGTCATGGAGACATGGATGAAAGTAAAACACAAACATCAGCTTGATTCAAAACTTCCATGGCCTCTTATAAGTTTTCAACGGTAAGCGTTTAATTCCCACTTTTCCTGTGGTGTTTTTCACTTAGCTTTGGATATGCTTCAGTTTACAGCTAATCCAATAAAATTAGTTTGAAAAAACGTCCACCGTTAAAAGATTCTGGATCCGACTATCATGTTGCTATGCCATCCAAACCGTTCATAAGGTTAATATCACTTAAATAAACTGTAATTACAAATATCACCCCGGTATAAAACTTCTGTGGACCCCACAGTTTCCAATAGTAGTCATACTTTCGTCATTGTTCCATGTGGTGCGGCCCACCTGAGTTTTGGATCTGCCTGATCTTTTATACTATTGTTGTCTTTTGAAACTGATAAACGGAGTGGATTTTTCATGGTCATCTCGTGGACATCACATAGCTTCCGACCACACGAACTTCGTGTAGGCCCAGGCAAGTCGCGTCCGGCCATATTGGCCACGAAGCCTTGATAGGAAGACCCATGCGTAAGAAATTCCAGATCATCTACGTCCTCAGATCATCCTGCATGATAAATGGTTTGGATGTCTTGCACGTGTTTTTGTTAACACGTAGAGGTGCCTATGTCACATTTTTCTTACATGCAGCTACTAATACCATTTCTCCCCAAAAGCAAACCTTATCCGAATGTTTGAGAAATCCACCCCCCGTTGATGCTGAGGCTGATTATTAAAAAAATAAAAAATAAAAACCTGAAGTGGACCGCACGAAAGGGAAAAGTTGTTAGGAAATTGACTATTATTAAAACCACACTGGGACCACTGGACCGCACGTAAGTAAAAAGTGGGTAAGAAAGTACCCACTGTTAAAACCTTCCCCAAGTCGACCATGATGTTTATATGAACGGATTTCAAAATCTCTAATTGTTTGGTGGCATAAAGTAAATACATTTAGGGCCTATTTGGTCAGTGGTATTAAGTTGTATTAAATGGGGTTATATTGCTAATCTCACCTCGAGATTGGGAATGGCATGTTCAGATGGAGCATGAGATATAATTAAAATTAATTTTATAGGCATTGGAAGATAAGTCTTGTGTTGGAAAGTGTGAGATGGGATTTCCAAATCCTATGGATGATGAATTTTTCATTTACCCAAGTGTAATTTGAAAGGAAATCCTGAGAATTACTTTTAATTGCATACGTTCCAAACATGGCATTGAAAAACATGGGATTCATCCAATCCAGAGATAATACCTTACACATATATTTATTGTTACTTTTACAGTTCCATCCACCTTAATCTCACCTAATGCAGTTGGTCAAACGGGCCCTCAGAGGATTTCAAATTTCTTTAAAAAGAGGTTTGAAATCTAAGAACTTGGATTACATCTAAAATCCTTCCGATAGTTGCATGTGTACAATGTGTGTCATTGGATTATTATTTTATTGGGCACATGGCCCACTAATGATATACAAAACAGTTAAATTAGCAATTACATCATTATAATTACTTTAATATGATGATTAGTACTGTTCAAACATTATCCATGTAAATCAATGAGTAAAAATTGTTGGTTACTCACATAGACATAATCTTGTGCTTTGTGGCTCATCCAAGGCTTAAAATTTTATCATATTCAAACAAAGCTTATATTTTAGCGTGCTTATTAAAACCATTGCGTGAAACATTACATAAGTCACTAATTAGAGATATTAAAGTTGATTTATGTATTAAATTCAAACCCTTATAAATGTACCTGCATAGTTACTTTTGGATTAAAATTGATTCCCAATTCAGGTTCCAAACACAATATAAGTATTTCAAATCCAAATGGTTCCGAATCCACGCACCCAAACACGTTCTTACTTTTCATATCGTACCTCCATTTAAGTTTTGGAAGTGGATTGGCTGGTGTACCACACACCAACGACCTAGCTAGTGTGTACGAGTTGACTATCCTCGAGTACTGTATGAACGGTTCAAAGGAGATCAAAGTTATATTGGTTTGATAATGATGTATTTATTATATCCAATCCGTTCATCCATTTTTCAAGATCATTTTAGAGTAATATCTCATAAATTATTCATATCCAAATAGCAGTAGGGAGAATGATTCTCACCGTTAAAACATTCGAAGCGCTCACCATAATGTTTATTTTCAATCCAATCCGTTCATAAGGTCAAACAGACGTGGATGATGAGTAAAACCAAATATCATATTGATCCAAAACTTCTGTTACCTCCAAAAGCATTTCAATTGTAGACGTTCAATCCCTCACTATTTTTTGTAGTGTGGTCCACTTGATATTTGGATATGTCTTAATTTTTGGCTCAAGGCTTAAAAAGAGCTCTCCAAATGGACGGACGGTTTGGATATATAACATACCTCATGGTGGGACCCACATAATTGCTTCCTTGAGTTTTGGATCAATCTCATATATAGCCTGGTGTCTTAACATGATCCGTAAAAAAAACAAAATGATGGGTGGAGTGAATTTCTCGTAGGTTGTTGTCGTTGGCAATCTGACTCCACCTGAGAAGGTAGTTGTGACCGTACAGTCAGATCAATGCACCGTAAAACCTACGAGGGTGGTTTTCCGCCACGTGTGTGGTGGAAGTGAGAGGTTCATTGTACCTGGAAACCGGCATACATTAGGGCATTCACATGAAAAGAACACGTGGAGGCTCCACCCCCACTTATGTTGAGTGGCCGGTGGCGTACTTGGTGCAGCCTTGGACTAGGCCGATGCCGTGGGGCCACCTTGATTCTACATCCATGCCGACCATCTATTTTGCCAGTTCATTTGAGAGTAAGCCCAAAAATAAAGCAGAGCTGATTCTCAGGTACATCAAAATACAGGAAAAAAATGGTGAATGAACGCCACACCATTTTTTAAAAATCACTAATGCCTACCTTAACGTTTTCATAATGTTTATTTGCCATCCAGAAGGAAAGAAACAAATATCCTCTTGGTCCAAAACTTTTGTGGCTCATATGAAGTTTTTAATTTCCAATCACCATTGTTTCTAATGGTACGGTCCATCTGAGATTTGAATTTATTTTATTTTCTATTTCATGCTTAAAATGATATAGCTAAATGGATAGATGATGTGGATATAGAATACATAAATCAAAGTGCAGTCCAAGTAAATGCCATAACATATAGGGTGAGGTTGCGGCCGCACCTGATTTCCCATCTTTAATCAACCCTCAAAGTCACACCGGGCTATGAAAGAGTAGATTTTGCTTGTTCTCCATCCTCTCGATGGGTGAGTAAACTCCACTGAGGCCAGGGGAATGTATTAGGGCTGAAAGTCTAGGCTGGTTAGGTCGGGTTGGTACTCAACCCTAAGCCCAACCCGAGGTTCTTGTACCTCAACCCTAACCCAACCCAACCCAACATCGGGTTGAGAATTCTCAACCCAAGCCTAACCCAAGTGGGTTCGATCAAGTTGGTCAAGTTGATCGGGTGGATACATGCTAATATTTTAATGATTGTATTAGTTTATTATATTTCGATACACGTCTTATTTTGATATCTATGATTTATTAATTATATATGTAGTTCTAAACAAACAAGCTAAATATATAGGACAATTGCTCATTTAAAAGTCGTGTTGTGTAGCACACAATCTATTTGGTAGAGAGAAATCAAGCATATCTTGTTAACTTGAGTCATCAGAAATGATGTAGACCAATGAGACCCGACAACACTGAAATTTCCTATGCCTTTAACACATATGATCCACACTCAATTATAATTTATAAGTAACTTATATATTGATTGGGTTCGAGTTGGGTCGGGCAACCCAAGACCTCAACCAGAGCCCGACCTAAGTTTTATTGGGTTGGTGTTTGTATAGCCCAAGCCCAAGATCAGATTCGATACATCCTGCCCAAGCCCAACCCAATGTCAGGTCGGTCGGGCTCAACCCACCCAACTTTCTTCCCTAGAATGTATGTGTTTCATTCATCCAGTCTATTGTCTTGCCGGTTCATTTTAGGGCCTGAGATAAAAATGAAATAGGTTTAAAGCTTAAGTGGACCGCACAACAATAAATAATAAGAATTACCTATCATTAAAAACTTATATGGGCAACAAACATTTTAGATTAAGTTGATATATTTTTTTTTTCCTTCATTCCTGTCTAGCCCATAAACTGGTTGGATGACAAATATACATCATGGCAACTGGCCTAAGAATGTCTCAATAGCGGAATTATTATTCTCATTGTTTCATGTGATGTGCTCTACTTGAGTTTTGGATCTACTTGTTCTCTCATGTCCTAAACTGTTCTGTACTTGAGCTTGGGATCTACTTTTTCAAGCTCATCCCCTAGGATCTACTTTTTCAGGCTCATCCACTAAAATGAGGGCATGGCCTACCTAGATGAATCCCATGCATCACAGTCGTTCTCACGTAGTTTGGTCACTGGGCCATCAGCTTCCCCAGCCATGTGAACTGGTATGAATATAGGTTTGTTGGACAATCCTAGCCGTTGGATTTGTGTAAGAAAACAACAAAATTAAAAATAATAATAAACTCAGCAAAAGGCTCCACTTATAAATGCTCAAATACATCAGTTACTTGTAAATCAGGAGAAGCTGATGTGCGGATAGGATCTGTGGGATGGGATATTGTCAACGGATATCTGCACCCAGTCAGCGTGTAGGATTAGTTAACCTAGTGGAAAGAAAGGCCTGGAAAAGTGCATCGTCCTTTCCCGGCATCATACATCAACGCAACTGACAACTATATGACGGTTACCGTACAAGTTCTTGTATGCGCGAGTTAGGTGCAACCCCGGAACCAGCTACGTGGGTGGGATCCTGACACTAGGGCTACATAGATGTATGCCCGTCCATCTATTTTACCAGATTGTTTTAATCCATTGTCCCAAAATTGAAGTAGATACAAATTTCGCGTGGACCATATCACAGGAATTAGTGGTTGTTGACACTGAAAACCTTTTGTGGACCACAAAAGTCTTGGATCAAGCTGATATTTCTTTTTTTTTTTCTTAAAAAAAAAAAAAAAAACTTTATCCACGTCTTCATTTGTATGGGAAGTAGATTGCCTACTGAGTAAACTATGTGGGACCATGATGTATTTATTTTATCTAGTCTGTCCATCCATTTTTTAATTTAATTTTAGTTTATGGTACTAAAAATCAAGCAGATACAAAGCTCAAATGAGCCACACCAAAAGAAACTAGGTGAATTGAACATCTACCATTGAAAAATTCTTTGGGGTGACAGAAGTTTTGGATCAAGCTGATATTTGTGTTTTCCTTTTGTCCATGTCCTTTTGATATTATGAACAGGACAGATGACAAATAAACATCACTGTGGGCCTAAGAAGGTTTCAACAGTGGAAATCATTATTCCCACGGTTTATGTGGCATGGCCCACTTAGGTTTGGATATGTTTCAATTTTGGGCTTAACAGTTAAAATGAGATAGAAAGCATAAACAATATGAGTTTAATGCTCAAAAAATTACCAAGTGAAAGCACGATGAAAGCATACTGAGTAACCCAACAAGTAATTGGATTTATTTGTGTGGCCTTATCACCAAGTTGAATGGTCAATAAATATTATAAATATTTTGGTGCATCCCAATAAGTTTTTAATGTTGTGCGATTGGATGACCATTCTTTCATGTGGTGTGGTTGACGTGAAATTTATATTTATTTAATTACGGCATTCAAATGAAAAGAACACGTGGAGGTTCCACAACCACTTATGTTGAGTGGCCAGTGGCGGACTAGGTGCAGCCTTGGACTCCCATGACAGTCCGGCCGTTGCCGTGGGGCCCACCTTGATGTATGTATTCTATGTCCATGCCCTCCATCTATTTTGCCTATTAATACATTTCACGGTAATCCCAAAAATGAAGCAGACCTGATTATCAGATGCATGTTAACATATGAAAAAGTGGAAAAGGTGGTGATTGAACGGTGCACTATTAAAACAATTCCCAAGGCTCCCCATCATGTTTCCATAATGTTTACTTGCTATCTAACATATTGTTAAAGTCACAAAAACCTGGATGAGGGGAAGAAGCAAATATCAGCTTGGTCTATATCAGCTTGGTCTAAAACTCCTAATGGTGTGGTCCACCTGAGATTTGAATTTGTTTTATTTTTAATTTCAAGCCTTAAAATGATGTAGCAAAATGGATGAACTGCGTGGACATGGAATACATAAATAAAGATGCACCCCATGATAAGGGCCGTAATATCTCGAGGGACCTGGTCATAATTGAAATATACGTGTCATCCAATCCTTACATCAGAGTCGTCCAATTGTATTAGGTCTAATGCCAAAAAATAGCCAAGTATAAAATCTCAAGTAGACTACAACGCAAGGAACATGGAAGATGCCATTTATGGCAAGTGTGGCCTAGTTAAGTTTTGGATAAGCTTGATTTGGTAATTATACTTAGAAAGGCATTTCTCACCTAACCTAAATTTTATGCACTCGCAATGAAGGTATCCATAGAAGCACAAGTGCATGAGAGTTCACAATGAAGGTATCCATAGAGCTAAAAAATTAGCCAACCATATACATGATAACTAAAATTTAAAATGAAAAACATAAAAACTAACTAGAACCGAAGGATTGAAGAAGAATGATGACTCCTTAAAACTCCACAACTCCTTGCTCTACTCCTTCTACCCTAATTTGGGTATAGAAAATTCTAAAATATCCATTTATATAGGCTTGATTCACACCGACTTCAAAACCGACTTGATTTTATGCAACTATCGTAACTATGATGGCACCTTCGATGGCATCGAGTTCCCATAAAAAAGTCCAGATGAACCAGCATAGAACTTTCAAATTTGCGTATTTTCTCGATGTCATCGAACCTCCTTCAATGGGATCAAACTTGGCTTCAATAGCACCCATCATGTCCTCGATGGAATTAAAGAATGTTCAAATGTCCAGCAACAAAATTGATTTTTTTTAATTTTTATGATGAAATTGAAGTAACTTTGATGGCATCGACACTAACTTCGATGGTATCGAACTATCGATTTCTACACCTCCAATTTTTTGCACTTCGATTCCTCGATTTTTTTACTTCTTTACTTGGTTTCTTTAGATATTAGACTCTTAAATTCTTCAATCTTGATATCCATAGATCCAATCATTCACTTGGTAATTCTTTGAGCATTAAATTCATACTTTAAGCACCCTTTTTTCATTAGCTCTCAAAATCACCTCATAAGAGAAAGCATGTGTAATTAGATCAATTAAACACATCTATGTTCATAAAACCAATGCATAATATGGAGAAATTATACAATATTTCACTCTTAACACCCCTATGATGTGGCCCACTTGAGTTTTAGATCGGCTTGATTTGTGAAGTGTACTTAGAATTACATATCTCACCTAACTTATGGTTGAATTTTACGTGCACATCTCGAATGTCTTCAAAAAAACTCAAAGTATACGGAATTCATATTAGTTGGAATATAATTGATCATATTCCCCAATTGGAGGGTTATTCGACTAGGTGACCCAGTAAGGTGACATAGTTGTTGCATGAGCCTGTACAGACCAAAAATAAGGAATTCTAGCCCTGGAACCACTTTTTTACTTTTCGGATAACGAAAATGTCACTCTGCCACAGTTGTGTCTCATACGACAAGCTCTCGTCTCAAAAAGTAAAAGGTCCTTTTAAAAAGAGACATGAGTCCCACCCAAAACTAAAATTCGGCCCACTCCTTGATTGATTTGATCCGTTCATTTTAATCAGACAATTGTGAACCCACGGAAGGGTCTTTTCAGTTCTATGTTTAAAGATGTTTGTGGCTCGTAACTACGCTAACATTACGTATTAGTTATAAACTCTTTCTTTTGGTGTGGTCCATGTGTGATGAGTTTTGCCCTCAAACTTGGATCGATGTTATGAAATTAAAACTCCTTACTCGTGGACAGGTTGGATTTGCCTCAACAAAACCCAATGGGCCCCAAAACAACCTCAGAGTATCTTTTTCATCTTTTGGTGCCTTTGCGACAGCTGCTCCTCGTACATCATTACTTGTCTCGTAAGGAGAAAAGGGGTTTCGAAGGGATTCTTAGTCCCACAAAAACAAGAAGAAGCCCCGCCCCTTTGTCGATCTGATCCGTTCATGTGATTTAGGGGTCTCTAGGTCATCAAAGGGTGTTGATTTCATCTTCATCCGATATCATTGTGGCCATCAATAGAGATAACATTGGTCTTTTCTAATGGTCGTAGCAAATTTTAAAGGTGATACACCATAAAACCTAAAGGAATGATCTAAAAAGCTATGTGGACTCCAAAAAGACAAATTTTGTTAACATTCAAATTTATTTCAAGTAATTATGTTGGAGAGAGGGAAGCACCAACCTTGATGGTAGTTAAGACCATTGTGTCACATCGTGAGACCATTGTGCCACCCCATGGGACCCACTCCAGCGAGCACCGTTGGTTTACTCACTTACAACGATTGTCCCTTCTGTAGGTCCTACCCTCATCATATCCTTCATTAGGCTACATCGACAGAAAGGTGTGTGTAACATCTGCCATACATATTTCTTATGGACTAAAACGGATCCATTCCAACAAAAATCTCGTCAGAGCAACATAACGGAGATCCATATGGACTAAACTTAATGATGATCTTGAAAAAATGTACCATTAAAGGGATATTCACTGTGGACTACTAATATTGACAGTGGACCACTGATATTCGGCTTGGACCATGATATTCACTATGCTCCGCTAATATTAGTTGTGGACCGCTGATATCCAAGTGGACATCAGCGGTCCACAGCTGATATCAATGGAGCACGATGAATATCGGTAGTCTAAGCTGAATATCAACAATCCACATTGTATATCAGCGATCCACAGTCAATATCCCTTTGATGGTGCATATTTTCAAAGAATATTGATGATCCACTATGGTGATCCTAGTAGAAATGCACAACTTATATCCTTTGAAATGACAATTGAATTCTGTTTTAGATTATTATATTGTTATTATAAGTCTAAGAACCCTAGATTTTTTTCTTTCAACTACATCATGGCTCTCCGAACAATATGTTGTTATTATAATGAAAAGCTAGTATATGAACGAGGGGATTGGTCTTACAAAGGTGGCAATTCTAAGATAATCATTGTGAGCAATGCAATAAGCTATGAGGCACTCATATCTAATGTGCATAAGATTATGAAGACAACACCCAAGGATTACGAAGTTAGAATGAATGTTATTTATGCTTCACTTAGCATGTATCATTGCGTCCACAAATTATCAAAGACGACAACGATGTCACCACGTATATGATTATCTCCGGCCATAACCCCAAAGTTCAACTACCTTTGTTTATAGAGAAAGTCAGACGTACAAATGTAGTAAGAGAACATATCTTCGTAGATCTGAATGAGCCAATAACAAACGTATATACCTCTGTATATAGAGAACATGACGTAAACGTTACATCATCAGATCATGCAGACATCGGTGGCCCATTAAGTAATACACATGTTCAAGATCCGAGGCTTGATAGCCTGGACGTGCTAATTTTTCACTATCGAGCTCGTGAAGAGTGCAATGACACCCCCCGGTAGTTGGTGCACATGTAGCTGGCTTATCAAATAATGCACATATACATGTCCTGGTGTTCGATGGTTTTGATGCAACAACTTTTCAATTATTGGATAGCCAAGATTACACAGACACCCCTTCACCAGAACATGTAGACATCCCTTCGGCATCAAGCAATGTACCCATTCAAGAACCGATGATTGAAAAATTTAATGCGTTGATTATTCAGTCCCCATCACGTGAAGAGTGCAGTGACATCCTCCCACCAGTTGGTGAATATGTATGTGGCCCATCAACTAATGCACATATACATGTTCCATTGTTCAACGACTTTCATAAGTAAAGTTTTCAATTGTTGGATAGTCAAAACTACCTGAACATCCCTTCACCGGATCATGCAGACATCCCTGGCCCATCAAGCAATGCACCCGTTCAAGATCTGATGCTCGATATCTTAGACACATCAACTTGTCAATTTCCATCTTGTGAAGAGTATAATGATAACAGCGCACCAGTTGTACCTAGCATATCAACTTACGCACATATACATGATCCGATGTTCGTCAGTTGGGAGCGGCCATTTACTCCATGAAGGCGTACAACAGTGGATGTCGTGGTTGCACCATCTAATATGTTGCCACCTAACATACGCGACGAGGATGTTGCATTCATTAACATGGATTATTAGGGATATCAGGATTTTGTTGATGATCCTATTGAAATAGTTATCGGACAGATGTACAGGGACAAGGCTCGACTCTAGTATGCTCTTTGTAAGTTTGCAATGTAAGAAGTTTTCTAGTATAAGGTTTTGAAATCAAACGAGTAGAGATATATGATTACACATATCATTAAAAGTTGTGGTTCAAGGTTGCATGTATTAAGGATGGATGATGATGGTGCATTCAAAATAAAGACATACAGATCCAAACACACATGCAACCAATCTGTTGATGCGATAGCTTATATATCTTCAAACATATTATCCTCAGGAAAATTTTGCGTAGAGCGGTCAGCTTAAATATAAAACAGCTTATAAAGGGATGGGGAGACATCATCGACAGGCAACCAGTAAGATATGTAGTGGGTTTGCCGCTAGTCGCATGAGGAAAGGCCTAACATGTCGATATACAACATGAAATGTTTGAAAAATACAAAGTCAATGCTAGTTATGACAAGGCATATAATAGTAAGGAACTTGCAACTACTGAGATAATGGGTTCATTACCACATTCCTTCGTTATGTTGACGGCCTATCTTCATAAGCTGACAAAGGTAAATCAAGGGACGGTTGCAGATTTATAGATAAACTTCGAAACCAACTGCTTTAAGAGATGCTTTATCGCACTCGGCCGATGCATTAAAAGCTTTCAACTGTATTGTCAAAAGGTGTTATGTGTGGAAGGTGTTCACCTGAAATGGAAGTTTAAAGGTGTATTGTTCACAGCTAAGGTGTTAGACGGGAATAACCACATCGTCACAAAAACTTTTGGAGTTGGTGAATCTGAGAATAGCAACAGTTGGAATTCATTCCTGAAAATTTTGAAAATTTACACCATACGTGGATATCGTTATTATATTGGACCGTCATCAAGTACTGATCAGCGAAGTGAAAGTCGTATTCCTTTAGGCATGTCATGATTATTATGCACACCATATCTTATTAAATATGATGCATTTGAGGCGGTTTCTAGATTTTTTCCAAGTTGGTGCGAAAGGCGGTGTTGCACAACTATAAATAGGAGTGCCCAGAACATCCCTGGGCATCATCTAGGGTTTGGAGGAGTAAAGCACAAGAGTGAAGAGCCATTACCAAGCGTTTTTCTTCCTTTTTTCCTTAGTTTTTCATGTTTTCTTCTAGGGTTTTATATCCAATCATGTCTATGGTTGGCTAAACCTCTTAGCTAGGGTTAAGAGGTGAAGCGTGTAGCGTGATGGGTTGTTTCTATTGTTTTGATTCATGTTTATGTTGAACTTCATGGATTCTAATTTGATTATTTAAGGAATACTTTCAGTTTTTAATGGTTTTTGTGACTCAAATTACAGTAGATCTACAATAGCAAGTATATTCTTTTCCTAATTTGAGATTGTGAAATTAGTAAGTCCTGTTGTTCACCATCGTCCCTTGGGTATGGTAGGGTGATGGAATCCTTCCTCATCTTCACAATTCTCCTGCTTTGATATTATGGGATTGGTAAATTCTGTTGCTTGCCATTGCCTCCTGGGCATGGTTTGGTGACGGAATCCCTGCCAATTATCATAGTTCTCCTTCATTGAGAATTAGGTCAATGAAAGTATACATTGATTTAATTGTTATATCTTCAAATTGGATAGGATAGGACTCCAATTCCAATTGTGTGACTTAAATCAAGTAAGGGGGATCCCTGATCACTACAAGCGGATCCTTGGAAACCCTAGTTCTCACCTTTGAGTTCTTAGTTTTAATCACTTTAATCACAATTATTCTCTCAATCACTTCAGAATTAGTTTAATATCTTCTCCTGATTTTACTTCTAGTTAATTTCAGAAACGTACAAGATCAGTCTCTGTGGATTCGACCTCAGTCTTACCGAGATTATTACTACATCACGACACTACACTTGGGGTTGTAAACATTGCCCATAGGGCTTATACAAACTAATATCTTAAGATTTACAAACATAGGAAAGTACGAAATCAATATAATGAAATCTAAAACTTAGAATTACAAGATCATTTAGCTCCTCATGCTCCACATGACCACCAACTTACACATCATCTATGTCTCCTACGCCAACTAAATATGGTTCGATAGCGTCAATGACTATCTCAGTGAGGTATACCCGTCAAGATTTTACCAAACCATCGCAATAGTTAAACATAGTTTGCCAAAATAGGTCTATACTAAACCATTCATAATGATCATTACAAATTATATTACAATCTATCACATTAGCCAAGAATAGTTTTAAAGAATGAAACATATAAAAGAATTCATAATGCAATCTTATTTACATGCATGGATGTATGCATATGCACATCAGCTTGGAGATGCTCATCTATCTAGCTTTGAGTAAAAACCCACAAGCAAAATCTCAAGTGGCTAGTTACCAACGAAAGTATATCAAGTACGGGCTCAAATGACAAGCTCACACAAATTGGGTCGTTCGACAGTGATCTAGGAGCCAACGAAAAATACCCCAAGAAAGGGTATATGTTATAACATCTAGATTAGCCACTCATTATCTTTCGCATGCTATGAAATACATGATTAGTTAAACCTTTATTAGTCAATTTTACAAACAACTATTTTAAGGAAGTTCAAATGTCACTATGGGGAGCTCGTCAACCAACATAGGCCGAAAGCTCAGGCATAGTGTCCCATACCACAATCCCTAGCTCATGAAACTTTAGCAAGTAGGATGTTAATAGTAATCTCTATAACTAGTGGCCTTCCATGATACAATAAGTAGAAGTTACCATTGCAAGTTTATACAAACATAATCCATCAAAACCACATTGGGCGACAAGTCCATTGAACGATATGACAAAGATAGGTTACCCAAAAGACAAAGGCACAAATGATTCACAATGGGGTAAGTCTATATCAAAATTTCATTTCATCCATTACACAATAGCTACTAGTTCAAGGAACCTCTAATAATACCATCCAATAATCTTAAGGAGCAAAACAAGCCACGTATAATATCAATAGAAAATACACATGTAAAGTGCTCATCTTAAACCAAAATAAACATATTTGAGATCCATAACATGTTTGAATATTTAAATCAAATCATCAATCATTATTCAAATAAAAATTATCACTTATCATTCATTCCACTAAATACTATATTAACTAAGTAATAAAATAAAAGAACTAAACTAACTATTATAATGTTGGAAAGCTTGAAGGGTGATCCTCACCTGAGGACGTAGATTCACTTCTCAATAGGGTTTTGAAGGTATGAAATAGCTTTATATCGAATCCAATCCTTAAGATGCAATCCAACCTGATTTCCAACTCGATATAAGTCGAACCCAACAAGATGAACCTAATGTAGTGTTGGAAATAATCCTCCACACAATCGATTCGACTTCCCCGACATAACTCGAAGTTGAATCAATTCAAACAAAAAGAACCTAGACTTGCTCTCGAGTCGATCCCGAACTTGGTTGAGCACCTGATAATGACTCAGATTCCCAGGATCAGTCACCGATGCATGGTTTAACTCACCACTAACATGGACTTGAAACCAAGTCCGGACTAGATTGTCTTGATTCGAAAGGAGCTCGAAACTCTAAGACTAGCTACAACTACGGGTTAAGATCTATTGAAATAGATTCAAACCATATTTGACTTGTTGCCAAACTCAGTAGACCTAACTGAGTCAACTTGCGATGTAATGGTGCAACCCGATACCAACTCGGCTTCAACCCAAGCTCTATTAGCAATGTCGCTAAAGTGCTTTGAAACTGAGCTCGGCTAGCTGGACGAGAATATTCCAGCAATGGGCTAGACTCAGCCAACTTAGTGGGTTGTTGAGTCAACCCGACAGAACTAGAACGATAAGAATTCCCTGCTTCTCCTTTCTCCCTTCTTCTCTTTCGCTCTTTTTCTTTCTTTCTTTCTTTCTTTCTTTCTTTCTTCTTCTCTTTTCTTTCTCTTTACTCCTTTATTCTCTACCCCAGATCATTCACATAGTCTAGACTTAGATGGAGTTTGGCCAAACCCAACTTGAGTTGCATATCGAGTCACGAACTTAACTCGACAGAGAGTTACCCAAAACACACAAGCCGACAATTCCCACAATAAACACACTTCCTCAAGTGCATCAACTTCATATCTCCTCCTAACTATCTTTCTGCATGAATACACAGCCAAGGTCTGAGAAACTCAAACTCGAGTAGACTTTTATCCAGTGATTCAATGCGGCCCGAGATTCAGTCGACTCGGTGCACAACAACAACTCAGCCTAAGAGTCACTCACGATTCTCCTTTCCTCACTCTTTTACTTCCCTAACTCAGCTCATGTATGAGTCTGAACTCAGACCAGACACAACCCGACTTTGCTCCAACTCAGCTTAACCCAAATCTATGACTCGTCAATAAGTCAGCGATGGTCGAACGGATCTCTTAGCATCAGTTCCTTGATTTCTCCCATTCCCTCATCTCTTCTAGCTTTCTCACACTCCTTTGAGTTGCAGAGTGGTAAGACATTCTCGGACAACAACTCAGCCCGACTAGAGACTCGATTCAACTCATAAAATGTGGCAACAAGATGAAGCTCTCTTTAACTTTTTGTTTCTGGTATGGATTGCCCTAGAAGGTAGCCCATTATAGGGCTCTACTCATTAACTTCTAGGTCCTTCAAGAGTAACTAATCAGGTGATTAGTTGTGGCTCAAGTGTTTTTAATAGGTAAGTTTTCTGAATATCTAACTAATTTCCCTTTGCATGGCTAACATCTGAACTAACAGATGTGCACTAGATGTTGTCGGCCACACGATGAATGTCTCAGATCAGCAGATGGGAACCACCAAAAGGAGATGGGATTTTCAGATAAATGGGGAAGAAGATCCAACTGTTAATGGCAGATGAACCATCAATAATTATTTCTCTGATCTAATGTGTATGGATGGCATGGATATGTCTAATGATCCCTATGGGACCCACATTTTGGAGTAAGATAATGAGAAAATTGGTGGTTCATGAGTTTTTGAGTAACAGGAGATATCTCATGTTTTCATGAGATTTCTTATGAGAACTATTGCCAACTGTGCGTAAGGCTATGAGCAGCCCTAGTTTGGATGTTTATGATGATCCTGTAGGTCTTCTATAAGCAAATGAATGACTGAGATCGTGCTAATGCTCAACAACCCAAAATAAAAAGATTCTTTTCGCCTTTCAACATGCAGTGGGAAAACCTAATTCTAGGCAGTAAGAAGGGCTACGATACACCCAAATAAGGGGTCAAGATTACACAATGAACCCACCCAAGGATAGCTAGATCGGCAATTAGAAAACATCATTTTCATTTTCAGAAGTCGCTTGAGTGCAAGTCATCTTGTGCTAGTGACAGTGGGTACATACGTGCGAGCCAACATGTGGGGTCAACAAGGTTTTGGTCAAAACAACTATCTAAACCAGATGAACAGTTCAGATCACTCATAGGTTCACTGATGGTGGGCCACACATCAAGAGAACGAACTTTGTTTGAAAGTGCCTCGTGGTAGTAAAAATGAAAAGGATAAGAAGAACCTTCTTTCAAAATTTTCGGGTCAAACTTGATTTAACTGGTTCTACCTATCTAGTGCATTGCGGGAGCACACCCGTTGGTCACCTCGAAGTGGATGTGGGGTTCACAGTGATGTGTGAACCAATCCAGTCTGTCCACTAACTTTGTAAGGTTCTATTATGACCATAGACCAAAGATGAGGCATGTCCTCAATTAAGGTGGGCCACACCAAGAGAAGTTGACAGTCAATTTGTATTATAATCAATCACCCACGCTATCATGGGTCTAATGTGGGGTCAGCAAAGGATCATTTGGATGATCAGGATGCTCCATGGCTTATAATGGATGTTTAGATGGCTAATGTCGTGGTTAAATGGGTTCATAATCTAAATTAATGATTAATCTTAAGTTTTAATGGGCGATTTTAAAGTCAAACAGTTAAATCATTTTAAATTGTTTATTGATGGCTTTAAGACTTATTAAAAGCATCCAGTTAGAATTGAACTATTATTTTATAATCGTATGGTTGGATTCGTATTAATTTTAAGTAGATTGTTGATGGCCATGATGCGAGTCAACTAAACAGTGGATCTTGTGGCTTAATGCATGAGATTGATAATGTGCAGTTCAATTTGTCTAAAAAGGCATAGTTTGGACTTTCATCGTTATTGGAATCCTGGCAATGGATTGCTGAAGTTCAATGTCGATTCATGATGATGTGCTTGTCAATTTGAAAATCAACGGTTGGATGGCTTAATTTATAGATGAAGATTACTCCTAATGGTCAGATTTAGGCTAGAATTAATGTGTGAACATTCACATAAGCTAGATTTGTGTTTATAATAGGTTAGATTTCCATGGTAACACACGAGTACTGAAAAGTATGGGGTGTTATAAAAATACAACATCATAACAACAAACATAGCTGAGAGCAAAAATGCATTTTGAAAATACCCAAGAGAACATCCGATCATGAAACTTCTTGATGGCATAAGAAAGAAAATACAAAAAAAAATTCATCATGAGAAGGGAAATTTCCATTAATTTTCTTTAAGAGCAACACCATGAGCGGAGTCTTACATGAGTGAATTATCAAAAGAAGCGGGGAAGATAATATGTACAGTGATATCTATAGATAAGTATGAAGTGAGAGCATAGGGTTATATTGACGTAGTGAAACTGAGTAAAGGTCAATGTGGATGTGGTGAATATGGTGTAATGATGTTGCCATGTGTGCATGTAATTACAACATGTGATAAGTACTAACGTAATTGTTACAGTTATTGTTCATTGTTCTACTCATTAGAAGTTTACTGACTTACATATCAGGAATCGGTGTACCCTGTCCTTGATAGTAAATGAGAGACATCGGCAGATGTTAAAGGGACATGTGATAAAATCCCTCCAATTTAGAAGACACAGATTGAAAGACCGAAAAAGAGAAGAATTACAAGTCTTGGTAAAGAAAGGCGACCCGTAAAGTGCTTTAGGTGCAAGCGACCAAGTCAGATTCGGATGACACATGCACTTATCTTCCAGCCTTTAGTGAAAATTGATTTATTTTTTAAAAAAATTTCATCTGCCACTTTTTGTAATTTGAAAGATTTTATTATCCATTTTTTTTTTTTTTTGTATATGTATAGTGTAATGGCCATTGTGGCTGGTTTTTGTAAAGTAATACTGATAAAACATATTTCATCCATTGTAAAAGTTGAAAAAGTTTATGTATTAATTCACTAAGGACCCCTGATATTCAATGTGTACTGATGATATTAATTGTGGAATGCCAATATTAACTGTGGATCACGGATATTAATTGTTGATCGTTGATAATAACTGTGAACCACGAATATTGATTGGGGACCACCGATAATAATTGTGGATAGTGGATATTAAATGTGGACTGCAGATATTATCGATGATCTACAGAGAATATCAGTGGTCCATTGTTAACATCGACAATCCACAGAGTATATTAACGGTCTACTGTTAATATCGGCGATCCACAGAGAATATCAGAGGTCTGTTGTTAATATCGGCGATCCACAATGGATATTAGTAGTCATTCGTTCCAAAATTTCTCTATTTCAACATTTCTCAATTCCTCCATTCCAACATTCTTTTATTACAAAAATCATCACATTCATCCATTACACCAATTATCACATTACACTCAAGAAAAGAATGATTAAATTAAAAATATAGTAATTACAACACTAATTTATACATTGATACATTTGGCCGAAAAAAGTTTAAAAATACTTCCTCTTCTTAAAAAAGAATCTAAGTTTGGTTTTCTTCTAAACAAAGGATTTTATATCTATCACTTTTACATGGTCTTCCACATTTTCTACCTTTTGAGGCTCAACCACTTCGATACTTTTTGGATGACACTTTAAATACTGCCGAAGACAGTTGAATGACAATGTCTATATGAATTTCTTCATTTCATGTTGTAACATAACGTACAAGTGAATATGAGTCATCTATAAAGGATCTCTAATAATGATTAGGAATGAAAAAGATTTTATACGAAACTTACCGTGCCAAATACAATCTCTATCTTGCTAGAAAGGAAGTTGATGTATTTTATAATAAAGATTCCACATTCATGACCACTAATTTGACATAGAATCCTACTCACTATTTCAAATTTTCATTCAACTTCTTAATATGCATTCCCCCATTGCAAAGATGGAACAACCATCTCAATCTCTCCCTAAAATCAGCCACTTCATCGTCGTACTTCCCCATCCATTCATTATCAAAGCTGTCAAGCAAACCAACTATTTCTCTTTTGGGATGTACAACAATAAAAATTAGTGCTCATTTCGATAATTGATGGGGAAGTATACCTACAAAACACACACGTAGGTAACGCTATAAGTACATCTAAAGCAAGCTAGACTTTATATATTAAGTAAATTATGTAATGAGAAATGCAATGACAAACTTACACATTCGAAATTCCACATCTCCCTTCGTAAGTGTTTTGCTTTAACAATAGCCAAAACCCCACTATTAATATTATTCAAAACTTCATCTCTATCTTTATTTTGATGCAGTTTGACATCAATTCTCGGAGAAGCGTAAAATTTTTCTTAAATAATAACTATCATAAAGGAAGAGAATTTTTGTAAATATCATGACTACAATATAAGTTAAATGTATATGTCATTAAATGAGTATTATTTAGAAGTATGCCAACATAAACATACAGTCCTGAGGATAAGCTACGAAATGTTGTAGGTGATGATGATTGGTCAAAAAATTCATATACTATTCAATCCCCTGTGCCACTCCCAAACTATCAATAAATATATAATATAAAGTGAAGTGCTTAAAGGACTTTTATAACATAATCTTACCTTATCATTAACCCATGCATCCTCCCATAAACTTGAAAGCCACTTATGATTATGCCTATTATAAGCCGCTTTAACAATTTCATATTTGCAGGGGGTAAGAGTTCTCAACGAGTCCATAAACACATATTTGCCAGCCAAAATAGCTTCTTTCTCAGTGCGTGGGGCCGTGTATGGATTGAGAAACCACATTGAAGGACTCATATCGCGTATAGGCTTATCTTTATATTCATCTACCACCCTGCTTAGAATTTAGAGGGGCGTCACAAATGATGACGTCTCTCCCTCTCCACTACATTCAGGGTGATCCTGCGCCTCGGAGATGTACAGGGATTGGTCTCCCACATCCTAGTCCCTATTATCTGCATCGTCCCCCTTGATCTCGTGAATAGAATGCTGATGGTTAGACACGTACCGCACCTCCTGCTATCGTGGGACGCGCACCCTACAAGAGCATTACTGTCACACCCCGGCTCTGGAATGAAAGTGCCCTAGTTTGTCAATTGCGTGAGTATTGAGTCAATTAGACTACAGAGCCTAATAGGAAGATCAATTCAAAAGCGTTTGCCTCAACCAGATGTGTGCAAGCTTGTCACAGGTAAATCTAAGCCTCACATCCCCTGTCCCAAAACACCAGGTACATAAAACCCTTAAAACAAACTAGAACATCTTAAGGTTTTTAAGGTAAGAAAACGTTTTCAAAAATTAGAAAATTCTCTAAGTTTTCTTGCCTTGCCGATTTTATCGACACACATCTCGATATGATTAACCTGCGCTGTCGTGTCCTTGATGCTCCATCGATACCATCGAAAAGAGGACCAAATATGTCTAGCAACCATATACATATTTGGACGGAATTATCGATGTATCGATACACCTATCGATATCATCGATATTTAAATCTCGAGTCTATCAAAGTTGACTCGATAATATTGACAGGCAGATTTCCGGTGCTCCTGTTTTTACTTAAGAATATCTCATATGGAGTGATATATCGAAACTCTTCTCGATACCATCAAATTTCAAATCTCGATGATATCGGAAGTCTTACGATATTATCGGTCATGGGCACCTAGTTTACCAGCAAAATATTTCAGGGTTATTTAACAATGATCGGGGGTCTCTCGATTAAATCAATATTCAAATATCGATGATATTGGTACCAGGTCGATTGCATCGAATAAGGACATAAACTGTCCACCAAGCTTAATGAGAAATTGCTGGATTTATCGATGCCTCGACTCTGATATTGATATCATCGACATTCAAATTCCGATGATCTTGATGGTCCCTCGATCATTCTTGTAAACCTGAAATATTTCATGTTAAGTCTCTCTCGCTTTCAAGTGTCGATGAATCGAACCTCTCATCGATGAAATCGGAGTTCGAAATCCGATGACATCGATAAGTGTTTCGATTCCATTGACCAGTTGGCTAAAGGTTTCAAAAGCGTATGACATTGAGTTTATGTCATCTAGCAGACCATCGATGCTATCGAAAGTATACGCTCGATGATATCAAACCCGCTCGATGATATCAAACTCTGTCATAAATGTGACTGTTTTATATCCGTTGGAACCTTTTTGCCTATATAAAGAGAGCCTGTCTATTGTTGCTGGTAGAGAAAGAAGAGAATGCTTTTGAGTGTTTAACCTTAGATCTTATATCCAAAGCCCTTTCTCTTAGGGGAGTTCATCCTTCAATCCACCCTCATCATTGATATTCAATAGAGTGGATTGGGGAATGAACTTCCGCATTCAAGGATCCTCCAGCTACTACCTTAATGGCAAATCATTAAGCTGGGATGCCTTGAATGCATAGATGATTGAAATCACTCTATCTTCCTATAAGAAAATATTTTGAGAGTAGGATTTCATCGTACCCTTGACCCAACTCGTCGCCATGTATTGGTACATCATCTGAGTTGCGGATCAAGGAGAAGACTCTTCATCAACAAAGGAGGAGATCTTTGTCAACGTGCTGAATAAGACTCATCTGCTTATCTGTAAGTTATTAGAGTCTAGAGGACACTTGTGATCATTCCTTTTTTAGGATTTGATCTAAGGTGTTTCTAACCCTTTCAAGCCATCGTAGGAGGCCTCCAGCGGGAGTGTACGTAGTGGGTGTGTTGTGTGGACCCTTGCTCTATGGAGAGCATAAACATCTGGTTGAAGGTGAACCAGTCAAAACCTTGGGTTTGAGGTGAACCGTGTGAAACCTCGAGTTTGGGGTAAACCACGTAAAACCTCAGTTAGGGTCTTGTGGAAGATCCTTGGCCAGTGTGCCTAAAACCGGGTGTTATGTGTTGACCCTTCCTTAGGGAGCATAAACAGTCAGCCTCAGTGTAAGTTGTAAAGGTTGAAGGTGAACCTAATTTAAAACCTTAGGTTTGAGGTGAATCACTGTGAAACCTCCTTAGTGAAATCCAGCATACTCAAGGGTTGAGTGTGTCTGCCCGGAGTAGAGTAGACTGATCGTCGAACCACTATAAAAATGACTATGTTTGAGATTTCTATTATTCTAATTGTGTGATTTACTTTAATACTTTCATATCTGAATACCTGAGATCACACCTCACACACATACACAGTCATATCCATCATAGACTAGTTTGCATATTGTTCACTTCTTAAAATAGTTTGTGATTAGATCATCTACTAGGCTTAGAAGCTAGTAGAGTTATTTTTAAGTAATCCTAATATAAGCTTGTTGTTAGGATTAGTGCATTAGGATTTTAAATAAATCATAAAAAAAAACTTTTAAAAGTCCTATTCACCCCCCTCTAGGACATATTGGCATATTCCTACTTCAACTAAAGTGGTATTTACCACTATTTCAATTAGTATCAGAGCGGATCTCTCTTTAAGGGCTTCACCGCCTAGAGAGTGATCTTGACTGAAGTTGGGAATATGGCCAAAGGAGAGGACTTATCGGTCACTAGGCCTCCAGTATTTGATGGCTCAAATTATGCATACTAGAAGACTAGGATGCACTACTTTCTGAGATCGTTGGATCATGACGTTTGAGATATAGTTGAAAGCGGATACGTGCCACCAACTGAACAAATTGTACTTGACAGTGGCACAACCATCACAAAACCCAAACCCAAAGAAAAGTGGATTGCATTCAATAAAGAAAAACAGACTGCTGAAGCAAAAGCTATGAACGTCGTCTACTGTGTCGTGTCCCAAGACATCTTCAATCAAATAAGTATGTGTGGGACATCCAAGGAAGTATGAGATCTATTAGAAACAACCCATGAAGGCACAAACACTGTGAAGATATCTAAACTTCAACTCCTGACTTCACAGTTTGAAAGTCTCAGAATGGAAGAGCATGAGACCTTTATGGAGTTTTACACAAAATTGAATATCATTTGCAACTCCATGGGTGGATTGGGACAAAAAGTTCCGGTTCCAAAAATCTGTAGGAAAATACTTAGATCATTGTCGGAACGGTTTAATCCCAAAGTAACAACCATTGAAGAGTGTAGGAATATTGATGAAATGAAAGTAGAAGAACTAGTAGGTTCCCTACAAACTTTTGAACTACACTTTAAACAAACCCAAAAATCCAAAACAATTGTCCTATAAACTTATAAGAAAACAACAAACAAGGACAGTGAAAGTAAAAGGGAAGACGAAGATGAGGAAGTGGCTTTGCTGGCACAAAGGTTCAGGAAATTCTTTCAGAAGAATCGTGGCCATCCATTTAACAGGAGAAAGGTGGAAACAAACCTTCTGCAGGCAAATTTAGTAAAAAGATCAAAGAACCACAATGTTATGCCTGTTAGAAGTATGAACACTTATCTACTAAATGCCCAAACAGAAAAACTAAAGGTAAGGCAATGGCTGTCACATGGGATGATACAGAGGAGTCAAACTCAGAATCCAGTGACTCAGAGAGCGATGAAGACCAAAAATCCTTAAAAATTCTTATGGTCTCCACCACTCCAATCATTCCTAGTGAAACTGAAACTGAGAAAGAACAGCAAGCCACTGAATCATTTCCGTCAGATAATGAGGAAACTGAAAAGGAAGAAGAAGAAGAACAAAACAAGCTACGAGATGCTTACAATCAACTGTATATCCATAGCAACAAAGTGATTAAAAGACTTGGAATATCTGAGAACAAAAAGCAATTGCTGCAAAAATATTTGGACAAAACTATAAAAATTAATACACATTTGATCAATGAGTTACAGCAACATCACTCAGATAATGATAGACTTGAGAGAATTAACTCCCTCCTTAAATCCGAGATCGAAAAACTAAGCAAACAGGTTGAACAATTAAAAGACAAAAATATGCTTCTTCAAAATGAAAATCATACACTCCTGTTTGATCTAGAAGAGTCCAGAAGAATGGCCAAGCTAAACTGTAAATTTTCCCAAAGTGGTGAAAAATTAGAAAAACTCTTAGGGATGGGAAGACCTGGAAAGGACAAGAGTGGTCTAGGATATGAAAATTTTAAATCAAAATCTCGAAATGCAACACCAATAACTGAAAGATTTGCTGCTTTAGGAAGAAAAACTAAAACTACTCCAGTGTGTCATTTATGTGGTGATTTTAGTCATTATAAGTTCGAATGCATGACACCTAAGAGGACTCAACATAACTCTGGTCAGAAATTCAAACCAACTAGAGAAATGCAGAATTTCAAGAGTCCACTTAGAAATATAGATAGAAGAAATACACCTCCATCACCACCCAAAATGACAAACAAAATGAAAGAGTTAATCAATCAAGTGGATAAACTAAACACTAAAAACTCTGCCATAAAATGGGTAAGGAAGAACTAGTTCAGATCATGCATCAAGATCTGGATATTTGCTGAAATGATGTAATTTTGTGTTGAACTCTTAATGCTATATCTGAGGTCTCTCACCTCATCTTTTGCCCATAAACATTGTAATGTTTATAATTTTGGGATGTACAAAACTTGTACAAAATTTGCTATGTATACGGTTGATTCAAGAATATATCTCCTATACACGGACGTCGGTCAAACTGCAAAAGAATGAAAATTTTTAGAATCAATGTCTCATGACAAATCTATCTCGATTAATCGATCAAGTGTCGATACCATCAACGTCCCTTTAGAATGTGAACAGTTGTATGATCAAGAATGGTATAGGGGCAGGTTCGAATAAAATCGATCAAGAGTCTCTCGATATCATCAAAAGAAGGATCGATTATATCGATAGATGCCACCATATAAGTCAGAGGAGAGCGAAAAAAAAAATTTGGTTTTCTTTTCTTCTTCCCTGCTCGATTCTCTCGACCGGACCACTCGGACCCTCATCGAACTGCCCTAACCACTCAACAAATCCGGTAATACCCTTCTACACATTAAGACTCCATTATTTTGGTATTTCCGTTTCTGTTGAGTTTTTGTACTCTTTCCCAAATCCTTCAAAATCTCCTTTTGTCCACATGGGAAAGACAAAGGAAAAGCATCCGGACAGGGGGAGTCTTCGAAATCTGTCTGACAAAAAGTGCTTGCTACAAAAGAAAAGGAAAGGGCTCCAGAATGTGGGACCCCACAAGGCAACGTTCGAAGCGTGGTGTGTCCCTAGTCTGAGGCATAGGCACCTCCACCAGTGCACTTAATAATCCAGTCTTGGCAAAATTCACTGGGAGAAAAGTTATTCTCGAAAGGAAAGTTGATAGAAGTTGCTTGATTCCATAAATCTGGAACCTCTATTTGCAGCCATAAATTGGTTACCAGTTCTCGACTTTGGGGGATCATATCACCTTGAACGGACTTATAATTTCTTTGCGGCCTGTCATTCTCTGACATCTGATCCTCCATCCATCACCGTAACCGTCGATGGTGATGATGTGTTGATCACTCCTGGATCTGTCACAGGGATATTAAATCTTAC